>OX638226.1:2866529-4116529 GCA_951805285.1 Thymelicus acteon | reverse complement strand
TTTAATCCTTAGACATAACTAGCTGACCCGGCGAACTTCGTATCTCCTAAGATTTTTTTTTTCTAAAATAAAAGTAGCCTAAGTTACTTCTTGTTACATCAACGATCTGCCAATGAAAGTCCCGTCAAAATCGGTCCAGCCATTTCAGACATTAGCCGGAACAAACAGACAAAGAGACATAAATTGGGAAAAATGTTGTTTTGGTATATGTAGCGTGTATACATCCAAGTGCACTTAGTAAAAAGCGATTATTACACGCTTTATATTAGCTTCACCTATATGTTTGTTTGTTTGTTTGTTTGAACTTAATTTTGACCTACTTCAACCGGTCAGATTTCTTTCAAACTTCGTGGACTTATTGAGGACCGATGACAATTCAATATTTAAAGAAAAAAAGAAAGAAAGAACGAAAGAAAATCTAATTACACGCTTTATATTAGCTTTAAACGGTCAGATTTTTTTCAAACTTCGTAGACTTATCGAGGATCGATGACAATTCAATATTTAAAAAAAAAAGAAAGAAAGATAGAAAAAAAGAAAAACTAAATTTCATTTAAAAAAAATCAAACTAAAAAATGAAAAATAAGTAATAGTTAAAAAAAAAACTAAAAAAACATGCTTTTATAAAAAGTCCAACTAAAAAAGTAGAAAATAAATTAGAATTTAAAATCGTGTAATTGTATTAAAAGCGTGGGGGTGCATGGTGTCAATGAGTAGAAGGGATAATATCTATAAAAGCACCCCAAGCTTTTTTACAATTACACGGTTTTTAATTCAAATTTATTTTCAATTTTTTTTAGTTCGATTTTTTATAAAAGCGTGTTTTTTAGTTATTTTTTTAACTATTATTTATTAGTAGCAATCTGCATATGGCAAAGTGTAACTGTAAGTCAGCCTTATTCACAAAGTAACGTTATTTTGCTTCTCAAAGCCCAAAATACCTTCTTGCAATTGCAATCGGTTATTGAAACTAGGCATAAAACTAATCAATTTTTGTTACATTAAAAATGTATAATCTGAATTTTACCTAAAAATAACCGACTTTAAGCAATCGGTATTCGATAAACCTTTAACAAAGTCGCCATATAATGCATAATGTTTATGGAGTTCCCTCAACTCCTCAAGAATTCCATCATCAGGAAAATACGAAAAAAATTGGGACCTGTCTGGACTCTGGGCCTCTGAGCCTTTCAAATGAAAAAAAAACTTCCAAATCGATTGGTAAAATATGACGGAGTTCTGCAGTAATAAATGAAAAAACTAGTACCTATACATTTAATAATTTAAAAAAAGCTTTTAGAAAACTACCAACGCAACCTCAGGTTTTACGCCAATGTTCAGATGACAAACTATCCTTTGAATCCTTTCTCCAATTTCGAGTTGTTTTTCTCCAAAAATATTTTTTTGTCTTTTATCAAGCACGTTTTTAAGTTTATTTCCCGCCAGTCCTAAAACTGTTATGAGCATTGTGCCTTCATTTTAGACATTAAATTTTAATTGAAATGAAATTTGAGAATGATAATGAAGTTATCCAGTAGCCACATTTGTAAAATATTACCGTTCTTTTAGTGATCGTTTGTATGCACTATGCAATTATGCATGCATTGAAGTAAGTACCTGCAATAAAACAAATGAATGTCTATTATCACTTTTCTATTGTCTCTGCTAAGGCGAAGTCCGTATGTTCATTCACTACGGACCTCCAATGCACGACATTACATCGAAGCACTACATAAACTCATTTGTTTCTTTTGTTTTGTGTCTACAATATGCAGTAAATTCTAGTAAATACGTAGATACATACCGTAATAAATTGTGAATAAATTCACTTAACACTTGTTATGACTGTGATGATGAATATTTTTATCTTACTAGAATGGTAAACTGTAATATTGAAAAACAATAGGGAAATATCTAATCGTTATCCTCACGTTCACCTCCAAAGCTAAAACTATTAGTTTAGTTCTTATAATATGCACAATGCACATGACTTCCAAAGTTAGAGATTCGGGCGTGCGTTGAATTTGAGTTTCTCCTTGTTAAATGAGTTAAGCAAATGTACAGTACGGCCGACGTATATTGGGGCGTCTGAACATAAGCTCTGCGAACTTTAGCGCATGTAAGACAGAGATAGCGACACGAACATGCTAACGTGTGACTGAGACATAATACGCCGCGTACTGAGCATTGCCGCATTATATTACTGTGCAGCCTTCTGCGTTAAGTTCAGACGCGCCAAGATACGTCGGCCGTACTGTAAATGTGGTGTATCTGTCCCTGACTGACCGCTTTATTCTTTCCGAAAAGTTACACGATCTTTTTAAAATTCAGAACATGTATATTCTCTAAAATACATCATCTTTTCTCTCTCTCTTGCGAACTACGTGAGGTTAGCATCGCGGCATCAAATAATATGTATTGAGCATTGGTCCATTGGCCAACTTAAGTGCCACATACAACCGATAGTATTTATGTCGGACTATAAAATGTTTCTAAAGTTTACATAACTATGAAACATGTCTATAAATGATTATAATTTTACCTATAGTGATGAAACCAAGGCCATCTGGGCGGCGATTAGAGCTCTGCTGAAAGACGGTACGCTGCTGCAGAACTATGAGCAGGCTTTCGATGATATTGCTGCTGACGTCACCAGGAGGTAAATATAAACATACAAAATACGGATCCCTAAAACCACTAATTGCTGACTGACAGACCACTGGCTTTAGCGAGTGGAGCTAGCTAGTATAGTATACCTATATACATATAGGTATATGAACTAGAAGCACGAAACTGTATGGCTTCAACCCAATAATGGCCCACTACTGGGCACGGGTCTCTCCTCTTGAGGAGACCTAGAGCATACTCTACCACGCTGCTCCAGTGCGGATTGGTGGAGGGGTTAGTGGCCAACCCGAGTGTCGGAAGTTTTCAAACTGCCCGAGGGCCTCCGACATGGCTTAACGACTGTTATCTTATGATACCAACCGGGACCGACGGCTTTACGTGCCCTCCGAAGTACGGAAACGCTCAAGAAATTTTGCCACTAGCGGTCACTCATCCAACTACCGACTGCGCCCGCTGTTGCTTCACTGATACAAGAGTTTATTTTTATTATAACTAATGTGAGGTAGCATTAAGTTAAACTGCTCTTTTGCTTACTCATTTCATAAAAAAACACAGGCGCTATTAAGTGGGTAAGTGGTCACCGCTGTCGTTGGTCTTGGTTTCGTCGTAACTTAAATCACCGATCAACGAACGAGCAGACGAGCTTCCAGATGGTTAATCGTCACCGTCTCCGTATCAGCAACACCAAAAGCAACGCAACGCCTGTTAAAAAAGTGATAAGAAGTAAAAAATACAACCGAATAGAAGTATCCTCTCCTTTTTTAAAGTGTGTTAAAATCAATAACAATAGCCTAAATCCGGCCCGCTGGTGGTAGGGCCTCTCGAGGGATTATATTGGTAATATTTATTTTAATTGTTAATTAATACCATTATTATTATTTCTCCATGGGGTTCGCCTGGATAGCTACCACCCTTACGCATGAGTCAGCCGCCAAACGACTCATCGTGTTCCGGCTGGGGTTTTGAGAGCCAGTTCTTTCTTTCTTTTTATTCTTTCTTTCTTGGCTGGCGACGCATCAGTGATGCCTTTGGTGTTGCTAATGTCCATGGGCGACGACAGCCACTTACCATCAGGTGGATCATAAGCTCGTTTGCCGGCTATTTCCATAAAAAAAAACAAACATTTCTTTTCCAGACTGGGCCAACTCCGTCACGCCGAGAATGCGTTGAACGAGGAACTGACCACCGAGGTGTACCGTTGGGCGCTGGAGACCCTCGGCATGATGGTGTTCGGCATCCGGATTGGATGCCTGGATGGACCCGTGCATGTTCCTACTGATGAGAATAGGTAGGTAGAAACAAAGAACTATTTTCGGTTTTTTCAACTTAACCCCTGAAGTATGTTTAAGTACTCGTATATTATGTTTAATAGAATAGAGGAAAAAAAGTTCTGAAAATTAAACGTGTCTGAAAAATAAACCAAATAAAAATAAACTAAATCAAGTCAAAACTCAAACCATCTTTGGAGACTCCACAGAGAGCAGGAACCTAAAAATAAAAGAAAATTGCTGTTTCGAAAACTTTTTGCAATTTTTACACTTTTAATAAGTGTTGTTCCAAATTTCTGAGCTTTGAAGTATTTCAGCAAATGTCTAGTAAAGTAATAAGTAGAACTCTTATATAAAAATACTTCTTATTTCTATAACTCAAAACTTTGTTAATATTTCCTTGCGTGTTGGGCGCTTGGTATGAAATTTTTTGTAATCAGATGTTCCGAAACTTTTTTAACACGATCATATTTGGGCCGCAGAAAGTATCCTCCAGCCAAACAATCCAATAGTGTGGAATGATTATGCGAAATAGTTAGTAACTAAATGTACTTAGTAAAAACTTTGAAAAAAGCACTTTTGTAGCAGTATCAACTGAAACTTTTAAAGGATCCTACCCAATACTAATAACGTGAAACATATTGTATTGTACAAGAAAAGTAACCAATCTGTTTATAAACACACAGTAACAGATGTGTTACATTTTTCTGCAGGTGACTGTACCTCATTTAGACCTTGTTTTGTACTATTTGTGTTGTTTAGTGACCATATTTTTGAGTATTATGTACCGTATTATTATACACCTGTAATGTGACCGTATTTTTAAGTATTTGATTTTTAGTACCTTGACATGGTAGAATTCCGCAGCCTATTTGAGTGGCATTTCTCTTTTAGGAAACCGGAGAAGACATCTATGGATGACCACATCCCAGATCTATGCTCTCTCTCCAAACGATCGCTAGAGGACCTCACGGTAGCCGAACGCTTCGTGCGGTGTTCTCTGGAGATCGCTGATGAGAGCTACCTGATGCGCAGCGAACAAACCTTGAAGGCTGAATCTCCGACCTTCAATAGCGCTTTAAAAGCCTTTGATAGACACTTTAGGTATGTTAATCACAGATTACACGTCGAAAGTGATTTGAAAGTTTTGATTTGTAAACTTTGCAATATTATAACTTGATAGACTCTCTATTCACGAAAACCTTACATACTTATTTCCTAATTGCAATCAACTATTAGGTACGCTTAATCTTAAAAATTCACATTTTGTCCTCAATTAACTTTTATAACAAAATAATCTTTAGCAAATGGAAGACTATTAGAGCATCTTCAAAATGTATTTTCATGATTAACCAGCAATGACAGAACTCTTATAACACTCCAGAAGAAACGATGTTCTGATTAATGGATGTGTTACCAGTTTAACCGAGATCATCCTGTCTCGAGCGATGGAAGCCCTGAACTCTGGCCAGCTGCGACCGGAACAAGTGCTACTGGACAAACTGCGGCCGCTGGACAGGCGAATACTGCCTCTAGCCGCGGATATCTTACTTGCTGGAGTTGATCCTGTAAGTTTTAATGGTTATACTGGAACCAGACTGGAACCTTTTATTTTCCATGCATTGAAGCAGCGTAGTGGAGTATGCTCTAGGCCTCCTCAAGAAAGCTCAATAGTGGGCAATAAATGGGTTGGAACTTTATAGTTCCATATAGTGATTATTCACTTACTTCTAACCGAGATCTCTCTTCTTTAGAGGCCTAGAACATATTCCACCACGCTGCTCCAGAGTTAGTAGAGGAAGCGATTATTAATTATTTCTGGTTGTAAAAAAAAATGCCTAGGACACAGGCAAAATGGATAAAACCCAAAATGAGCTAACTCAATTCAATAATTATTATGCAGCAGTTCAATAATTTTGTCAACGTTTTAATAATTTTGTCAAAGTTTTAATAATTTTGTCAACGTTTTAATAATTTTGTCAAAGTTTTAATAATTTCGTGAACAGCTCGCCCAAACGGCCCTGAGCATGTTCTACCAGCTCTCCCTCCACGCGGCGCAGCAGCAGCGAGCTCACGACGAGGTGGCCTGGTCCATCGCGTCCAAGGAAGCCGGGTCAGACTGCTCGGAGCTGCCGTACATTGCGGCGTGCGCGCGCGAGGCCATGCGGCTGCACCCCGTCACGGGCGGCGTTGTACGACGAACACGGGAAACATTGGTCGTCGCTGGATATGAAGTGCCTGCTGGAGTGAGTTGCATGTGGAACTTTTGATTGTGTTCTTATAATAGAACAGAAATGCTCTATCATTATGATGGTCAAGAAACATTTTACAAGAACCATAAGCATTTTCAGCTGTATGAAATTTTGAACGTCTGTTTTGTTGTTCTTGCAAGTCAAATTGCTGGTAAAATCTCGTAGACGATTATCATTAACCCTCTGAATCTTCGCCTCAGGAAGCCGGTCACCTGTAGATACTAATACCCGCACGTATTTTACACAGACAGATATTGAAATTCAAAAAATATACCTACTTAAAAAAAGATTAAAGCATTTGGGGCCATCCATAATAGCGTAACACGTTAGGGGGAGGGGGTGTCCTAAATTTCGTGACGTCACATTTCAAAATCGCATAATTGTATGTACCTATAGGTAAATATTAAAAAAAACAATTAATGGAAATAAAACTTATTTCGGAACTGCTGCTTTAATTTAATAATTTCTAAGTGTAAAATTTCATAACATGTGACGTCATAGTGGGGGAGTTCTCACAAAATGTGTTTGTGACCACAAAATGTGACAAGGACGGGGGAGGGATCAAATAGTCATGAAATTAGTGTGACGTAATTTATGGATGGCCCCTTTTCGATACCTTCCTTTTTTACTTGGTGTTTACAAGCACATCAATAGTCATGGGTAGGTACACATAACAAATGAAATGAAATGAATTTAATTTATTCGAAGTAGGTTTGTTACAAACACTTTTCGAAAGTCACTCAACGCCATCGCTTCAACAAATCCCTACCGTGAGTGGTCCCGGGAGAAGAAGCGGCAAGAAACTCCCGCGATAATTTTTTTCCTACTCACAGTTACAGACAGCACTTAATTCTACTTATTGCAATAAATAATATAAAAAAACTCATGTCCAAGCAGTCTTGTCATTTAAATACTCATCAATTGTCGCGAATGCGAACCATAAATGGAGCTATAGAGCTTTTATGTAGTCTGTGGACTTTGGATCAATGTGTTTAAGCAGTCTGTGCTTGGGTTTTGACAGATATTGTCAATAAGTTTTTCGGCAGACAGGAATGGAAATTTTCCACACACGAGGTTTTAAATGTGAGAAAAGTAAAAAGTATTGTTTTATAACAGTTATATCAGTGCGCACAATAATAGATTATTGTGATGGTTGTGTCTCAATTACCGAGGAGTCGGAAAGCGTGTTTGCAAGTAATATTCGGAGACAGTTGCCGATGAGTCGGGCGGCTTGTGGGCAAACAATATTCAGAATCAGATAACAGACAGACCAGTAACAGAATCAGACCAGTATGGGAACAATGGGAGGCAGGGCGCGGCTAGAAGGGGTGGTCGGAGGCCGCATTGGGTGGAAACCCAAATATATCAGTATATCAGTTGTAAGCATCAGTATCAAAATGTTAGTTGGTACTCATAACTCAGGTAACACGCAGGTTGACCCTGGGTCAGCCCTGCGTTAGATGAGAAGAAAAGAGAACAGAACAGACTATAGGTGTTCACATTATTAATATTGCACTTTACGGATCGACCGTTTCGTTATGCGATTTCGGTATACCGATCCTCTTGCACGTCGTCGCTAGACGATATAGGTACGCGTTAGATATTGTAATCAACTCAGATATTCGCCGTGTATCTTCTACCTTTAGGTAATTGGCGACATGGTGGAGGTGCTGGGATTAACAAATCAAATAATTACAGTTATAATGGTGAGCTGTCTTATTTGTTACATTAATAGGAATACTTCGTCTATGTGACACAGTTTTCATGAGAATCTCAGTAATAAATAAATAGTGATGATAATAAAAAAAAAAAAAATAAAAAAAAACAATCATTTGGGATATCTGCTTGTGTAAGTGTTATGAGTTCATTCAAACCCGTGTAGTTGTGCCCGTGGAAGCTGATATAAAACCATGCTGAGGGACTTGAAAGAGAGTTGACACGTGTCACCGCTAATGGAAATCAGGTAATCTGTATTGTTTTATTATTGCATTAATTTGTTGAATGAAGGTCTTGAAATATTTAAGACTCAATCAATGTGTATGGTACATCCATGTACCTAATATGTTTTAGTTACAAATGTTACAATATGATCCAGATAAAGTCTTCAAAGTATAGTACTTCTTTGAGAACATAACTTTGACACACCCAACAAATAATAATAAAAATTATGGTAAAAGGATTGAGACAGAATCAAGTAAACAAGTAAACAGGTACCTTCTGTTTATTTTAAAAGTGAATTTATTATTTCTTGCATAAAATGAGACTTTAAAAGTTTGTTATAAACAGCTAACAAACTATGGTACCATGATTTGTATTATGGTGTCAGAATAACTAAATGATATTCTTAATAACAGGAACAATAGTGTTGTGATGTACATAGTTACAGTTCTGTCATTTTTAAATATTGCTAGAGAAACAGAATAACTGGAAATATAGACTAACTAATTAACCACTTGGTATCTGCAAACTCAGTAGTCATGACTGTTAAATGTTATTATGTGAAGCAACACATTATGAGGTTATGTGTTATCTTATACAGTAAAAGCAGTGTTTCATGTGTAGGAATGGCACATTTCACCTATCACTGGATATATCACTTGTTATATAATTATGCTTCACCTTGTCACACCAGTGACATGCATCGAAACCGTCTGTTACATTTATCGCGACTGTGATTTCACCACAGTATTCCTTTAACTGTGACTTAACGCCGGCCACCGGCCAAGCTACATATAATTCACAGAATTCCATCGTGCGAAAGAGAGAAAGCAACATTTGTGACTGGAGCCGTGCGGCACGTGCGTGAGCGACACAGAGCCATCAGCTAGAAGAGAGAATTTGTTTGGGTGAAATTGCATCTTATTCTCAACGTCATAAGACTTAAGTTGTCTGATTTCTTTCAACTTGCTTCGTTAATAATATCGCTACGAATCAAAAACTTCAAATGAAAATGAGTCTTATTTTAAACAGGATAAGGTTTTGATTAAACTATGTGGGTACTTGATATTTATAACCACGTCGTGTCTCGTAAATTTGTGAATCGGTGACTCGGTGAGATTTCACTTCACAGTTCATTTGTAATCTTTACTTACTGCGCGCTACCGGTGGTGATTTATCACCGGTGATATAACAGTGACAAAAATGAATAACTTCATCGACTTGATAGTGAAATAAAAGTAACGATATTTCCCATCGCTATTCATGTAAAACTACAGAATTCACGGGTGTGCAATGAATCGCAGTTCTGTCATTAACTAGATCTGTCAGTTTGTCAGAAACAGATCAGTCACCTTGTCACTGTCACTCAGATTTGTTTATGTTGTTCTTTGATGTTGTTATTAATTTGTATAAGTGAAATTATAATAGTAATTTAAGTGAAGTAATATGCCAAAACAGTTTAATCATGTGTAAATTAGAAAGAACAAAGACGAAATATGGATGCAGTGTCTCTTTACGTCAAACTAAGGTCACTTTGTTTTGTATGAAACAAAACTAAACACTTTGTCGAACGTAAGTAACAATTTCAGTTCCAATAATGTTACACAAAGAGCTTTAATAAGTTTTAATACGAAAGTGATGTTATCTGCTTAGTAGTATGAGTTTGGAATAAATTGTGGTTCTTAACTATAATCCCATATAGATGTGCATTATTGATTTGATAGTACTATCATGGTACTACGATGATCAGTGTAATTCAACTATTTTTATATAGACTGAATAAGATGTGGTGATACAAAGGACATAGAAATCAGTGTGAAAAGGGTAAGGTGCACAGACAATATAATAAATTAGATAAACTACTTAAGATAATAATTACATAATACTTACAAATACAAGGAAGAAATACAAATATTAATATATTATACAAGATTAAGAGTTTATGTTAAAAACAAATATTTCAAATTAGCTGTTGTTGTCAAGAATATTTTACCTGATTTTTAAAGGATTCAAAGTACTATGTCATACTACCATAGGTACTTAGTATTACTTAGTATAGACTTGTGCGATCAGTAGGGTAAAAGCACTAAATCGCGATTATTGAATAAGGGGATTTAGTTATTTTATTTTCTTTAGATAAATGGTGAACAATGCATCACAGTTTTGATTTTATAAAGAATTCAATGTTTCGAGAGAGATTTAATAAATTTTAGTAAACATGCCCAGCAAAAGTTATTGGAATTACTTTGAACTGGTTCGATTTGAGAATGGACAGGGGAATGTTTTGTGTTAGGAATGGACATCACATGCAGGAGAACTTTGCAAAGTGTTGAATGGTAACTATAATTTATATTAAGACATGGGAGACTTCGGGAGCTGTTGCATGTGGTGCATGCTTCGGCTATGTCATCATGATGCAAGTGGCTACTCATCAGAAAGAGTCAACTCATCAGTCCAGAAAGAAATAGATTACTTCAAACCGAGGTAAAATACCTACTTAAGTACATTATTATGGTGTTCCAGTCACTCGCCTAGAATAGACAATACAGAGATTTTGGACGATCAGATGAGCTACCTATGGAGAAGTTTAAGCACCCAGACCACAAGGAATGTGAAGAATTATATTGAACCACTACGGGTAGAACACCAGACAGCAAATATATGGTACAATTGCCAATCCTATAAGAACGGCTTGCACTGGGCGATTCATTAGTCATTGTTCTTCAACGTTTCAAAATGTTTGAACGCAAAATAGGAAAATCCATTTTTTTTGCTCAGAAATACATTGAATTTATGAACGAATATGAACAAATGGGTCACATGACCTTCAGACTAGATTTAGAGCACTTCCATTGCTCATGGTGTATTCAAGAAAGATTTGGATAAACTCAGAGTAGTATTTGATGTAAGTTCAAAAACATCAAATTGTGTATCATTAAATTAGTGTTTACACTCAGGTGCTCTACATCAGAATGACATCATACAAATATTATTGACATACAAATATTAGACATCATCAGTTTGTATTCACTACAGATATAAAAATGGTGTTCAGAATGACTTAAATATATCCAGAAGATAGGAAGTATCAATTAATTTATTGGAGAAGAAGTCCATCAGAATCAGGTCAGGTATATGAATTAAATACTAACACATATGGATTATGTTCAGGTCCTTTTAGATCTATCAGGACACTGTTAAAATAAGTAGACGATTGGAAAGTCACATACACCAACTTAAAAGCGTCAGACATTATATGAGAAAATATATTTGTGAATTATATACCTACTCACCGAGAGTGATTCACTTGCTTCAGCACAAGCGCTGTAATCAGAACTCATGCGAAGCACAAGCAATGATCTCAGAAAATGGTCATGAAATTCGGATAAATTATTGCCTGGGAGGTCTTCTCAGGAGATTAATGTGAACAATTTCACCAGTTCGATAATGATAATAAGGCATTTATCAAAGTATTAAGAATATAATAGTATCAAATAACAGGTATACTTTCATACAAATTAAATATTCCTTCAGGCCAAGCACTGCACCCCAATCACCTTCGGATTCAAGGTGTTATTACAATCGTTATTCATTGATGGTTTAAACTGGGATGAACCAGTATTAGCCCCATCATAAAGGAATGGGATGAATTAATCAATGACATTAAGTATCTATCTCAACTTCAAATACCAAGAGATATAACCCATGCCTCAAGCAAAATCATATGCACTCCATAGCTTTGGAGATGCTTCAAAGAAAGAATATGCCAGATGTATATACCTGCGATCATAAAACTCATCAGCACATGCTGGACTATACCTACCTAAAGTTGAACTCGGTACAGCTCATCGAACATGACGTTAATTATTAAATCTGGTTGTTCAATCATTTGCGCTTTCAATTGCTCTTACATGGATAAAAATCAAGTCACATTTACTTGCATTTGAATGCAACAGAGTACTCAACATATTGTTCAAAATTCCGAAAGTCATTAAATGGCTGTATATTCAGTCAGAACTTAATCCAGCAAATAAAACATGAAGAGGATTTTCAGCCAGACAGTTACTACACACAGATATGTAGTAGAACCCACATTGGCTCAAGAACTCTGAGGAAAATGTCTTCACTCGGTAATCAATAAACATAAGGATATGCCTGGATTCAAGAAGCATATTTATATCGCCACACCAGACCAACCATTGGAGTTATCATTATGAGAACGCGTTAAGTTCATTTACTAAACTCATCAACGTTTTTTTTTTTTTTTTTTTATGCTTTTAGCAGGCAAACGAGCAGACGGGTCACCTGATGGTAAGTGATCACCGCCGCCCATGGACATTAGCAACACTGGGGGCGTCACCAACGCGTTGCCGGCCAAGAAAATGACGATAGACCCGCTTTTTGAAGGACCCCATGTCATAGCTTAGAGGGAACACCGATGCAGGAAGTTTGTTCCATAGTTTACACGTACGAGGTAGAAAATTACGTGAGAACCGAACTGTGGACGAATGCCAGGTATCCAGGTGATGTTGGTGGAACCTGGAACCCCGTGATGTGCGGTGTCGAAAACCAACTGCAGGTATTAAGCCAAATAGTTCTTCAGAACATTCCCCATTGTACAGACGGTAGAATACGCAGAGAGAACCTACATCTCTCCTCAATTCGAGTGATTCTAGTCCGTCTGTAAGCATGGGATCGTCGACAAGACGAATAGCTCGCCGTTGAATTCGATTGAACGGATCCACTTGGCTAGCTGGGGCTCCAGCCCAAAGGTGGGAGCAGTACTCCATGTGTGGTCGAATTTGCGCCTTATAGAGCATCAACCTGTGCTTAGGCGTGAAGTACTGCTTAGCTCTGTTGAGCACTCCCAATTTCTTTGCGGCTAGTTTGGCCTTACCAACCAAGTGGTCTCGAAACTGAACTTCATTCGAGATGTCGACACCAAGGATCCCAATGCTTTTAGAGATGTTAAGAGGAATGTTCTGGAACTGTGGTGCTATGACAAATGGGGTTTTTTTAGCGGTTAACGCGCAAACTTGTGTTTTCTCGGGGTTGAACTGGACTAAATTTAGTCTGTCCCATTCTGAGACCCGCTCCAGAGATGTCTCGACACAAGTTTCATCCGCTTCTCCTCAATCTGCACCCGAGAAAGGTTTGCTCGGCCTGTATAACGGGCGTCACCCGTGCTGTCATCAGCATAGCAATGAATATTCTCGATGTCCAGCATATCATTGATATGCATGATGAACAGTGTAGGTGAAAGCACAGAGCCTTGTGGGACGCCAGCATTTATGGGCTTCGTATCTGAGCATGTTCCGTCAACGACGACCTTGATGCTCCGCTCCGATAAAAAACTGGCAATCCATTTGCACATTTTCTCGGGTACTCCGTAGGAAGGAAGTTTAGACAATAATGCCTTATGCCACACCCTATCGAAGGCCTTTGCAACATCCAAACTTACAGCCAATGCTTCTCCCTTGCTCTCGATTGCTTCTGCCCAGCAATGAGTAAGGTATACTAAAAGATCGCCAGCTGACCTGCCGTGGCGGAAACCGTATTGACGGTCACTAATCAGCTGGCGATCTTCTAGATACCGGAGCAGTTGAGTGTTTATTATACGCTCCATTAGTTTGGAGAGCAGAGAGGTTATGGCGATTGGTCTGTAGTTGGATGGATTTGACCTGTCTCCCTTTTTGGGAATAGGGTGGACCAGAGCTACCTTCCATGGAGACGGGACAATGCCGGCAGAATAAGAGAGTTGGAATAGGCGCGTTAAAACCGGGGTCAACTCCGGAGCGCACGTTTTTAGCACAATAGCAGGTATACCATCTGGCCACTTCGACTTGTTGATGTCAAGGGAAAAAAGAGCTTGACGCACGGCATTCTGTGTGAAATGCACGTCAGGCATCAGCTCACCACACTGCGGGATGGTTGGCGGTGTGTTACCCCCATCATCAACAGTCGAATTCGACGCAAAGAGGGTGCCCAGTATTTCGGCTTTCTCTTTTGCGGTGTGGGCCAGGGTATTATCTGCTCTGCGCAAAGGAGGAAGGGACGATACACAGAAATTGCCTTGAATGGCTTTGGCCAGAGACCAGAACGCTCGGCTACCACACGGATAGCTCAGCAGTCTCTTGCCGGTTCTGTTAATGTGCTTGAATTTTGCCTTGGCTATTTGCTTTTTTGAGGACCACGAGGCAGCATTAAATTTCTTTTTCAGCCGACTCACAGATGCGTCTCCGAGCTCACGCGCCACAACCCAATCCTGAAAAGCAGATTGCTTCAGGCTTATTGCCTTAAAGCAGTTTCTGTCAAACCAGGCTTGGGTTTTACCACCAACGGGTACCACAGAGTTTGGAATGTAACATTCCATGCCCTGGAGTACCACATCGGCTATGGAAAGCGCACAAGCATCGGGATCAGCTGAAGAGAAACAAATGCGCCTCCACGGGTACGATGAATAAAATTCCCGCAAACCATCCCAGTCCGCCGATCCAAAATGCCAGACCCGACGAGACGCGCAAGGTCGTCTGTCAACGGGTTGTGCCAATCGTACCCAAGATCGTACGAGGCAGTGATCAGACGAACCAAGCGGCGCCTCGACGGATACAGCATAATCCTTAGGGTGGGAGGTTAGCAGGAGGTCCAAGGTGGAAGCAGCATGGCCGTCAATGTCAGGGATCCGAGTTGGGCTGGACACCAACTGACTGAGGCCATTAGCCAAGGCAAAGCTCTGAGCAGATTTCCCTGCGTAATCCGTTGTACGTGATCCTAGCCACTCAACATGATGGGCGTTGAAGTCACCCAGGACCACCACTTCGGCACGAGGGATCTGCTCTTGCACATAGTCGATCGCCCCTTGAACGTGCTCGTAGAGTCGATCAACTTCGGTATTGCCGCTATGAGACCTGTACAAACCGATGTAGACACGTGTCTGACCACCATGGTCCACGCGTACACAGATGGTGGACAGGTCTCTTCCTTCAAGAAAGTCGAGACGTTGACAACAAATATCATCTCGAGAAAACAAACAGACACCGGCGTGTGGTATAAATTTGTGTTCAAATTTATACCCCGGATAATGGAGGTAGGAAGTTTCTTCTCGAGCTGATATTTGTGTCTCCGTCAGAAAGAATAAGGCCGGCCTCGACGTTTCAAGATGGTGGTGAACGGCGTTGAGGTTTGAATGTAAGCCCCTAATATTACAAAAGTCCACAAGAAATGTGGAAGGGGGTGCCGCTGGTTTTAACTTTTTTCCTTTTTTCGACTTTCTCATTTTTGCTTGCGGGGAAGAGTTGAAAGAATAGGAGTAGTGCATCGTCAGCACTACCCGAGTCAAAGAGTAGTCACAAAAAACTATCTCGGAAAGGTGGGTAGTCTGAGTCACTGGCTCGGCGGACGGAAGGACCCCCGATCCGACCCGCGATTAAAGTCCTCGTCCACATCCGGCTCCCTAACCGGCAAGAAAATTAATCGACGGGCTTTTGACATTGGCGGCGGGACAGCCTCCCAGGGCGGGATCACCTGGGTTCGGGTCCCCTACAACCAACGGGCGCCAGCGGTAACGTTTCATCGGCTCTCCCTGGCCGCCGAGCCAGTCCATCATGCCCAACCGCACGAGATCAGTTGCCAATGACAATACCGGACTCGGAAGACACCAACAGAAGTACACCTCTCCAGGACGGGTGACAGACGAAGAATGGGAGGGAAAATGTATAAAAGATGGGGGAGAAAGAAGAGAAGAAGACTGGCTCTCCGACACTACAAC
Source organism: Thymelicus acteon (assembly GCA_951805285.1). Lineage (NCBI taxonomy): Eukaryota > Metazoa > Arthropoda > Insecta > Lepidoptera > Hesperiidae > Thymelicus > Thymelicus acteon. The sequence continues at coordinate 4,100,675 of OX638226.1, read as the reverse complement.
CGAAACACGTTAGAGAACATTTCACGGCTGACTCTAGAAGGTTTCAGTATATGTATTAAGATAACTCAGAAACCTTCAGATGTCCAAGAGGGACTGAAGTGAAAATAAGATTTTGTCATTACATAGAGAACACAAGAGTTCCTGAATCTTAACCAAAGTTAATAAAATCAAATCATTTGTTTATTGCTTCAAACATGGCTACAAAGGATGTTATAAAATATTTTGTAGTTCATACATATTTGGCTTTCGTGAGCATGCAGCAACAAGTAAAATTAAATTTTAATTACGACGCAATTTACGACGAATTTTATTTACGACGCAGTCTTCGGTAAGTTTTAGTAGTTCGGATATAGATAAGATCAGATACAAACTTCTCTGGTTGTGGTGGGTCTTACGAATATATGATCTGCGTTCAATGTAAACTTATCAGATTTGAAAATGGAAAATCCCTTAGCAAAAGATGATGAAAATAACAAGATAAGAAAGAAGTAGAAGGTAAATATGAATGGTCATTCGTGCTTGACTAATGAGAATGAGATGCCGAATCGAGTGAGTACAGATACAATAATAAGTGATTAAGCTGTTATAGATAATGTATATTGAAATTGAAAGTATGATATAGGTAAATAGCATACATTTTGTAAGGAAGTTAAATTAAGTGGGTAACTTAAGTAATTAAGCACTTAAATTAAGCTTTTAATGTTCAGCGTTCCTGACCTAGCAATTGCATTATTAAGTATTAAAATAATATTTAAGACAGTTGATTGATGCATGAATTTGCAGCAATTCTTCAAAGGTACATAATGAAACAGTATTGGTTCATCGAAAATTTAGCAAAAGACACGTTAGTATTAAAAGGTGTCTGAATAATTGATCTTCAGTTCTAGACAGGAGCTTGTGGTGCAACAAGCCGCGGACGATGTTCAGGACTTCCTTCATTCATCAAGAGACACAATAGTGTCTAGGCACAAGTACACTAGTAGTTACGATGATATATTATATAGAATGAAGTGAGCTGGTTCCGTGATCAGAAAGGGTGGTTAAAGGGCGCTCTTTCGAGTTGTTGAACAGGCATAAGAGTATTGGATAGTCAGTCAGTCAGTTTGGTATAAGTGTATAGTTATATGATCAGTGTTAATATTGAATACTGGTTTATTCAGTTTCTCTTGCTGGCAGGAGTGTCGCGAATGCGAACCATAAATGGAGCTATAGAGCTTTTATGTAGTCTGTGGACTTTGGATCAATGTGTTTAAGCAGTCTGTGCTTGGGTTTTGACAGATATTGTCAATAAGTTTTTCGGCAGACAGGAATGGAAATTTTCCACACACGAGGTTTTAAATGTGAGAAAAGTAAAAAGTATAGTTTTATAACAGTTATATCAGTGCGCACAATAATAGATTATTGTGATGGTTGTGTCTCAATTACCGAGGAGTCGGAAAGCGTGTTTGCAAGTAATATTCGGAGACAGTTGCCGATGAGTCGGGCGGCTTGTGGGCAAACAATATTCAGAATCAGATAACAGACAGACCAGTAACAGAATCAGACCAGTATGGGAACAATGGGAGGCAGGGCGCGGCTAGAAGGGGTGGTCGGAGGCCGCATTGGGTGGAAACCCAAATATATCAGTATATCAGTTGTAAGCATCAGTATCAAAATGTTAGTTGGTACTCATAACTCAGGTAACACGCAGGTTGACCCTGGGTCAGCCCTGCGTTAGATGAGAAGAAAAGAGAACAGAACAGACTATAGGTGTTCACATTATTAATATTGCACTTTACGGATCGACCGTTTCGTTATGCGATTTCGGTATACCGATCCTCTTGCACGTCGTCGCTAGACGATATAGGTACGCGTTAGATATTGTAATCAACTCAGATATTCGCCGTGTATCTTCTACCTTTAGGTAATTGGCGACATCAATTTTGTAATATGCTTTCTTCATGAGAATACCTTTTACATGAGTTTTAAATTTACAGTATGGCATTTCTGTTAATTCTAACGGGATTTTATTATAGATTTTTACACATAACACCCAATAATAATAATAATATAATTAATGGAGTAAAAGAGATGGTGAGCGCTCTAAGGAAAAATCTGTTTACATTTTTGTCATCAGTATGCATAGATGTGGTAGCAATCCATCAGTGCCGATCATTACCGTTCTCTAACTCACCACTCTGCTCCAAAGAACTTAATATTTCACGCAAATCGCGTCGTCACTATACAATTTCCATGGCATGATAATGGATATAGGTTGTCACAGAAGTGATTTTCTGACATACACACTTGTGATTATTTTGCGGTGATCATCAATCAAGTCACTCGCTTTGATTAATAGACGTAAGTGTCCTCTGACAGCCACTTAATTTCTACCTACACTGTTCTTCAAGTGTGCTAAAAATTTGCCTGAAAAACATTTAGTAATAAATACCTACATATAACACTGTATTTTGGTTATGTATAGCGTTACTGTTTTGCTGCACGATACGAACTTCTTTTGAAGCTGAAATTCCACCAGAGATGTGCAGGGTTCACTACCCTGCACCGTGGTACATGAGTAATAAATCAACCAATAGAATTTCTTCATTACGTGAAGATAGGAAAATGAAGTACCTACCTAATCCTATTGGTGGATACTTTTGCTGCTGCAACAGTTTCACTATCTCATACGCCTCTTCTGGTGGAATCTCAGGTTAGGGGCCATCCATTAATTACGTCACACGTTAGGGGGGAGGGGGGGGGGGTCGATAAAGTGTGACATTGTGTGACAAGGGGTGGGAGGGTGTCCTAAATTTCGTGACGTCACATTTCAAAATCGAATAATTGGTAATATAGGTAAATATTAAAAAAACAATTAATGGAAATAAAACTTATTTCGGAACTGGTGCTTTAATTTAATAATTTCTAAGTGTAAAATTTCATAATATGTGACGTCATACTAGGGGGGAGGGAAGGTCTCACAAATGTGACCAGCTGTGACAAGGGGGGGGGGGAGGGGTCAAAAAGTCATGAAATTTGTGTGACGTAATTTATGGATGGCCCCTTAACTACAGTGTTCTTAAAGTTTGTATCTACAATAAAGTTGACCGAAAATCCATTGTCGAGCGACAGTACCGCATTTGGTACCTATGACGTCACTGATTTGCTCGACAGTAACCAATCATTGTCTTTCATAGGTCGACATAGTCCTAGCCCACGACGTCACCAGCAAAACTGAGAAGCAGTGGGGGAGACCCAAGTCTTTCATCCCTGAGCGCTGGTGCGCTGAAGGTTGGGGACCGCTGCGAGCGTCCGGGGCCCATCCCATGGCTTCTCAACCTTTCGGCGAGGCCTGCCCGGCTACCGGCATCGCTGGCAAGATGCTCGCCACCCTGGCCACTAGAGTCTTGGACAAGTACAGATTAGAGTGGCATGGACCACCCCCCAATATAGTGACCACTGGTGTCAATAAACTTCAACCCCCCTTCTATTTTGTGCTGCAAAATGCAGGGTGATATTAAGTTTAAAGCGTAACGTGATAGTAATTTGTAAGTGATTAATTTGTTATATTGTTTTAGGGCCTATTTACTGTATTATTACCAGCGGTTATAAACGGCAACAATTTATTTTTGTTTTGTTTTGTTTTTAACCGATTTCTAAAAAGTAGGAGGTTCTCAATTCGACTGTATTTTGTTTTTTTTATGTTTGTTACCTCAGAACTTTCGACTGGGTGAACCGATTTTAATTATTCTTTTTTTAATCGAAAGCTGGTGCTTGTCATGTGGTAAATTTTATTGAGATCTGACAAGTAGTTTTTGAGTAATTTTGAAGTCGGTTATTTTTTGTTGGTAAAATTTAGATTATGCAACATGTTATCCGAGTAAGATTATCTTTTAACTACATTGAATTAAAATTAAATGTGACCATCAGCTGTAAAAAGAAAGCATTCACCAATAAAATATTGAAACTCCATGAATTTTGGCAGTAAGTAAACACGTAAATGATAATCTATTATTTCATATTTTGTATAATTTTTATATTTTAAATTTTTTACCATCCTCACGTATAAAAAGCATAAAGATCTAAAGTTATAAATATTTCAACGTTAAAAACAAACTAGGTATACGTAACTTATAATACCGCCAGCATAGTTCTGTTATAAAAATGTCCTAAGGCGCGCTATAAAAGTTTCTAACTTCTTCTACCAGCAGCCTCGAGTCATAAATTAAATTTGTTCGCCATCTTTAAGCGAAACACGTTAAACTCTCATCCACTATCAGTCTTGAATGATTTGCATGTTAGAAAAAATGGCTGGAAACTGTGAGATATTTTCAGTAATCAATCGTGTGTCCAAGCTCGAGAAGTTATATAAATGGGAGTTTAAACAAATGACCCCTGTAGTAGCAGCTGCGTCGTATGGAGAATCGTGAAACACCCATATTGACGGCTGATTTATCTTGGAAAGTACAGTTTTATACAAAGTATTTTGAAGCTTACTATAGCAATTACTTCGTAAACCACTGAAGAAATAATAGTATTTATAATAAGGTTAAACTCCACTCGATTTTATTGTCACAGGGAAATAAAGGAATCCGTAATTTGATCAAATCCCTAATGGATTTGATGATATCTCGAAAGATGATATAATGACAAACTCCGTTGAATCATTTCCCTAATTAATTTCAGTGATTTGATCAAATACCTAAGCTGTGTTAGGGAAATTATGAATTGGTGTTTCACTTGTTACTGCATTGGGTATTAAAAGTTTTATTAATCATGGATTCCATCATTTCCTTGCGAATTAAATCTAATATTCAAGAGTTAGATAACTTTTCATTTTACTGAACTTAAATGTTGTAGCAAATCGCTTTAACGCCAAAATTCGTGGAGCTTAAATTATTCAACATTATTTTAATGGTGGCCACTACATTTCAACAGCGATTGCTTTTGGTTAAAAATCGACTAATTTTTGTGCCGTCAGTATAACCAGATGTTTACAAGTTTATGGCAATATTTATGAACAAAAATTATTATTATAAAGAAAATGCAAATATACTTTAAATTAGCTATAATATGTACCGATTAATTTTAATTATTATCTCTAGGAGATTAAAATCTAACCATGAGTTCTAGGTACTAAGTAGTTTATGATTATATTATTATGTAATGTTTATGTTCCTTTTACAAGTCAACAATTATAATAAAAAACATAGATCGATTTTGTATTTTTAACTTTTCTTTCCCTCCCTTATGAAAAGAGATTTGCTTGATATTTCTCTACGCGGTCGAATCAGAAATAATGCAATCCGTAGACGATCAAGAGTGACCGACATAGCTCAGAGAATTAGCCGGCTGAAGTGGCTATGGGCTTGCCACATAGTTCGAAGGACCGATAATAATGTTTGGGGAATGAACTAATGAAGGTCCTCGAATGGAGACTACGCCTTCGTGGAAGGAGCACAGGACGCCCCCAGTCCAGGTGGACTGACTACCTGCAGAAGACAGCGGGTATCCGCTGGATTCAGAAGGCTCAGGTCCGGTCAGAGTGGTGCATGTTAGGAAAGGCCATTGTTCAGCAGTAGACCTCCAAAGGCTGATGGATGGATTGGTTCAACGTAGAGCTTCTATTCTACTAAAATAATGTGAAATTGAACTTAACCAGACTAGACCTTGTTTGTATATTCAGTAAATTGTCTTGATGTCCCAAAGTAAAAATAAACATTATACATGTGACTTGTTTAGTTCGAAGTTTTTCGCTTGTATTAGAAAAATTTCTGACCCCAACTCGGGCCATAATTATAAATAATCCACAACGTTTTCTTGGTAAAATACTAAAAAGGCGTTCTTTTTATTTCCCTAGTGATGCAATATAAAAAAGGTATATGGCTATAATAATGTTAGATTTAGAACCTTTAAAGTTTAACAAGTTTAACAACTTAAGGAGTGAATATTAAGTAGGTACAGTTCTAATCACGAAAAGTTTATTCACGATGAAAAAATAAAATCCCTTTTTTGCAGATAGTGTGATTAATGATGACATGATGAGATTTGCTAGGATGTTTGAGCTGATGTCACTTTAATGGATCGGACGGAATGAATTATTTCGCTTGGGCTATCCCGCCCTGAGGTTACAGTCTTACAGAGTTCATTGTCCGGGGCTCGGGATTGTTTTCATGCTAAACTACTACGAGAGGTCCGCTGCTTTGTCTACCATCACTTGAGATTTAAACTAAGGCAAATAGCCTACTTTATTATTAAGTACACGCTTTATATTAGCTTCACCTGTATGTTTGTTTGTTTGTTTGTTTGTTTGTTTGTGACTTCTCTTTGAACTTGATTTTGACCCACTTCAACCAGTCAGATTTCTTTCAAACTTCGTGGACTTATTGAAGACCGATGACAATTCAATATTTAAAGAAAGAAAGAAAGAAAACCTAATTACACGCTTTATATTAGCTTTAAACGGTCAGATTTCTTTCAAACTTCGTAGACTTATCGAGGATTGATGACAATTCAATATTTAAAGAAAAAAAGAAAGAAAGAAAGAAAGAAAAAAAACTAAATTTCATTTCAAAAAATCAAACCAAAAAATGAAAAAATAAATAATACTTTAAAAATAACTAAAAAATACGCTTTTATACAAAATCGAACTAAAAAAAATAGAAAATAAATTTGAATTAAAAATCGTGTAATTGTAATAAAAGCGTGGGGTACATGGTGTCAATGAGTAGAAGGGATAATATCTTTAAAAGCACCCCACGCTTTTTTACAATTACACGATTTTTAATTCAAATTTATTTTCTATTTTTTTTAGTTCGATTTTGTATAAAAGCGTGTTTTTAGTTTGTTTTTTTTTTACTATTATTTATTTTTATTTTAGCTCAGAATTTATGAAGGATATAGTAAGTATACATTACTTATAGGTAGGGACTCTCCATCTCCATGAGAATCGAGCTACCATGCATACCTACGTTTGTACGAAACTTTGATAAATAAATTAATGGACTTTTAATTCTACTTAAACATAATAAAAATAATTAGATACACATACCTATACGTATTAATTAAATTCCTTTCTCGTGAATTAGTTATTGATAAAAACAGCATAACTACGCTACGCTACATGATAGTTTTCAACTACATAATTATATCTTCTATACCAAGCTTTGCCGAAATGAACTGAATACGCAAAGAACCGTTACTTTGGTACGCGCTGTGATTGATGACATTAAGTGATGTCCCGCGGCGAGATGTGATCCGAGCTAGCTAATGGTTTCAATGTCCTAGGGCCCGTACACATCACTAACCATGTGTTGTCCTCTATATATAAAAACCACCCATGCTTCGAAAAAAATATAGGTGAAGATATTGTTAAGAATTTTATATAACAAGATTCAGGTACATCATAAATATCATAATTCATAACCAATAAAAGAATAGTACAGAGCTTAAAGTTTCAGAAGAAGGACGGAGCTGCCCGTTAGGGTCCCACTAGGGTCAAATAATAAGTGGAGTCCAAAAAAGTTTATATACATATAAGCCGATAACCGAGCTGATGATCCACTGGATGGTAGGTGGCTATCATCGCCCATGGACAGCAGCGACACCAAAGGCACCATTGATGCCTTACTGGTCAAGAAAAAAAAAAGAAAGAAAAAAGAATTCGCTCTCAAGACCCCAGCCGGAACACGGTGCCGCGATAAGTAATTTGGCGGCTTCCCCAAGCAAGAAAATGGTAGCAATCCAGGCGAACCCCACGGAGAAATAATAATAGAAAAACAATAATATAATAATATAGTTACTGTAACAAGCGGTCGTCAGTACCTACATACATGATAAGTGATACAATCAGTATGTAATAGATCTTCACATGAGGATAATTTTGGATATGTCCTACCGAACCCTATCGTACCCCTATATAATAGTACCGTCACGCACATTAAGTGCTCCTAATAAGCGTTCGCTGATACAAATGGAGCAGTTATGGGCGGATAGCGGGTTATTTTTCTCTCTCTTGGATGAATAAGGAGCCGCTTAATAGATACGAGTTTTTCCTTGTGGCAGAGATCTTGAATAGTACGAATGTAGCAATTTATTAGTTGGATGTGTACTTCGTTCGTCACGTCACCAACACCGAAATAATTTGCGACACACTAATAATCATTTATGTCTGACGATCTGTCTTTAGGGCTGCCATTGCCATTGCTGCTTTTCTTCCGAAGGGTCCTGGGTTCGATTTCCACCGAGGCAGAAATTTAAACAATAAGTATTTTTGTGTTTGTGTACCTATTCATGCCACCCACCATAGAGGGAATTCTTGTGTATGGCTATTGAGTATTTAACGTTACTTACAACACTTAGGTAAATATTGTTGAAAATATAATATCGTATGCTAATTAGATATATAAATTAGTCCTAAGATTTGATTTACGGTGCATTGTACGGTTACATTGTAAATTTGTACCTATGTTACGATAGGACTCAGTCATAGAAACAAAACAAGAAAAGTAATTATGAATTGTATGACCTCAATGGATCAAAGCATTCGGAAGTTACAGGGTCTAACCCTCGTCATAAACTTGTATCTCCCAGAGATCTCCAAAGTTCATTATTTACAGATTTAAAAGTTTAAAACTCCCCAACACGAATTTTTTAGAATAACTTGCGGCATTTCGTGCCCTAGTACTTATATTATGTCTTCTCTGTCCCAGATAACTTATTAAAAATTACTTCAGAAGTCAAAGGTCAAGTTTAACTAATGACGTTTTGAGCGAGCCAGGGAATTAAATTATAATTAGGCTGTCAATCTTAAAAACCTCTCAGCATTTTCATTTTACATCTCCGAGGTACTTTTTCGTTTTTCTTCAAGATAGGTTGGTACGTAATTAATTAAAACTGACTAGATAATCATCTAAGATATATTTGACGACCCTGTAGCCTAGTTGGTAGCGACCCTGCCTGCTAAGCGAAGGGTCCCGGGTTCGATTCCCGACCGGAGCAGATATTTAAGCGACAGATAAATATTTGTACTCGGATCATGGGTGTGATTGTGATGTGTTATATGTGTCGTTAATGCTACCCGCGACACAGGTATTAATAACCTACTGCGGGGGTATGAGTGTGTTAGCGTTTATTTATTTTTATTTTTTATTATGATTGGTTGAAATTGTTCATCAAATGCACGGACGTAAAAAAAAGATGGACGTAATCCCAAGAACAAATTCAGTGAAGCACCCATAGGAATACCAACTCTGTATTCGTACAAGTACAAACACCCACACATTGACACCATACGGCTACAACATTGACACCATGGCGAATCAAAAATTACAAAATTACGCACACATGGTAAGCGAGCTGTCAGCTTCACTCTCGATTAGACAAGGTTACGTCCGTTTTTTTTTTGGGCCGGGATCAAATGTCACATGATCCATCTTTAGGTACCTACCTCTTGGAAGCTTACCCTCCAGATCCATATAAGTATAAACTTCTTCATACCAACAGTGTTAACATCGTTATTTCCGCGCTAAATGAAAAAAGCGATGGCCGACAGTTTAGGGAACTTATTTCGTAGCGCTATTCAGTTAAGGGCAGTGGTGCAACCAAAGCGCCACTTGGACCACTATAACTACACGTACCAACCCACAGACTAAACATGGACCAGAATTGACAGAAATTAAATGCACATTTATGTTCTCAAAACTATAACCGCACTCGAACTCTTTGTATTTATATGGTGGCCATACAGAGATGTCATAATATAGTGGTCAATAACATTTGTGTAAAATGACAAGGTGTAAGTACTTACTTTAAAGTGAAACTTTTAATCTATCGCCCCAAAATTTTTCGTCCATATATCGCATGTTGCATTACAACTGGCCCTGGAGTAAGAATAATAATGGAGATTCAATGAATTAAAAAAATATTGCTCTTAGTTTTTAATATGCGTCTATCATCTAAATCATTGTATTAATTATGTATTCCGTACTCTACGCAAATTAAAATTAAATTTTATAATTGAATATTCTGTCTACTATTGATTTCCCATTATCATTCCCGTTTTTCAATAATTAAGTTAAGATTAAAAACGCAATTGTAATACCCTAAATCGAATATTTTTTTATTTTTTTTTAATTAAATGCCTATAAACCGAAAAAAGTTTCACTTGCATCGTGGTTTCATAAAACCACACTTTTATGTTTTTAAATGTTATTGAAAGGACTAAGGAAGGAGGATAATTATTTTATGTTAATTATCAACCCTACCTAAATGACGCAATATTTAGACGGAGTCGGTTTTTCTACCGACATCAATAGTGATATGGACCACTCATAAAAGTTCATAGAATTGCTACTGGAGCTATGCAAAAGAATTGAAACTTCCTTCTACTAAAGTAGCTTTTCAATACATAACATTAAAACTGTTGATTATATTGAAAGCATACGGCATTTCTAACAGATTTCAATTCTATGGTACCAAAAACTAATAAAGCCGGAGTTATGTTGGTGTAACAACCCTAGCCATAAGATTGAATCATGTAATTAGGTTTAAGATTACTTATATCAACAATCTCACCTCATGCATTTATTAATTAAAATATTCAGTTCTGTCTAACACTCGGGCCTGACCGGTCGTATTTTATTTCTTTTTAAAAACCCTTGCGCTAGGACCCGATACCTAACTGGCGCAGTCGGTAGGATTCGCGAATGAATTAACGGAAATTCTGCGTTTCGACAAACGATAAAACACGCGTTAAAACGAAACCGGGACTACCGCGACGCGAATCTGAAAGAATCATCATCGGGTTCAGCCAACGTTCCAGCCAGCGATCCAGCCAGCGTTCCAGCCAGAGATCCAGCGCCCAGCAGTCCAGCCGCTCAGCGACCCGGCAGCCCAGCAGTTGACAGACTCACCGCCTCCAATCGGCAATGCTCGTGGGGTAAGCATCTCTCTTTGTTTCTCCCGAGATTCCTTTGTGTACAAGTGTTCCAAGTGTTCCAAATAACATTTCGTGTACTTCTTGTGTAATTTTGTGATTCATACTTACGTATACTATTTTACTGTGTGATCAAATTAATCGTAAATTACTATTTTAAAAATGGCAACAGAAAGTGTTGATCAAAAGTTTGCTACAACCATCGATTATAAAACTCTATCGATATTGTTACCAAGCTATGACGGCAACAAAAAGACATTAGAATTTTACATAAATAGTGTAGAAAATGTGATAGCGTTAATTGACGAAATACAGGCAGCTCCTCTCGCTTGCCTGATTCGCAACAAGCTAAGTGGTAAAGCTATGGAGGCATTGTCCCAACATAGCGAATGTAAAACATGGAAGGATATAAAGAGTGTCCTTAGAAATAGGTTCGGAGAGTTTAGGAATGAAGTGCAAATAATAAACGAATTAATGCACCTCTCTAAAGGTAATTTAAGTGTAGAATTATTCGGAGAAAGAGTAAGGGAATTATCATACGCTTTAATTAATATAGATAAAGATAAAAAAGAACTCTATTCGAAGATGGCTTTAGATGTTTTTCTAGATCAACTCGATCCAATTGTGGCGTTAAGCATTCGCTTTACAGGTGCGGTTGAGTTGGAAGCGGCAATTACCGTTGCAAAACAAGAAGAGATAAAGTTAAAAAACAAATCTCCAGAAATACAAGTAGATAGTAGGGTGAAACAAATCGCGCCTACTAGGCCGAATAATATAGTTAGTCAAAGTAGATTCCCGATCCAAAATAATTTTAGGCGTCCAATGCCACAAAATACTACTTTTGCTACAGTAAATACAGGCCCTAGGCCTATGTTCCAACCAAATCAGTATGTACCGAGACCAAGGCCGATACAATCTCAGCCCGGTCCTTCCAATATCCGTTCCGCGGTTCAGAGAGTAAATTTCCAGGAGGAACCCGAAACCGAGGAGAACGTGTATGATCAGGAGGAATCATATCCACCTGAAGAGGTAAACGAAGATGAAAATTTTTGTATTCCCACAGATGTAATAGACGTAACATAGTTTATGTTAACATTCATAGAAATAATAAGTTACCGTATGTTTATATTAGTGAGCTAGGTGGTAGGTTCTTGTTGGATACCGGAGCCTCACAATCATTAATACGCCCGGACGTAGTCCGAAACCTTAACATTAAAACATCTCAGATAATGACAGAGACCCATTATATTAAAACTCCGCATGGGATTACAAGGCATAACGAAGTTGTTTATATTAAGTTACCCAGGATGTTTAACTGTAATATTACACACAAGTTCTTAATGTTTAATTTTGACAACGACTTTATTGGTTTACTAGGTGTTGACTTACTAGGAGTGTTAGGTTCACAGATTGATATGAAGAATATGATCCTGAGAACGGAAACATGTAAGATTCCCATCAAGGATGATATTAAATCGTACATCACCATCCATCCTAACTGCGAACAACAGGTTGCGTTAGCATGTAATTATAGCGAAGGTTATTATGAAGTTTTACAACAGGAAATCGAGCGCGGATTAGTGTTCCCTGCAACTTTAGTCGTAGTTAAAAACGGAATTGTTCACACCACAGTTTTAAATAAAACGGATAGAAAGATTAAATTAAGAATAGGATATCCAATTAAGTTAATACCATACGTAGATGATTTAGATTACTCAGAAAGTGACCCCGCGTATATTAACAATATACGTAATAATAAAAATATAGACAAATTATTAAAGCAGAATTTTAATAGATTGCGAACTGACCACATGAATGACGAAGAAAATCGACAAATTAAGAAACTATGTTATAATTATAGAGATTTATTTTATTGCAATGAAATCCCGCTTACATTTACGCACCAGGTTAAACATACATTAAGGTTAACTGACGATACGCCCATTTTTGTGCGCAATTATAGGCAGGCGCCGAAACAAAAGCAAGAAATACAAAAACAAGTTGAAAACCTGTTGCAGCAAAATATAATTCAAGAAAGTATATCACCGTGGTCGTGTCCCGTTCACATAGTCGAAAAGAAATTAGATGCATCAAATGAGAAAAAATGGAGATTAGTTATCGATTATAGACGCTTAAACGAAAAAACCATTGAAGATAAATACCCGTTACCAAACATCAACGATATATTAGACAAATTAGGTAGAGCGCAATACTTTACAACTATAGATTTAGCATCCGGTTATCACCAGGTTGAAATGAGCCCGGATGATATTGAAAAAACAGCGTTTACTACAGATAGAGGTCATTATGAATTTTTGAGAATGCCTTTTGGTTTGAAGAATGCCCCGAGTACATTCCAAAGATTAATGGACGTGGTTTTGCGAGGAATAGATAACGTTTTAACTTACCTTGATGATGTTATTATCTATTCGGTTAGCTTACAAGAACATTTAGAAAAGTGCGAACAAGTTTTCGAAAGATTCCGAAATCACAATTTAAAGATACAATTAAATAAATCTGAATTCTTGCAAAAGGAAGTTAAATTCTTAGGTCATACATTAACTAGTGAAGGCCTTAAACCGAATTCCGATAAAATTGTAGCTATAAAAAAATTCCCAATTCCCAAAACACAAAAAGAAATCAAATCATTTTTAGGATTAGTAGGTTACTATCGTAAATTTATACAGGATTTTGCGAAGTTGACTAAGCCTATGACAAAATGTTTAAAGAAAAATGCGAAAATAGAATTATCAAAAGAATACGTAGAATCGTTTGAAAAATGTAAAGAAGTATTAATAAATGCTCCAATACTACAGTACCCTGACTTCGAGGAACCTTTTATTTTAACAACAGACGCTTCAGATGTAGCTCTAGGCGCAATTCTATCCCAAGGAATAGTAGGTTCAGATAGACCGGTAGCTTTCGCATCACGAACTTTATCAGCAACCGAGGAAAAATATTCGACAATAGAAAAAGAACTGTTAGGAATTGTTTGGGCAATAAAATACTTTCGTCCTTACCTTTACGGGAAGAAATTTACTATATATACAGACCATAGACCCCTTACCTGGATCATGTCTCTTAAAGACCCCAACTCGAAATTAACTAGATGGCGTTTAAAACTTGCTGAATATGATTTTAAAATAATTCATAAAAAGGGAAAAACTAATACAAATGCAGATGCCTTGTCTCGCGTTAAAATACTTTATACTAATGAAGTAGAGATAGAGCAAAACGCAGATAATGTTTTAGATTTATCATTAGAACAAAATAATCAGAATACAAACAACCCTCAACCTCAACCAAGTACGTCACAATATTTGGCTGACGATCTTGAAGGTATAGATATTGAAACATTATTAGATACATCATTTATCCCAGTAGAAAATAGAGTTATAGATCCGATAGCAGACCTTTTTAGCCCAATTCAGAGTCCAGTTCAAAGACAGGAAAACACCGAATTAGTTAAAATTCCTGAAATTGAAGACGCAATAGATAGACAACTAAAACAATTTCACATTAGAAAGTCACCTGGTAATGAATATAGAGTAGAGGAAAGATCAAGAGGAAAGATAATAATTAAAGACGTTTTTATACCCATTAATGAAACGGAGCCTCAAATAATTAAATTTCTTAAAGAACATACCATTGCAGATCGAATATTTCATTGTTACTTTCACGACGAGGAACTATATTCGTTATTTAGTAAAATATTCAAAACCACATTTGATAATCGTGGTCCTAAACTAATTAGATGTAAAACAAGAGTAACGTTTATCGAAAATAGAAGTGAACAAACCGAATTAATTAAAAAATATCATGAAGGAAAAACAATCCATAGAGGTATTCAAGAAACATATAAACATTTGCATAGAAATTACCATTGGCCAAATATGTTACTTTCGGTTCAGAAATTTATAAATCAATGCGAAAAGTGTTTGAAATCTAAATACGTACGTAATCCATTGAGGTTACCAATGTCTCTTACTGACACTCCTCATAAACCGATGGAGCATATGTTCATGGATTTGTATAGTAGTGGAGGAGTAACATTTCTTACCATCATAGATAATTTCTCCAAATACGCACAAGCTGTTCCACTTTTAGCTATAACAAGTATTCATATAGCAGAAGCATTGCTTTCTTTGTTCTCGATAATAGGATTGCCGAACAAAATAACGACGGACTCAGATCCTAAGTTCGACAACGAAGTAATTACGGAAATATGTGCGATGCATAAAATACACATTCATTTCACAACCCCGTACAACCCAAATTCTAATTCGCCTATCGAAAGATTACATTCGACATTAGCGGAGATGATTAGGATCCAAAGAATTACAGATAGAGAAGAAACAACAAACTTAATGAAGTATGCAATTATCGCTTACAATAATACGATACACTCTGCGACAGGATTTACACCTTTCGAATTATTATACGGACATACTAGTAGTAGAAATCCATTAGAATTACATTTTCCTAAAGAATTCTATCAAGAATACGTAAACAAACATAAACAAATAATGGATAACGTCCATAAATTAGTTTCAACAAAACTAGCTAGCGATAAAGAAGCGGTAATAGAAAGGAACAATAGAAATACAGAGCAGGCTACATTTAAAGTTGGTGATAAAGTATATAAACAAGTTGCAAAAACAGCCAGAAGTAATAAATTAGAGCCGAAATATATAGGGCCATACACGATAGTTCATATACACCCAGAACAAATTGCGGAGATAGTCGGAAAGCACATAAATGCAAAAACTATTCGAGTGCATTTCCGCATGCTAAGGCGTCCTGTAAATGTTTCAGGAGAATCACCATCTGCGTCGCAGCCCTCTGGCTCACCGGAGTCGCCGCAATCATAGAACCAATAGACAGCCATAATGGTGTACTCGTGCTTAAGGAAGCAAAAGTGCGTCACCAAGTAGATACCTATCATTTAATCGTAGTTTATAATGTAACAAAAATAAGTGAAATTTATTTAGAAGTAAGTAAAGACTATTATTCATTCAATTTTCATAATCGAAATGTATCTAGCTATAGAGATAGTTTAATTAATAGGCAACAGATAGAGTATCTGATGGAAGGTATAGAAAATAAGTTAGTATACTTAGGATGTAAACGATTAGGATTAGCAGAAGTAAATAGGAATAGAAGAGGATTAATTGATGGATTAGGATCAGTAATCAAGTCAATAACAGGAAATTTAGATCAGGAAGATGCAAGGAGGTTTGAAACCCAGATACAAGAAATTAGAAATTATGCAGTAGCTAGTGAGCATAAGAATAAGCAAACAGTAGGTTTAATGAAAGATTTTATGACTCAGTATAACGATAAGTTAGTTAAAATTAAGCAAAATCAGGATAAATTATCTGAAGCAATAAGCGAAGTAAATAAAGTGCAAAGCTACATGCAAGTAGTAATAATTTATAATCAAATTGGGACATGCCTTCAGCAACTTTACGATAGATTACTTACTTTAGAAAATGCCATCACCTTTTCTAATCTAGGTCAGCTGCATCCAAGTGTGGTAGACCCGAATTACCTTATTAATGAACTAATAAATGTTCAAAAGGAAATCGACTTGCAGATGCCGTACTCACCTTCATTAAAATATATACACGAAATTACTAAATCAATTACGGTTAAAGCTTATAGTACAAATGAATCACTTAATTTTATACTGGAAGTGCCGTTAGTTACTAACATTCCTTACGACCTTCTCCATTTGTACTCCATTCCCAATGAAAACAATACCGTACTTATCCCTAAAAATCCTTACCTTATCTTGGGAAGCAAAGAGTATGCGTATCCTCGCGAGCGATGCCTACACGTCACGGAGACAGCAGCAATATGTCGTCACGTCGAATGGCAGTCCTTCAAGAAGTCCGAAGATTGCATAGCTCAACTTATTCAACACGAAAAACCTCATAATTGCATATATGCAAAAGTCAATTATGACAGTAATATAATTCAACAAATCAAAGAAAACAGCTGGATTATTATACTAAAAAAGGAAGAAGTCATCAAGTCAAGCTGTGGAAACGATATACAATATCAACGTAGCAGCGGAGTATCCCTCGTTTCCGTGGATAATAGATGCACTGTTAAAGTTGGTGAAAGAACCTTAAGAACGCATCGAAGGTTCATCAACATCCAAGAAAGCATCCCTTTACCAAAAACATATAAAATACCGAATAATTTCACAATAAACATAAAATTAGAAGATGTCTCACTGGATTCCCTAGAAGATATCCTACAAAAAACAAGGGAAATCAAGGAACCCATATATATACCCGCAGTTTCATCACGACCAAGCTGGTCATCGATCATTCTGTACATCATCTTCATCATCATCGGTGTCGGAGTTGGCATCAAATGGTACCGCAGACACCGCAGCATCCAAGCAGCAGGCACAACAGCGTCACCAGCAGAAGAGCAGCAGCAGCCGCTGGAAAACCAGCAACAGCAACCGCCCTCTTCGGCACGCTTTAGTCTTAAGGGGGGAGGAGTTATGTTGGTGTAACAACCCTAGCCATAAGATTGAATCATGTAATTAGGTTTAAGATTACTTATATCAACAATCTCACCTCATGCATTTATTAATTAAAATATTCAGTTCTGTCTAACACTCGGGCCTGACCGGTCGTATTTTATTTCTTTTTAAAAACCCTTGCGCTAGGACCCGATACCTAACTCCGGCCAAATTAAAATCTCACCCGGGTGTGCCCGCTGCCCGGGTGTCGAACGAAAAACAAACAGCAGTGGCTTACTTTTCAAACAATATAAAATGTCTATGAAACTAGTCTACACTAAGTTAAAATCCTAAAAAACACTGAACCGCGAAGGTGAAGAATACGATATTTTATAGCATTGGCACGACTAACGTTACGTACTAATACTAACGATTAGTAAAAACTGGACGATTAATTATTAGTCCTACTAGTACTATACTAATATTATAAATGCGAAAGATTGTATGAATATTTCTTTCACGGCAAAAACTACTAGGCTTAGGGCCATTCATAAATTACTTCACACGTTGGGGGGGGGGGGGGGTCGATGTAGTGTGACAAGGGTTGGGAGGGGTCCTAAATTTCGTGACGTCACATCTCAATGTATGTATAGCTATGATGTAGAGATATGTGACGTCACAATAGGGGGAGGTCTCACAAATGTGACCAGCTGTGACCAGGACGGGGGAGGGATCAAAAGTCATGAAATTAGTGTGACGTAATTTATGGATGGCCCTTTACAGGTAGACCATATTAATAGTTAGATTAGTAGGACATCTTTCGGATACAGTAAGTAAGCTTCCTTTTTGGCAGACAATGTGTTGGTGCTCACGGGTAGCGTGAACCACTTAACATCAGGCTCAGCTGCTCGAAATAAAGCGCTACAATTTCCCTCGGTACTCGCATCCAATTTCACCATTTACATCTTATTCTCTCCTACAAACTACTCGTACAGATTCGGTTTAACGAATTATTCTTCGGAGAAAAATACGTCAAACAAACCCATTTCTTTTATCTAGGCAATGAAGCTCACGAGGCAAACACCCTTATTTCCCCGGAGACAGTTCATGGCAACGCCAATATCGGGTAGTAGGAACCCGTGATTTATCGAGGCTTCAAATTATGTGCAAAGCTATAAATACGAGTTACTACTTACACACAATGAAGATCCATTCAATTATGTTTACCACAACGGAAAAAGTTTTGCAGTAAGGGAATGTACCAGATAGTGAATTTTTGTTATTTTCAATCATAAATTGTACTGCTTGTGCTGAAGAAAATAAATAAGTAAACTGACTAAGGATTCCCTGTGTCATGGGTGCCATGGACAACACACAAAGACAAGAACACACACCCAAACCGAGAACAGAAATTTAAACTCATTCAAATTTCTGCCTCGCTGGGAATCGAACCCAGGACCTTTTAAATGGCGGTCCACACGGTCAGGATGCAAATATTTATTTCTGGGATCATAGATTTAGGAATCCTGTAATTTCTATGAATATGTAAATCACTATTCTTACTATGAGTAATTTTGAAATATTACAGTATTTTGAATAATATTTTAAAGCAGATTCAATGTATTCTCCAGACCTGAAAGTTCAGGGGCACTATTTGCATATAGATGAAGTATTCAATTAAACATTAGGTAGGGTTTCATTCCGTTCAATTACCCTTTATTGCTGCACTTACAATTTTATTATATTAGACAATTTTACTTTTCTTTGTTCAAACTAAAATAGCAATTGAGTTCCTAAAGCACCCTAAAGTTTCGTTTCGATGCTTTATACCTTAATTTAGGTAGGTAGGTACCTAACATATTACGTATACCACAAACATTACTCAGTACATACAATTGATGAAGTAAGTAGATAACTAGATATCAATGTCTGCATTTCTACAAAAACAAAATAAAATGCTACAACAAACAAAATTGTATTACTGCAAGAAGGCCTGTTTTATATCGGGTACGCAATCGGACGAAAACCATTTGTTCGTCCTACAAATTGCACCCAAACTGGAATAGACTGTGTATACTCAACAGATAATGTAAATTATACTACCTTTGTATATTTTAATTTTCTGTGTGAACGAAACAATGTGGTCGTTTAGATGAATCCATTATTATGAAGTTAGCTATAGGTGAGATATACCTACCTAGTATTTAGGTACGTACATATTTATATTGTTTTTATAAAAAAATAAGTTATTTATTATTATTTAGGTACTCGCCTCCAAGAATTTCAAGATACTTACATTTCATCACTACTTATTCCTAGAGCTATTTTGAACTCGTAATACCTACTTGTAATAGGGCAAGCTGGGGTCAGTTTATTTATTGAAAGAATTTTGAGAATACTATCTGGCTATTTACAATTTTGCTTAATACAGGTCCTTTACTTCGAAAATTTTCTTGTAAAAGCTCTAGAGCCCAAATTAATCTGTGCCTTTAACATCTCACAGAAGGCTTGACGTAATTTGAGTGTAGCAGATAATCACAGCGACCGTAGATAAGTGTTCTGTGGACCGTAGTTACTAATAAACAACAATCAGGCGAAGCGCTATAATCTGTGATTGGTCCCGGCGCGGCGGCCGGACCGCGATAACCCCGCAGTACCGTCCATCACTCGTATCTCACTTCCTTCCTATCTCCCTACGCATTTTCTTGTCCAGACACTGCGCCGCAAAAAATACTTATCTTGATTCGTAAGAAATAAAATGGACGTTGAGTAGGTATGTGTATGTCAAATATTGTTATTCAAACAGATACAGAATAACTAGGTAGACTAATTCCAAAACGAGGATTCTCAAGTATTTTATTGCATTTCTAAGAGTTTCAGTGGCTTCATGTAGGGGACTTTTAGTGACTTTTAGGTGCACTTTGGGGGTTAAGAGACTGCATACATAATGGTGCATTTTAATGAAATGTTTAGTGTCCGCAATAAGATTTTAAAATCACATCATGGTGCATCCTGCTACAGAGGACCATCTAAAGATTGGTCACTGCATTGCCGACACAGTTTTTAAAACCTATTTTTATGCCTGCCTAGGTAACTCGCGCCCTGAAGTTATCTTGTGTAAAAATTAACATCAAACAAATTGTACAAATACCTTTCTTCCTCAGCTTTTTCTACAAAGTTAACCTAAATAATAATATGTCTTCATTTCAGCGATGGTATTAGCGCGAAGCAATCCTTTCAGACCGTGTACGGAATGGAAGTCGATCTACTATAGCACCTGATGCAAATTAGATGGTCGCTCTGAGGGCATCACTCGCGGGAAGTGATCCCAATCGAATATTTTTCATGTGCCACTGCTAACTCGAGACTCCATTCTAGGAGTTTTGCCAGGACAATTTTTGCGCAAATGTGTGCAAGGGGCCTGGGGCATTTCTGTAGGCCTCTGCATGATATTTTTTGTAACAATCTATGTCTCAATACTCGGTTCATATAATTTAAGCTATTTACGATAAGTACGTAAAATTAAATGTATGTACATATTTTAAGGAGTTTTGCTACAATGTAACCAAAAACAATAAGCTTAAAACAAAACATAAATAGTTACGTGATACGTCATGTAACTCACTGAGGATACATTGAATACATACATGAAAATTGAAAATTTAACAGGAGAGCAAAAAATACTGTTAAAATATCAGTAAGTAGTCAAAGGAATTAAGATTTCTTGCACAAAATCGTCCAGATTAATTATAAAAATTGAGCATATACAGCTTTTGTTCCTCTTTCAAATTATGGGTGAATTTTCAAAACTGCCATTTATGCATGTTATTCAATTTTCTGTCTTGGAATATAAATGTGATCACTCAAAATGTTTACTAAAACCTTAATTGTGTATTTACTTAAAAGTCGTATTAAGTTAAATAATAAAATTCTGATGTTAAAGTGTTAAAAAATTTAAAATAATGCTCGGAAAGTCATTAACCTCCCTGTTATTTAACGGTATGTTTCATTAATGTCACAAGGAACTCAAAATACCGCCCTAAAAAATGGTTTTTTTCTCTCTATACGTAAGAATTAATGTCTAAGCTGAATATTCATAAATGTTTTTCAAGCGTAAATTATCTGTAATACCATTATTTGACCGTTTAAAATTTTGTCACGAGATTATCGTCATTAACATCCGCGGTTTTTGTTTCGTGAAATTTGTTCAACGAAATTATTATTTAAAATTTTAAAAGCAATTCAAAGGGTTCCTTACACCCGCTTCTCTCAGTTGAAATCAAGATTTGGATGAAAAATGCATTGTGAATATGATAAAGTACGCGAAAGTTAATGATAAGTATAGTTTGTCAGAAAATCTCGTCATCAAACTCCTGAATATATTTTTGATAAAAAAATATATAATTCAACAATAAGTACCCATGAATATCGCCTAATGGTATTTAATAAAAAATAACTTAATTCCATTATAAGTGATATAAAATTGAGCAAGTTTTGGTATGTTTTGTACCGTTTCGTCATAAATCGCTACATCATTTACCGCAAAATTCTAATGACGTGAATGATTCCTGTAGAGGAAAATGACGAATCTAAATAATATTAACAACCTGATTGAGTGTAGCCACCAAGAACTTAACTCAAAAGATGCCGTTAATCCATAAAATCAACCCAAAAGTGCGTATATACTTGATAAATATGCAATTTTCTGATTTTCTTTGCATTTTATATTTGTAAATAGATCTGATTCGCTTTTAAAGATCCGTCGATTTAAAAGGATGCTGTAAACGAAGTGGTTCGTCGAGGACTATTTCATCCCTTTTTCTAACGGTCCTAATGTTGGTGAAACTTGTCTATGGGTTATTGTCGAAAGCATTTAAGCTGAGAAGCGCAAACATTTCTCATATCTTGCCTGGGTCTATGCTCGAAGCTAGAAAGCTCCGGATATTAGATGTAAGAAGAAAGCTTTTAACTTTTATTTCTTCATGGGGTTCGCCTGGATAGCTACCACCTACTACCACCTACCCTTGAGCATGAGTCAGCCACCAAACGACTCGTCGTCTTCCAGCTGGGGACTTGAGAGCCAGTTCTTTCTTTTTCTTATCTCTTTCTTGGCCGGCAATGCATCGGTGATGGCTTTGGTGTTGCTGATATCCATAGGCGACGATAGCCACTTACCATCAGGTGGATCGCCAGCTTATTTGCCGGCTATTCCCATAAAAAAAAACCTATCTGCTTAGTCCTACAAAAAAACCTTCAAAAGAAAACTTACTATCGAATCGACCGTATTAAACAATGGCACAAAGCCTCTGGCCAACCAATCTGCCAATAGAGCTTTTGGATTCCTCATCAAAGCTAAGACTAACTAACGTTATGGCATACTTAGAACAGAATGACCTTCTCAGTGACTGGCAGTACGGGTTCCGCTGAAACCGTTCGACAGACCTTCTACCATATGCCACTCACACCAGAGGCGAAGTCCTCGTTTCTCTTGACATCTTGAAAGGCATCATCTTCATCATAGAGTTTGGCAAGCTAGCCTTTCAGCTGAGTTGCTCGACATTAGCAATGACAACCTTTGCTGGAATTCCAGAGGTCTGTTCCCACTCAACTCTATTCTTGCTGCACATCGAAATCAGCTCATGCTCAATGTGTATAGGTCCGCAGATGACAGTACAATTGTGGAGAGGTAATTGTCTACCACTCGGACGGTCCAATAAATACAGTTATGAAGAAGTGGTCTTGGTGGAGCGTGTGAATCTCACACTTCTGGCACTCAATGGAGCGATACCAACTCTTTGAGATTCAACGCCACAAAAACATAAGCGTCTATATTCACTGCCAAAAAGGAGCCCGTTCATCTTCTTCTTCTTCGTTCTTCAGAAGGTATCTTTCGAATACATCGTCAGCCTTCGGTTGTTAGAAGTGGAGATACACCCGAAAATATATTCTGGCCGGTTTATTGAATCCAAACTATGGCAGCTTCTAGAATTCTGGGTGTCCTAGAGACGAACGGAAGAAGAAGAACCAAATGCCATCTATCAGCGTGTGATTCCATGTAGGGGCATGCTTTAAAGCTGTATTGATGACCATTGAGACCAACTTAGAAAGCCTCAAGCACGTGTGTAGAGTAGCCAGTTTCTAGTTTTCTGTTTTTTTTTGTACCATTTTGGAGAGTCTGCATGGGACAATATTATGATATAATCCGTCAATCTCCACAATCGAATGTCCAGATAAAACATCATTATCTTGCCTTCGCCATAAGCATCCCTATGTCCTCTATGTGCAAACGATCCTTTGCTTGATCATTTATTATGCGAACCACGAAGGTCAGGAATAAAATTCCTGTGATTTTACCTTGGGTGTCTTCAAGTTAAGAGTAAATAGGCTTAATAAAGTAAGTGTGGCTTATCAATCAAGCAAGTCTTAATTACCACTTACCATTGATTGTAGTCATGCATTAAGTTATAAAAGTCATGTTGTTTTTATGATTGATAAAATCTATTAAAATACGTAATCAGTCAATAATACTTCAATACGTTATGTTGATTTTATCAAATCAAACGAATATTGTTATTTTTCTTGATAAAAAAGTTGATTACACGTTGGGATTTAAATTTTCGTCATTACCCTCTACACCTCATCATTTACGTCAATGGGCTATATCATTTTCCTCTACACAACATCATTTACTTCAACAGGGCTTTTCCTTTTTTCTGGATTTTCTCTTGAATTTGCTGTTTAAATCATAGTTGCAATATATAACGAGCTTTCTCTATAAAAAACGAATCTAATTCAGTTGTTATTCCTTAATTTCTTGGACAAAATAAAAAGTTACCTAAAAAACGTCATAAAAATGGCAAAAATGAAAATTCACCCTTATATTATAATAACTAAAATTCAAAGTAGCACGACTTATGCTTTTTTCCACTGAGGGTGCGACATGAAGGACAATATCTATACATATAATAAAATTGAAGAGTTAAACTGTGATTTTGAAAATGATTTTTTCAAGTTGCAAATCGTTATTTGCACGATACCAACACCGAAAAATGAGTTTTTAAAAAATTTTCCTGTCTGTCTGTTTGTTTGTCTCCGCAAATCTCTGAAACCACTGAACAAATTTTAACACGACTTTAACTAAGATATTGAAAAGTCTTCAACTTAGCATTTAAGCTATTTTTTATGGTTCCACACCAAAGGGTTCCTTAGGGATATTTTGTATGGAAAAATAAAAAAATGTCAGCTGATTTGTTTTAAATAATAAAAAACGTTTTCTCCGTACAAAAAGAGTAATACATGCATATGTTAGTTTTTACTTAAATGACATGGAAAGACCATAAAATGCCTTTAAAGGTTATTTTTTTCATTAATTCAAATCCCTATTACTGAGTGGATATCTGTTTTCTTATTTTGTTTTCAAAAGCATGTTTTTTGCGTATTTATGTGCTCCAATATAATTTCAGCATTTTATTAATTTCACCTTGGAAGTGGTGGAAAAACGCAAATTAATTATGTATGAGTAACCGATCTATTACTGTCTTGGCCACTAGATGGCGCTGTATTTGTTGATTCACGCCAACGACTTTAATACATACAAACCTCTTTTTTACCTACAAATAAATAAAATTGAAGAGTCCGTCTGTGATTCCGAAATAACTGCATTTTTCATGTTGTATCGTTACTTGCACGATATCAAAACCGAAAAATGAGTTTTTGTACATTTTACAAATGAAACGAATTCAATAGGACTTTACTACGATATCGAGTCTTCAACTTAAATTATAGGATATTTTTAGGGGTCCATAAAAAAGCGAGAAAATAAAATATGAGTCGATTTGTTTTAAACTTACAAAAACCTTTTCTTCATCCAAATTAAGGGATAGGTACATACATTTCTTAGTTTTTTTGCAAGGTGGATCAAAAACGTAGCACTGAAGTACCTACCTATTTTTACAATTTTACAATAATTCAAACACATACCTTTATCTGACTAATCTACATAATATACACAAATATTCACACAAAATCAGGTATCTATGCATATCTTAGTTTTTTTCTAATTTGCAAGATGGAGCCAAAATGTGGCATGAAGTAATTTTTTTACAATAATTCAAATACTGAACTGACTAAAATTTTAGCATTTTTTATATTTCACTCTGGAAGGCGTTGAAAATCGTAATTTAGTTGTATCATAGATATGAGTTGTACGAACAACTGACATTGAACAAATTGAATTGAACAATTGATAATAAAATACATACAAACCACATACAAAGCGTATTGTGACGTGTTAAATCAAGCTTAGGATTGTTATTTAAAATAACTAAGTGTTTCGTAATTTTTTTATGGAAATAGCCGAGCTGACGATCCACCTGATGGTATATGGCTATCGTCGCCCATGGACATCAGCAACACCAAAAGCATCACTGATTCGTTGCCGGCCAAGAAAGAGGGAAGAAAAAGAAAGAAAGAACTGCTTCTCAAGCCCTCAGCCCGAACATGAGGAGTCGTTTGGCGGCTGACTCATGCTCAAGGGTGGTAGTTATCCAGGCGAACCCCATGGTGAAATAATAATAATAATAATGTTATTAATTAACAATTATAATGCATATCCTCAGGAACATCGCGTTCAGATTGCAGAGTGCTGAGATTTCTTATTTTCTGTGAAGCAATATCTCCCCTTTGCCGAATTATTAATTTGCCAAAACTACAATGTAATAAATGCAGGAATGTGTTGCTCCTTTATTACCATTCTCACATAACTCATCGAATTAACCTTAACTCTCTCGCACCGCTGAACCAATCTTGATGTGTTTGGGTATAGACTTAGATTGTACCTTGGAGAAGGATATAAGACTAGGTACTTCTTTTTTAAAGTCTGGGTTACCTATATAATGTGAAATACTAATGGATTAGCCAAATGGCACAAAACTTAAGAAAACTTAGAACACAAAATTTTGAAAATAATATGATGAAATAATAATATTAAGTAAAAGCAACCGGCCAAGTGCGAGCTAGGGTTGTTGAACCTAACTTAAATATTTAGTGGAACCTAACATAGCTGTGTAACGAAAAGATAAGCGGAACTGAGAAACACAGATCTTTTCACAGCTCCTAGGGATTGCAGACCTGATTTGGATATTAATTTTAATTTGTTACCTTCTCACGTTCCTAAGGAAAAAGGTCTTGACAGACAGACAGACGGGCATTGGAGTGAGTGATTTTGGGAGACGTGTTTTTTTATGCAGAGAAAGTGAATGCTTGACCAGAAAACCACCTGATGGTAAGCGGAAATAAAGTTGTGGATGGTAAAGCCAAAAGATAGTATTCACTCTTGACTTGAAGTCACCCACATTATAATCAGATGGGAACACCAACACAGGCAATTCCAGTCCTTTACCGTACGCAAAATAAAAGACGAAGCAAAGCGCGACCCTAAAAAAGGAACCCTAAAAATACCGAAACGTTATGATACGTTTATTGACTTTTCATCGTAATGCGGTTCTAATGATCAATCATGCTGCTTTAAGAGTATGTTCTGTAACTTAACTAAAGTGCCTACTATTTTTTCCGAAGCGAAGCGAGGGCAATTGCTAGTAAATAATAAATAAATAGCGTTACACACTCATAGCGCCACATTTCCTTGTATCGTTGGCTTCGTGGGTGCCATGGACAACACACAAAGACATGTTCACACACACCCAGACCGAGAACAGAAATTCAAACTCACTATTCTTCTGCTGGGAATTGAACCCAGGACCCTTAGAGCTGTGGTCCAGCACGGTAAACACTACGCTGTTCATGTCGTTGAACTTTGGGACTAATCCTAAAAAACACGACTGGGTGGCAACCCTCACCAGGGAGCTACGACCTTTGCTCTGCAGATATTCGTAAAATAGGATTTGAAATTTAGCATCGTAACAACTGTCTCATCGCGTGAAATATGGCGGTGAAAATCTCCCGAAGGATTCGAAATATTACTCGAGGAATAAAACAAATAAAAGAAAATTTAAATGTGTGCAATTCACACGTGGTAGAAGTGAAACCTTAAAAAATAAAGGTATTAATTTAATAACGTGTATCAGTTTTAATTATCTTTCAAAAACTATTTTGTACTAAACATAAACGTGTACTTATTTATGTACGCGCGTGAGACGTTATACTTCTTTGGCATCATTAAAATAAATATTTAACACTAGCTGTCTTGGCGAACTTCGTATAGCCTAATAATCAGTGATTCATGTACTTTATTGTTACTTTTAACTTTTATAGTTTTGGTAGGTTTACTTTAGACCATTAAATTCCCTCTCGCTTTCCCTCCCGCTCCCTCTCCCCCAGCCTTTGTCCTCCTCTCCCCTGCCCCTCCCCCTTCCCCCTGTACATTCCTTCTTATCTCATTTTCGAATTTATGTGTCTGTCTCTTTTTACTGTTCCGTTTTCGTTTCATCGACTTTCGAATCTCTACGATGCTAAAGAAGTTTTCACTTCAATAAGCTATGGTCTTTCCAACGCGGCAACGTAGTGTTTAAGTACTTTGTGGTCTTTCCAACTGGATGATTGTAATTGTTACTTTAGTTACCCACAGATTAGGTAAAGATACTACGTTTGTATTATCAGATATTCCGGGAGCCCAGGGCCGCCAAATTTTACTTATTTTCTGACGGAAAAAATATATACAATATTAGTGTATCAGCTAAGTTGAGCCGCGAGCCAAGCCAATTCTCAGATACAAGACATAAAGGTGCGTAAAAATCGTACTCACCTAACTTACATTCTGAGGACTGATTATTATGATATTACAGCCAGCCACCCGACGCCGCACGCAACCATATCAACCCAAACTTTAAATAATATCGTACAAGGCAAGGGTATCTTCCTGAAGAGGCCAATAACATACTTTACCACGCTGCAATACGTCATTACGGATCTGTGGAAAGGTTAGTAGCCAAATTGTAGATTTGAAACATTAGCTAATTTATAAATTCCTCTTCACAATGTGTGTAAAATCTGGACCGTCGGTCTACAAGGTTCCGAATAAGTCTGGTTTCTACGGAGTAAACAAACACGTAAAACGTCAGAACATTTTACGAACCCCGAAAGACTCGGTCCTCATTAACTTTTTTTTTATACAAGGTTCATCTTGTTATAGGGTAAGTTACGCCACTGGGGTAACACAGGATTATTCAAATAACACAAATAATTGATTATAGCATGTATATTTTCATTTAATATAAAAATTATATATATCCGCTATGTATTTACATGTAAGTAAATGGCAAACAACTTGTAAGATCCAACGTAAAGTAACAGTTAAAATTATTATACAATACAAATTGTAACAACATTCACGGCCACACTTAGAGATGCTAATTAAACTATAATAACTGATATACCTTATTATTCTGAGCTTTAACGCCTCAACTCAGAGTCACTAACTGTTACTTAAATCGTTCCTTAGTACAGAATTTGTATGGTGATTCTTCACTAAGGAGCGATTAAAGTAACCATTAGTGACTCTGAGTTGGGGTATTAGTCTGTGTTTCTAAATGTAATTTGGCCGCAAACTTTTAACGGTTACTTAAATCACTGCTTAGTACAGAATTTGTATTGTGATTCTGTACTAAGGAGCGATTTAAGTGACCGTTGAGTGACTCTGACTGCGGCAGATACTCACTTATTAAAGTTAATCAACATTTCTCAGTGCGACAGATCGAATCAGAACTCTTTCTCGTAGTAAATATAAGGGGTTTGTATGTTAGATCATAATACTGTATAGTAACACTCTTTATACGCATCTGTTCTGCTTTTTGGACATGTACAATGTACATTGGGAAGCACTTACTGTATAAAATTATTTCCTCAGTTACCGCTTACTTGTATAAATAACTGCTATAAAACAACTTGTTAGAATTAGCTATCAGATCTGCCTAGTCTTT
This sequence comes from Thymelicus acteon, assembly GCA_951805285.1. Classification (NCBI taxonomy): domain Eukaryota; kingdom Metazoa; phylum Arthropoda; class Insecta; order Lepidoptera; family Hesperiidae; genus Thymelicus; species Thymelicus acteon. The sequence continues at coordinate 4,071,343 of OX638226.1, read as the reverse complement.
AAATACACCATATATTTTATAGCTGAGCCATTTTCATGTTCAACATTCATTTACAAATTGCTAGCAATTAAAAATGGGACTTAGAAGGACCTCATCCCAAATAAGAATTAGGGCTTATTAATAATAAATTTTTAAAGTCATAATAATAAGGTTCTTAGAAAATCAGGTATAACATTAATGTAAGACAGACTTCAATATTAAAATAAGAATAAAATTGTAAGTATTGCTCATACAAAATGTACTTGTATATACATATTAGTCAAAATTAAGGCACCATTAGTTGCTCGACCTGCGGCTGCCTCAAATGGATAATAATATGGGGCTTAATAATTTTATTAATCTCTGCAAGTTTCTAGTCCTAGAATATGAACATTATTTTTATGTTGTTTTTTTATGCCGGCAAACAAGCAGACGGGTCACCTGATGGTAAGTGATCACCGCCGCCCATGGACATTAGCAACATTAGGGGCGTCACCAATGCGTTGCCGGCCTCGAAAAAAAGAAGTCATAATTTAGCGGGAACACCGATGCAGGAAGTTCGTTCCACAGTTTACATGTCCGTGGCAGGAAATTACGTGAAAATCGAACTGTGGAAGAACGCCAGGTATTTAGGTGGTGTTGATGGTACCTGGAACGTGATGTGCGGTGACGGAAATCAACCGCAGGTAACCAAACAGTTCTTCAGAACACTCCCCGTTGTACATACGGTAGAATACGCATAGCGAGCCTACGTCTACTCTCCTCACATTAAGCGATTCTAATCCGTCTGTAAGCTTGGGATCGTCGACAAGACGAATGGCTCGTCGTTGGATTCGGTCAAATGTGTCCACTTGACCAGCTGGGGCTCCGGCCCAAAGATGGGAGCAGTACTCCATGTGTGGTCGAATTTGTGCCTTATAGAGCATCAACCTGTGCTTAGGTATGAAGTACTGTTTAGCTCTATTGAGCACTCCCAATTTCCTTGCAGCTAGTTTGGCCTTACTAACCAAGTGGTCCCGAAACTGCACTTCTTTCGAAATGTCGACACCAAGGATCCCAATGCTTTTGGAGATGTTAAGAGGAGTGTTCTGGAACTGAGGTGCTATGACGAATGGGGTTTTCTTAGCGGTTAACGCGCAAACTTGTGTCTTCTCGGGGTTGAACTGGACTAAATTTAGTCTGCCCCATTCCGAGACCCGCTCCAGAGATGTCTCGACTTCAGACACAAGTTTCATCCTCTTCTCCTCAATCTGCACCCGAGAAACATTTGCTCGGCCTGTATAACGAGCATCACCCGTACTGTCATCCGCATAGCAATGGATATTCCTGATGTCAAGCATATCATTGACATGCATGATGATGAGAGCACAGAGCCTTGAGGGACGCCAGCATTTATGGGCTTCGTGTCCGAGCATGCTCCATCAACACGTTTATTTGTTTTCACGTTTATTTGTCAAAATATTGATTTAACAGAAAAATGTGTTGGACATAAAATGTCAGTCTCTTTTTATGGGCTACAACTTTTATTCGAAACATAATGTTTGATCAAAAATGAAAAATAATGTTTTTTCAAGGTGACCTTGAAAACAAAATATGCGGGTATTTTACCTATGATATTCGTTATCAGCACGTCAAAATACATAGGTATACCAAAATTCAGATCAAACGGGGGTATGGGTAAAAGGAAGTATGTATATCCAGAAAATTGTATGCATTGTATTAATTTTTCATTATTTTTGTTAAAAAAAAATCAAAAGCACAAAAAAAAATTGGTAAACTGCACTTTATACTATAAAATAGAAAATCCCACTTGAATCATTTAAATTCATTCACTATACCAAAAGTCCGAGGTCAAAACCCCCAGGCACACCACTAATGACATATAAAGTAAATTGCTAAGTAGTCCGGTCAATTTAGACCAAAAAATGATAGTGAAGGTGCATAAATTCCCAACAAGCTGAAAATCAGTAAGATTGTTCAAAACATAATTATAAATAAAAATTTTAAGTTCCCCATCATTCCCGTATGGAAAAAAAATTCAAGGTCAAAGGTCAAAAAAATGAGTTTTTTGCGATTTTCAGCAAAAATTGTAGATCATAAAATTATCTATAAAAATGTATCAATAATTTTTTCCTACAAGCCACCGTTTCTGAGATATGACTTCGAATGTCTAAATTGACCGGACTATAAGTCAATAACCCTCGTATAATCAAATTAATATTATTCTTCTAAGTATATCATATGTGTAAGCAGCGGTAACCAAGCAATTATCAATGAACACCACCAATCTTGAAATACATGTTCCCTATCACAGACTAGATACACAACATAGAAATATTTTTGCATTGCTTCTTAAAAATACCGGTAAAAGTGGGAACACCAAAACTTTAAATAAAGTTTGATAATAATAATTTCTGTTACCAGAGGTAAACTATCTGATAATGTTTAACAACATATACATTTTCTTCGATTTCATTTATGTCCATTATTATTATTTAAGCAGAATCAATCACAATCTTCATGTCATTATTAGCCTTTTCATGTGTAATTAATACTGAAAAATTAATAATACAGAAGCCAATATTCAGAAAAGAAAATAAAGTTGCATTACATAAATATTCCTTTGCAAGGAAAATTTATCAATTATAATGCCTTAATTTGAATGTAATTAATTAATTATTAATGTCATTAATTCATTATTGAAAAAAGTGGTGTTACGAGTTCATACCACATTGATAAATTTTATATATTCAAAGGAATAGCTGACCTATTCTAGCACTGGCTAATAAATACTGTCTTATATTCTTATTAAATTAAATTTAAATGAAAACCAAAAAGACAGAAATTCTATGTTTGAAAACAACTATGGGAAATCTCAAGTATGAATTCTCTTTTCATTAGATTTCCTATAGTACGGAACTTATAGCAGATAATTAAATAATGAAATAGTATACCTCTGGTAAATAGATTAATATTTTATCACTGTGTACAAACAAACAATTTAACAAGTTTGTAAAAAAACAATTTTCATGACCTTGTTGCTGAAAACCAATTTCTGAAATGGATTTTCTCAAACTAAGTTCAGAAGTAATTGTTATTTGTGTACTGGATAAAAATAATGATATTTTCCTTTGCCCAATTCAATAATGTAAAAACTTAAAATCATTAATATCAATCATATAATCATTAATAACACCAGTCAGATTTCTCCAATTACTTTTATAGAGCACTTGTTTTTCATATCCTAGGGGCTCCCCATACTTATCGACGCGGAATCGGCCTATAAAAACAGCACATCAAATTATTTGCAAATAGCTGATAATACTGTTGAGCCGTCACGATAGTAGTTCGGCAGTTATGATCACGAATTTAACTTCACCGGATTGCGTGCTTTAGTGTGCACTCTTGTCAGTTTAAGTATCACAGACGCCAATGGAACATTGATGCCGTCGTTCGGCGTCCGACTAGAAGCAGCGCTTTATGTCATTAGAAAATCGGCAAACAGACTAAAAACTTTACCCATCGTCGAGTCGCATCGATAAACAGTGCAACGTCGTTTTCACTCTTATTGCCATAGGCATAAAGCTTTTTGTAATCGGTTTGAATCATACCGGCTTTGGTGATACGGTGTCGGTATAGACCGATTCCGCGTCGATAAGTGTGGGAAGACCCTCACCTGATAACAATGTTATATGTCTGCTTGTACACACGATAAAATTCAACTATGACAATTTAAAAATAGAACCCACTATTGAATCATTGATGTATAAATTTCAATAAATACAGGTAGGTATGTAATAACATACAAGATACATTTTGAGACATAAATATAAAGTTTAATAGATGTCAGATCTAAAATAAAAATCTTGAATTTCAATTGCACACACACATTCAACCCTCCCATAATAATCTGCCATCACTTTTGAAATAAAATCCTTTATGTACTTAATGAAGCTTATTCGTGGAGGCTTTTAGATTAACGAAAAATATATATTCAAATACATAATTTCTACAAAACTTAAATGCGTATCAGTAGCGACCCTGAATCATGATAACAAATTTTACGATGAACTTCGTAAAATTTTCTTCGAGTTATGATAAAACTAAGATGACTTGCAAATGTGTGTGTAATTTCGTACACAAGAATAGGCTACATTAAATGGCAAATTACCATGTGCGATATAATTATAGACCATTGACACAAAGCAACTCATAAACTATGTATATATATTGCTAAAATAATTTAGCCAATGATTTATTATTGTTGTGAGGGATTCCATTCGTTTATTAATTTGATCAATCGGGATAGATTTCTCAAACACAAATGCTTGTGGTGCAATATTTAGACAAGGAACAAGATGAAGGGTTTGTAACCCTCGTAGAATTAATTGTAAATGTTTTCAACATATAATTACAACATTTAAGCCATTTAATAGAAATCTAGAAAACATGATTAATGTCAGTCTTATTACTGACGAGTAACCGCCCTCGCTTTGCTTCGGTTTTCTTATATTTTTACACCTTGGGTTACATTATTGGAGTTTTATTAAGGATCCCTAATTTTTTTGAAAATATTATATAGCCTATGTTACTCGGGGATAGTGTAGCTTCCCAGCAGTGAAAGAATTTTTCAAATCGGTTCAGTAGTTTCGGAGCCTATTCAATGCAAACAAAAAATCAAATCTTTCCTCTTTATATATTAGTATAGATGATACATATTATTATAGTGATGGATTGGCATCTAGTGGCCCAACTACTAATTCATTTAATATTAAAAATACTACTACTAATGTACTAAAAGTAAGCAATTCTATGGACACAGAGCTAATAGAGTTGCTTAGACTTTTGATAACACAGCATAGAGTTGTTGCTACCTTTTGGATTAGTGTTGGATTAATGCAGATCCTAGTGTACGATACTCCACATACATCCAAAAGACGCCTAAGATGTCGCCATTTCTAACTACGTAATTGTACACTAATTACAAACCCGCAGTTCTCCCTCCATTACAAAAAGTTCATGATATGTACAATAGATTACACTACCACTAGATAACTACAGGACCACTTACGCTATGTTAATTTACACTGAAACCGGTTAAGGTTTGTCTTTTTACATACACAGCATAATAAAATTATGCTCTAAATTTTAGAGCATCGCCTTAACCAATATATTATACACATTCAAATCTATTTATATTTTATTGCCATCGTAAAATTAAGTAGACTCCATTTTCTCTTCGTCACCCAAAATCCATTCTAAATTCGAAAAACAAATCAAAAATGGCTCCAACAAAAAGCTGTTTTACAATTAAAGAAATCCAAAGATTAGCACTAAACAGGAATTAGTTACCAATCTACGCACAGGTTAAATATGAAGTGCATTTTAAATTGAGGCAACAATTAAAAAGACCAAAACAAAAGGTGTTTGAAGAGAATGCTGTTCCAAGGGGAATTACTAACATCAACATTGTAATTCATTACTGCAAATACAATTAAAATCACAACGAGAGCAACTTATAAATTATTCAAAAGAAAAATAACAACTCACTGCAAGCGATCGGATCGTTCCGTGCGTCTGGCTAGTCGATCACAATTTCACCTCACATGTCACATCACGTCACTTTACACTGTACACCACTCATTATTGTCTCCTAGGCCAAACAACCAGAGAACCTGGTTCACTCTTCACTCAGTCCAACTGCTGGACTTGCACAACAGAGTTCTGGGGTGGCAGAGAGATCTCATACTTGATCATGTTCGCACCACGACCCGTTGATACCACTAGACCGCCGACTTCTTTTATATCACCACTGGAATGACAGAAAACACATAAATAATCAAGTCACCAAATAAATCCTTTAATGAAGGAAGGAAACATCCTATTACAAACAGAATTACAATACAACAAAGTGTTTGTATAGTAGACTTAATTAATTATAATCAAAATTTTACTAGAAATAATAACAGATTTCAAAGAAATAGTCTTTGAATGAGAACAGATTCGCTTTCTCTCGATTCCCTCGATTCCTCGTGAATCCCATCATCAGGATTGACTTTTAATAAATAGGAAATTACAATCTGGAAGTATATCCTTCCTCTCAGACAAAATAGGTACTTCAATGACGGAGTTCTGAGGCAACAAACTAAAACCTCCTCCTTTATGAAGTCAATTTAAAACACCATAACCCGATGAAATAAAAGAGTTTAATAAGGAAAAATAAGGGATTTATTGCAAATAGCGTTTTTACAATATTGGCAACGAACAAACAAATTCGAGAGAGAAAAAATCATAATGTAACTGGAACCATAGAACATGAGACAGATAATGCAGAGTGCTTGAGTAGCACAGATTAGAAAAATGCGTTTTTGTTCATGCCTATATTCCAAAAACAACGATATACAAATAGGGACGACAAAATCCATTAATTACCTGTTTGTGTGTTGGTGTCTCTTGGCCGTCAAGTGCGTGGGCTTGGTGTCCCTCGGCGCGGGTATTATGTGTAGCTGTGAGCCGAGCGCGCCGCGTCTCCCCACCACGATCTGATTGCCAATCACCTGCCCTGACCTGTTCGTTACCTGGGTAACATAAACGATAAATTAAACGGTTAACAAATAATTTGAGACTTCAGTGTTCAAATTACGCCAGGGTCACCACTTTCGATTGTGAAGGTCACCACTAGCTATGGGAGATCTCCCGAATGACTCAGTCAAATCATGGGAACCTGTTAACTTTATCCTATACTTTTGTACGGGTACTCACGATTTTTGCATTTTATCGTGGATACAAAAGTAGATACGTAAGGACAAAAATCGTGAGTATTTTTTACACTTTAAAAAGTCAACATCCCTACTCTAAAGTGGTAGATATAGAAACTACTACTCAACCCAGTTTTTCACGAGGGCTCTTGAGAGCGCTTTCGATCGAAAATCCTGATTACACACTTTACACTTAAAACATAAGTCATCATAATCATACGCAGTGGGTAGGCACACATACTATACGCAGTCTGTGGACCTACGCAGTACAGAGTAGCCACACTCATCACTACTCTACACACATGACACTCACCACCTGTATATGCTGCGCGTGTTCATCCAGCTCTAGCGCGGCGTGCTGCACCTGGTGGTGGACTTGCTGCACCTGCTGCGCGGCTTGCTGCGCTGCCTGCTGCGCTGCTTGCTGCGCTGCCTGCTGCTGCGCTGCTTGCTGCTGCGCCGCTTGGGACGCTTGGCTCTGGGAATTTTGTTGTTGTTAATAGCTTCAACACATTAATGGCCCACTAATGCGCAGGGGTCTTGAGGAGGCTTACAGCAGACACCATCATACAGCTTCAGTGCCAATTGGTGAAGGGCTACTGGCCAACTCAAGTGTCAGAAATTTTCATGCCACCCGAGGGCCTGCAACATGGCTTAACTAGTGTTATCTTACGATAACAACCGGGACCGTCCGCTTGCGTCCGAAGCACGGAAGCGGTCAAGAAATTGTGCGAATAGCGGTAACCCATCCAACTACCGACCGCGCCCGCTATGGCCTCTGAGCTTGTGGATTAGGCCAATAGTAAAGGACCACGTCTCGGATCCGTATGTAGTTATCTTAGTTAATGAATAATTATTTTTTTACATGTAATAATTTAATACTTGACTGCAATCCTACCTAATGGTAAGTGGTGAATGGTAATAAAAAAATGGACTATACAAATTAGACATACGGATCGCGGCGGCAGATCCATATGCTGTCGCTGATGCAGCATGAGGTGGTTCTTCTGGAAGAACGCCTTGCCGCACTGGTCGCACACGTGCGTGCGCAGCGTGCAGCTCCCCTCGGGGTGTCTGGAAATAACACACACGTGAATAGCATCTCGACAATGTATAGTGGGTCTGTGTTATTGATTGTTATCCAAAGAAGATAAAAAGATATTAAACTGTTTAGTTTTTGCTCATTTATATAGAAACTAGTGGATACCCGGCGTGTTCTACTACGCAAAAAATATGCGTAATGCATTGTTTTAGTAGTCTCAAGCCATCTTCGCATTATTGCCTTTGAAATGAAGCCATTTTGGAGCATATTGGTTGAATGGTTTCAAAGTCTATAAAGGACATCCGTACAAACATTTTTTGTGTTATGTATATTACCACCTGACCGGGCAAACGTTGTCATACCAAAAATTTTTTAGGGGTAGGGGGATGAAAAATAGATGTTGTCCGATTCTCTACCTTAGCCGATGTGCACGCAAAGATTCACGAAAATCGGTCGAGCCGTTTCGGAGGAGTTCGAGAATTTTATATATCTATACTAATATATAAAGAGAAAAGATTTGATTTTTTGTTTGCATTGAATAGGCTCCGAAACTGCTGAACTGATTTGAAAAATTCTTTCTCTGTTGGGTAGCTACACTATCCCCGAGTAACATAGGCTATATTATATTTTCTAAAAATTAGGGATCCTTAATAAAACTCCAATAATGTAACCCAAGGTGTAAAAAATAAGAAAACCGAAGCAAAGCGAGGGCGGTTACTCGTATATTATAATTACAACAATAATATTACCTCCTATGATGAGCAAGCAGACCATGTTTCGCTGCAAACCCTTTCCCACAATCGACACAAAAGTGTATCTTGGGTCGGGGCGGATTTACGTGATGATTCTGAAAAGAATGGTCACATTAATGATTTATTAAACACATAACAAATTCTTCATAGTATTACAGGAATAACTCACAAGTTAATTCAATACATTTAATTTCCTGTTTTAGTATAGAATTGTTGAGAACCAATTAATTTAAATTAGTTTTATATAATTAATTTTACTTACTGTTGCTATAACTTGCGTATGAACTACATTATTACTGGGATTGGACGTTATTATTTGGATGGGTTGATCTGAAAATAAACATAGACATGTTAACAATTATATCTAAATAAAAGATAACTTATATTATGAATGATTTCCCAATAACTCTTATTGTGTACCAGTTTGTAAAGTTCCACAAGGTTGTCAAAATCATTAACTTAAGTCAGTACAGGCAACAATTTTTTCAAATTTTCCTAAGTTTTTAACCGACTTCAAAAAAGGAGGAGGTATTCAATTCGAATGTATTTTTTTAAATCTTTGTTATCTCAGAACTTTCGATTGGGTGACCCGATTGTGCTGATTTTTTTTTTAATCGAAAGCTGGTGCTTGTCATGTGGTTCCACTTAAATTTGAGCTAGATCTGACAAGTAGTTTTTGAGTTATTTTGAAGTCGGTTATTTTTTTCTTGGTAAAATTCAGATTATTACATTACAACTCGCGGGTCGTCAATGACACTATGGTACAATCAGCAAAAGAGTTAGGTATGCAGCGCATTTTTTTTATCGATATAACATCATGTCTTATTTGTAAAATTGATACTAACAAAAAAATTATGTATAATAAACATTACAGAACGATTTTGTATCATTGTTGTAACGTTGTTGTACCCGCATACTTAACACTTTTACTTTGTGCACACAGAGCGAGCCGGTTACTGCACTACACACGGTCCTGCGAAAGTTGCGCAGCCGCGACGAGCCCGGAAGGGTTGTCCAACTATATTGAAACACACGACCCAAGCCTGGGGTTCGAACGATACTTTCGATACTGAGTAGGTATCGATACTTTTGTTCGCGATACTCGATACTGAGTACTCGATACTCTTACCTGGTATTCACTCGCAAGTACTCATATGAAACTTCGGTATCGAGTACTTTTCAGTGTTGTCAATGCAAGTTTTTAGATGGTCGTGTATATTACTGTGGGCCGTGTCCAGTGCTCCCAATATATTGAGTATCGGGTTCAGCGCTCGGACTAGAAAAAAGATCATTGGGCCTCTATTTCTCAACAAAGTGATATGAAATTCACTGCCGATGACCTTTTGTCTTTTTTTAGCTCCTAATATTGATGCTCGCAAGTACTCGATACTGAGTAGTATCGATACTTCAGGGCCGATACTTTTTGGGTATCGATACCAGTGGCCGATACTTCGAACCCAACCCAAGCCCAGCAATGGCACAGTGTGACACAACAGGCCAGTCGCTACTAGTTGCTAAGGGGCCATCCATAAATTACGTCACACGTTAGGGGGGAGGGAGGGGGTCGATGAAGTGTGACATTGTGTGACAAGGGGTGGGAGGGGGTCCTTAATTGGTATGTATAGATAAATATTAAAAAACAATTAATGGAAATAAAACTTATTTCGGAACTGCTGTTTTGTTTTAATAATTTTTAGGTGTAAAATTTCATAATATGTGACGTCACACTAGGGGGGGGAGGTCTCACAAATGTGACCAGCTGTGACAAGGGGGGGGAGGGGTCAAAAAGTCATGAAATTAGTGTGACGTAATTTATGGATGGCCCCTAATGGTGTACAGTGTACACTCACTGTGGTGCGCGTGCTGCGCGGCGGCGACGAGCCCGGGCTGCAGCGCGGCGGTGAGCGCGCACAGGTCCGTCACGCACGTGCGGTCGCCCGCGTGCAGCCGCACGTGCAGCGACAGCGCCTCCTGTTACAGTTGCGTCGTTAGTATCGTTAATGCAGTACCTCACCGGGACGCCAAGGCGACGTCGCCGGCCACGTATCCAAACAGTTTATATTAAATTGTGGCTATTGGCTACGTTGCCACACCGTCGCCAAGTGAGGTAGCCGGCATACATTTCAATATATTTTGTTTCACCATCTTCAAGTAGAGTCCTGAATAAGCTATTCGCCGGTTAAAGTGACGTTAAAGTGTCATTTTACATACACGAAATGTCAACTTAACCAACGAATAGCTTACTTCGGACTTACTTGAAGATTGTGAAATAAGCCCTAATATACTGTTTGGATAAGTAGCCGGCGACGTCGCCTTGGCGTTCCGGTGAGGTACCGCACTTATTGTAACAGACTATCTATGGTTATAAACACAATTCAGTCTTGTCATTTAAACCCTGTCCACAAATCTTAGAGACTAAAATGAAAACCTCTAATGTCAAAGTTCGAAATAATGATACCAGCTTTTGTGCGATCTACTTTTCCGGTTTTTTGAATCGTAAACTATGTCGTAAGAATAGTGATATATTAGAAGCGACACTCATATAGAAAGAAAAAAAAAGAAAGAAAAATATGTTTTTACGACTCTAAAGAATACAGATTTAAATGATTATAAAAAAATGCTTCCATTTCATGTCGTATGCCGTTCCATTTCATTTTCTGAGAACATTTACCATAGTAGTATATATTTTTTTTATACCATCGGAAAGTAGAGTTCAGAGAACAAAACGCACACCGACTTTTTAAAAAAATCAGATATTTTGACGTGAGATTTTTCGACTGAAAATAAGGGTGTTTTTTCGAGATATAAGGTCAAAATAAGGTGAAAAAAGTTTTTGAATCAAAAAAATTACAGTGTATTAAAGACACAAAAGTAAGTTTTCACCAAATTTCGTGAAAAATAAAAAAAAAATGTAAAAGATAAAAATAAAAAACCAATAACTTGGTTTTTTGAATTTTTCACATAAATTTTGAGGTCATGTAAAAAAGTGTAAACACAAAAGTTGTAGAACTTTTTATTACCTACAACTTTGCCATTTAACTTTTTTCAATAGGACTTGTATAGGTGTACCAGGATCTGATGGCAAAATGGGGTAATTAAAATTGGAGACGCAACACTCCCAAGCGTTGGGGAAATTGGAATAAAACTTGTTGATCGTTGATATTTTTATCATAGTGTTAGTTTCATAATTCACATTATATGTCTGATTTATTAACTTGAGATGAAAATATATAAAGAACAATGTTATATTATGGACATATTTTTATATTACAATTAATTATAAGAGTGACTAGGTAATTTATTTTATGCAACTACAATTTAAAAATTTCTATGTGTATAGGTATTTTTAATTCATTCGATGAAGAGAATAAATAGATAATAATAATGAGTTGCTTCTCTAACATTTCAGTTACGTGATTTTGCATGATGTAACTTTTCATGTAATATTCATAACATGTTTGCAAGCTCGAATTTGTAACAATGTTTGTATTCTTAATTTCATTTATTTTAACATCATTTTGCAAATCTATTTACATATGAAGAAATCATAATTAGATTAATTACTAAGAAAATATAATCAAGAAAAATAAGTATCAAAACGAGTCAATCCTACGAGATAGATAATATTAATATTGTAAATTGTCTTTTAAATACACATTTTTTCTCATATGTTTTTCAATAAACATTGAAAATAATATTTTTGGTTAGTGATCGTAAAGGTATTGTCGGTGTTCAATCGAAAATAATCATAATTTTAGAAAAAGAAATAATTCCATACGACTCTTTTTTCACTTGACAATAAAATTGTTGTAGTTTTAAAAAAATTCATTGCCATATAAAAAACCTATTTTTCTGCTTGTCAAGTATGCCATGAGTTCCTGGTATACCTATAGTTTTGCCGGAAATCGATATAAACCGTTTTATACCCTTAAACCCTCCCTCCCCCCACTTCCCGACCACAGATCGCTCGTAAATTATTTTTCCTATAATTTTCGTTATATTCTCTTCAAAAGGAAAAGACAATGGGTTTCATCATACTACATTTTTTTTCTGTTCAAAAATTATCGGCACTGGTCTATATCTAGTTGCACTCGTTGAATATGCTTCGTCCTGCTCGCATTTTTACCTCAACGAGTGCAGCGAGATACTGCAATTACTATAAATTTGTTTGCTTGTACAGATTGGACTCAAAAACTACGGGACCGAATTCAAAAATTATTTCACCAATAAGATGGTCTATTTAAAAAAATATATTAGTATCTATATAGCGAGGTTGTGAGAAAGTTGGTTAAATTCACCACTTTTATTCAAGAACAACTTAACGGATGTTAATGAAATTTAGCACACATGTAGGCTCAGGAATAGGACATAGGATATTTATTATCCAGAAACAAGCGGTCAGAGCGCTAATATTTATATCACGGGTTGAATTTAGAATCGTTTGGCTCGAGTTGACTTGGGAGTGGTATCAAGGGAAAGTCCTCCGATCACCATACGCACCATCATTGAAAAAAATCATTAAGAAGTTTCAGTGACATAACCTATCGTCGTTGAGACTTTAAGACCTCTTTATGTGTTATGTGTCACTTTTGGCAAAATCACTTTTTTACGTCAAACGCTTCTACATTTTGAAGCACTATCGAATTCAAAAACTCTCATGTGTGTACGACGTTTCCATCGTAATTTATTCACCAAATTCAAAATCACCTATGTGCTTGCAAAGCTTCATCGATTTTTATAGATTTCCTCAAAAAGCAGATTTTTTTACACATAAGAGGTCTTAAAGTCGCAACGACGCTTTGTAAAATTAACAAAAATAGTTTAGTATAATATAACAAATTGACTACGTCATAGATGTCGACGGAACCCCGCTGCGTGGGGATCCTATCGGTAACTTTAATTATGAGTGCAACAAGAATTTAAAGGGTTCATTGCCTTAAGCGCAAGGAAGTTAAACTTTTACTTAAGAGTCCTATCAATATTATAAATGTGAAAGTTTGTGAAGATAGAATAGAATAGAATATTTATTCACTTTCGCAAATTAAAACAAAATATGGCTAACAGATAGCACACACACTTTAATAGTGCTTTGTGAATGTTTGGATGTTCGGCAATCACGCCAGAACTACTTAACCAATTTGGCTGTTTGGAATGTAGGTAGCCTATACCCTGAATTAACACACAGGCTACTTATTATCCCGGAAAAGTTCAGGGTTTCCGCGGAATTTACAAAAAATCGATCTCTACCGCGGGCGAAGCCGCGGGCAAAAGCTAGTATAATATAATGGTAGTATAAACAGCAATCACTAACCTTAGTGTTAAAACAGGATCCACATTCAGGACACGCGTATCCAGGCGCTTTCTCCGTTAGGATCTGACCATCAGCACCAATTACCTATAAAGTATGTGAGAATATTATTTCAAATACAACCTTTACTAGTATTATTACTATTTGAAGTGTAGGTGAAAGTTGAGATAAACATTTATGGTCGCAAGTTAAGATGAAACGTTTGAATTTCTTGGATTCCAAATTCGATTTGGTCACGTGAAATTACAACTTGATGTATCTGAGTCTGCAAGTCTACAAGTCGATGTCAAACTTAGGATCTTTAGTTTGCAGAATGTATGCTACTAATTACATAAGATGTAATAAGACCTTAAACTGTCTCTCTTCCAGGAAATAGGTCGGCGTTATACAATGTGGATGTATATGGATGAAACTATTTTGGTTCGAAAAAGAAACTTGATGGCTATTCAAATTAAATTATGAATTTGCATCAAGAGAAAGTTTAACAATTATAATCATTAACCACCTGTACAATTTGTGGCTTAAAATCATCTTGTTTTATCACAGTAGTTTGTTGTTGCTGCTGCTGCTGCTGTTGTTGTTGTTGCTGCTGTTGTTGTTGTTGCTGTTGTTGCGCTTGTTGCTGCGCCTGCTGTTGCGCTTGTTGTTGCGCCTGTTGTTGTTGCTGTGCCTGCTGTTGCGCTTGTTGCTGCGCTTGTTGTTGTTGTTGTTGCTGCTGCTGTTGTTGTTGTTGCTGTTGAGTTTGGTTTGCCGTGAGGCAATGTCGATTTATTTTACAGTGCTGTTGTAATTCTGATTTACATTTGAACGCTTCGCCGCAATCTAAACACGCGACCACGCCTTCTCCCGTGTGGATTCTGAAATTAAAGAGATTTTGGTAAAATTGATACAAATGTTCGTTTACTATCAATATCGATGCGATTAACGTGTAGCCAAAAACGTTTAAAAATTAATTTTAGTCTCAAATCCCTTACACGGACAGCACTTTCGTCTAAACTGGTAAACATTTTGTTGTTTTGGCACCACTCGTCTATTATTAAATGCTGTCAATCTAACAGCGTAAATGATTACACTTTTAATTAACTTCACTTACCAATGAAATACGGCAAAATCAAATAACAAAGCTGCTAATGATGATAGTGGTTTAACAATTCATTCATTACACTATTCATATTTAAACCTATATTAACACGATAATCCCTCACTTCATGTGCGCGACAAGCGTCCGTTTCTGCAGGAACTCCTTCCCGCAGACGGGGCACGCGTGGGGCACGCGCCCGTGCACCCGCCCGTGGTTCACGAGCTGAAACTTGCGCGCGAACGCCACGCCGCAGTCGGGGCACTGGAACGGCGACAGTGACCCGTGGAACCGACTGTGCATCACTAGGTGGTCCTGAGGATTGATTAAACGTTTATGTTAGTCAACGTAAATTTTGGTGGCAGCGGTGGGATCGACTAAACAGCTGAACAGAAAGAATTCTCAACAAACAAACTTCCATAGAGATAGCATCTTACTGATATATCACATGATTAATATTGAAGTACCCTAATGCTAATATACTGTTACTATGCATTAATAGGCTCCACAGCTTACATTTGTAAATCTTTGTCATCCTAAAAATATAAGAAATCAAAAGTAAATCTATTCATATGTAATGCAAAACCACTTGCAACAGTCGACACGCACAATCACCTAATAATCTTTTTCCACCTCCATCTCCATTCGGGATTGGATTCTCTGATGGGAAGAAATCGTCACTTATGATTCTGTTATTCGTACCAGTAACGTCATAATTTTCTGTCCACAGTATACACAACATACTACCATTGTTGAAATGTGAGTACGAATCGAGTTTAAGTGTAAAGTGTCTACATCACAAAGCATCTCAATAGCGATGCCCTGTATTTTTTTGGTGGCAGCGGTGGGATCTACTAACCTTTTGTGCAAAGCTCTCCCCACAGTCACCGCACACGTACGGCCGCTCACCAGCATGATATTTTGTATGCGTCACTAGGTGCCTCTTCAGTGGAAACCCTCGCCCGCACTCGCCACACACGAACGGACGGTCTCTACTGTGCACCTGTTGAGGATTTATTATTTTAGTGAATTAAAATTAAGTAGATTACCACCCTAAAATTAAATGGCTTTTTATTTTAAATAGCAAAACAAAAATTGCTACTGAACTGTATAAAACTACACCTAATTCTATTTCACAGTAAAAATCCAGACAACTGATTAATCGTAATATATTTCGAAACGTAATTCATATTACAGCTGACAGTGTGAATAGGATATAACGTGCAAACAATTGAAACATAAAAGAACAGCTGAAACATGATTATCAAATTTTTTTTAACTTAAGTCGATGCATAAGTAACGTGTTTTTACCCCGTACGGGACGGGAACGGGGCACGCACTGTTACGGGGAGGATTAAGGGAGGCTTTTTAAAAAAAACAATTATTCAGATCAGCACGGATCTGGAGGCAATCGTTCCTGATGAAGTTTAGACGTAGACTGACGAATGGATCAAGGTGGGAACTGGGACTGAACGAGAGATCGCTGACTCAGTCATACGAGTCAGCAGGACTTCTTACAGTCTCAGGATGTAACACCTCCCCCTTTTAGAGGAGACTTTGGGGTTGAAACACTCCAAAGTATCTGGATATTTAGGAGTGTCGGGGGGGTCTTAGATTCTGGTCCTGAGTGGAGCAGGGGATTTACTTGGTAGGGTTTCGGCTTCTTCTACTTCTGTTAGTTCTAGGGTAGGATTAGGTTGTGGGGGTAGTTTATTTATATTGAATTTGAATTTGAAGGGTCGGTTGCTACCAGATTTACATAATTTATTATAAATTGAATATAACAAGAGTAATAATACGATTATCGATATTACAATTAAAATTACTGAATAGTGTGTCCCATATTTAACTATGTGCGGTGTTTGTTCCTTTTCAATATTTTGTAAAGTACTTAAGATGGAATTTATTTTGGTTTTATGTTTAGAATTAAAATCGTCCAGATCTATATTATGTAGATAAACAGGAGGCACACTATTTACTATCTTATTTAACTTAAATAAATTGCAACAAGTATCGTTGATCAGATTGAACTCGGGAAAATGGTTAATAGGTGAGGTGAAATTAATAACATTATGTTTTGGTATTAGCGTAGCGCTTTTACAGTAAACTGTGCAATCTTTAGGAATGGTAAGTATTCCGGTACCCAAAATATTAGTCTCATATAGCTTGGAGTTCAGACAATCAATTGATATCTTATTAGGTTCCGATTGTATGTAAATCCACTTATTGTTTATTAATTGTTTCCAAATATCGAGTTTTCCGGATATAATTTTCGTTTCACACTGTACTGGTTTTTCACTAATAACTTTTGCTAATAACTCACTTTCACAAGTAGTTTTCGCGTCGGTAGGATACACATTTTCAACATCACAAAGGAAGGTTCCGGGCGTCACAGATTTACAAATTTCTAAGCTATCGAAAACACAATAGTGGGATTTGTCTTTGGTCATTGCTATGTATTTGTTATCGGGTAAAATTAAGCTAAAAGAATTTGGGCTGGCCGGTTCATATGGCGTCGGCAGTGCGACGTTGTGAAATAGTACATATTCTTTTATGTTAACTAAAGGCACTTGTAGTACAAAAATAATCTTATCATTAACATAATAACATATTAACCTAGAGATTCTTAAAATAAGATGTATAGAATTTATATCTAAGGAAACGGGTAGTTCAAGATCGCTGGGTAAGTGTCTGTAGTTATTAATAAGCTCTTCATATAACTGTTTCGGCGTTATTATTGCAGGGTGCAAAATATTTTGACTGCTGAATAGGATAGCGTTAACTATATCCTCTAATTGAAAAGAAAGGGTGAGTATTGAGGATTCTAAAATACCAAGTATTTGGTTAACGTCTGCGAGTATTCTTAAACCATTAGTTACTTCCGTAATGTTGCCGACACTTATTGAAAGCTTATCAATAGCTTTATTTAGATTAATTTCATTATCCTTAATTTTATGTAGGGTGTCATTATAATAGGTCAATGTTGACGAAGTGATCAAAATGTTCTCTTTCATCAACGAAGCCAACTGTTTTTCATTATTTTGTAAAGATTTTATAGCCTCATCATATTTCAATCCGTCGTTTTCATCCAATGAACCAAAAATGTGTTTTAAGATTGTACCTATCCCACTTATCCAAGCACTACGTTTAAATCTAGTATCAACTAGGTGTGAGATGGATGCGAAATCTCTTCTCGCATCCTTGAATCGCGCTAATAACGGTTGTAGCTTACTATTGCATTCTGTGTCAATTTGTGTTATTCTAGTTTGATTACATAGTTGTCTGGTAACATCCAAGGCTGTTTCAATATTCTGCAAGTGTGGATAGAAATGGGAAATGTCTACAGGTAGTATAATGTTTAACTCAACGCTATTAATCTTTAACCTCCCCAAATAGTCATAGTACAACCCCGAACTTGATGTTATCGGCTGGATGAAATCTTGATGACCTTGAACTGAGCTGCAAATAATATAATAAAAGGTAAGTAGATATGTATAATAATATAAAATAATAATATAAAATATAAAATAATTATATTTTACTTTACTCTATTTTTACTCTATTCTATCTATTCTATATATTCGATCTCTCATTTCTTTCTTCTTGACTATTCTATTCTTATCCTATTCTGTTCTTATCCTATTCTATCCTAATCTATATTATGTTTCAGATAATTACCTTAAGTATAAAGTAGGTATAAGGTAAATATAAGGTCGGTATAGGGTAAATATAAGGTCGGTATAAGGTAAATATAAGATCGGTATAAGGTAAGTATAAGGTCGGTATAAGGTAAGTATAAGGTCGGTATAAGGTAAGTATAAGGTTGGTATAAGGTAAGTATAAGATTTTATATAAGGTAATATAAGGTTATAATTTTCATTATCATAATTATAATTAATTTATATTATTAAATTTTAGTTAATAAAATGAATATATCCTATTCTTAAGTTTAATTAAAATTATAGGTTTACTTCGGCTAATTTCACTTGGTCAAAGTGGTGTGTAACATGACGTCGATTAATAAGCAAGGTAAGTGTGTTATTACCGTTTATCTTTACCACTTTATAGGGTCCTTTCCAGGTGGGTGAAAGTGCTTTACGCATTCTCAAGTGGTTTTTCAGGTATACATAATCACCAATTTTGTATCTAACTGGGCGTGTATGATTGTCATAATAGGTTTTGGATGATTCCTTGGATCTTCTAATAAAGTCCAAGGCTTTCTCTCGTGAATACTTCAGTCTACTTTGAAGCATCCGGACATAATCAGGGTATGTAGCTCCAGGAACTTCCTCATAAATTGAGCTTGGAATCAAAGGTTTATTTCCGAACATCAGTTCGTGGGGTGTAAAGTGTGTTGTGGAATGAATAGTCGTGTTGTAGGTGAGCATGGCCGTGTAAACATACCGTGGCCAATTTGATTGCTCTTCGTCAACGAAAGATCTAAGGTACTCTTTTAGTGTAGAGTGACTTCTTTCCAGAGCACCCTGGGTCTGTGGATGATAAGGAGAGGACCACAGATTCTTTATCTTAAGGAATTCGCAGGTTTTCTTAAAGAGTTCTGAAGTGAAGTTGGTTCCCTGATCCGTGAGGATCGTCTTTGGGATACCGAATATAGAAATATAATGAAGAAGACACTCACTCGTCTCTTCTGCTGTGATACTGCGAATTGGATAAGCTGAGGAGAATTTTGTAAGATCATCCTGTATTGTTAATATGTATTTTAATTTTGCAGGTCCCGCCTCGGGTAACGGCCCGACAACATCCAAGGATATGCGTTGACAAGGTTGGGTTGATGTGCTCGTAATTTGCATGGGAGCACGATTTATTTGCCTAAGAGCTTTATTAGTTTGACATTGTGGACATCTCTTCACGAAGGATTCTATATCGCTGCGCATATTTCTCCAGTAGAAGGTCTCCTGGATCCGCTTAAGCATTCGATTACTACCAAGGTGTCCGGCAATTGGGATATTATGGTTTTCCTTGAGTATTTTTGGAATTTCGGACAAGGATGGATATATAATTATTCCCTTGTATATATGCACGTTAATATTTGTATTATTAAAAAGATAAAGGAGCATGTTGTAGATTTTGACGAACTGGTGAGTATCGAATGGATTTTTAAAATCTGTTACAGCGATATCATGTGTAGAATTCAAATCAAGGTTAACGATCAGTTCATTTCTGATAGATTTAAGGCTTTTATAAATATCTCCATACGGGGAATTATCGAAGTGATGAACTTTGAAAAAGAGGAGATAATATGTCTTGTTTTCATGTGTGAAAGAGATAAAAGAATGAAGGTTTCTTTCTTTATTAATGATTTCCGAATTATTGGGTATATTATCGATAACGTTTTGTACAAAGGGGTTGGATTCGTCTAAGTCTATGGAAGTGGGTAAAATAATAACTTTATATTTTGATTTTGTTATATCTTCGTTATGTTCTTGGATAATTGTATTGAAAGTAATGTCTTTATTGGACATTTTCTTCAGGAAGGAAGAATAATCATCGTCAGGTAAGTTATGAATTTCCATTTCAGGATCAATAAGGACATTGGGCGACGGCTCTACGTCAGGTAAGTCGAGGATCTCTATTCCAGGATCGTTAGGAATATTGGGTGACGGCTCTACGTCAGGTAAGTCGTGAATTTCTTTTCCAGGAGCATTAAGGATATCAGGAGATGGCTCTACATCAGGTAAGTTGGGGATTTCTATTTCAGGTAAGGGTAAAATATCACCAGGATTGGGGGCGAGAGGATCTAGGGAATCAAGATTGAGTTCCTCAGAGTTGAATGAGGGTGGCGATATTAAGAGATCCATGAGATCCCTATCTAACCCTCCTTCCTGCTCCCTTTCTACTCCTCGATCAGGTTGGACTGGATTGACGGGAAACCGTGATAGGGCATCGGCATTGGCGTTTATTTTACCCTTTTTATATTTAATATTATATTCAAACTCTTCCAGTTTGAGTCGCCAACGGATAAGTCTTGAACCGGGATCTTTGCAGCTAAAAAGCCATTCCAGGGGCTTATGATCCGTCAGGATCGTGAAACGGTTACCATAGAGATAAGGACGGAATACTTTAGTGCCGAATATTATGGCGAGGCACTCCTTTTCTGTTACGCTATAGTTGCACTCTGCTTTATTTAGAGTCCGGGATGCGAATGCAATAGGTCGGTCTTGGCCTATTGTACCCTGGGATAAGATAGCGGATATCGCATAATTAGAGGCATCACAGGTGAGTAGGAATGGTTGAGTAAAATCTGGATACGATAATATTGGGGAAGAGACAAGCTTGTTTTTAAGGGTTTCGAAAGATAATTGCTGTGCGTTTTCCCATTTGAAAGGTACATCCTTTTTAAGCAAGTTTGTTAAAGGTCTGGCTAATTTGGAAAAATCTTGTATAAAACGTCTGTAATATGACACAAGGCCTAAAAACGATTTTACGTCTTTAGGAGACTGAGGAATGGGAAAATCAGTCACCGCTTTTACCTTGTCGGGATTTGGTTGAACACCCTTTTCATTAATTATGTGTCCAAGGTAAACAACTTCCTTACGCAGGAATTCGCACTTTTCAGGTTGAAGTTTTAGATTAAAGTTACGAATCCTATCAAAAACAGCTTTTAGGTTAAGGATATGAGTAGTTAAGTCGTGAGAATAAATGACAATATCGTCGAGATATACAAAGCAACGAGTACCCTGAAGACCAGAAAGGCAGGTGTTCATGAGCTTCTGAAAAGTGGATGGGGCATTCTTAAGCCCAAACGGCATCCTGTTGAACTGATAATGTCCTTGAGGTACCGAGAACGCCGTTTTAGGAGCGTCTTCCGGGGAGATGAGAATCTGGTGAAAACCAGAAGCGAGGTCTAAGGTAGTAAAGTATTTGCTGTTCCCTAGCTGATCAAGAATCTCGGATATCTGCGGGATAGGATATGTTTCTCCAATGGTAATGTCATTCAGTTTTCTATAATCTATGACAATTCGCCATTTGCGTTGGCCCTGGGAATCTAATTTCTTGGGAACTATCCAAATTGGTGAGCTCCAAGGAGAGGATGAAGGTTCTATGATGTTCTGATCTAACATTTTGTTGATTTGAGTCTCCACTTCTGTCTTATGACACTCTGGGAATCTATAGGACTTAGTATGAATAGGAATATCACTATTCGTTTTAATTTGGTGTTCAAGAGCTGGAGTGTGGGTTAATTGATCTTTAGGTAAATGAAAGATATCTGAATATTGGGAACAAAGTTCTATTAGAGCATTTTTCTCTTCTAGGTTAAGATGATCAGTTCTTAATGATTTTATTACTTCATTAGTTCGATGATATGTTTCTTGGATGTTCATGTTAATTGGGAAACAATCAGATGACAAAGGTTCTATGTTTAATTTTAAATTCGTTTTTACATTTATATAGGTTTCTGAAGTATTTGCGACTGTTAGATTAATACGGTTATTATTCTTGACTTTAACGATACAATTGGATATTAAAATGTTATCAGATAAATGTTGATCGGTAACGATACCTTCTTTGAGATTAGTTTCCTGGACAGAGCACTCTATAACAGCTTCGCTGCGTGGAGGGATAACATAAAAAGGTTCAGAGAAATGTAATTTAACATCTAATTTGTCTATTTTCAAGATATCATTAGTATAATCGATTTTACAGCCGAATGCAGTTAGGAGGTCTGTACCTATAATACCGTCGTAGGGTAGGTTAATGTCCCTTACGACATGGAACTTAAATGAGATAGATTTATTTTTGTCTAATTTGAGTTTCAATTGGAAATGACCTTCAGTTTGTGTTGGTTCATCTCCAGGGTCTATACCTTTGAGTTTTATGGGCTCTTTATTTAATTTTTGGGTTTTATGGATACAGGATTCTTTTAGTAGACATATAGCAGAGCCCGAGTCTACCAGTAAAGAGAGGGGTATATCTGAGGCTTGTGAATCTAGTAACACATGGGGTAATAATCTCTTAGATGTATCTATATTTATTTCATAGACTTCCTTGTTATCCTTATTGGGTCTTGAGGATAGGACACTTATCCGGGGCTGGTTACCCGTGTGGTCCCTTGGTTCTGAGGATAGGGCACTTATTTGGGGCTGGTTACCAGTGTGGTTCCTTGGTTTTAAGTATAGGGCACTTGTTTGGGGCTGGTTACCCGCGTGGTCCCTTGGTTTTAAGGATAGGGCACTTGTTTGGGGCTGGTTACCCGTGTGGTCCCTTGGATTTGAGGATAGGGCGCTTATTTGGGGCTGGTTACTCGTGTGGTCCCTTGATTTTGAGGATAGGGCGCTTATTGGGGGCTGGTTACCCGAGTGGACCCTTGGATTTGAGGATAGGGCGCTTATTTGGGGCTGGTTACCCGTGTGGTCCCTTGGATGTATAGATTTAGATTCGGTGCCGATTTTTACGTAACGTCTCGGACGACACCATGACGAGACTTCTACTCGTTTAAAGGTTCGAGTTGGGTATCAACTTCATCGTGACCATC
Source organism: Thymelicus acteon (assembly GCA_951805285.1). Classification (NCBI taxonomy): domain Eukaryota; kingdom Metazoa; phylum Arthropoda; class Insecta; order Lepidoptera; family Hesperiidae; genus Thymelicus; species Thymelicus acteon. Next base: position 4,047,932 of record OX638226.1, on the reverse strand, counting down.
CTCCTCATAAGGTTCTTGGACAAAATGGACACGTGGAGGTGGTCTATAAGGAGTTTGATTTTGTTGGACTTTGAAACGGTTATTATTGAACTCTCGTTTTTTGCACATTGAAATATCGTGTCCAGGGGTTTTGCAATATCTACAGAAATTATTAGGATTTTGTGGTGCGAAATTGGAGGGTTTAGGTATAGAAGGAGCTGTGTAAGTATTTGGCCTTGAAGGACCTGCCTTGAATTTATTAATATTATTGCTAGAAGGTTTTTGTTCGGCCTGTGGACGTCTGTATAGTGTCTGCTGTATGCGCTCTTCCGAGATTGCAAGGTTAATGGCCTCATTCAATGTTTTGGGGCCATTACATCTGACAATGTTAGAGATCCGAGGATGGAGGCCCATAACAAAGTGATGGAGAGCGAGGTCCTCCATAGCTGCTGTACGGCCAGGTATTTCCTTGGCCTTAGAGGTCGATAATGATATTTCTGTTAATAACTGCGAAAGGTAAGTTTCCATGCGCAATGCATATTGCCTAACATTATCTTGCGGACCTTGTTTGCTCTCCTGGAGATCGGCAAGCAAATGCGAGTAGTGCTTGCGTTCACTAAATTGGGTCTTTAAAAATTCTTTCAACTGTTCCCAGGATGTAAACTCCTTTATAGAGCAAGCAATCTCCGCTTTACCATTTAACTGGCTTAGGATATATTTGAGTAAAATAGGTTTCTGATTTTCCGACGCAATTTCGAAAGCGTTATCGCAATTAACAACAAACGAGTTTAGGGTTTCTCTGTTACCATCGTAAGGCTTAATAAATTTGAATAAGATATTTAAATCGATTTCGGCCATTGCGAGGGCTGCAGCAGCTTTCCTAGTTAAACGAGGAGAAAGAACAGGTGACTTCGTTAAATTGTCGCTTGTAACCTGTTCCGGTAAAGGAATTTCAATAGTAAGTTTTTTATCTTCCACTTTAGGCATTTAGAAATAATAAATTAACGTAGTATTAAAATTTACGCGTTAGTTCTGATTTTTAGTTTCGAAATTTAATTATAGGAATAAGTTACAAGTAGCGACTAAAGGTTTACAATAGTTTAATACTGAACTCTAAATATCTCGGCCTAGACAAAACAATGACCAAAGACTTACTGCATCAATAATGCGTGGGCGACCGATAAGAAGACGACGTCCGTCGAATACATTCCGTTGTATAATTTCTTCGTCGTTTATGATTCCTTTCTTAATAGGGCACAGGATGACACTTCTTTTCCAGGATAACGGGAAGCAGAGCTGGAACCACGATTCGTCGAGGACAACGGCAAGAACAGGTAAGTCGTTGCAGTCAGCAGGTAAGTAATTTTCTCCACAGGTTTACATCAGACACAGTCAGGGTATCGCAGGTAAGTTTCACAGGATCACGACACGAACAGGCCAGGACACAGCGAGGACACGGCGAGGACACGGCGAGGACACAGCGAGGACACAGCGAGGATAGTTGTCACGGTAGGAATAACGTTATACGCTTTTCACAGTTTTCACCACAATTTCACAGTTTCACACACGGACATTAGAAAATCCGGATTTTGGGATTCGGGGCGAGTCTACAGAAACGGTGCCTGGGTTACTGGGGATTTCCGAATCTTTAAAGATCCTTTACCGCTGCCACCAAAATGTTACGGGGAGGATTAAGGGAGGCTTTTTAAAAAAAACAATTATTCAGATCAGCACGGATCTGGAGGCAACCGTTCCTGATGAAGTTTAGACGTAGACTGACGAATGGATCAAGGTGGGAACTGGGACTGAACGAGAGATCGCTGACTCAGTCATACGAGTCAGCAGGACTTCTTACAGTCTCAGGATGTAACAGCACGTATATGTATTTATGGCGTGCGTATGCGCTATCGTTTACATTTTCTATGAAACGATGTTTCCAAAACTTCACGTCCCGTCCCGTACGGGAAAAAAACACGTTACGTATGCATCGACCTTTAGGTACTGCTAACATTATTGATTAGAATTTTGGCTGGGGTTCTCGAGAGCGAGTAATTTTGTTCTTTTTTGGCCTACAATGCATTTGTGTGTGATGCCTATGTCCATGGGTAATGTGACCACTTACCATCAGGCTCGTCTGCTCATTCTTTCTTATTTTCTAATACAATTTGGAATGCCACGTGTACCTTGCACACTTACCCTGGAATGAGTGACGAGGTGGTGTTTGAGTGTAAACGCCATCTTGCATTCGTGACACCGGTATGGCCTGTCGGCCGAGTGTAGCAGCAAGTGTGTGTTGAGACAATGTTTCCGCGCGAAGGCTTTCCCGCAGTGCGCACATACATGCGGTCTCTCACCTGGGGAAGTTATAGGTTATGTTAAAGTATGAGTTATGTTCACTCATTTGAACATACTTCAATGTTGTTTTACTAACAGAGAATCTCAAGAACAAATACTTAACCACTGAATTTTAGATTATACTTGGTATATCTGCAGCTTATTACAGGTCATTATAAAGGATAACGGTATAGGATAAGGATAATGGTAATATTGATTTTAATTGTTAATTAATACCATTATTACTATTATTGTTTCTCCATGGGGTTCGTCTGGATAGCTACCATCCTTGAGCATGAGTCAGCCGCCAAACGACTCGTCGTGTTCCGGCTGGGGGCTTGAGAGCCAGTTCTTTCTTTCTTTTTCTTCCCTCTTTCTTGGCCGGCAACGCATCAGTGACGCCTTTGGTGTTGCTGATGTCCATGGGCGACGATAGCCACTTACCATCAGGTGGATCGTCAGCTCGTTTGCCGGCTATTTCCATAAAAAAAAAAAAAAATCCGAGATAAATGATCCTATGGAGCTTTTGTTAAGATATTAATTAACGTTTTGTCTATTGTACGTAACTATGGGAAAAAACTAATACAACTAATAATTTATTTCTGAACAGATTACAATGTTCATAGAGGTCGGTACCCGAGCACGTGTTTCACGTGTTGTCGTCCATATCGACGCTTGAAAGGCAAAAATTACCAAGCGACATGTTGACAACTTTACACTAGAGCATTTTAAAGTTTATAATTTTAGAAAAAAAATCGTTCAAGCATCGATATAAATAAAACTGAATAGAGCAGCGCCCGTTCCCATCCGTCTTCTGTGTGTCTACACTAAGTCTAGGGGGTCAAATCACTAACCAGTATGCACCCTCGCGTGTGTAGTAAGATGGTGCTTCAACAGGAAGGACTTGCCGCACTCGTCACACGTGTAAGGCCGCTCCTTTACCGTCGGCTGCACCGTCGTCATCACGCTGTTACCGAGCAACTCCGCCTGTGAATACACCGCCTAACACGCGCTTCATAAACTGTGTTCTATTTAACATGAATAGGTTTGTCAATTATAGACAGAATTATTATTATTATTCTGTATTAATTCAAGTACAGGATAAATATTAATGATACAGCAGATTTAGACGGAATTATGCTAAGTACATACATAAATTGCCATGTTACGTATTTAATCCCCTAACAGCCCACTGCAATGTGTTTTAGTAATTGAGGAAGCTTTGAACATACTTCACCACGCTTCTCAAGTACAGCTTGTTGGTCAATATATAATCCCATTTAATGCCTTCTGAATGCCCCAACATAGTTTAAGGCCTCTAAAGTACGAAACGGCAAAACGTCACGGCAGTTGTCACCCATCCGTCTGCCGACGACTCCTTCGTCTTTTAATTTGGTCATTCATCTCACTTGTCTGAGGATCAACACAAATCTATAAGCGCTAGTAATATAAATAAGTTATATACTCACTTTGGGCGAATTATTCGCTGTACCGGGCTCCTGCTTCGTATGCAACAAGTGATGTTGATGTACTGTTGTAGTCTGTATCGTATCAGCTTGGGACTGTTGTGTCGTCGCCTCTGCCAAGCTCTTGAGACCGCCATTCAATATCGTATGATTCAACTGAGACGCATCTATCACAGGTGTTGCGATCCCTTGCGCTTGTAGCGCTCTCTTCATGAGAATCTCATTGCATTCCTCCGCAGTCAGTTGTATGGGACCGATCGGAGTCATAAACGACTTCCCTGCCAACGACGTCGCTGAAACAGGTATTTCCACTACTAAGAATTAATGGTGGGTTGTAAAATGTCACGACTAAATTATTATTTTGTTAGTAAAATTTAAACTACACAGTTTGAATTATCGTCAAAATTACATACTTGAAAGATACAATTTTTTCAATCATGATTTATAGGGGAAATATTAAGGAGTTTACCAATTTTTATTTTTATTTTGCCTTCATGACTTTTAAATTTAAAATCCATGATAAATCATGAGGGAATAAGTTTAAGTTAGCCCTTTTTTATACTAACTGGACCGGTAAGATGATCATGCCGCATAACAATAAATTGTGGGCATAAAATCAAATGAAATATAATGAAATTAAAAAAAAAAAAACTTTCAAGATATTTTTTTTTGTTTTTTTTTATGTAAATAGCAGACTCAGCACAACAGACCAAGAAAGAACAGAGAGAGAAAGAGACAGAGAGATAGAAAGAGAGAGAGAGACAGAGAGAGAAAGAGAGAGTGATAGAAAGTATTTGTATTCAAAGAATCAATGATGCCATCAATGTATATGTACTATTTTTAAATGTACATACACATTGATTTAACTCAAAACACAGATATAAAATAGAAAATCAATTGTCCATCACATAAAAATTACATACCTAGGTTTATTGTGTCTATTAATAGGAATTAACATGCACTTCTCACAACCAATTTTCTATACATCCATTTTCATTTTCACAGAAATTTTGTTCATTTTTTAATTTATTAAATGTGGTAGACATTTAATAAATTTAACGAATAATAATTTCATTTTATTAAATTAAATTAAAATGGTTTTAATTTAATTAAAACCATTTTAATAAATTTACAATAGAATTGCAAACAAAATAGTCAGACCATTAATTTGTAACAATTTTTGGTCCTTCAAGCCAAATTTAATTCCTAAAACCTTATGCTTTGAAATCACAAAACATGTTATTGGCTTGTAAAGAAATTAATCAAACCCAAGAACTTTAAAGGAACAGGAAGTGTTAATCAGTTACATGAGAAAGGTATTGATCTATTTATTTAAGTATATTTTTATAATTATAAAAATTAATCTGAATCTCACTTTGTATAGTAGCCGTTTGGTTCTGCTGTGAAACCCTGTTTAATGTGTGACCGGGTGCTTCGTTCAACACAAACATTGCTCGTCGGGCCGTCACCGGGGTCCCAGTTGTCACCACTCTAGTCACTTGTGCAGCCGAGTTTGACACTGCTACTACTGCTCCAACTTTTTCCTGCACTTGTGGGGTCTTATGGGACATCACAGTCAACGTGGTTTCTGGTGACACCTGGAAATATCGAAGTAATGATATAATGATATTATTAACATAAATACTTGTAACACTTCTATCATGTCAATTAAATTTGTAACTAATTTTAATATGATTCTCATAAAAGCAATATTATTTTTTGTGCTTTCAACTACTCATAATGAGAGTTGTTCAATTACTTTATTATAACTGATTATGTATTTTTTCCTTTTTATTGTTATAGTGCTTATACTTGAGTCAAACTCGTATCAGAATACTTGTCAATAAATCGTAAAAATTCCTTTATAGGGTTTTCACAAACTGATTTGTATTTCGCACACCAAATAACTATTAAAGAACGAAATAATCATTATAACGTTTGTGACAACTTCATTATTTTAATATTGACCTATAACAACAACACACTAAGAGAAAACGACATAAAAACCAACATCTTAAAACAATTTTCGTCATGAATAACTCACGCTCGCACATCCTTAATTTCGTGAAGCGACTTCAAACCTTTGTAGAAACTTATTGTTTTGAGGCCGGCCTACCTATGACTATAAATAGAAATGACTACGAAAACCTCACAGCTATAATGGCGCTTACATGCTTTGCAACTTGGTCGTATTATATTTCGAAATACAGTGAAATCAACTTATCTGTGACTATAAGGAGGGCGCTGCCGGACGCATTGGACCAATCATAGTGCGCATAGTAGTAATTTATGAATGGGATGGCATTAGTTCCAATTTTCGCCACGTCACAAATAAGTTCTTGAGAGATGGCACTGTACAGATTATACAGATATTTCATTCCACTCAATATGCATGAGCATAAAATTATTTATAAGTTAAATTTCATTAAACAAAGCCGAATAACATTTTATATTTATGTTTATGTATTTTAAAACAGTCTATATCGATTTTATACGTAACTATTCCGTGTTATTTTAAACTTTTGCAAAATAAATATTATGTTTAAAAATAAAATAAAATTATAAAGAGTGGAACGGAACGCGACTTGCGAACTCCAGATTTAGTTCAAACGTACTTTATACGACCAAAAGTTTCATGCACCTGTTTGTTTGTGGTTGCTAGGCAACACAGTGCTTATGTAAATTCTGATTCGAATGTGAATATAGTGTAGGTTGATATTTGTTAAGTTCTTTGTTTGTTTATTTCTAATACTCAAAGTGGTATTTTTTTTCATTTGGTCTCAATATTCTCATATATTGTTTCTCTTTTATAACCTAGCACACATTTGAAGCTTGAAGATTGAAATTTGTCAATAATTTACAAATAATTAAGCTCTTTGTGATATAAATATTATAATGTTATTTAAGTATATCATTGTTTTGGTCAAAGAATAAATGTAATTATTGTCATACATACATATTATTTGACATTATCAGAATCATTTAAGTAGATAGTTTCCAATAAGACTTCTGACTGACAAAAAGAATTATACACATTTCACCATTTCAGTCCAATCTAAGACTACAATTTTACGTACACTTACTGTATTGCCAAGCGTATAGCTCATGCTGCTCGGAGTATCCACTTCACCCTTCGTGAGGTCTGCGCTACTGGTGAAACCCCACGAATAACCAAAGCCCGAAACATTACTCGGCGTCGGCATACACATGTTTACCGCTTGTGTATCACCACTACATCAAAAATAAACCGACCAACATAAACCCTATGTCGATGTAAACACGAGTCCTCATGACAGCTTAGCCATTATGAGTCGTACCTACGCTTTCACAACCACACACACACTATCAATCATAACACTAAAAACACCGTATCACCTGAATTTATTCATTATTGCGTACGACAATCCCGATCCCTCTATAGTTTGCACCAAATTATCATCAAAATTTAACAAATTGACTTATTCAACTCAACGAAAAAGGCGGCATAGGACGCTACAGTCTGCACAGACACGCACTAATTCTGAGATAACCGGCATGTTCCACTAACTTCTTGGCTTATATTTAAGATTTACATAGTCATTAGCTAACAACAAGCAGTACAAAATAAATTTAGGACTATTTTACAAGACGATTTCACGAAAACAATAATTTAGCGCACACACAAAAAACCGGACGCCATTTTATTGTTTATGGTAAATTATATTCTTAAAAACGTACTTATCATCTAAAAGCAAGAAAAATTGTTATTATGCCAAGTGGTATTTTTTCCAATACAAATATACAATTAACGGTAATTACCTCATAAATATATCGCGTGTAAATTATTTTTCTCTTACAAATTAAAATCACAGATGCTTAAATCAATTAAATTTTATTTCAGGCGGTGGCCGGTGTGTTTTTTGAAGTTTGTTGCAATGTTGCAATGCAGAGTATGAAATTATTATCCAAATCTCCATGTCTATGCCAATCTCTCAAAATCTTAAATTAAAATCCTGTAACATGTCATTATTGATTGTCAAATGTCATGACATGATGTCAAAGTAGTCAAAACTGTCAAAAGTCAAAAGTCAAAAGTGAATTATGATTTCCGATGTGATGCGATATATAGGAAAATAGTTAATTGCAACTTGTGAAGTTTTTATTTATATAGAGTGGATTAAATAATTATACTGACTATAGAACTATTTGTGTCTTATAGAAGTAATTCGTCGCCATGAATCCGATGTCAATGGATCGAGATGAACCATCATCTTTGTTATCGATATCGAACCACTCTCTAGAGCAGTTCGTGTTGTTAGCAAAGGGTGCGAAAGGATTTGCTTGTGCAGAACTCATCAAGCAGGTTCTAGAAGCACCTGGTGTTCACGTGTTCGGTGAGCTTTTAGAGGTGCCGAACATTCAAGAGGTTAGATTTTTTCAGTTTTTACATTTCAAGTTATTTAAGCTACAGTATATACAAAATGTAAACGAATATATTGTCATGTTATATTAATTTTAGAAACATCTTAAATATGTGTATGTAGATTCATACATATTAAACATGTAATTTTATTGTTAACTTGATACATAGTGGTTACTGTACTACAGGTTATAATAAACATTAAAAAAATGCTTCCCAAAATAAAAGAAATATTTTAACTTAAATAAAAGAATTCTTTTACATTTTTATCATCAATATTTAATACTATTCATCATTGCTTTAATAGTACATACCTACTATGTATATGTTTGTATACCTGCTGTATATTACTGTATACTCATACAGTTGATACAGTTACATAAAGGCGTAGCAGTGACAACAAAATATTATTATTTTTTACCTATTTGTAACATCATAAAATTGATAATATATTTAATAAGTTTGCTTAGAAGCAAGCTCAAGTATACTTACAATTTTATTACATTTTTCAGTTAGAGACTGGAGCGTACGCAACACACTTCAAGACCCTCAACCTATTTGCATATGGCACATACAAAGATTACCTCGAGAATAAGTCTGAATACTTGGAACTAACACCCGTGCAGTGTAAGAAGCTACAACATCTCACAATAGCAACCTTGGCCACACAGGAGAAATGTATCCCATACAGCGTCTTATTGAAGGAGCTAGATATCAAAAATGTAAGGGATCTTGAGGACCTCATCATAGAAGCTATATATGCAGGTAATTAAAAGGTTATCAGTGTTGCAGTATTAATTTATGATTATTTATTTGGACTACCAACCTAAAATACAGTGTAAAACATTAATTTAATAATACAAGTTGTAGCAGCTTAACATACTGTTCCTACTATCGGTAACCACAGTATTTTTTGTAATTAGCTAGTAACACAATAATTGAATGACCTAAAGATAATCTGATTGTAGAAATACAACCTTTGTACAACGGTACAATGTCGGTACATTGCTCATTTATATATCCCTAGATGAGCCATGAGATTAACCTCGTCAAATGCCTCCACTTCTCCCTTTCTATGATGACCGTATTGGGGCTGCTTAGAATACTAACCCCAATCCCACGCCGGATGGGTGTCATAAGAGGCGACTAAATCCGGCTCGCTGGTGGTAGGGCCTTCGGAGGGATTATATTGGTAATATTGATTTTAATTGCTAATTAATACCTTTATTACTACTAATATTTCTCCATGGAGTTCGCCTGGATAGCTACCACCCTTGAGCATGAGTCAGCTGCCAAACGACTCGCCGTGTTCCGGCTGGGGGCTTGACAGCCAGTTTTTTCTTTTTCTTCTTTCTTTCTTGGATTTCTTTAGGAAGGCATCAGCCTTTGGTGTTGCTGATGTTCATGGGCGACGATAGCCACTTACCATCAGATGGATTGTCAGCTCGTTTGCCGGCTATTTCCATAAAAAAAAACTTACATTCACGTTATACCTGCTATGGATTTGTTATCATCATGGGTTGACTTTAGAAACCTGCGGCATCGGTATCTGAGTGATTTTGGCTTTAATCGATAGGCAGTGATGCCCCTAATCATAATCTAGTTGGTTTTTGTGAGGTAATGCGTAGTTTTTTAAAAATCTTAATTTTAATTTTTGAGGTTATTTCCAAAAAATACAACACGAATTATGATACTTATTTATAAAATTTATGTTATTAGGTATATTTTATTGTATTATATATTATAATTATAGTAATTAGGAGTTCATTGGAAAGATTGGTGGCCCGGGGAAGGTGGTCGAGCTACATGAAATTTGGAAATAGGAAATACAAGAAAGGTTACATAATGTAATATATAAATTTTACTGTTTATGTCATACTCTATTAAATTTATTTATTACATTCTAGTTAAATTTTTGAAAATTGGTGACAGAACCGACTTAGTCAACCCCGACCCCACGTGGTACTAGTCTGCCCTACCCCTAGAGTGAATGTAAACCCCGGAGGCGCGGAGGGAGAGCAGCCCCCGCCCGCTGTAACAAACTGCAGGCACCATGTGAGCCGAAGCGGCTGAGGCTGGTCGCCGCAGGCGACCAAGAAGCCGAAGCTGCGTAGGCGAGCATGGAGTGCCTGCAGTTTGTTACGCAAGGGCGGAGGGGCTGCACTTCCCGCAGCGCCGGAGACGTTTGGAAGCCTGTTTGTGTATCAAAAACTTTCCCCCTATTAAAAAATTCTCCCTAAAATTGCTTAAACTGTAAGTTTGTAATTATAATGATTTGTCATTTTTTTATAAAATTGGTGCGTTTTGTGTGTCTCCCCATACGGAGGTCGTAACTTTATTTCTTCCTCCACCACCTGACATTAATTTAGACTAGTTTAAGACAAATATTGAGCAGTTTTCACAGATTTAACTTCAAAATAAAAATAAAAAAAACTCAAAAACTATGTGTTTCCTCACTTAGCCCCTTTAAGGGGGGGGTCCTTACCCCACCCCCTCCCCTTCCCCCTAACTCCACCCCCCTCCCGGTGCCACAGGTTTCTAAAGAAATACCATCATCATTGTTTTAGTACTACTAAAAAGTCTCATAAAATAAACATTTTTTCAAACATAATCCTATTGTTGTCATTTTATCATCGTACTAAAAAATCTCATAAACATTCCAGACATAATCCACGGCAAGCTAGACCAGGAATGCAAACGAGTAGAGGTAGACGTGGCTCTCGGCCGCGACGCGAGGCTGGAGGACGCGTCGGGCATCGCAGACGTGCTGGCTGACTGGTGCAACGCTTGTGAAGCTGTCCTCAACTCCGTCGACAGACACATACAGCGAGCTAACCATCACAAGCAACGGGCTATACGACATCACCAGGCTATTGAGCAGGAGGTTAGTAGAAAGTTTTATGTCACTGTAGGTATTGAAGCATCCTAACGCATTAAGAATGGCCAACAGTTACGGCTAATAGGAGCATGGCCATGCCAATGCCAGTACAGATATACATTAAATATTAGTGGTGGTTTTATTGGCACAACAAAGGATTTTAATTCTTTTGGCCACATCTGCGGCCAATCGCGCCAAGTGAGGCGCATTCCGGTGCAGCCATTAACATTAACGCAGATGCAGCATGGGCATTAGGAGCCTAGGCTCCTAGGATAGTGCACATATGAGTGTTTTTGTATGTAAACTAAGCCGAAAAACGAGCACACCCACTTTATGGTAAGTGGGTATGGTACTCGTAAGTGTAGGGTATGCTTATATGAAAGCAGGGTTGGAAAAAATCATGATTTTTTCAAAAAATCGAAAAAAGCACGATTTAAAAAAAAAAACCTAATTAATCACGATTTTTTTTATTTTTTCATTTTATTTAATACTAGCTCACCCGGCGAACTTCGTATCGCCTAAGAATGTAAAATCGGTACAGCCGTTCTTAGCCGTTACAGTTTCTGTGTGATCCTCCCTCTCCCTCTCCCTCTCCCTCTCCCTCTCACGCTCCCGCTCCCGCTCCCGTTCCCGCTAATAGCTATCTATCAACTACACATAACAAAATTTTACCTTATCCCGCAGGAACAGGTCTATTTTCCGGGATAAAAAGTATCCTATATCCATCCCCGAGCTTTATTTGATATCTGTATAAATAACCAATCTATCAACTACATATAACAATAATTTACCTTATCCCACAGGAACAGGTCTATTTTCCGGAATAAAAAGTATCCTATGTTCGTCTCCTGATTCTAAGCTAACTCCCCACCAATTTTCAGCCAAATCGATTTAGCCGTTCTTGAGTTATAAATAGTGTAACAAACACGACTTTCTTTTATATATATATATAACTATATTTTTGCGCAAAACAGAACGCGCCGTCGAGGGAGAGCCAGTTCTTTCTTTCTTTTTCTTCTTTCTTTCTTGGCCGGCAACGCATCAGTGATGCCTTTGGGGTTTCTAATGTCCATGGGCGACGATAGCCACTTACCATCAGGTGGATCGTCAGCTCGTTGGCCGGCTATTTCCATAAAAAAAGGGATTGCGCAGACACAGCGCAGGGATTTCTCTATTGTCTGACATGTGAATGCCAAGCAAAAGGGAAATCCCCGTGTAGTGTTTGTACCGACTGGGAATTAAAAAGGCTGAAAAACTAGTTTTTTTATTCAAATATTATAATAATGATATCGATTTCTCAGATTTAAACAACCCTAGTTTGTAACTTAATTATAATTTCTGAATTTGTTTTTAGGGTTCCGAAGTAAAATCGGAACTCTTATAGTTTCGTCATGTCCGTCCGTCCGTCTGTCCGTCCGTCCGTCCGTCTGTCTGTCCGTCCGTCCGTCTGTCCGTCCGTCTATCCGAAATAAAGCACCGAGACCCTTAGTGCTAGAAAGCTTTAATTTGGCAGGGATATACCTACATATTTATTAAAACTCCAGAATCGTACAATAAAATATTGAAAAAAAATTTTTTTTCAGGGTACCTCCCCTACAGGTACCGTGAGGATGATTTTTTTATTCGTCGCGTACCCTATAGTGTGTATCGTTGAAAAGGTCTTCCAAAAATATTATGGGTCTTCTCAGGCCATTTTTGGAATTAGGGGTCCGTTTGTGAAATATTTGGCTTTAAAGTGATAATTTTGGATAGAGTCAAGTGTCCCTCCCCCCCTGCCGGCTAAACGGTTGGAGTTGGACAAGTGAAAAAATTATCAAAAATAGGTTATATGATGAATTTATAAGGAAAACTATCACGGCTCTGTTAGCATAAGTAGTTAATGAGTATTAGTCGGTAAACATGCTACTTCGGAACCCTACATTGCGCGTGGCCTGACACGCACTTGCCCGGTTTTTAGGGTTCCGTAGCCGAATGGCAAAAAACGGAACCCTTATAGATTCGTCATGTCTGTCTGTCCGTCCGTATGTCACAGCCACTTTTTTCCGAAACTATAAGAGCTATACTGCTGAAACTTGGTAAGTAGATGTATTCTGTGAACCGCATTAAGATTTTCACACAAAAATAGAAAATAACAATAAATTTTGGGGGTTCCCCATACTTAGAACTGAAACTCAAAAATGTTTTTTTCATCAAACCCATACGTGTGGGGTATCTATGGATAGGTCTTCAAAAATGATATTGAGGTTTCTAATATCATTTTTTTCTAAACTGAATAGTTTGCGCGAGAGACACTTCCAAAGTGGTAAAATTTGTGTCCCCCCCCCTGTAACTTCTAAAATAAGAGAATGATAAAACTAAAAAAAATATATGATGTACATTACCATGCAAACTTCCAACGAAAATTGGTTTGAACGAGATCTAGTAAGTAGTTTTTTTTTAATACGTTAAGTTACAACGAACTACAAGAACTTTTTTATTATGTTACTTGCTGCTACGGAACCCTTCATGGGCGAGTCCAACTCGCACTTGGCCGCTTTTTTATGTTGATTTCTGTGAAAGAAAGTGAAATTAAACATTTTTGATTAAATCATTGATTTTTATTGAAAAAATCATTTGATTTAAATCGTGATTTAAATCATGATTTAAATCAAAATGATTTATTCATGCCAACCCTGTATGAAAGTGATAAATATGCTTATTAACCTACAGTGCCATATTGCATCTCGCCCATGTTTGTGATGTATATTAGGTACAACAAAATACATTATATTCTATCTAGTATTGTTGTTACTTATATTCTGGAACATCTTCAAATAATCATTATTAAGTAACCCCTATTTTATTGTGACTATGATAGTGACTGCTAACTGCTATTTTTTTATAACTAAATTACTAGCAGTATCCTAAAGATCGGTCTTTAGGATACTGCTAGTATTAACTTGTGATAATTTAAAAATTTCAGATTGTATATATTAAGAAAACTCTGAAAACCCAAGCAGAGAGTGAGGAAGGGGGTGCTGGGGGGAGCGAATCCCACTCTGCTCCCAAGAAGAGCTCCGGCAAGGTCAAGATGTCACGTGCTAGCAAGTTCTGGCAGAAGACTGCGTAGGACATTGTTTTTAGGACTTATTAACTTTTCCAAATTCAGAGACTAATTTGTTATACATTGCTGTATTAATCAAAAAGCTGTCTCTGATTTTCGTTTTTGTACAGTAATGTATAACGAATTAATTGATTTTTTAAATTTAGGAAAATATAATAAGCCTTTTAGGTGTCTGATAAGATAATCTTTTAAGTTATGGAACATTGATTGAAATAGGCAACACTGGTACTTTAAGGTGTGCTGAGAGCTTGAAACGGTTTAATTAAAGAGAACTGCCGTTATCGTTAGCAGTATGTAGCGTCGAATGACGGCACTGAAAAAGAAAAAGAAAAAAGGGTGATTTACCTGAGAGCGGCTATAGTAATAGCGTGGCTATATGCATTTCGGTACTCGGTTATAGTCATTAAGCTGGTCTTCTAAAAAAATGATCATTAATATCCAATTTGTTTTTTAATTATTGGATGTTTTTAATTTTGCTATCGCAAATTAAATGTACATTGTCTACTATGCTTGAACAGTTTAATTTAATTAAAGACCATTGCGATCGGATAATTTCTCTTCTGAACACATAAATTCATTTACAGTCTATTTTCATCTATAGCAATAATTATTTGCCATGTTTTAGGGTAAATGGCCATCTCGTTACTTAACTAACAGTGGAACGGTCACGTCACGTGTAGCCACTGTAATGACATGGGACAACTTTCGAATGATGCGTTATCCATTCAACGTTTTTCGACAAACCCTTTTAATACTACCATCTTTTACGACCGCATTATGACGGGATCGATCTCGTAGTACCCAAAGTGTAGTTCTACCTTTAATAATCTGTATATATGTTACCGGCAAAACCCGATTTCAGGTTAAACTAGTTTGGCCTAGGCCAAACTAGTTTGGCGGGACACGATTAGGCAAAACTAGTTTCTCGTCTATAAGTTTGGCTTATATTTAACTTACCACCAAATAAATCATTGTTAACCCAAAAGTAGTAAATGATCACCAAAATTAAAACAGCATTTTAATGTAAAATTATAACCAAAGATGGTAATTAATTTTTTGATTCACAAACAGGCTTCCGAACGTCTCCGGCGCTGCGGGAAGTGCAGCCCCTCCGCCCTTGCGTAACAAACTGCAGGCACTCCATGCTCGCCTACGCAGCTTCGGCTTTTTGGTCAGCCAGCCTCAGCCGCTTCGGCTCACATGGTGCCTGCAGTTGGTTACAGCGGGCGGGGGCTGCTCTCCCTCCGCGCCTTCGGGGTTTACATTCACTCTAGGGGTAGGGCAGACTAGTACCACGTGGGGTCGGGGTTGATTAAGTCGGTTTTGTAACCATTTCGACCTACATCTGGAAATTAAAAGAATCCAAAAGAAACAATATATACGCGAGCAGTTAATTTGGTGATCATTTACTACATTTGGTGTTCGAATACAATTTGAAGTGCAGTCGAGACTAAAATAGCTGTAATTTAAGAGGTATAAAGCACAAAGATTTGTCGAATAAATATAAATCCGTAACAATTCGGTTCTAATCAGTTTTAGACCGACGAGAAACTAGTTTTGCCTAATCGTGTCGCGCCAAACTAGTCTGGCCTAGGCCAAACTAGTTTAACCTGAAATCGGGTTTTGCCGGTAACATATACACTTCCAGGTATTGGTACGGATAATTACGTATGGCGCAATAGATATTAAAATATACATGGAAAGTTTTCATAAGATTTTGTGTTTCGAAAATTTCAATTGATGTTCTGTATTTATTGCGGATGTTTTATAGTCCAAGAGCTGGCTGAGAATTTGGAGTAGGTTCGTTGGTTAGTAGTTTTTGATATAAACCTGAAACTGATCTAGTGTTGTCATCAAATCGACATTAATGATAGGTAGCTAATGAATTAGTTACAAATAAGTGCATGCTTTAAATGGCTCTACTGCATTTAAATTTTGTGCTACCTATTTTGAATTGTCCGTAAATAAGATCATAATATAAAAAAAAACTTAAAAGTAAATACTTCATTAAAATATGTTTTATGCTGAATAAGCATGAAAGCATCAAGAATCTCTTCCAAATAATCCGCCAGCGCCATGACTGCAACAATTGTAAAAAATTGTTGCAGTATTATAATAATACAGATAATGAAAACACCGACAGCTAACAGTTTTGTACACAGTGCTGTCATTCCTTGGACATCAAAAGTATTCATTCCCCTTTCGTGAAAAAGTTGGTGAAAATCAAAGCACATCATTTGATTGCTCAAAATTAATTCTGATTAGGGTAATACGTAATAAGGTTAAGTATTTCCTTTGTTAAGTAAAAGTTTGACCATAATCCCTCTTCATGTTCTAAGTGGCGAAGTACTCTTGGGCATTAAAGCGCGCTAATTTGATAGTCTATTGCTATTCACTTTTGATAAAATAATATATTTGGATGTAATCTGAATGAACATTGAATTTCTGTTAATTTAACTTACCAACTTAAACATATACCTAAGTATGCACATGTTATTTTTCTTGCGGCCAAGCTTTCCGCCAAAGAAAATAAATAGTGTTGAATGATACATCGAAGTTCAGAGTTCAGGTTGACGATAATGACGAATAATAATTATATTGTTTCCGTTGCTTTATTATTTAATTAATTAGTAAACTAATCTATCATATTTGAAAATCACTACGTTGGTAAGACTTGATCATGACAGTCAAGGACATATAGATTGTACGAAATAAACGATAAATTAATAAGCTAACTAACAACATTTATGTATACATAATTATAGAAGAAAATAAAACCTTTATCTGCGCATTAAAAACTTAAATCGCAAGAAAAAATACGATGTTCAAATCGGAGTAGGTAGTCCCACATTTTTATCACAATAAATCATATACATAATCTCGATTTTTTGTTGTATATTTGGTCTACATTATCTTAACTACACGTTAACATTATCATAAAGGAAAACTACTGTGTATAATGTGATGTGTTTAATAAACTGTATGGTGTTATTATTGTGTTTCATTTGATTGTTCACTAAAATGTGTATTTACCATACTTTCTGAATTAAGTAGTCGAGCTATGTGATGGGAAATGATCATCGTCGCCGTAGACACCACAAAAATAGCGGGTAAATGGCAGTGTTTTCAAAGTAGGGTGGTTTACCAGACCTTAATAGAAGAGAATAGTTGATGCTGGAAGATAGATGGAGCACCCCTAACCTAAAATCAGATACGTGTAATCAGGCCCGGATCCAGCCTTGAAGGCACGGCGAAGATGTCCTTGTATTAACGAAAAATAGTCCAATAATGTAGCGACAATAAACGAGTCCGTAGTTCGATTCACTCGTCACCGATTTTTGGACCTGTTTCAACCCGTGCCCACAAACTTTTGGGGACTGGATCCGCGCCTGGGCACAATCCAAATCGTACTGACCATGATTTTTTTTAAGTTAATAGCCGCCAAACGAGCATTGGTAATTAACTATCGTCATTCGTCGCCCATGGACTTTAGCGACTCCGAAGATTATCTCTGATTAGTATCAAAATGAGAAGATATTACAGAGGACGGGCTGCGTCGGTTTTGCGCATGAAGCTTCTGTGCCACAAAACTGCCTGTCTTTTTATGCACCTAGTATCTGCTGAGTACCTGCAAATAGGACTCACGGAAAATCAGCGCCGTAGTCAACACTATGGCATCACATGCTGAGTGAGAGCAGCTCCTTTTTCTTGGCCACTGGACACATGCGAGCATAATGTAACAATAGTTTTATTACCTGCTGTATATTTTATTTTTTGTTCTGTTTTTACTTGGTGTAAGTTTCTTATAATTGTGTTCGTGGCTTCGTGGCCTTAGAAATAAAATCTATTCTTAATTGTGGAATGAGCCTTCTTCCGGAGTTTTCCTCGAGCGCTGTAATATGGAGTTCTTCGTGAAAGACGTAAAAAGAGCTATTCTTCAAGGATGGCAAAGCACTGGCCAATCGCGCCAATCTTCTATTGTTGCTCATGGCCATAGCCGACGGTAACCACTTACCAATAGATGACCCGTCTGCTTTTTCGTCAGGCCTTCAGGCTAAGTATAAAAATGTATTTCCCACGATTTTTTAAATCCGTTTTGAAATAGGTACCGAGGCAGAATTCTTCATGGAGTACCTACCCTCGGCACAGAGGCCTTCTCAAAAACAATGCCAGTGTTTGAATTGAGAGGCTTGCCCTGCAGAGAGCCGCATAAATAAAGGACTGATGCCGTTTACCATTCCTCCATCAACTCCAGCTCTCCTGATTAAGTCGCTTCTGCCTGCTGCCTTGTATGTTTATGTATGGCCTGATAAAATCACTCCGGTGCATTACATACCTACCAATCTATACATCTACACAAATAAATAAAATTGGAGTGTCTGTTTATAATATTAAAATCACGGACATAAAAAAAGAACGGACGTAACCTTGTCTAATCGAGAGTGAAGCTGACAGCTGACAGCTCGCTTACCATGTGTGCGTAATTTTGTAATTTTTGATTCGCGATGGTGTCAATGTCGTAGCCGTATGGTGTCAATGTGTGGGTGTGTGTACTTGTACGAATACAGAGATTTGTTCTTGGGATTACGTCCGTCTTTTTTTACGACCGTGATTAAAATAACCGCTTTTTGCTAGGTGCATTTGGATGTATACACGGTACATATACCAAAACAACATTTTTCACAATTTTTGTCTGTCTGTCTGTGTTTGTTCCGGCTAATCTCTGAAATGGCTGGATCTATTTTGACGGGACTTTCACTGGCAGACTGATGAAACAAGGAGTAACTTAGGCTACTTTTATTTTCGAAAAAAAAAATAGTTTGTTAGGCGATACGAAGTTCGCCGGGTCAGCTTGTAAAAGATAAATTAGGTATGATTAATTTTTGTTACTAGATAATGGATAATATAAGATAATGGTAAATGAGAATGGTATGGTGAAAGAACGTACAGTATCTATCTACATACATACATAAAAAAGTAAGTACAAGTACTTACTACGCAACTAAACCGAGCGCGTAACATTTTCATGTGTTACCAGCAGCAACTTTTTTATACCAATTGGTAGAAAAAGTGTATGTTATCTTTGGTAATGTGTTATTTAAATAATTTCTATTTTTTAGAATGATAGCTTTACTTCGTAGGCAACGTCACAACCAACTACTGGGCTATGGCGCATAGCGTCATCAGACGTTATTAGATGCAGCGTTTCAAGATAAAAATTACGAAAACAACTTACCTTCCACTTAACACTAATCACATCTGTGTAATTGCGGAAAGGATAGTGGTTAGAGAAATAGGAAGGTATGGAATTAATGATACAGTAACAATCCTACATTTACACTAATTGGACCTCATGATCTTGACGTCTTTGGCACTTTTTTATTTCTTGCTTAATGTTGTTTTAGAAATACCTAGCTTGTCAGTGATCCGCTTTTATGCATAAATGTATGGTCCAGTACCAAATTTTTATATGGAAATAGCTGGCCAACGAGCTGATGATCTACTTAATGGTAAGCAGCTAACGTCGCCCGTGGTCCCCATCAGCAACGAGGGAAGTAGTAGCATTAAAAACTGGTAGAAATATTATATTTTTTACCAATTTCTGTCCTTTTGGTAAGTACTATATTGTAATATGTATAACGGAGTACCTTTATCTTTACAACATCTTATTTTTACAACAAAAATCCTTTATTGTTATGTAGCAGATTTTAAAGCAACAAACATTGGTAACACAGCCAAAGAAATGTCAAATGAGTGAGAGAGATAAAGTCATCGAGCATCAAAGCTAAAGACTGAGACAGAAAACCGGCCGGCACGAAACAACTTCGTCGGAATACGTGTTTCGCCTCCCCCGACCGTCTTGTTTTGACGCAGCAGCGCAAATAAAGCACAAATAAAGTGCGCAGGCAGTGCAACGATTATCACGTTCGCAGGCCACTGAAAAGTGATGTAAATAACACATAAAAATCGGTAACATTGTAAACAAAGACTAAGTATTTACAGCGTCCAAACAAACTCTCGGTTTTCGTGTCGTGAACGTTCTCAGCACCCATAGCAACCGATGAGTGAAAAACTACGACACAAGTGACGATTGACTGTATTCAAAATGAATCCGTGATTTTACGAATTATCCTAGAGACTAATTACGATAAGGACTAAGTTTTGCAGAGTGCCGTATCTCGAGCGCCTTCGTGTATTGGATGAAAAGAAAGGCAAGTAGTCCTTTGTTGGGACCCCGATCGGTTCACCTTTCACGTAGAACGGGTTCATGGTCAACACTGTTATGTTATACAATTACCACTGGATAGAAATCCATTTAGAGTTGACATAATCACAGAAATCGCATTCATCTCCCAAGAAACGATCATTTGATCATTCCATTCGTTTTGTTTTGGCATGAGCGCAGTCGCTACATTGTTGAATCGATAGCTACGTACTTAGTTACATTGAGAAGTAATGCGTCGATTGTGTGGTACTTCTCTCGGCGAGTCTTTGTTGTCGGATCAGCTGTTCGTGAGACGACGCGGGTTGCGGGGGGAGCAACTGGTCCGACTGGTCTTGCTTCGAGTACAGCCGTCCCCTACACTATTCACACTCACAGCAATCACAGCACAACAATATAATGCAACAATACATTAACGAATGTTTTATCCAACTTTCTTTAGTTGGGGAGACTGAGACGCGTGCCGAGACTCGACCAACTCTACAATCTCATTCAAACTTCTATCCAATAAATTTCCCCTTTGTTGCCCATTGTGATGATATAACGTCTCCAGAGGACTTCTCCACTCGACTTAAAACTGATGCCGCGATGCGCTATTCAACAATTTACGGCTTGTTACGCATTTAGAATGATAATACAACACGATTTATAGGTCAATTGTTATTGATGATAAACATTTATTGCCTGGACCGAACTGTTTGGTTTGGATATTCCGAGTTTGATCCCGGATGAGGTGAGCCAGTGATTTCTTGAACAGAAATGTATCTGTTTACAAATTAAGTTCTTTGTTATTGTTAGTCTACTATGGTCTCTACAAAGGGAAATCAGGCAAAACATTATTATTTCATACAATAAAAGTTTTATTGACTTATCACGCGGTGAAAGGGTGGTGATAAGCTGATACCGTTATTCGAGTGAAATTGGAATCGAATTATTTGGATCACCTACATAAGCTAGATAATACGCATACGTGTGAAGACTGTGAAGGTAAACAAGACTATTAATAATGCAATACACTCATAATCTCATTGTTACGTAGTAAACATTACATCTATTACGTTTTATTTTTATTATCTAACGAGTAACCGCCCTCGCTTTGCTTCGGTTTTCTTAATTTTTTACACCTTGGGTTACATTATTGGAGTTTTATTAAGGATCCCTAATTTTTTTGAAAATATAGTATAGCCTATGTTACTCGGGGTTAGTGTAGCTTCCCAACAGTGAAAGAATTTTTGAAATCGATTCAGTAGTTTAGGAGCCTATTCAATGCAAACAAACAATCAAATCTTTCCTCTTTATATATTAGTAGGTGTAACGAGCTCTATATCTTTCATAGGTAGAGAGATATGTACGAAAATAATAAACAATAATAAGGTTGATAAATATCTATACCATGTTAATTCTCGTAATTCACTAAATCCTAACAACTGTCGTACAAGAAGCAGTCTGGTGCACCTCATTCTATCATTATTCAATACCACATCCAATACTTAAACTCGAGGTCGAAGAGTCTAGACGTGTTTTTTGTTACATTTTAAGGATTCTCTCTCTTTCATGTAGTCAAACTCGCTTCGGGGACGATTACATAATACGATGGTATTAAAATACTTTTCTAATGTTAAGGTTCTTTATCTATTCTGTAGTATTCTTTAGTGAAGGGAAATCTCCCCCAGGTAAGGTATCTTTCGGAACATATACAGGTATATGATACCTGTTGTAGAAAACTTCGATTACGTATTTCACGTCGGGCGTGACGTTTTCGTATGACGTATTATGCAGTGCCCCACACTTCTACTAGCCTTTAGAAGCCCAATGGATTGAATGTCTGAATCTAGTCATGGTTAAATTCAAAGTTTTCCTTTAAATGGCTTAATAATTTCTGTTAGGTTCTTTCACCTTCCTTATACAAGCTCTTTAATCTAACTGCATCTAACCTTATCAATCTGACTATAAATGATTATTTTATGCCAGAAATAAATGAATGTAAATAAAATATTCCATTAGTATAAAATATTAAATGAACTTAGTTTCTAAACGTTTGACTAGATAATTTAGTACTTAGGTCTTAGTCTAAGTAAATTAAATACTTGATTATAATGTAATGGAATAGCAGCCCATTAAATTATACGGCCTGAGGTCTACGAAAGCATGAAATACTTATCGACCTCGGTTTTCATTACAAGGCTGTGTGGGTACAAGGGTAGACCTGGCACCCGCGGTTGTTACGAGTCTACAATCCACAATAGCGTAAAGACTTCACGGACAAACTTACCTCTGCCACAAATTTTATCTATTTTGTGCCTCTATTATTCATCTGAAAATATTTACTGAACATTTAAAGGTTTTGAGATACGGCGTGGATTGACAAGTAGAACTCGGCGATCGGACCACGGGCAATAAACTGATAAATTAATGCCTTCCTCTAGCATCAGAGCTGTAAAACTCGCCTTTGACCAACTCTGATGCAGTGAAATGGATGCTCCTGATGAGCATTCTCCAAGT
Organism: Thymelicus acteon; assembly: GCA_951805285.1. NCBI lineage: Eukaryota > Metazoa > Arthropoda > Insecta > Lepidoptera > Hesperiidae > Thymelicus > Thymelicus acteon. The sequence goes on along the minus strand of OX638226.1, from coordinate 4,025,048 downwards.
ATTCTAGTCTTCTCGATGGGATATCTGAGCTATGCAACACCTAAGAGCTTCTTCGTCGTGGAATTAATCGTTGTATTTGTAATTCTGCCTCAGACGACATAGCTCTGTCCTTTTCAACATTCCAAAATAAATCTGTACTTTTTCAGTCTTGTATGAAGGACACTGCAATTTGAGGCAATAATCGAAATCTAGGCTAAAGATCCTTAATACCATAAAACAGAAATTTTACTAATAGTTCAGTGTTTACAAGTTACTACTAAGAAAACTGTGCATAATGCTGCATTTCAGAAGAACATGTATCACCTCTACAAAATTGATTTAAAATACTGATTACATGCGAATAAAGTCATAGAGATGACATAATTTTAGAAGCTCTAGCTAAAGTATAAACATAGGAAGTAGGACATGTGATGATAACAGTCAGAAACCATGCCAAAACTAGAGTAAAGACGATAAGGAGAACCTCAGGTTCAGGCAAATTGCAGGCGCACGTGCTAAGTGGCGCGTGACGCACGCCCCTTGACACGACACCATTGTGGAAGATTTCCCGTGACCCCATGAAAGTTTTAAGATTTCTTAGCTGAAGTAGTACAACAAAGATATCTTATGGTACCCACATTCTATGAAAACGTGCAGGAGTAGCTCTAAAAATGAAGTAAGGAAGGACGCGAAATTTCCCAAACAATTAGGCTTTGCTTTTGAATACTGGGGTGCTTATTTGTACATTATGTCTGGCAATATTGTTGGTCTGGTCTTTGCATTGTTACTTATTCATCATTTCCAGTTCATATTCTAATAGTTTGGGTCTTTAGTCCCATTAACGAAAAATATCACGTTTTTATCGCTTCTGTAAGTAATTCCTTTTACTGCAATTAAGTCCACCTTTGAAATTACTTTTATTATACATATTTTTAGTAGGTAACATATAAAATAAACCATTAGGCACAAAATTGTTGGTCTTTGACTGCCGTTTACCAGTATATGTGCCGCATTATGATATTATCTAACAGCTATTGCTACCTGAGTTATATCATCATGCTCGTTATTATGCCAAAAGATAGTGAACTGAAAATGAAAAATTTTCATTCCATTCGTCGTATTATAAAAATGTTATTATTTTTGTTTAACAAACTATTGCTAAAGAATTTTACATAATTATCTCTTATTATTATTAATAGCACTCTGCCTGCGGCTTCGTCCGCATTTTCCGAGGTAATAACTACCCTATATCCTATTCCATATAATGCTCTACCTGTGTGCTTAATTTCCTGAAAATCTGTTCAGTAGTTTTGGCGTGAAAGAGTAACAAACATTGATACAATCTTTGACATTTATAATATTAGTAGGATTATTATATCGATTACTTCCATCTAGATTGTTTTGTCTTTTGAATTTTGATAAAATGGAAAAATATTTTATCTCATCAAAACATACAACTACGGGTACATTTCTTCATATCAGTCACATCAATGTTTTTCAGCCGATCAAACACGAGACACGACTCATTTTATGACTGATCAGTGTCTAGACTCCAGACGTTGACGCATCACACAACCGAAACACCTGTTATAAACTCAAATATCCCAAAATCATCAATGGTTAATTAACTATTGTGTGCGATCGGTTATTCGGACAGTGAGTACCTAATATTGGAACTTAAATGGATCTTACAGATAACAAATGTGCCAATGCCAACCAAAGATCCACACGAAAGATCCTAACAACAAAACGACATCGTGGAGTTGGTAGCACTAGTTTCATAGCCATCTATAGTGGGTTATTGAAACCACTTCGAACTGTCATATTCATGGATAAATCAACAGCTGCCTTTGTCAACTATTCCTGAGGATCTGGGCAAGATGTCTTAGACATTTTGTTTTAAAAAGAGACATTTTAATTAATGAAATTCTTCAGTGTTTAGTGACACAGATTCTATTGACGACAGCACTTTTCTATTTCATGCATCAGCATGCAGTAATGCAAGACGCTTCTATCAACACTATGTCTTGTTTGTCGCGATGGTGTATTCGTAAATTACTGTTTTTATCTTCGTCTTCCAGAATATCAAAGCATCTTCAACCAACTACAAGTACTTCAGACTTTAAATACTTTGATAGTGGTTTTGAAGTGTTTGTAGATTTGTTTGTATTTCCACAATAATAATAAAACCAAACAAACGATAAGGTGTAGAAGAAGAAATCTACCAAACTTAAATTATTCTTCGAGTTTCGTTCTCGATATTAGCATAGCAATACTTGTAGTAGCCACGTACCGCCCGCCATTTCGCACTGAATTTTAGAGGTAGATAAAAAATAAAACATGAAATTATCAATTTTTGTAGGGTAGATTTGTAAAACCTCACTTAGCTGGGGCGCTCTCCTCCTCGGTTCGTCATTCACGTTTCAGTGCTTCGCTGTTTCGCACGGGCGCAAAATTGAAGTTAAAAGTGAAATGCTTAAAATATAGTTTAATAGTCAGGAAGAAATCAATTACTTGTGTAAAAGAATAAAAAGTTTAGAACGAAAAATTTACCAAAGTAAAAGTGATCTGCAGTGTGTATTGTTGGATCCGTACAGGAAATCGTTGGATTGGATTGGATAGCGATTTATCAACGCTTGTAATCAGCAGGTAGGTGGATTCCAGTATTTAAAGAATACAGCAAGTAACTTAAAATCATAAATAACCCTACTTTAGTAGTCGGTTAAAAATTGCTTGCAAATGTAATTCGCAAGGAATTTACACGCAATTACGAAGCAGAAACAGAATATCTGTTATATATCAGTGAATATATGGTTTTTATATGGATACCTTCAAGGATTCCTCTTTTTTTCTCCATTACTAGCACGTGTTTTTTCGTATGAAAAATATATTACAATATTATTTAAATACCATATATAACTGGATTGTCCTTGGGAGGCTTCTAAATAAATACCTGCTAACCGGAATTACCTGTGGGGTTCTTCCGTCGCTAGTAAATGTATTCCGTAAGGAAGTTATCAATTTATATTGCAACAATATAAATACAAACAATCGGATTATCCTTTGAAGGATTCCAAATAAAAAAGTACCTGTTAATAGCTAGTATATGTATTCCATAAGGGATTTATATTGCAGTAGTGTACAAATACAAAACCTAATCGGGTTTTCTTTTGAAGCTCTTCTTATTTAGAAGGAAAGAAAAATAAAAAAGTACCTTCTAACAATAATTACCTATAGGGTTCTTCCATCGCTAGTATGTACTAGTACTAGTATTCCGTAATGAATTTATATCGAAATAGTATATAAATACAAAACATAATCGGATTGTCCTTTGGGGACTCCTGTGGGTTCACTGCTCGCATTACATTCGAATTAGTGTTACGCAGACAACTGCAACAAGAAGTACTCGCAATTCGGATCTACTTGTGGGGTATTTCCTCTGCATTGTACATGTATTCCATGAAGAATCCTCACCGTGTTACGCAGACAACTGCAACAAGAAGTACTCGCAATTTGGATCAACTTGTGGGGTATTTCCTCTGCATTGTACATGTATTCCATGAAGAATCCTCACAGTGTCACGCAGACAACTGCAACAAGAAGTACTCGCAATTCGGATCTACTTGTGGGGTATTTCCTCTGCATTGTACATGTATTCCATGAAGAATCCTCACTGTGTTACGCAGACAACTGCAACAAGAAGTACTCGCAATTTGGATCTACTTGTGGGGTATGTCCTCTGCATTGTACATGTATTCCATCAAGAATCCTCACCGTGTGACGCAGACAACTGCAACAAGAAGTACTCGCAATTCGGATCTATTTGTGGGGTATTTCCACGACATTGCACATGTGTTCCAGAAAAAATCTTCACCGCATTATGCAGCTGATTAGCGTATATTCCATACGGAACTAATACTGTACGCTATTCGTTGAACAAAGTACTTGATAACCGGATCTACCTTTGGGGTAACTGTTTACTCAAACAAAAAAAAATATACTTACATATATATTTCTGAAGGAACTCACGTCACGCTGGAAAACATACGGTGAACTGAAACAAGTACTTATTTATTCGCATGAAACTGCGAAGGATTTCTATTCAACGAGCAATAGCTGTATATTATTTATTTACTTATTTATTTCACAATAAATGTAAACGTAACAGGTTCATTTAAACCCAACACCATTTACAATTTACACCAACCAAGGGGATTCTCTCGCCAACTGCAAATTGCATCTTAGTACTGCCAAAAACCTTCGTCGACGCGCTTATCGGGGTGACAATTGCACTACTTTCATCGATCTAGAACTTTGAAGTTCACCGGAGTGTTATCGCCGACGGCGAAGTAGTGTGAAGTTGTTATAACAATTATTATAATATCAACTTTTAAAAGTTTTTTGCTAACCGCACCACTGTTACGGTGGTACTGAATACCGACGGTGATACCTTAACAACAGTAGCTGTCTATTCTGTTGACAACGCGTTGGTGACGCCGTTTTTTTTCGTGGCTTATGAATTAAATTCCTCTTTGATCATAAAGTCTGCGATTCAATAACCAGCTAAGCCTGTCATCAGGCCTTTAAGCAACAGTAACTTTTCAGTAATGTTTCCGACAAACGCAGTAAGGGGCGTAAAAATTGTTCGACCTGCTGGTCTAATGATGCATGTGACTCTCACACAAAGCCAGCCTAAAAACCGCCTAAAACTGTCAGCCGTAGACGTAAGTTCTAAATGGATATATAATAATAATAAAACTAAGAGATTTTATCTATCAAATCTATTGTTGATTCACGAAAGATTCTCTTATTGATAAATTCGGGAACATACCAATTCTTATGTCATCGTGGAGCAATTGACATAAATGTACCTAATTATAAGTACAATAACATCGCACATGTTTCAATAAAAAAGACAATAACGATTCAGACATTGAAATATAATGTAGTATGGATTTAATTAGACTGAAAGTAAACTAATAATTAATGTATGTGTACAAATTGATACCTATATGGGCATATGAAATTATGAGTACTAATTCCGAATTTCAAATTATATATGAATATCTGAGGACAACTTAATTCAAGTTTTTATAAACTCTTATAAATTGATGTGATCAGTTGTTCAGTTTCAGCCGAATTGAAGAGAATACTAAGATACATCCTGTTTGTACACCGTAGGTACATACCGTTTGGCTTAGTACCTATAGCTAATATTTTCAACGGGTTTTTAACTTACTGAGGCGTACGGAACAGTTGTCTTTTTTCTACTTAATAATAATAAACAAACTTGAGTGAATTATTTTCTGGTTGGCCTGCCGGTCAATGATAATGCAATTACAAATAGTAGGTATACTACTGTATACCCCCTGTATATGTACGATTAATTGTATTAACCATTGCTTAATGTATTAGTTAATTTATTTGTTGCTTCATTAAAAGTAAAAATTTTGATTATTGCGTATTTTTGAATATTTCCGTGCTAGCGGACGATTGATTCATTTTTTCATACTAGGCTAGAGATACAAACATTTTCTATACATGCAAAACATACATGTATACCGTAGATTGTATAATTATACAATGTTATGCTCCTTATGTGCATGCCTCAACAACGGGGTTCCGCCTCCAAAGTAACCAGACATTATCACTATGACAACATTATACTCAACAAATGAGCGGTAAAATTTGCCATCAAATGATGTTGTAAAATAAGACAAACAATAATGTATTTATTATTTATTTATTTCAACAAACAAGTACAATTGCATGCTTTACACGTCTGTCAAACTGCGAAGCAGTTTGTCGCCAGTAGTTCTCGTGGATTACAATATACGAGTACGTACTCTCAACGTACTTATTTTTTACTTACTTGTTTTTGATGTTGCAGGTGTCAGTTCTAGGACGGAGGTACACTTAGGGTATTGTGGTTTGATTTTATTATATTCAAGTCTTACGACTGCGGTCCGCCTATATGTATATCTGTCATCCTATAAACTTAACAATGAGATTGTTTCTTAATGGCCTCCACCCATAATTTTTTTAACATTGAGTAATTTTATTTTGGGTATTATAATATAATATAGTATATATACTTAACTAATCACACTATCGTTACCGGATTGAACTCCGGATATTGTTTCACTTATAAAAACATCCCAACTGCTTACGCATAATATTACTGCATATGTGATGAAAAACAGTAGTTTGCGTATCGTCAATTCGCCACGAAAACAATTTTATCCTTACAATACTTTGTAATCGAATTTCCCTTATTGTTTCACACAAGTTTTAATTCTACAGATCATAAGGTTACCGCAGTTCACCCAGGTCCTTGCTAATTGGTCAAATCAGTCTAGACAAATAAGGATTATATTTTATATATTTTTCTATAGAAAATATTTTCATTGCGGCCTTCTACTTAAATACTAATTAATTTAGAACATAATAATATCCAATTTTATTCAATTTAGTATTTTTTACAGCACATATATTTCATGTGATTTTCGGCCGAACTCTAAAAGAAGTCAATACATTGATTTCGTTTTTTATACAGGACTGGTGGATGCTCTGTGTGTTCCATTACACTTACAAAATCTCTGATAACAATTATAGATCAGTGTTTTTTGTGTTAACAATCTGTTCAAATTGTTGTATGGGAAAAATGGAAAATCTACTTTATCAATGGATGGATTTTAGTGGCCTCAAACCACTTTCGGATTATTGCCTTTCAAATGAAACCATTTTAAGGCATATCGGTTGGATGGTTTCACAGTCTATAGAAAACATCCGTACAAACGTTTTATGTTTTATATACATATATAGATAGATAATGTTTTAATTAAAACAGTGTTTTTATAGATAATTTTTATTCCTACTTACAGGTTTGGAATTACTTGTGGTTGGCGACATAGTTGCTGCTTTCGTTGCTTCACTCGCTGTAGTAGTGTGACCAAAAGCTACAAAAAAATGGATCTTTCGGGAAAGAACAAATTTCAGTCAACACAATTTTATTATCATCAAATTACTTACTCTCTTAGTACTGGCAAGGGTTACATAGAAAGGATACCATATATATTATCGATAATATTGCCAAATCTATATTTACCTCATTTAAGTAATTTACTTATTATCCTTAAATATTTTAATGAATATTTTACATAAAAATTCCAGAATTCAGTGGATATTCCACTTTATTCGGTTAACATTACACTCGTCATGTTCATAGCAAATACAGTTAACTACTTATCAGTAGCATAATTACCGAGTGTGTTATATATACGGTATTAAATAAGTATATACTGTTGTCACCAATATATTGTTCAATAGATTGAAATTAAAGAGTAAAATATTGCTATCATTATTACAATTAAAAATAATGATAAGCTAATAACATCATTAGTTTCACGACTACCTTCTCTAAACGTCTACAAGTATTGCTATGCTAATATCGAGAACGAAACTCGAAGAATAATTGATGATTAAACGAACTTACCTGTAAGTGAAGTTCAATCCCAATTATTCGAGAGCTTCGTTCGAAGATATTAGCATCCCTCCCTCCCTAGTGTAAATGTCATATACACTACACCCCTAGTCGTGAAACATGAAACAGCTCAGCAAATCTCTGAACTGAATGACGAACCGAGGAGGAGAGCGCCCCAGCTAAGTGAGGTTTTACAAATCTACCCTACAAAAATTGATAATTTCATGTTTTATTTTTTATCTACCTCTAAAATTCAGTGCGAAATGGCGGGCGGTACGTGGCTACTACAAGTATTGCTATGCTAATATCTTCGAACGAAGCTCTCGAATAATTGGGATTGAACTTCACTTACAGGTAAGTTCGTTTAATCATCAAATATGTGCCCCTACGTGACCTTACTCTTAGCAATTTTGAGATTGATTAGTACTTGTATTTCCCTTTTGTAACTGGTATACATTAATCGTGTTTGATCCAGTTCCCCGATTTGCTTCTCAAACAGTTTCCTCTATTAGCCTTTAGTCAGTTCGGTCTGCAAGGTGTGCCTCTATACTACGCCATGTGTATGGCTTCCACGATAATGCGATAGACTTCAATGACGTTGCTCTAATGATCGTACGTTGTCAGTGCGTTCCTTCGACCGTAATACGGGATTAACATGCATTCTGTAACCTACTTAGTGAATGCAATAATATGCTTTTGCAAGTGCACTTATGTCGAGGGCACAATGCCCTTTATCGTCAAAGATGAAGAAGTGGAAGCTGCGTCAGTGAACTTGAAAGGGCTCGTGCAAAAGTGGTTTCTTTGTTGGATAAAACGTTTTGTATCATTCTTCATTATTAATGTCCTCGGATGGTAATGGAACGGTTAGATCATGGACATACGCAGTACGGTCGTTGCCAAAGCATTGATGATCACATTGGATGGCGAAAGTTGATGGTTGATTGACTCCCTTGTAACTTAACTAAATTATAAGAGTTGACTTCAACTTAATTTACTTCAATTGATACGAAATGGAATTTCCCTTTCAAACTCAATAACATTTATTTTTCATCATTTCATGTAGAATACTAATTAGAGTAATATGTTGCAGATAACCAACTTGTTTGTTCTCCAGTTGTTAATTCAACCAATTCAATTAATTTCACATCAATGTACGAAATGAATTGAGGTTATGAAATTTGAAAAAAAAAACATTGAACATACTATATTTCTAATATCAGTTGATCTTATATTTTTTTCCTTTTTATCGCACTGAAAACTACTTTAATGTGTTATTATTCGATTTTGCAAGGTTAAACTAATATTGCTTGAGGAAGTTTAGGCTGTTGATGTAATATTTGCGTGTTACAATGCTCAACTTCACTTTAATCTGGTGTTAGGTACTAAAGCTTTCTCTATAATTTTCGTCAAAGAAGTATTACTTATTTAACACGGAGGTTATACTCGAGAGCCACACAGACCCAGTAATACACCGAAGGGCAGTTTCTGAAGACTTACAAGTTCTTAACCATTACAATGTTACGTGTTACAATACTTACAATATAATATTTGTTCCATCTTGAACTGTCATGAAGATTGTGATATCATACCGACAAAACCAATTAGATTACGAAGTCTAACGATGCCTTCAGCAGCAATAAGTTTCACGAATATTTGGACGCGAGATCAAATCCCATCGTCTATAACGGAACGAAGTCTTCAATTCATGATAATATATCCATTACGACTCTTGGGTGAATCTCAGATTTATTCTCCATAAATCCAGGATACGATAGAAAATGAGGAAAATAAGATTTAAATATTGCGAATTTTGAATATTCACGTTTGAGGTTATAAACGACATGAAGCGAACCATCCGATAGTCCTGTTTTGAAAATTGAGCACGGCTACGCGAAAACAAGGACCAATAAAAGGAGCGCGAATAAATAAAATAAGAATATAGTGAAAAATGCTGTACAGTGAAATTGCTTCTGAATGCCACTGAACTCAGTAGATAACACAGTCCACAGTGCTATGTAACTGTAGTATTGTTATTGAAAGTCAGTAAACTCTGTGAAAACGACTCCAGCGGTTTATTCCTTTGATCCCGCGAACCCGCAATAATACGAAACAGTCTAACTTAGTCTTGTGTTGGTATTGAATGAAATTTAACCTTCGGGTTGCAATGACCTATGTTGACTAGATGGCTACTGTTACTTTGACGAAATCTATAATTATCAAGCGCTCATCCCAATTACTTGTCAATCTTAATCTTGAAACGGTTGGTATTCTTAATTAGTAGTTATTAAACGACTAACTAGCTGATGAACGCATCTTCTTATAATGTTTGTTTAGGGGAAGAATTTTCAATAATTATATTACACTTAACTTTGAAAATGTATTTAAAAATAATATTTTTTTTAAATAAATCAAATTTTTTTTATACTTGTGGCAACTTTTAGCCCTTATTATACTATTTTAAGGGATGATTTTTAAAAATCCTCTTAGCGTCCCCTTAGAGAGAGAACTATGTCATGCAATGGACAGTAAATGAGTTGAAAAAAACTATGTAACTTGCATCTCGCCTATAATATCAATTTCTGCGTGAAAAAAATGCGAACCCTAACCTAATCCAACTTTCTATCCATTCCCTTTTCACTCCATTCCATTTCCCCTAATTTAGGTCCGACTGATGAAACCTCGATTTTATCAAATTGAGTTTCGGCGTTTGACTGTCCGTATTTGTCTCTCCTAGGTTTAGAAATTAGACAATATTTCTTGACAAAAAATAACCGACTTCAAAATAACTCAAAAACTACTTGTTAGGTCTCGCTGAAATTTAAATGGGACCACATAAACCAGCTTTCGATTAAAAGAAAATCATCAAAATCGGTTCACCCAGTCGAAAGTACTGATGTAACAAACATAAAAAATACAGTCGAATTGTATACCTTCTCCTTTTTTGAAGTCGGTTAAAAAAGGCCAAAGTACATAATATTTGGTTTATACTTTGACCTTAAATGTCAATCCACAGTTTTGATGGAGCTTCAAGGTTTGACTATAACATAATATAGGTACAGCTGTATTTTCAACCTCCGACAAAAAAGAGGGATGTTATAAGTTTGACGTGCCTGTGTATCTGTTCGTCTGTCTGTGGCATCGTAGCTCCCAAACTGATGAACCGATTTTGATCTAGTTTTTTTATTTTATTTGAAAGATAACTTAATCAAGTGTGTTGTTAGCTATGATTAGAGTTAATAGAACTGTCGGAGGTTTTTAAATTTGAATTTAAGGTTATCGTATACATAAATAAAAAATCAAATAAGCTTTGCGTGTTTTCGACGCCGTAAACGCGATCGTACTAGGAAACCGTACGCCTCTTAATTTGCAGCGCGGAAAATGCGCGTTTTCGTCGGATGCGCTTCAAAAACGCGCCGTGTGCAAAGGCTCTAAGTGGTAACTGAAACTAAACCACAGCGCCCACAGATGAATCGCTTTAATGGTTTTTGTTAGTGATGAAAGCTTTGTGGTTTCTGTTTCCCGGTCTTCGCCGACCAGCCTCTGTCTTTGTTAACTCGCACAAAACATCAACTTAGTAAACCGTGACATCCGTCCCTTTATTTTATACCGGATTTTGCAGTTACTTCTAACCTGAAGAGTTGGTAAAGTTTACCATTTATTTCGAAGGAGAAAAGGAACGTTTTGCACTAAAAACATAAAAAAAATCACAATCCTACTCTACTTCTACTCTATGCTACTATATTGATTTAGTTAGTTAATTAGTTACATTACATTATTTAATTAGTTAGAGATGTTCCATTCTAACAATGCACGTCGCTTCACAAAACGTGATTATTTTAATGAGTGAGGAAATATACTGCAGCCCTCTTCGCAGTGATTTTACTATAAATTCGGTGTCGCAGAGGCATTACATTTAAATTAACTACATTAATGGATATTTTTTAATAATGAACACATGAAATAACCTGCAGTTTTCAAAGGATGGATTCGAGGAAGGATAGGTTCGTCGGAGCATTTCATCTGTTCTACATAGTGACGCCGTCTTGAATAATGTCTCGAACATTGGTCCAATTAGACCAATTTAAGCGCCACGTTTTGAACGCGTTGGCCCTGTCCTTACGCAGTGATATATAAGATAATTAATGTAAAGGACATCATTGGAGAGTCAGAAATAGTGCAGGTCCCTCACTTTTTGTCCAAAAACACGAAAGGTATCATCGTTTGCTATTACTTAATTCCAAATATTCTTGCCAATTACTATTATAGGCTCATCTGCTTCTGTCTGCGTCTGCCGGCTATTCAAACTGACATTCCCTGACTTTGAGAAACAACCACTTCTCCCATCGCTAGCAAAGATTCAGAGAAAAGAGGAGTACCCTCGCTTACCGATGGAGATAGCTCCATAATCAGACTACCCGTTTGTACATTTTCCAACTATTTACGCAAACAAAAGTCATTAAAGTTCCTTCTTCCTTTTAGATTTTTTTTTCTTCAGTAGTTTTAACACCCGCCTTTAGCTCTTTCCACATCCACCCAGGGTTAACTGGTGGACAGTTCCATTAGGCATTAAGTTTGCCCTTTGTTTATCGTTTTTGTATAAGGTGACATAAATCTGAATAAATAAAATAAAAATAAATAAATAAAGTTGTGCATTCTATCCCAGAGTCATACCGTCCAGGGTTCGTTGCACCGCGCTTTCTAATAACAACCAGCGAACAATAAGTAGTTGAAATGTGATCCGAGGCGCGTGCTTTAGAGGAGGTTGCGGTCTGGAAGCCACTGGCTCGTAACCACCATTTAGTATCAACACTTTTTATAATGACGCCGTAAATAAAATCGAAATGTGTACTGGGCATAGAAATGAAACTTCAACGGACAAGTGGAATTTTCAAAAAAAATATTTTAATAAAATTTCGTTTCAAGAAAAAAAATTCCAAAAAAATATTATAAAAAATTATTCAAAAATATATACATTGCCCGGTCAGCTACCGGGCAAACGTTGTTCTGCCAAAAAATTTTTAGGGGTAGGGGGATGAAAATAGATGTTGTCCGATTCTCAACCCTAGTCGATATGCACGCAAAGATTCACGAAAATTGGTCGAGCCGTTTCGGAGGAGTTCAATTTCTAACACCGTAACACGAGAATTTTATATAGGTATTAGATTTTTCTTCCCTCCGCCGCTGCCGCCTCTCATCACGCGATATATCGTCTACCCCCTCCACGCGGCTGTAACGCTTTTTCGTGACAGAAAAATCCTAATACCCCATCTATATAAAAGTTTCACTTCAGTAAAATTCAATTCACCTATTAGTGTTCTAGCCAAATGGCCAACTCCCAAGTAGCACAAAATAGCAATATAAACTTTCACACAAGGCCCACATCGTCAATCTAAGCATTAGTAATTACTTATAAGAGTTCTTTCAATCCGTAACAGCTGTATAAAAAGAAGCGAGGCTAATTAAAATGCTTTATTCTGTTTTGTGATTCTATTAGGCACCACACACATGCCACAGACGTCACTGTTATGCAGCGTTTGGTACTATTTTCTTCTATCTGCTGCATGAGCGTATGCTGTGGAACACTAGCAATGCAGTCTTCTGAATAAATAGCCACGAGTGTGCTCTAAAACTGTTGCATTTTAAGAGAGAACTTTGTGAACTACTTTAACGCAAACAGTTACTTTGTGAAGTTATTTAACAATGATTAAATGCTTCACGCTGCACACAGATGGACTTTTACTCTATTAATCAGGTGTCAGTATATACTCGTATAACAGCATTTGTCTAGGCCATGTCAGACCTAAATTGTGAACTTTATGCAGTTACATAGCAGCCCGCTGCCTTAAAAAAGTTCACTTTTAAGCTCGTAATTCTTGTTTGAGCAGAATATTTGAACTTGTGTGGTCATCTATTCTGCTGATTGAGTTATATGTAATCATGAATTTTATTATTTTATAACGTGTGGCAATTTCCGAACTAGTGAGTGTTGTTTTACAAAATGTGGAAAGATAAAAAAAGAACTGGTGGAATACGACGTAAATTAATGCAGAGTACTTGAAGATTATTCATGATGATATGGCCGATGCGGGAAATAATATACAGCCTACAATAACAGGCCACATGCGAGCATTCATGCAGCCCTTAGCACTATGTTAAGATTACAACTATTCACTTACCTATCCGCCATATTTACTACCTGACTGTGTTTCATTATAAAATTTTAGCCCTTTTGGTTTGGTTTATTTTAAAAGATATCGACAACAATTAAATAAGATACTACTAAATAACACATAAACAGCCCTTCATGCATATAAATATGCCAAACATACAACATCATTGGCCAAAACAATATATTTTATTTTGTTTACAATCAATTTAAGTTACATTTTTTTTCGTATTCTGTATTATTATGAGGGCGCGTGAAAATTTTGAACGATATATATGTGGTATTTCACGATAAAGTTACCTTCCCAATAAGATTTCAAATATATTAGTAAGAAATCGAAGTTTTACTTACCTTAAATTATATTTTTCATGTCACAAAATGGCACCATGGGATCAACAAGTTTTAAGGATTGACACTATACTGACAGTTTTAATGAAAATAAAGATAATGCATATCACAAGTTCGCTCGACGTTTACTTTCAGCTCTATGAAAACATTAGAAATGTTCACTTTGTGTTTATAGGGTAACATGTGGTTTGTTAATCAGGCAGCGTTCAGCTCTTGTAATGTCTGTTACCCACATAAAATGCTAATATAATGCTGATATAACCCAATTATTTTAGTAATGGGATTTCTTATACAGCTATGTGCTGTCAAATTTGTGCCCAAATTAGAGTTATATCAGCTGTTTAAGCGCTTATAACGCTACTATACTGCAACTTATCAGCTAGCGTTTCCATTGTACTCTGTTGAAATACTGTTATACAGCGCATTTGTGCTACTTGGGCTGGAACTTACGGAATCAAGTTGGTGTCTGAGGGAAGGATTGTCTAGCTTTGATTACCTACCTACCTACTTTGATTTATTCCCAGAGGAGTCTAGTCAGATGTATGTGTTTGTTCTTAAACTGAAGTGCGTACGTATATTTGTGTGTCCATGCCATGGAATTGCCATTTGCAAGTCTGCAACCTACTCTGGGTTCCCTGTACCTAGTGCGGTGCTGTATATCGGCTTATAATATAAAGTTATTCCCCAAATTACAACACAACAATTGTTGAGTTTTGGTAGACAATAATGATGGTGATTCATATTATTATAATCGACAATTCATAAAAGCACTATTTCACCTAAAAATTTACAGCTTCAAGAAAACTGCCTGCGTAATGTTGTCCCAGTAAAATCGTGCGTTTCAACCACCTTTTGATAGTCTATCAAAACAAGAGGAAATTTATTACTTCCACTAACATTTCCGTTTATCGGCTCGCGGGAAATGATAACGCTATATCAGCGTGTGAATGGTGTGAACGACTAGACGCTCAATAACTAAATTTCTCGTTATTATTTTTTTATCTTTCTCTGTACTGTTATCGGCCGGTGATTTTATGTAAGTGTCAATGTTTATTTCATAAAAACATAATATAAAAAAGCGGCCAAGTGCGAGTCGGACTCGCCCATGAAGGGTTCCGTAGCAGCAAATAACATAATATAAAAGTTCTTTTAGTTCGTTGTAACTTTGATCAATGTTTTTTATCAATGGTTTACGATTTATGACGTATAAAAAAAAACTACTTACTAGATCTCGTTCAAACCAATTTTCGTTGGAAGTTTGCATGGTAATGTACATCATATATTTTTTTTAGTTTTATCATTCTCTTATTTTAGAAGTTACAGGGGGGGGGACACACATTTTACCACTTTGGAAGTGTCTCTCGCGCAAACTATTCAGTTTAGAAAAAAATGATATTAGAAACCTCAATATCATTTTTGAAGACCTATCCATAGATACCCCACACGTATGGGTTTGATGAAAAAAATATTTTTGAGTTTCAGTTCTAAGTATGGGGAACCCTCAAAATTTATTGTTTTCTTTGTATTTTTGTGTGAAAATCTTAATGCGGTTCACAGAATACATCTACTTACCAAGTTTCAACAGTATAGCTCTTATAGTTTCGGAAAAAAGTGGCTGTGACATACGGACGGACAGACAGACAGACAGACAGACAGACAGACAGACAGACATGACGAATCTATAAGGGTTCCGTTTTTTGCCATTCGGCTACGGAACCCTAAAAACACAAATATCTTAGGTTTGGTAATAAATTGCTAACCGGGAATAGATTCCGGTATTTCTGGTACGCTAACATAAGATACCGAAAACAATAACACAAGATGTGATACCGAGTCATCAGAAATCTTTAAGCTTGATTTAACCAACAACAATCAAAGATTGATGCCGATGAATTAACATCCTTTTAAAAATCATTAATTTTCCTCTCTTTCAGTACAATGCTGTCATCCCACGCATTTTAAACCTTCATTAGGGAGTCATCTTATTTAATGGCTTTGAATCGTTGCTAAGCCAAAATGTTTAAATAACCCGAAATCTAAAAGCTTGGCTAAGATAAAACAGTTAGTTTTTTGGCCTCTTGTTTATCAAACGATTTTTTTTTTGCTTGGCAGCTATTTATTGGCTAACAATAAGACATTAATGAATAAAAAAACTTGATATTTCATTATTAAAATGGTTCTCGCGGTGTGTGTTACTGATGTCAGGTAGCGGTGATCACTTACCATCTGGTGAATACGTCTGTTGGCTATAGCAAAATTTATTTAAAAAGCAAAAGTCAAACAGGGAAAGATCGCAGATTTTTCTATTTTAGGAGACTAAAATAGAAAACTTTTGTACTTTTCTCTTACATTCTTCCCGCATATTTTTTTTTAATGTCAATTATGAGTTTATGTTTTTTAAATATAAATAACACTGCGGTTTTTTTTTGTTTTTGAGCGATACATATTCGCTCACCTGGTAATATATTGGCACATCTATATTTTTCATATTTAACAGAAACGAGGATTAAAGATTTTATAAAAATGTTTAAAATTAATTTATGGGTTCTCTTCCAGAATTTTGACCGAATATATTTGTAGACATGGAAAATTTCCCTAATAAATTAATAATAAATAACGCTACACTCATGGCTCCACACTAGGATCCTCTGTGTTGTGGGTGCCATGGACTGCAAACAAAGACAATATAACATAATACACACACCTGAACTGAGAACATAAATTCAAACTCATCATTCTTTCTGTCTCGCTGGGAAACTAACTCGGAATCATTCGAACAGAGCTCCAGTATGGTAACCATTACTCTTGTTCGATCCTTTCATCCATAGTTGCCGAGAGGAAAATCGAAATACTTCACACTTTTTAACAGACTTCAAAAAAGGATGAGGTATTCAATTCGACTGTATTTTTTATGTTTGTTACCTCAGAACTTTCGACTGGTGAACCGATTTTGATGATTCTTTTTTTAATCAAAAGCTGGTGCTTGTCATGTGGTCCCACTTAAATTTGAGCGAGATCTGACAAGTAGTTTTTGAGTTATCCCTAATTTTAAAGTCGGTTATTTTTTGTCAAGAATTATATAAATTAAGATTCAGCCGGCACACGTAATTCAGTCATTAAATGTGAGGGCTCCCTCTACAGTCGAATGACCGCAGGCATGTGTCAAGCCTGCGTGATGTTTACTTTCATTTACTCATCATTTACTCCATTTATTTGAAGCGCAACAAATGACTTTAGTGTCATTATTCGTGACTGACAAGATTTCACACCATTCTAACGTGATCATTCTCTTTGTGATGACTTACGAGTTGGTGTATTGACGTGGGGAAATGACGATGCTTTAGATACTGCGCACGAAAGCGCAATAACAACAAAGACTTTTTAATATTTTAAAGATTGTTATTGCGCTTTAGAAAACTGTAATGTAAATCCCATTAATTCGAGGAACATGACAGTAAACTACAAAATGGTTAATTATTACTTTCTCTTTCCGTCAACTACACAATAATTATGAACTATGGAAAATAGAGAGAAGGAATGCCATCTCTGTATATGAAAAGTGTCCGTAAAAACGCGTAAAATTACGGGTGGCGCTGCGGTGCTGTTGGCGGACACTAGCGGCACTAGCGCCATTCATTACGGGTGACGCTGCGGATGCACTAGGCATAATTCAACAAACTTCACTCCGTCTACAACAGCTATGTTCATGGTTCGCTCTTTGTATCACACTAGCGCCATTCAGAAATGGCCATTATTGGAACCTCTATTTTCTATAAACAGCTGGACACTTTTTCAACTCTCCCTTCATATGAGATGACCCTCCTTCTATCTCAATGCTCCATGTTATGAGCGGAACCCCCGTGTAACGTATAATCTATGCGTGTAATACATTTTGATACTGATATCCATGTAGTCAATGTGGTGCTTTCGGTGCGTTCTTTAAAAGCTAGATTATCGGCTATTTCCTTTAAAAAAAGTGATGTAAAAAATCTGATTAAATTATTTTATTGTAGTTACTCGAAAAGTTTTTGTTCAAAGACAAATCACCTGTGACTCTAAAGCCCAATGTGGCCCGTGCGGGACGGGGTTTTCAAAAACATCGTCGCCGACGATGTTTTCAAAACCCCGTCAGTGCCACGTTCCGTACGGGACGGGGTTTCGCTTCCGCTGCGTATACACAGTCACCCCGTTCACGACGGAGAAAAAGTAGTACAAAATTCCCGTCAGCGACGGGGAATGCCCCGTCCCGTCCCCGTTCCGTACGGGGAAAAAACCCGTTACATATGCATTGGGCTTAAGACCGTAAGAATATGGAGTTATAATAATTTCGCATTGCAGTCCCTGTAGCTGTACAGTCATTTGACTAATTCGCCTGTCACTCCGAAAATTATCTTATTTATTAACATTGACTAATGCATTTCGTAAAGTTTGTTAAGTCTTTTAACCTTGCGAAAAAGTAGTGGCCGATGATCTCAGTAAAGCATACTATTTACGTCTTTATTTAGCCTCTGGTTTAAAGTAGTGAAGTTCATTTATTCTAGATGTACAGAGTTGGAGAATCAGCTTCAGTCCGCGTGAAGCTGCAAAGGCCGTCAGATCCAACAGAGAATGTCCATTAAAAAAAAGAGAATCGGCCGATTCCTTCACAGGATGTGTTACGGATGTGACGTCAGTTCTACGCCAGCTAATCAAGCCGCCATATTAGCCCCCAACCGCCAAGCCAAAGTCGGGGTGTGCTAATATAAGCCAATGCCAGCCATTTTGTGATTCATTCTATTGTAATTAAAAGATCTTGTCGAAACTCTGCCCGTTTTATTTGCGACATCAGTATTAGATGCCATTTCGGACACGTCAGACGGCAGACGGCAATAGTATGTACCGCGATTGCAGACGGCATTTCCTGCAGTATTAAATTATTTGAGACCGATTCCGACTGCAACAAACTATCGCGTGACGCGTGGCGCATGCGACTTATCTTTTTTTATGCAAATAACAAACAAACGAGCTGACGATGCATCTAATGGTAAGTGGCTATCGTCGCCCGTGGATATCAGCGACACCAAAGGCATCACTGACGCGTTGCCAGCCAAGGAGAGAAGAAGAAGAAGGAAAGTGTCGCGTTCTGTGGAATGGCACCTTTAGCCGGCAATGCAACGGTTACTCCTCTGTTGTTACAGATATTCATGTTATTCGGAAGCGGTCATAGCCCGGCGGCTTGCGTCGATCCTATGTGATCGACAAAGTTAAGCAACAGCGAGCGCGGTCGGTAGTTGGATGGGTGACCGCTAGTGGCAAAAATTTCTTGAGCGTTTCCGTGTTTCGGAGGGCATGTAAAGCCGTCGGTCCCGGTTGTTATCATAAGGTCACAGTCGTTAAGCCATGTCGGAGGCCCTCGGGCGATTTGAAAACTTCCGACACTCGGGTTGCACGGAATTCTCCTCTTGAGGAGGCCTAGAGCATACCCCACCACGCTGCTCCAGTGCACATTGGTGGTGGGTTTAGTGGGTTAAAGGGCCTCCGACATGGCTTAGCGACTGTTATCTTACGATAACAACCGAGACCGACCATTTTATGTGCCCTCCGAAGCACGAAAACGCTAAAGAAATTTTTGCCATTAAAAATCTTATCAAGTAAGAAGGTACCTAGGTACCTAAACAGACGGCTTAACGACTTTGCAACTAAGCATCCTAGAGTCAACTTACCTTGATGATGCTCCGTTTCGGAGCGAAACACGTGTTGGTGCTGGTATGTATGTTGGTATAGGTATACTTTTAATTATTATAGGGCATGTTTCCGTTGTGGGAGTGAGGGAGGTGCCACGCATGTCTTAAAGTATACACCATCATACATGTTAACGCGGATTGTTGCAAAGTAGACTGATACTAACTTAATAGACGGCTTACCTGTCACTATTAAAAGGTAATTTTCTGTTTATTAGTCTCCTAACCTTACGACAAAATAGTCTGCGATTGTATACTATTTGCGTCTTAGTTTTGCTCACGTACAGGTTTCAATATTCTTAGCTCACCATTGAGGTAATGCTGAATTTTATTACTCACGAATTGCTCATTTCGCTTAATATGCCATTGTCTCTTTTATTCCGTAGATAACTGATAAACGAGAATGGGTCACCGCACCAGATATGAAGTGGCCAGCACAACGTATTAATATTCGTCGTATAAACAATAACGTATAATATTATAATGTAAAAAAGAGGTAGATATGACTGTCACTAGCGCGCCGGCCGCCGACGATGAAGAGCGTAAGAACAGGCATTTGACCGTTCTGCTCTTAATCGCTCTGTCAATACAAGACGATGCGCACGCTTTTGTTGTCAGAAGTGCTTGACATTTGACATACAGCGTTAAAATGCCTTCGTGTATCATACCAATGTGGTGTGGTTGGTGTAGTGAAACAAAAGATAAACGTGTGTGTGTAGCTATTTTCATCATTGCGTATAAAGAGCATCTTGGACGCATTATCAGTTCCTTGCTGCATACGTCTTACACGGCGACTTTTAGTAGTGCTACAGTATCGATACACGCGTAAAACGGTCGCGGTACTAATTGACGAAAGCGCCTGGCCCAAGGATTATTTATTACCATCGCAATTCGGGCTGTTATTTATATTTTCGCAACAGTCACGCGTTGCAACCCCGCTAACAGTAGCCCCAACCCCTAAGGATATCTCAAACCCTAAGTGGGTTAGAGGTTCGCCACGTCTAAACCCTACAAATTGTAGCAAAGTACCTTTAAATATAGTTTTGGAAGAAACAGTAAAGTTAATTTGGATTTTTCTATTATACACGTGTATACCACACGCCTACTTAGGCTGGCCATAGACGGACCGCATGTTGCAGTCGAGACCGACTGCTCTAGAGCGGTCGCGTTGAACTCGTGCACGACTGCAACACGACCGCATAATGCAGTCGACTACGACTGCTTGCAGCAGTTATGTTCGACCGCAAAATAATACTGATGCGAGTTCATTTACAAGATGGATTTCGATGGAGAAACACTGCTTCTTTTACTACTATTACGCAAGCGTAGGCATAGAAGACACCGTAGTATGTGGGTGCGTCCAATACTACAATCAAGAGAACAGCATGGAATATTTCATACTTTGTATCCCCAGCTGAGAGAAGACGCTAAAAAGTTTTTCAACTACTTTAGAATGTCCGTGGTTTCATTTGATGAATTAGTTAGTATTTTAAGCCATAAAATACAACGGACAGTACTCAGCGGGTAGCGGGTAGGGAGTGGTCGCGCGGTCGGCAGCAACCGCTTGTAGCGGTCTGTGTATGGTGGGTCCGACAGCACTAAGCAGTCGACCGCACGGCAAAACTCGGCCGCAGAGCGACTGCTCCGACCGCTCAGGAACTGCTCGAGCGGTCCGTGTATTGCGGATATGAATTTAGTATGGAAACTGCAGATCGCCTGCGGCGACCGCATGTTGCAGTCGGTCTCGACTGCAACATGCGGTCCGTCTACGGCCGGCCTTAGCGTCTGGGCAAGCGGTATGCTATTTCATAAAAATCTTCTAGTTTTGCGTCAAAGAGTGACGAACATACATACATCCTACAACAACATACAACTTTGTTACAAAAATTGTTTATTAAAATTTATAATAATTCTAGACAAAAAATAATCGGTTATTTTTTGGTTCTTCAAAATAACTCAAAAACTAATCGTCAGATCTAGCTCAAATTTAAGTAGGACTACATGACAAGCACAAGCTTTCGATTAAAAAAAGAATCATCAAAATCTGTTCACCCAGTCGAAAGTTTTGAGGAAACAAACATAAAAAAATACAGTCGAATTAAATACCTCCTCCTTTTTTGAAGTCAGTAAAAAATAGGTTATATGATGAATTTACAAGGAAAACTATCACGGTTATGCTAGCATAAGTATGTAGTTAATGTGTAATCTATACCAATATATAAAGAGGAAAGATTTGATTTTTTGTTTGCATTGAATAGGCTCCGAAACTACTGAAACGATTCGAAAAAATCTTTCACTGTTGGAAAGCTACACTAACCCCGAGTAACATAGGCTATATTATATTTTCAAAAAAAATAGGGATCCTTAATAAAACTCCAATAATGTAACCCAAGGTGTAAAAAATAAGAAAACCGAAGCAAAGCGAGGGCGGTTACTCGTAGTCGATAAACTTACTACTTCGGAACCCTACATTGCGCGTGACCTGACAAGCACTTGCGTGTTGAGTTCACAAAATTGAGCAGCTTAAAATACGCTCGTTAGTTCTCACCCTAAATTTCGATTTCAGTTTCGGCCGAAACTACTCGTAGATCTAAGGCCGAAAGTTCGGTTTCGGTCGGACTCTAAATATTAGTAGCATAGTGTACTGTACTTTTATCTATAATTTATTAAGGGCTTGTTTCACCATCTTCAAGTAGAGTCCTGAATAAGCTATTCGCCGGTTAAAGTGTCATTTTACATACACGAAATGTCAACTTAACCAACGAATAGCTTACTTCGGACTTACTTGAAGATTGTGAAACAAGCCCTAAGTATCGGTTCCTTTCACTCACTTTAATTACTGTTATCCAACAAACTTATATTTCTCTTACTACATCGCCCCGCACTTCATCATAGAGTCTTTCATACTCCCCGTCCACAGATAACCTACATCCCAGAGATAGCTGACCGTCATGTTAGCTTTATGTTTATCTATGGTGGTGATTGAAGTGGGTGTAGGAGACGACAGACTACTTAGCGTATACTATACATAGGAAGTAGGATATTGGCCGGACTCTACATCAAGCTCTGAAGACTACCTTCAACCTTCGTCCGTAGTTCAGTCGTTTGCTTAGAGGTTGATTACATCTAAAGTAGGTACAGATTACACGTATAATAGATTTTCTGCGTCATAGTTATTAATAGTTTAAATAAGGTCCTTGTTACTCAATAATGGTGATGCAATGTTTGATGTAGGGCTGAACTACGCGAAACTGTACAAATAAATTTATTTCTGTTATAGGCTATTGTTGTATAATATTTACCAACAATTACTATTGTATAAATGAATTTGACATTTAAATTGAACATAAAATTTGCAGGTTCAAATAGTTATTGTTTAAATGAGGTGTAGTAAAATTTAAATATCCCTTCCTGGCAGTCGGGTAATTAGCTTTCATACGTGGTTCGCTTTTAATTAACTGCACCTACTAAATATGTATGTATGCTTTGCATCTGGTGGACTTAGTCTTGGTTTTCATTCGTTTACTTTTCATCTCAAAGGCAAAACTGTGTGATGGTCTTCAACTGGTACTGTAGCTCATTTAGATGACTTAACAACACTTGAACTGCACGTTCGCAAACAATTTCCATATGAAAAGAATATATTTGAGTATCCTTTTTATTGATCGTGGCATCTCTACGTTTTTCACAACACGAATGTTTAATTCAGCGAGGGTAGGCACGAAACATTGGAATAGGATCTGACGAAGGTTCCTCCGGTCTTTGGACGTGTATAAATATAATTCGCTCTATTTTCCAATTTTAATCGCAATGACATTGGGAGTCGGGACCGAGGAAAATTTTCAACAAAATGTAATTTTGGTTATATTTAATAAATGTGTCGATATGAAAAAGTATAAAAATGCGGATTGACATCTATTTGGTAAAGCTGATTCTTTATTAAATGTTTCCAGTAGGGTGTGACAATAGCGCCCTTGTCGACTTCAAAAAAGGAGGAGGTTCTCAATTCGACTCTTTTTTTATGTGTGTTACCTCAGAACTTTGGACTGGGCGAACCGATTTTGATGATTCTTTTTTTAATCGAAAGCTGGTGCCTGTCATGTGGTCCCACATAAATTTGAACGAGATCTGACAAGTAGTTTTTGAGTTACTTTGAAGTCGGTTATTTTTTGTTAGTAAAATTTAGATTATTCACTCTGTATTCCTTCTATTAACTTTCTGTTTCCATCATGAGCAATATATAACAGTCATATACAATATTAACTTTAATTTCAAGTGTCGTATCGTATAATTTTTAAGCACCTGGATCCCATAAGGGGCCATCCATAAATTACGTCACACTAATTTCATGACTTTTTGACCCCTCCCCCCCCCCCCTCCTTGTCACAGCTGGTCACATTTGTGAGACCTCCCCCCCAGTGTGACGTCACATATTATATATTAAATTTTACACCTAGAAATTATTAAATTAAAACAGCAGTTCCGAAATAAGTTTTATTTCCATTAATTGTTTTTTTAATATTTACCTATACATACCAATTATTCGGTTCTGAAATGTGACTTCACGAAATTTAGGACCCAGTCCCACCCCTTGTTACACAATGTCACACTTCATCGACCCCCCCCCCCCCCCTAACGTGTGACGTAATTTATGGATGGCCCCTAATCAGGTGTAGGTGATTTTTACACGCAAAATGTGAGCTAGCCATAATTTTATTAATGTAAAAAGAACTGACGTGACACTATAATTAGACTTTCAAACGAACGTTGTCGTGTTTCAATTTATTTGTTACGTTATGTTGTTTGTCGCAAACAACACACGAGCTCATTCGGCTTTCGCAATCCCATTCAGGAATAATTTGCAGACAAATTGTTTCTGCTAATTGAAAAACAAATGCGCCAAGGGAAAGTTGTGAGACAGATAAATAGCGATATAATAGGTTTTAGACCTCATAAACTGTGATTTGTAAAAACTTTTTGTTGGCATGTTTTTGATTGCCAAAATGTTTGCAATGCAAAGTTTCAGCATTGTTCTGTACCCTGTGATATGCCAGTTACGTGAACACTGGAGCTGTTATATTCTCCAACCTAATTAATGTTTCTTTAAGATATCACGGTCTCAGGAGGTCCAGAAAGCAGTTTAGAGAAAGCAACCAAACTATCCAAAAAGGACAGTAACAGAAGCAAGATTAATATAAATGAATGAACATAATACCTAAGTGTTATTAGATACTATAATATGTTCAAATTACATTAGGATTGTCGGGAACAGATTCCAACATATTAATAACGAGTAACCGCCCTCGCTTTGCTTCGGTTTTCTTATTTTTGTACACCTTGGGTTACATTAATGGATTTTTAATAAGGATCCCTGATTTTTTTGAAAATATAATATAGCCTATATCACCCGGGGATAGTGTAGCTTCCGAACAGTAAAATAATTTTTCAAATCGGTTCAGTAGTTTCGGAGCCTATTCAATGGAAACAAACAATCAAATCTTTCCTCTTTATAATATTAGGCATAGATATGAGACTAACTACAAATCTCTTCGCATCCAGGGCACATGGAGAGGCTAATGGCTGTGTTTTTCGCCACCTATGCCGAAGAATGCCCATTTGATAACTGAATAGATAATTGTAATTTCATTTGACTTGAAATTGAGAATTTTTTAGGAAGTGCTAGGCTAAATATTAATATTTTTTAGTATTTGGTTAGCTTAATAGCCATGTTTCTCTTCATCTTTTAAGAATTTAAGTTCACGAAATCCGTTATTTACATTAATGTTGAATCCGCAATCATAAAACATTTCAGTTTTGATAGAAAACATATTTTTATCGACGATTTATTAGAAATGTATGAATATTTTATTAAAATCTTCCTGCTTATCACAGTTTACTGATCCTCTATGCATTCGCCATGCTCCAGTTCCGCTTTCCGCTATAAATAATATATTTTCCGCCGGAGAAAATATACTTTATCGGTATTTAGTCTTGTTTGCCGATGCTGAAGTGAATTATTCAAATGCGAATGCATTTATTACGAAAATAATGAGATCTGTTTATATATATGCTGTATACTTTTGAAATTTTGACTTATAATAAGCAACTGTTCAATAAATGGATTATATGTAAGAAACTGGGACATCTAACATGTGGGTTTCCTCTTGCGACACTCTCCCGTCTTGCTACGGCCAGTAACTTTATAACAGCCACTAAAATCTTATAAATGGCTGCGTGGGTGTGAGAAAACAAAGCAGTAAACGTGTACTATCGACCAGATTTTGTGCGAGTGAGATTTGTGACACAACAACAGCTGACATTAATTACTTTTATATGATTTACATTTTCAATGACTACTCGGTCTACTCTACCTCAACTTTTGTTCAATTTACCGAAGAATGACGTTGAGGAATGATGATGAGACGATATCAAAACTGATCATGATTCTTCAGAGTTTAATTTTTGTTGTGCTTTCCCACTTACCTACATGTTTGCTGTGTTATGAATTTCCTTTTCCCGGAGTAAGTACTCCCGGAGTTCTATGACGAATCTTCATAAAATACATATGTTACAAGAGTTCTATTGCATTATATCATTCCTCCATATCTATATGCGACCATGACGGAGGTTCATCTGTCTCTTTTTGCTTTTCGCTTGTAAGTTTAAAAAGATCATGTTTCAAAAGATTTAAATAAGAGGACTTGAGCACATCTATCATATCAGTCTTTATTTCTTCGGTAATATTAAATTAAAATAGTTCTTCAATCTATTCAAAATACCTACACAACCTTAATTAGTTAAAATACGGCAATTTTAGGAATTATTTGTTACGGAAAATGCAAGTAAAATAATTATGAATAAGATGCTAAGAATTCCCGGAATCCCCGGAAAATGTTATTACTCTCCGTGAGTCAGTTCACGAAAACACGTAAAGTGCGAAGGCGTGACAAACTAAATGTATAACAGTGATGTATATGTATATGATGATGTATATGTACACAACCTTAATTAGTTAAAATACGGAAATTTTAGAAATTATTTGTTACGGAAAATGCATGTAAAATAATTATGAATAAGATGCGAAGAATTACCGGAATCCCTGGAAAATGTTATTACTGCGTGAGTCAGTTTACCCGAAAACATGTAAAGTGCGAAGTGACAAACTAAATGTATAACAGCGATGTTTTGTGTTTATTCAATCTGATAGTAGGATGGATTCTGTTTCCCAAATCAAGTGTAATTTTCCAATACAAGGGTCATTAAAGGGTCTGATAGAGTAAAAGAAACTTAACATACTTTATTCTACTTAAAATACAAAATTTATAGAAAAATTGCTTTAATAATATACTCGTATGTAATATACACGACTCGGCCTTATCATTATCGAAGCTATCGCGGTACTTGCATGGTGGTGGGTTTCAACGACTGGATAGCTGCCACCCTCATTCTACAATCGACCGTGAAATGCTGTACACGTGTTTCGGTCCTAATGTCGGATACTTACACCCGTATTCAAGAACAACACTGTGAGGTCTCACAGTGTTTGCGAGTGCATAGTGCATTAAAATCATTTCGTAAACAATACTTGATTGAAGTCCTTCGCTGTGCGTTTGTCAAAATCGATAAAGTAGCTGCCGAGCTACTTTACCGAACGCATAGTGTTGGTTTGACTTCTATCAAAATAGAAAGAAAGGATCGATTGTTTGTATTGCTTACGAATCTTTGTCTTTTGCTTATGCAAATGACTAGAGTGAAGTTAGCCGCATCAAATGGACCAATAAGAAGGCTGTATACAGCCTGTGCGTCCGCACAGCCAAGTGATACTTAAGGGTCGACTGTGAAACAGAAGGGTTGTCATGACGAACGCACTGAGAAATGCCTTACTTCGCATAGTATTGCTTCTTTACTTAAACAAATATTGTTCTTGAATACGGGGGTTAGTCAGTCGACCTTTTGTTTTGAGTATGCCTTTGGTGTCATTATCGTCCATGGATGACGGTTACTACAATCAGACATGTCACGTCTGCTCGTGCTCCTTTGTCATAATCTATATCTATACTAATATATAAAGAGGAAATATTTGATTTTTTGTTTGCATTGAATAGGTAGGCTCCGAAACTACTGAACCGATTTGAAAAATTCTTTCACTGTTGGGAAGCTACACTATCCCCGAGTAACATAGGCTATATTATATTAAAAAAAAAATTAGGGATCCTTAATAAAACTCCAATAATATAACCCAAGGTGTAAAAAAATAAGAAAACCGAAGCAAAGCGAGGGCGGTTACTCGTATGAGAATAAAATTAAGAAAAAGCAAAGCAACCACCCATAATTGTCCCATTGCTGGGCTCGGGGTCTCCTCTCACAATGTGAGGGGTACAGGCCATAATCTACCACGCTGGCGAAGTGCGGATTGGTAGACTTCACACACCTTTGAGAACTTTCATGGAGAACTTTCCGGTGTGCAGGTTTCCTCACGATGTTTTCCTGCACCGAAGCAAGGGATAATTAACTTCTAATACGCACATAATATTTGAAAATCAGAGGTGCGTGCCAGGATTTCAACTCGGGCCCCTACGTTCGGGAGACCAACGTTATAACCGCTAGGCTTTCACTGCTTTTCTTTTTTGGAAGAAATCATGAGTATATAGTTGAGATGTTTAGTTTCTGCGAGTGTAAAATTTAAAATCATGTTCTTGACCAGTATTATCTCCAAACTTTGATGACATCGTCCTAGAGAAAGCATTATAGTGCTTCAGTTGTGAATGATTACCATGGTCTATTAACTATTATTAACCTTGACAGTAATCGATCGTTCTGCTGACCCTCGCAAGTAGATTGACTGATGCAAGTGTTAATAATGCTGCATTGTGAAGTAATTTTGTTTAAAATATATATTTTCTATTGAGGTTGGACGTATTTAATAGATTTTCTATCCTGTCTGTTATAATAATAATTATTAAACTTAATGAGAATTCGACAGATTGCTATGTTTGTTAAAGATACCAATAATTTCTTCTTATCTAATAACTGATGTATATGTATAAGTTCCCAAATTTAATAAAAAATATTAATATGTACTAGGATTGTGTTTAGACTGAACATGCAAAGTAATAAAATGAATGAAATTAAACATTTTTGTGTCAAACACACAATACAGTTTCCTAAAACCACGTTGTTCATATACACCATAAATTAGACTCAAACCTACTCAATACATTTTTAAATGAAAGGCAATAGATGCAGTTTAGTTGAAGACGTCTATCTACCTCTGTGGTTTGCATAATATGATTCTTGCACAGCGCTAAGGCCCGGTGCCCACATAAGCAAACTGTCACGTGTTCTGACAAATGATTTGGCGCGTAATTTGCCACTAATGTCAACATTCATGAACATTCAATGTAATTGTATACATGGAGCACAACCCTTTGGCGTGGCGTGATCATCCTAATTCCTACTAATATTATAAATGTGAAAGTTGTATGGACGTTTTATTCTTTTACGCAAAAACTACTGAATGGAAATTCATGAAATTTAGCATACAGGTAGACCGAAGCCGGGAGTAGATCTCTAGTCTATACAAATAAATAAAATTGGAGTGTCTGTTTGTAATATTAAAATAACCGCTTTTTACTAAGTGCATTTGGATTTATACACGGTACATAATAATATACCAAAACAACATTTTATTCAATTTTTGTCTGTCTGTCTGTCTGTTTGTTCCGGCTAATCTCTGAAATGGCTGGACCGATTTTGACGGGACTTTTACTGGCAAGTAGCTGATGTAACAAGGAGTAACCTAGGCTACTTTTATTTTAGAGAAAAAAAAATTGTTAGGCGATACGAAGTTCGCCGGGACAGCTAGTATGTAATGAAATCAAGTTTCAGTCACGTTAATTTGGTGTGCATCGGGTCTAAGCGATACAGTGTAGCGGCCATCAGTCGCCTTGACGTCCATCGATTATACTGCACGAGCTCGCTGCCTAGATTGCCTGCCCGTCCGTCCTCGGAGACTTATTTATTGACTTTGCCTTGTTATGGCTGACTTTGATCGCTTGGGGATTTTGCTCGACTATACTACTCTATGTTTATGTGAGCCTGGTATGATGTAGTTGGTCACATACATTTTGAAACGTTTTCCTGTGAAGTTGTAAGTTAAATCTGAATAGATTCTATGAATCCACGAGGATTTAATGCAATTTTTAGGGCGTCCTAGTCTTGACCCGAATCCTATGCATGTAAACTATCAGTTTTATTGTTGATTGTTATGGATGATGACGAAAAAATATTAAGATAAATTAAAATACATTGTTTCAAACACTTATTGAATTGTATCTCTCGTGAAAACAGGTGGCAGCACTGATCGAAGGATATACAACTAATAATCATGATTTTAAACTTAACTCATCGATATCGTAGACTGAAAACATATTGCTATGATACGGGTACTCCCGATATTTATTTCGTACATCGATATTTCTAGTCTCTTTGGTAGAACTGCCCCCAAGTTCAATATTACACCCTTGTTTACCACATTGTGTTTACAAGCAATACGGAAATGTTCCAGTGACGTATTGCGATCAAGAGGTCGAATCGATTAATAAGAATTAATAAATGGGATAGTAACAAGTTCTGTGAATGTAACATCGTTTATTTCGTGTGTTATTACGTTATTAGTGCAGTTGAAACGACTTGTGGAAGTAAAATTAGTTTAGCGCTGTTACAGCACTGCAGAAATTGCCTGCTGCATAATTCTGAAGGTACTATGAAGTTTCCCATCTTGTCCCACAAATATGAGTGAAGCAGAAGGCAATTTAAGTTGACAACTTAAAATTCTTGGAGGTAGGGTTAATAGCCATAAGCTAGATGCTGTTAGTGTGTTTTATGTAGTTAATTTAATTAGTGTAGATATTATCTCGGTTTACTTCGTAAGAGTTCTGCCATAGTAGTGTAGCAATATTAGTACCACGTTAGTACTATTGCCAAGGAAGGATAAAAAATATAGATTCGTTACAAATCAAAAAAAAAGATCTGTTCCGAAAAGAGCTACAACACACACACGTTTATCTTTTGTTGCACTACACCAATCACATTGGTATAATGTACTATTATTTCTTCTGTGATAATACACGAAGGCATTTTAACGCTGTGTGTCAAATGTCAAGCACTTCTGGCAACAACAAAAGCGTGCGTATCGTCTTGTATTGACAAAGCAACTCGAGCAGAACGGTCAATTGCCTGTTCTTACGCTCTTCATCGTCGGCGCGCTAGTGACATATCTACCTCATTTTTACAGTATAATATCATTGGAAGTCGCATTTTTACCTTTAATCAGCATTATGAAAGTAAAGCATTAATGTATTTTAACCGTTGTTGTGTCTATTGTATTCAACATGAACTTCCCAGGAAACGCCCATTCTTTCATTGTACCTAATACAATTCATTTCAGTTCTCGACTACTGGCTACATTGTACCGTTATTGGTAAATCGGTATCACTTACGGTCGTTAATTAATGTATATTACCGAGGTACCCAGGTGTTTATTGTAACAAGGCGGAATAGTTACAAATCTCTGGCAGGTATATTGTTAACCCTTACCAGATCGAAATATGAGTTTTCCTGGTAAATTCAGGTAGATTTCATT
This sequence comes from Thymelicus acteon, assembly GCA_951805285.1. Taxonomy (NCBI): domain Eukaryota; kingdom Metazoa; phylum Arthropoda; class Insecta; order Lepidoptera; family Hesperiidae; genus Thymelicus; species Thymelicus acteon. Next base: position 3,993,708 of record OX638226.1, on the reverse strand, counting down.
TGCGATATTTTAAAAGTAAATCACTGTCTTTATCATTACTTGTCTCATTAACATCAGTAATTTGATTAGAAGGTCTTCTCAATTATCCTATTTAATTTTATAAATGTAAACGTTTGTATGAATGATTGGTGCTCTTTCACCAAAAACTGCTGAACGAATCTGGAACAATGCATAACGTATCTATATTTAAAAAATATATAGATACGTTATGCCCATAGAAATCAACCAAAAAATCTGTTCCGAAAAGAGCTACAACACACACACACGTTTATCTTTTGTTGCACTACACCAATCACATTGGTATAATACACGTATACAGTATATAAGGCGTTTTAAAGCTGTATGTCAAATGTCAACCACTTCTGACAACAACAAAAGCGTGCGTATAGTCTTGTTTAACAGAGCGACTACGAGCAGAACGGTCAATTGCCTGTTCTTACGCTCTTCATCGTCGGCGCGCTAGTGACATATCTACCTGTTTTTTTACAATATAATATCATTGATCTGGATATATATAAGATATATGGTAAGTAATAATAACTCCTGAAACGCGAGCGAAACCGCGGGCATAGCGCTAGTTCAAAATATTGTGATGACGCAATGTTATCAAGCATCCTTTTCCATTATCAACCCACACTTGGTACCGTCAAGGGTATTGATCTGTTTGTCAGTCGTCCATCGATCGCCGTGCTATCGTGATGATACGTCACGGAATAATACGTCACGCAATGTCATTGGATTGGATACGGTGCTTGTAATAGTCGCGTTTTATGGCGTTTTCGTGGTATGAGACTTGATGCGTAGTTTGTCTTGCTTATTGCAGGTTGTATAAATATTATAATCCTACAAACTCAGGTCTGCAATGCCTGTGAATATTCTGTGTCGTCAACGCAATCAAAAGACACTCGGCTAGAAGAAATGTCTTAGGTATAAGTTATAACATAGGTTAAAAAAATGACAATGAAAATGAAAACGAAAACGATAACGATACTGATCCGGCTCCGGCTACGGCTACGGATACGGATACGGATACTGATAATTTTCATTTTCATGAATTAAATAAAATTAAAATTAATTTTCATTTAAGGGATGATTTTCAGCTAAATTTATAAGTTAGTTCATTCCCTAAAATACGGGTTGGAAGTTACTTCGTTACATACTTCGTCAGTTTTAGTTATAAATATAATTTTTTTATGTAAGTTTATTTAAAAAAAAATCTACTTTTCAACAAAAATTTTCAACAACAGCCTTAGTTCAACAAACAAATAATTCTTGACAAATATAACCGACTTCAAAATTAGGGGTAACTCAAAAACTACTCGTCAGATCTCGCTCAAATTTAATTGGGACCACATGACTAGCACCAGCTTTCGATTAAAAAAGAATCATCAAAATCGGTTCACCCAGTCGAAAGTTCTAAGGTAACAAACATAAAAAAAATACAGTCAAATTGAATACCTCCTCCTTTTTTGCAGTCGGTTAAAAATAAACGCATCATAGTCGGTCCACTTGTGTAGGAGCTGAGTGAGATGCCACACACAGACACGTCAAACTTATAACACCACTCTTTTTGTGTCGGGGATTAAAAATTAGTTATTTGCTTTAAAGAAACTAATACTGTGTGTTTGAACAGGATATTCTATTACATAATGCACCGGTGGCAGAGGTCAGCTGCTGTTTATAATATGACCACCATTGTTCTTGTAATGTTTTGTCTCCCATCCAACTCTCCACCTGTTGAGAATGTAACGCGATGGCAGGTGGACTTCAGGCGGTACAGTCATCGATTTGAAAATTCAAATCATCGCCAGAACCCACTGCTGGGCTCGTATCCTTGATCATTTGATCATTTGAAGGATCCAAATCGTTGTCCCCACTGTCCATCACGAACGATCATATCCCGGGTCATATACTAACGTTACACACAAAAACATTTCGAATACACATTTATGATTCATTTTAAAATAATTAGGTCTTATTTAAAATATGGATACGAGGCAAATTCTCTGTGACACCGGTCCAGTCATCAGTCTGGTATCCGTAAAATATTGGTTCATTTTGTTGTTGCGTTTTGACTTCGGGCGGTGTGCGTCATAGACGACGATGACTGACCTAAAGTTTATTTTGTTTTTCAGTGACTATTATTTGTGTAAGTCCATCTAGTTCCATCTATACTTTTTTTAAACGAGTCTTATTTTGGTAAACAAAATTACAGGGTCTTTTAGATCTTGTAGATTCTCTTGAAATTCTACACTAAGAACTTCTTTTAACGGTTTAATAAATTAATAAGTGTTTTTCCAAAAAAATACCAAACATTGTTCTGATATTGAATGGTCACTGCCAAGAAAATTCATTGTACCGAAGACTATTCAGTACCCCAAGGCTTTACTGTCACGTTGTTTGTCTATACTAATATATAAAGAGGAAAGATTTGATTTTTTGTTTGCATTGAATAGGCTCCGAAACTACTGAACCGATTTGAAAAATTCGTTCATTGTTGGGAAGCTACACTATCCCCTAGTAATATAGGCTATAATATATTTAAAAAAAAATTAGGGATCCTTAATAAAACTCCAATAATGTAACCCAAGGTGTAAAAAAATAAGAAAACCGAAGCAAAGCGAGGGCGGTTACTCGTACAAAATAAAGATGAGAATCTGATAACACGAATACTGTGGCGATTGAAATTGGTGGTACATTTGCGAATGGGACCTTTTGTGGAACGGAACCTATGCGAATAGGACGTTTTGCGGCAGTAGGACCATTTGTGATTGGGCACCTTTTGCGACTAAGCATCTCAGTGACTTTCAGAGAACGGACTTGGTGTCATTACAGGATGCATTCCCAAGTTAAGCTCTGTAACATGTATGACGTTACAATGTCTTCAAGGCAAGAGTGAATAGGCTTTTACTAAGTTAATGCGTTTTACCACCCATGACTACATCACCACTTACCATCAGGTGGGATAGTAGTCAAGCATTAACTTATAAGATATAAAAAAATGATACTATTAACATCTTATATTGTTTAATTTATTTTTTACAGGTAATCGTCGTTAAGACTAGAAGGCAGTACATACAGATAGGTACAGCACGGGAGCGGTTCGTTAAAAATCTGTTATTCTTCTCTACCTTTAATAACTTTCATCAATCGATCACTTCTTTAACGTCTCTTTTAAATGAGAATTTTTTTAGGGTGTCGTTAATTTTAATTACAATAAAATAACTCAGTTTGGAAACACTTAATTTGCTGTATAGATTGATTAATTTTCTAAAAGGCTAACATTTTGATCTTTCCTTGAATTCAGTATCGTATAACTGAACTTCTAAAATTTTATAAAAGCCATCCTTGATAAGCTATCGAGCCGAGAACCGTCAAGTTTAAATCCGGGCGCAGGGTAGCCATTACGGTAAACAAGTTATTATGGCTGCGGAAATAACAATTAAAAGTAATCTGAGAGTACCGCTCTAGGTAACCTTTCACCTCGCTCGCAAGTTGTGTTCACGCGAGTATAACTTACGGAGTTGGCGCTTTAGTTGCATTGGAGACGAGGAGCTACTTAGCTATCGTGGAACACTATTATGTCTCTATTCAGTTAGTACTACGCTGTATTTGAATTCAAGTCCTTAGGTACATCAAGATATTTTGAAAATTCGGTTGGGTATTTTTTAAAACCGCATCATAATCGGTCCATTCGTTTACGAGCTATGATGGAGCGTGCAGGCACACAGACATGTCAAAATTATAACACCCCTCTTTAATACAATAATTAATATCTGTATCTATCTACATATATAATACATATAAATAAAAATGAAAAAAAGCGCAAAACTCAAGAATGGCTCGACCAATTCGGCAATTTTTTTTTTGTATGTTCCATAAGGCACACGGAAGGTTTTAATAATAAAAATATATATTTATTATTAACTTTTGACAGAACGAAGTCTGTCCGGGCAGCTAGTCTAATATATAATAATTTAAAATCTACACAAAAGGTACCGTGATCAAACTTCACGCGAATACTTGCTGACGGTCGCACGACGACCTAACCAATAGCTCGCACGCGCGGTAAGAAGTTTGTTTATGGCTTCCACTTAATTCTAGACAAACTAGAAACAGATTAACATAAAGCTATACGTTACGTAATAGCCGCTTGCTGGTGCCTGTGACGTAATCACTGGGTAACCTAATTGGATTAAAATGTACCAGTTTATTATGTTCGTTTGTAACAGATTTACTATAAGGTCTTATACGCTGGAAGTTGTAGAAATTGGGTTCTAAAGCCTTTGAAGTAAATTAAAAATTACTGTGCAATAAGATCCCACATTATTATGATTATTTTGTGTTCTTCTTAAAAGTCCTGGACTTTAATTTTCGTAGACTGTCTTATGGAATTCTTCAATAGCGTAAGAGATCTTCCAAAAAGTGTAAATAGATTGCAGTGCTTTGGCCATGGTATTTGACTATCAGGCAACCATCTTTTTGTACCGATATGTACCTTCCACTGCGGAAGGGTAATGATGTGCGGGAAATACGTGGGCCAAGCGGAGCAAAAGAGTTTCGGCCTTCCAATGAAAAAGAGTTAAACTGAAAATTATAGTTTGCCTTCCATTGCGAGCGAGCTTCACGGAATGAGCTAAGCGGGAAATGAGATGATGAGTTAGTGACCTTCAAAATCTGTTCCTTCAGTGGTAAAACGATGGTTTTATAAATACAATAAATAATTAATGTTTTATATACCAGTATAGTAAGAAAACGAAAAAGACCTACTATAAAAGGCGATTTAATACAAATTTAAAATTACAACCTCAATATTAAAAAATATACTTTAGAGCTGTTTTAAGATTTACTTTCAGTTAGAAAAGAATCAAAGTACGTATTGGACTGATCCACGGAATAAGTAAACAATCGTGGCCAACGACGAAGGACGATGGCGGCGGCAGGGATAGTTAAGAGAAACAGGGACGCAAGCGGACTTCGTTCAAAACTAGCGCACGACACCGTAGCATAGCGGAGTCCTTTTAACTCGCTCACTCCGCTTTATTCACTCGCTTGCGGTGGAAGCAGTTCTATGTTTACGGTTGCTAGTCTACGGAGTCCGCGCGGACTGCGCTGAAAACTCGTTCAATATGTCAACCTATAACTCTTTATACTCGCTTAGTCCATTCCGCTCACCCGTTGGCAGTGGAAGCGCTTCTATGAAATTAAGCATTGCGAGTCGAACGGAGTTCGTGCGGAGGACTTTCCGCCCCAACTCAGTCACTAAGGTTACTTAAATCCTTAGTACAGAATTTGTGTGGTGATTCTTTACTAAGGAGCGATTTAAGTAACCGTTAGCGACTCTCAGTTGGAGCGTTAGGTATACGATACACAAAAAATACCTTATCACCAACGAAATGATATAAATCGAATGCCTCATAGTTTTTAGTAAGTAACAGTTTACCCTGTTGTCATCTGTAACTATCTTTCTCAGCTAGAAAGCTATTTAATTTTAATTAACTCTTAATTAAGTGGCCTTGCTCTTTTTGCTCATTATGTTTGCAGTCAATTGAACTGTCACACGAGTCTCATTCGCTACTGTTCCCTTTGCGGTTAGCTCTCGTAAATGCATATTCATTTTGTTTGCAAGCGCGCTGAAGGCCATATCTGGTCGCTCTTGTGTAGACTTTTGCTGGGTTTTTAATCTATTATGCGTCTGAAGGTCGAGGGCGGAGTTTGAAACCGAGACTTGATATCAGTTTTGGGAAGAGCTTCACAAAAACGCTGGAGATAAACCAAATAAAAAGTACGATCTTTTAATAGCCAAAGCAAAGGAAATAAGAGAGGGGTAAAGCATTTGAATTTATATTCCATGTTTACTGTTACACTATATTGCGAAAGACATTTTTCTCTTCCATAAATATCATAATGTAATACCATTCATACCAGACTGGAATCAGGAGCTCCAGTATTATTACCAACTTTTTTATAATCATAATTTCATAAGTTACAAGGTTGTCAAATTCATTGCAGTACACAAAATCTCAGAAAATAATTGACGTTGAAACAATCAGACTGACACTAATGGCTCTAATTTATGTAGCTGCAGCTGTACCAGTAATAACCAAAACAAAGTCTCTCAGATTGTAGGGTGGAGGTGTAAAAGTGAGACTGTAACCTAAATACCCGCTGCAAGTGGCTCAGCTGAAATGTAGGGCAAATGCTACGTCACGAGGAGCTCGGGCGGAAGGGAAAGTGCAGCTGGATCTGAAGTAGAAGGTAGTGGTGACATAAACTTTGCCTAGATAACGTTGATTTACTTGCTAGGTTTTGTTTTTTAATTAGCAGCCTCGGTTATTTATCATTTTGGTTACAATTCATCGCAATCTAAGCGATACATAATCAACTTAAAGCTGAACATGATGAGGAGAATTTCAACAAACACTACTCTACTATAAAAGGTGACAGCTTTCGAATATCCTCATAGCTAACTTGTATATTATATATATTTTTTATTCCTTATAAGTTAATGCTTGACTACAATCTCACCCAGGATTGCCAGCTGGCAAGACTGAAATACTCGTATCTGGACAAAACTTCAAAAAGTCAGGATTTGTCGGGACATTTTGTATTTTGTCGGGACTTGTCTGAACATCATGTGAAATGTCGGGACAATCCAGAGGAATCCCGACCATCTGGCAACCCTAATCCCACCTGATGGTAAGTGATACCCAAGATTACATTAACGAAGAATCAAAACCAATAATAGCGCCCAATAGAGATATCATATTACGAGTATTAAGAGTTATCTAAAGGGTTTTTTTACCAAAACGATGACATATAATAAATGTCTTTTTTGTGTAGCAGAAGAGCGGTTTTAGAACAGTGGACAAAACTTTTTGTGCGGTGTGTGCCAATTCAAATTTTAAATATAGGGCAGATGCTAGGTCACGACCTTTCTATTTGAGAGATTATCCGCTTTTATCAGACTTTTAACATACATACATACAAACAGCAAGACTTTTATGTTTTGACTACTATGTCAGGTCAGCTGTTTCTTTGCTAATTAACCGTTGAAGTCGGAAAAGGAGGATGTATTCAATTCGACTGTTTTTTTATGTTTGTTACCTCAGAACTTTCGACTGGGTTAACCGATTTTGATGATTCTTTTTTCAATCGAAAGCTGATGCTTGTCATGTGGTCCCACTTAAATTTGAGCGAGATTTTTCAGAGAGGTTTTTGAGTTAACGCTAATTTTGAAGTCGGTTATTTTATTTAAAGTCAATAATTTTATAGAAAAGTTCAGAGATATTTTCCAAGCTGTTGTCTGTCATTGTTGTGATTGGTGTTAATATTATGCATTAATCATATCACATGATATTGAAAAATATATACTTTGTAGTATCTAATAGCATTTATAGTTTTAATACTATTATAAGTACTATTATGTCTTCCGTGGTTTTAACTAGGAATAAGGCTAACTGGATTGAAACAACTTAGATTTGGTATGGTTTAGTGTAAGGGGCTTTATTCGCTTTATGTCCAAACGTTGGTCGTGGTGTATCCTGGTGAACAACGGGCGAGGCTATGCCGCCATTCTCTCCTGAGGTCACGGAACCCTATCACCCACCTGTAGTCCGTATTGAGACGAGACTTTGGCAAACAATCTTAGCGCACTTTTTAGCAATATTAATTTAAACTAGCTGACCCGGCGAACTTCGTATCGCCTAACAATTTTTTTTTTCTAAAATAAAAGTAGCCTTAGTTACTCCTTGTTACATCAGCTATCTGCCAGTGAAAGTCCCATCAAAATCTGTCCTGCCATTTCAGAGATTAGCCGGAACAAACAGACAGACAGACAGAGAAAAATTGTAAAAAATGTTGTTTTGGTATACATCCAAACATACCGTGTATACATCCAAATACACTTAGTAAAAAGCGGTTATTTTAATATTACAAACAGACAGTCCAATTTTATTTATTTATTTGTATAGATTTGTTTTCAAAAAACAATTAATTAAACAGAAATTAGTTATGGCATTAAATGATTATGTCTTTATGTTCTTATCATTTGGTGTCAGCCTTACTTTTAAATTATAAATTACGAAAGTTTGTCTACTCGTCTAAAAAATGCTATACTATACATTGCCCTGCTAGTTGTGCATCTTGGAGAAAAAAGGATGAGGGTATGTCGCCGGTCTCTTCGATTGAGGTCACGGAACTCTATACCACCCACCTAGCTACAACCGTACTTCTAAAATATTTTTACATTGTTTAGTCGCAGTTTTAATAATAAAATATAGAATACTAGCTGACTTGGCAAACGTTATTCTGCCGAAAACTTGGGAATAGGCACACCCTAATCACCTAGCGGTGTGAAATATACTTTACGATCTATTCTCATATCTACTAAATATACGCAATTTTTTTATAAAAATTGGTCGAGCCGTTTCGGAAGACCACAAACACTGTGACACGAGATTTTTATATATTAGATAGTATTATCGAAATTAGCTCTGTGGTTTATGGGCATTTATTCATTTATAAGTAAGCAGACTGCTTGAAAATTCTCATTAAATTTTTTACTATGACTCGTAAAATATGTGCTTTGAATAATATCTCTTGAAAGTTAATTGCTTTACAACGCCTTTGTCTATGACGTGAACTGTGATCTTGAAAATATTGATCCCATCTTTTGTTCTACAAAAATAAATTTAACATCGTTCTTCCTATACATTAGTACCCACTTTTACGGAAGTGTGCTATAGTTACGTAAATGACTTCCTCTTTATGTATTCTTATGTAATAGATAAGTATTTTGCATAAAATTTGTATGTCTGTCTTTAACCAACCTCAGATAAATGTGAATAACATCTGTGTTGGTGAAATTTTAAAACCCAATAAAAAGTTGGTGAACAACAATTTAATTTATTGGGGTTATGTTATCTATTGGAGACATTTATAAAACGTTTATTAAAGAACGAAGTAGAAAGTAGCAATTGTTGTGGGTGCGAGTAGTGTTGTGTTAAAAAACTAAAAAACTAATAGACTACTGGCCCATGCACAAAAATCATGGGTCATATGAACCACCAGGTGACGTATATAGGACGATATAAGAGCATAAAATAATAAGATTCAGCACTATGCCGTCACTTGTAAGCTGTCCAACTGAGTGCTGGTGAGAATTCAAAAGTGCAAGTAGGGTGAGTAAATTTTGGTCATTTGATTCTGTACGGCATTTTTAACCATCGATAGGGCCATGAAAAATAATAAGAATGCGCGCAGTGCCGTACAAAAAAGGTGGTCCACAAAGTCGGTAAATGTTTTTGATTTGGTGACAATTTCGAGGGTAAATTTGGTCATTTGATTCTGTACGGCATCAGTTTCATACTGTTGCAATACAGCTTCTAATCCATTATTCCGCAACGCCGTACAAAAAATCGTGCACAAGGGGAAGAAATCGAGGGTTGCAACCCCCTCTTTTTCAGTGGTCCGGGGGGTCATTTGAAAAAGTACGGCTTCGGTTCCAATTTTTAATAGTACTTTTGAGTCCTAGAAAATGTATTGGAACCGAAGCCGTACTTTTTCAAATGACCCCCTTTATATACTTACTATTATTTATTATTTATTATTTTATTATTATTATTAGATACTTTTTCAAATATTCCATTGGATGATATTCAGTATGAAGTTTACCTCTGTCACCGTTATTTGAAAGGAGATACCTACTTACTATAATTGGAAAAACTGAAAATTAAACTGTAATTCAAAAACCGCCACCACTTAGATATCCTCGACATTCCCCGACGGAAATAGATCTTGTTTATTTCAGTGATCTTTCTCTCTACTACATCTAGATACGACAGCGAGGGACTTGTACGACAGCTAGCGATAAACTAGAAGCGATAAAATATTTTCTTAACAAACTTTACACGTAAGACTCTCTTGAGAGTTTAGTAAAATTTAAGTTAAAGCACATTTACCACCAACCAGTGTTATTATTTAGCAGTTGACAGTTCATGTTTGGGCTCCATTCATCTTGGAGTCCATGGTTTCCACTGCTTGTGCGTGCACCTGAATGTACAGGGTTCCTCTTGAACACCGGGTGTAGATTACTGTTGTTGGAAGTCGCCTAGGGTCTATACTGGCTCTGTACTTGCAGGATGATACGATATTTTACCCCCTCGAGTAGCTACTACTCATAAAAATTCGACCGTCAAAGCGTCAAATATTTTATAGTCGTAGTGTTGGTAGCCTGTAATATTGTTGTGTATTAATATCCATTCACATCCCACAGTGAACACAAACCTGGTTCTTATCAGATAACTGATCCGTTCATTCGACTAGACCCATATCTGGACCTGTCCGGGGGTCAAGATTAATCACAGACACCCATAATTTAAAATAGATTATTATACATTAATGTAAGAAATAACTTAAGTATTGTTTTTTCCTATTTATTTATTTCGTTTCACATAAAAATATCCTAAAACATTATGAATCGCTTGTCGCGCACTAACTAATGGTCGAGCCGTCTGGTTCAACATATCTTCACTATTCGCTCAACTCCGCTCAATCAATCGTTGCGAATTGCTCTGAGTGCTGCTCACATTACACTGCTAATATCAAGTTAGATGTTCGTTTTACTACGGTGGGTACTCCTGCTTCAACCCATTATGGCCACTACAGGGCACGGGTCTCTCCTCGTAACGAATGGGTACTCACGATGTGCAAAACTCAAAATCTATTATTAGTTAGGAGAGTTCTAAATACAATCTTAACGTTAAAAAAAACAGTAAGTAGACAACTGATTTGCCTTTTGTTCTTAACAAAAGACGAAAATGAATTCCGAAGCCATGATATTACAATGTAAAAAGAGGTAGATATGTCACTAGCGCGCCGACGATGAAGGGCGTAAGAACAGGCAATTGACCGTTCTGCTCGTAGTCGCTCTGTCAATACAAGACGATACGTACGCTTTTATTTTTGTCAGAAGTGCTTGACATTTGACATAAAGCGTTAAAATGCCTTCGTGTATTATACCAATATGATTGTTGTAATGAAACAAAAGATAAACGTGTGTGTGTTGTACCTCTTTTCAGAAAAGATTTTTTGGTTCATTTGTAAGGGCATAACGTATCTATATTTTTTTTTAAATATCATTGCTCCGAAGTCCTAATAATGCAAGCTATGTAAGATATAATTTCCTTTGTGGTTTAACGTGACCTTGTCCCAGTCGTGAGTAGCGTGACTACTCCTTTACATAATCTTCATTACGAATTGCAATAGTCGAATCAAACCTAAATTAAGCCACGTCTTGCATTATTTTAATAAACTCCATCATAATAACAGCATTATTCTGAGAAACTCAGTTTTAGCAATTTTGTACCAAGAACATTTCATAAAACTCCAGTGTTATCAGGTACAATTACGCCATTATTATCTCAAGCTATTCGTCCTGGGCTTTACTGACGTCTCATGTTATACAAAGCTGCAACCTAGCCAATAATAATTTTTGACAAAAAATAACTGTAAAAATTAGGGATAACTCAAAAATGACTCGTCAGACCTCGCTCTTTAAGTGGGACCACATGACAAGCACCAGCTTTCAAATAAAAAAAGAATCATCAAAATCTGTTCACCCAGTCGAAAGTTCTGAGGTGACAAACATAAAAAAATACAGTCGAATTGAAAACCTCCTCCTTTTTTGAAGTCAGTTAAAAATGCAGGAAATAAGTACCAGGATATAACGACTATCATTATCATTAGAGCAGTGGAATTCGCATCATTGTGAGCTCGTTGGCGTACGTCTCGCGTCTTGTTCCTGCAGCATCGTTCGTGTTATTTATAGGGTTTGTGACGCAAATCGCACGTCGAATACACTGTTATTGCACACAGGTACAGCATCTGGATTTACCCAAAACCTCGGCTTTGTTTTCTGGGTCTTGAATGAATGTTTCTGCAGATCACCTTAGGCTCTTTTAGGTTGACATAAAATACACCCTGTTATTGCAATTCAGGTACAGCTTGAACTGGATTTATGTACCCCAAACCTTGGCTTTGTTATCTAGGTCTTGAATGAATGCTTCTTTGAAGATCAAAGGCTGTTTTAGGCTGACATAAATTTGTCGTGGTTTTGGAATGAATGCTTTAAAACTAATGTTTTGCCTAGTAAGGGTAGATTTAGAACGTCTTTTCTCAGATTTATGGCTAGAGCTGGAGATTTAGCTCGCTGTACCTTTAACTAATGTGCGAACGTTCTTGGTTGCTCCCTTTTCTCGGGATTGACCTAGTTACACATACTTATTGAGTTCGTATGTATGTCACAAAAATTATTTAATTGAAAACTTCCTTTGGCGAAAGAGGGCGCTGATCGTTTGCGATCGTCAAATCAGTAACAACTAACAACGCCATTTAGTTAGCGATCATCAAATCAGTAACAAAATTATAGATGGCGTTCTTACTGATCAGTCTATCTAGATTAAATTCTATGTTACGAATTACAAATGTAACGCATAACGTAACGGAAAAAGTTTGATTTTACCCCTCATAAATTTTTCATGCCCCGGGCTTAAATATGAAAATGGATTCTAAAGAAGTTAGTTTTCAAAAATACAACGTTTTGGTAACCTAATTGAGGTCGGTATCCTACGTTTGTTCTGATAACAGAGAGGAAAACTTAAAGAGTTATTTTTGCTGCTTCATCAAAGCTTCTTAGACTACTATCCAACGTATAATAAAATGCTTCAAGATCACAACGTACCAGTGATTCAGATTACAGACTTACCTCATTCACACCTGTTTTTGGAATCTTGTCAACTAAATTCATCATTGAAATGCGTACGAATATCATGGGAATAAATCGACACATCCATCAGCGGTATGCGAGGAATCCATTCCATCAGTCAGGTTCTCATCGCCTCCTGATTTATGGTACATCGTAGGTCCACAGTTCTTTGTCCCAGCATCTGCGTACGTTCTCATTAGTCACAACCGCGTTAGATACTATAGAACTGAATCATTATTAATGATGGAGTCGTTTCGTAATACTCTGTACACTATTATGGTAAGGATTTGAGCAATATCGAATGCAGCTGCTTTTGCTTTCGAATTATGTATTTAATTGTTTCGAAATTGGCCAGTGCAATATGTGTAAATACGAGTTTATTATCAACAATCTATAACCCAACCAACATCTAATGCACATATTTGATCTCATTACAGTTTTATTAGTAGTATAATTTTGTTAAACTATACATGTTCGTAAATATTAGGGTAATAAATGGATAATGAATCATTATATCAATCATTACGATGGTCTTTAGATTCGACAATAATATAATATTTGCTATAATTTGATTCAGACTGACATTGGATTTATCAGAATTTCTATACTCATAATAATCATCATACCTACAATACCTTCCCTAAAATATTTTAATTTAATCCTGCATCGGCTACAGAGCTTACTTCATCATTTAGTGGATTGAATTCTGGGTATAGGTACCTATCGTTAAATTTAGTTTCACCGAGTTCCGGTTAGCGTACTGAAATTTAAAGATCGACAAACTTGAATACGTGTGTACGTGAGATAGTTTGTGCTTAGAGCCATTTCAGATTATCCGATATGATACGATACGTTGATGGACTACACTGGATAATGACAAACTTAGCTGAAAGTGTATATTATACTCGTACAAATACATATTATATTATATCTATCTTATTTTCTTCTTTTTCTGTACATTTACGGCCGGTCTCAATAATGTACTAACATTTAAAAAACTGTAGATAAAGCTACCATTAGTATGTTATCTGTCATATTTGTCAATTTTTGCGTCTCAATAACCTTCGGTGGATAGAAAATATCTACCGATGACATTGATCTACCGTTCGGAGGGCCAAGTCATACCGTAGGTATGTTGGTCCATACAAAAATAAATACTTGCGTCTCAATAACGCTTTGACAGCTAACTGTTGGTAATAGAAGTTACCAATTATCGGAGTTTTTCATGTCGCTCGATTTCGACGGATAATTGGTAGATTTCTCGTATTGTAAAGAAAATTTATGAAAAAATCATGAATTTATTAATCAGTGATGAGTGATAATGAATTTTATGAAGCCTGTGTATTTGATTCCACCTTTTTTAATACGGCACCAAGATCGTCGAAATTATCCTCGTATAAAATATGTATATGACTGAATTGTGTGAATCCAATTTTGTTTATATACCTATATTCAGATTAAACATAATCTAAATTTTACTAACAAAAAATAACCGACTTCAAAATTACTCAAAAACTACTTATCAAATCTCATTCAAATTTAAGTGGGACTACATGACAAGCACCAGCTTTCGTTTAAAAAAACAATCATCAAAATCGGTTCACCCAGTCGAAAGTTCTGAGGTAACAAACATAAAAAAAATACAGTCGAATTGAGAACCTCCTGCTTTTTTTTAAGTCGGTTAAAAACGGCAGTGAATGAGAATTGAGGACAATTCCTATCTTTAAAGTTTTAAGTAAGTAGGTAGGTATTTTAATAAAACAAGAACACTAAGCTTTTTAAGTTAGATATATTTTGAAATTATAACAAAAACATTTCGCCTTTTCAGAAATAATGGTGTATCCCTGCTACATGCCCTTTTGTGAAAGGTCTGGACTTCATCTGCAAAGAAACTTCCTTTAGTACATTTGGCAACAATTTTTTTGTTTAAAAGCAAAAAAAAAAGCAACAACCCATAACTGTCCCACTGCTGGGTTCCGGGTCTCTTCTCACAATGTGAGGGGTGTTAGGCCATATTCTACCACGCTGGCCAAGTGCAGATTGGTAGACTTCAACCACCTTTAAGAACTTTATGGAGAACTCTCCGGTGTGCTGGTTTCCTTACGATGTTTGTTGTTTTCCTTCACCGAAGCTAGTGATAATTAACTTCTAATACGCACATAATATTTGAAAATTATAGGTGCGTGCCAGGATTTGAACTCGGGCCCCGGACAAGTGGGAATAAACGCTTCGTTCGGGAGACCAACGTTCTAACCGCTAGGCTATTACTGCTACAATTACAACAATTTACAATTACTACAAATTTTTGTTTACTAAACATAATAATAATATATTTTATTTTATTTTATTAACAAATAAAGTCTATACTCACGGTAATTGTTGAACTGTGTTTCATTTATTTATAAAACTAATTAATATTGCTAAAATTATGAGAACATACACGTTGTTTATATTTTGGGTAACCAAACGACATAAACGAATGTCAAATGACAATAACATGTCATCGTTGTCTAGGAAACCTGTCAGTACTAAACGTCAAATGCTGCGTTTTGTTATTACTGAAGCATTGTTCCAGGTTACATTTATCATTATTTTATTAACTTCATCCGCGAAATTCACAATACATTTGTAACAAATTATCATTTTAATATTAAAATGAAATAAGTTTATAATCAAAAACACTGAATTCCTTTTTATAATAAAAAGTATAAAAAAGTATAAAAGTATAAAAAAATATATTGTTATGCGAAAACTAAATTTTGAGAGGGACGTAAAAACCAGAGGCAGAAATGTCACTGAAATATTATCTACCGATGATCTTACTTTTGTTTGCTTACTTTTGATTTGAGAGACGGCAGTTGCCGGGAGATCAATCTTTACTTTTTATCTCTGTTATATACCAGAGCTCAACTGATAGTATAATATTGAGACCGGCCGTTAGTCATAATGTGTATTGTATCGGAGATTATGGCCAGTTTATTGCAGAGTTAGTTGAGAGATTTGCAACTGATTCTATTACTAATCTATTCACTTCAAGAAATACGCACACACGCATTGCATTTGCCGTAGATTCGTATTCGTGCTACTTATGGAAGTGGTTCAACAAGGCATAAGAAATTAAAACAGGAATGTTGTCTGCCTTATTTGTCCTCACGAGTACAATGAGTTCGTAAGTTCACAGTATATTTATTAATATTAATAAAATCAATACTTTATAAAATTATAATAATTAAGACTGCTTATCGTAATGCTGTTGTTATAAAGAAGAACAACAACAAGGGGCAACCAATGATATTTAAATATAGATACGTTATGCCTTTTCAAATGAACCAAAAAAATCTGCTCCGAAAAGAGCTACAACACACACATGTTATCTTTTATCATCTTGTATTGACTGACCGACTACGAGCTAAACGGTCAATTGCCTGTTCTTACGCTCTTCGTCGTCGGCGCGCTAGTGACATATCTACCTCTTTTTTACATTATAATATCATTGGCAACAGGTTCGCTTATTTTAGTGGTTTTATCGCTCCGATACTCGAACTCGTTGCGGATAATGTAAAGGGCACACTTTACACTTCAGTAATCCCGATGTCTGATCGGGAAATCTAAACATGTTCTAAGGTGCATCGTTTTTAGTACTCCTGAATAATAAAAGGCGTTTGCGGGATATAGGTACGATTAAACTGCACCTGCCTAGTACGATGTCAAGAAGGAAATACTAATTATTGCGGCAAAGGTTAGTTACTCGTTGAACTGCCTTTAATGCTATTAGGCGGTACGCAAACGCAGAAACTTTTATAACCAACATTGGACAGCGTTGATTAGATAGTGGAAACACTAAAATCTAGTAGTGGCTTGTTACTTATGCGAAACTTTTGATAACGATTGAAGTGCGACATGGAAGCAACAAAACAAAAATAACAGAATAGCATTTTTCGGAGGTTCCGAACTGTTCAGGTTTGGGATCAGATTGGGATTTGGGAGTTTTACCCACTTGCACCTTGGCAGGATTTAATGCCTGCGTGGAGCCCTGAATTTAAACTTATTTATTTTACTATGTCTATATCTGCAGGGCTATTCAGTTTTGTAACTTGACAGCGGATTCCGCGATGAGTGTCAAAATTGAAGTTCGAGTCCGAGATCTTGATATGTGATTCTCGAATCATTTGGTACGCACTTGCGAAGTGAAGGGAGTCTCGAACTCAAACGTCAAACGACTAAAGATGGCCTCGCCTCGACAAATAAACGAGCCATGGTATTTATTAGTACCTAATAACTAAAATATAACAAAAATAACTTATTTTTATTTCAAAAATCTTTAGTTTACTCGAGAACGCGATAGCTCTTGACTAACTTTTCGTTTGACAGTTGGACACGAGCTTCGACGGTGACGTAATTCGATGATCGAGAATAATAAATATGTCATCCTCTAATCATCTAGTACGGCACTTGTGAAGTGAAGTGATCCTAGAACTCGAACGTCAATTTTGAAACTCCGCTGTCAAGTTACAAAAGAGAATAGCCTTCCTGCTCCAGCAGAGTTTGACTACATAATTATTACAAACTTTGTACATGATTAAATAGCTGCCATTAGTTGCTTCAATGAACACGCAGTATTTGCGTTTGCGCATCGCCTAATACATCGATATTTATGTATGCTCGCGACCCTACTGAATCATCTGCAGCTGTTCAGTGTCCAGTCGCCACTGCTTTTTAAATGAACCAAGATTTACAGGCCATTATCAATTATGAAGATTGCAGGATCCGTTGCAGTTGTCAGGGGCCAATAAACGTAAGGAATTGCCGAGGTTTATGGGCTCTAAGCGAACGTCACATTAAACTGGAAATGGCCTGTATTTCTCGTAGCTATGTGTGTATGTTGTACAGGAATAAACTTTCAAAGCTTTATGTTCAGTTTACACGTATTAAGTAGTTAATTAAATTTTAAGTAAATTATTACGTGTAAACGGACAATTTAGTAGTTTAGTAATTTAGTAGTTAAGTAATCAAGTAGACAAGTAATTTAGAAATTTTTCTATTTTCTGTTAAGTAGGTGGGCGGGGCTTATCACTTAACACGTTTGGACAGGCACTTTTAATTAAAAATTTAGTAAAATGCTTAAGTAATTAAGTAGAATTTTATGAACTAAAGAGCTTTACTAAATTATTACGTGTGGACGCACACTAAAAATTATTCACTTAAAATTTAGTTAAAATTTACTTATCTACTTAACTACTTAATACGTGTAAACCAGACTTTATATTCGTTTCATAATATTACTATCCCGCCCTAGTTGCTTCAGGAAATCTATTTTTTACATGTATAAACTTTACGTGTACCCCAATTGCTCATTAAAATACAGTAAACAAATATATTGTTGCTCATTAACTTTCAAAAGGACTTTTTAATTTTTTCTCTGCCCCATTTTACTCTTTTTTTTAATGTACCTTCAGTGGATAGTAAAAAAGCGGTTTGGTTTCCAAGGAAAATTCGTTAAAAAATATACGTTTCAGTATTTTAAGGAATTATTATATTACATTATTACATTATTACATAATTATTACATTCAGGATAATTTGCAAATATCTTAAGGAATCGTAGAACTACATCTAAGTCGATACCAGGCTTACATGAGTTCGTAGATACGAGTCTAAAAGCCGATAGTAGCAAGAGATGCAAGCGTGGCGTGGCGACCCAGGCCGAGAGGTCAACGGGGGTCATGCTCCAGCTTTAACTAGGTCACAGGTTATTGCTTGGCTCCAATGGGAGCCAAAATAAACCGCTTTAAATCATGAACGGTGGGTATGCTGGTAATGGATCCATGATTTAACGTTTGTATGTACCTATAAACTTGTGATTTAACTATTAAGGTTGGTTGAGGGTTGGCGGTTATTAGGTCAAGTAAGTAATTGTCTATTAGTTCGCTTTAATTAACTCTGTTAATTTAATGCTGTAGTCATTATGTCGCGTTGTTGATGACATGCCCACTCGGAAAAAGTAACGTGTTAATAAAGAAACGTGTATTGTTACAACAGTAACGGATTTTGCCTTTGACAGGGTGGCTGTTTTTGGGTGTTTGTATATTTATTTATTATACTTGTATTTAAATAATAAATAGATAAAATGACGGATTATTAATGTACCTTTTTTGTAAGCTTATCGAGTAGGTTATGAAAATGAAGGACTTTGTAAAGTCATCTCATCAAAAATATAAATATGAAATGAGAGCCAAGTTCAAAAAAAACAATTGAGATCTAAAAGGGTGCCAAGTTCTGAGTGGAAAACCTAAATTTTTTCTCACAAAATCATGAAATTCAAGCAATTGATGAGACATCATTACTTTTTGTCTAGAAATCATTAGTATTTGTTGGAAATTAGTAATTAATTCTAATTATTAATTTAATCAAATTAATAAACGTTAATATATCAATAACTGTTTAACCTAAATTTATGAAATTTTGAATTCTAAATATGTTACGAGCCTTTAATAAATGTGCGAAATTGTATGTATGTAGGTTAAGTAGATCTTGAGTTGTGAAGGGGTCAAAAGAAGCTTGAAATGGTTCGTGTAATATTACACATGGCGCTACCAGTTCTCTTTTTGTGAACTTTGGCTGGACACGCTGCCGCGTGTCTCGATACAACGCATTTTTCAAATACGAATACATACATATTTTTTATTCAAATTAATTTGTAAACAGAAAAAGTTCAACAAAAAACATTAGCTACTTATAGTGATAATTTTTCAAACGTTACATACGTTATTAAAAACTAAAAACAATAATAAAAAAAACCTCACTGCACAAACAGCAAATAATAACCCTTCCTGGCAGTCAGGTGAAAAAAAAAATTTGTGGTGTTCAAAAAATGTAGGTACACACAGCATTTTCTAATTCGATATCCATTTAAAAATAAGTACCTTCCTACTGTGTATCTAGCTGAAACTTAACTGCTTAAGGGGATTGCCTTGCCCGATGACCTTGGAGATTTGGTCCCTCTACTAGTATTTTTTAACTAAGCGCCATCTACCGACCAACGACTATACTACAATAAAACGAACTGAAGATAAAGCAAGAAAACATGTGGCACAGAGTTTTCATCGTTTTTGCCTATTTATATTCGCTCTCTGAGAGATCTTCGAATACATTTTGTTCCTATAGTTTTTGTAGTCTTGTACGAGTACCTGCCTACATGATAATAATTTATTTATTTTGAACTACACTATGCATTATGCCTGCTGATATATTATGTAGCTTTCATTCTACTAAATGATACATTCTGAAGTCTGATGATGACCAGGTAAGTACTGATCAGTTTTCAGTAACGGGAATAGTTAGGATGACCTAGCTTTCAACATTTATCTAATTGAGCATGGGTGCTACTACATGAAACATTCTGAAGGTCTGATGATGACCAGGTAAGTGCTTATAGGTTCTCAGTAACGGAAGTACTTAGGATGACCTAGCTTTCAACATTTATCTAATTGAGCATGGGTGCTACTACATAAAACATTCTGAAGGTCTGATGATGACCAGGTAAGTGCTTATAGGTTCTCAGTAACGGAAGTACTTAGGATGACCTAGCTTTCAACATTTATCTAATTGAGCACGGGTGCTACTACATGAAACATTCTGAAGGTCTGATGATGACCAGGTAAGTGCTTATAGGTTCTCAGTAACGGAAGTACTTAGGATGACCTAGCTTTCAACATTTATCTAATTGAGCACGGGTGCTACTACATGAAACATTCTGAAGGTCTGATGATGACCAGGTAAGTGCTTATAGGTTCTCAGTAACGGAAGTACTTAGGATGACCTAGCTTTCAACATTTATCTAATTGAGCACGGGTGCTACTACATGAAACATTCTGAAGGTCTGATGATGACCAGGTAAGTGCTTATAGGTTCTCAGTAACGGAAGTACTTAGGATGACCTAGCTTTCAACATTTATCTAATCGAGCACGGGTGCTACTACATGAAACATTCTGAAGGTCTGATGATGACCAGGTAAGTGCTTATAGGTTCTCAGTAACGGAAGTACTTAGGATGACCTAGCTTTCAACATTTATCTAATTGAACACGGGTGCTACTACATGAAACATTCTGAAGGTCTGATGATGACCAGGTAAGTGCTTATAGGTTCTCAGTAACGGAAGTACTTAGGATGACCTAGTTGATGACCTTGTTTTAATGTTGCCATTGAGGGCCATCCATAAATTACGTCACACTAATTTCATGACTTTCTGACCCCTCCCCCTCTCTTTGTCACAGCTGGTCACATTTGTGAGACCTCCGCCCCTAGTGTGACGTCACATATTATGAATTAAGTTCCAAAATACATATACATATGTATATATACCAAATATTCGATTTTAGAATGTGACGTCACAAAATTTAGGATCCCCTCCCACCCTTGTCACACAATGTCACGCTACATCGAAACCCCCTCCCCCCTAACGTGTGACGTAATTTATGAATGGCCCTTTGTGATTGTTTCTAAATTACAATAATTAATTAATTCTATAGGAAATAAGGAGTAATCAAGGTCTTTGGTCCTGCCGAAGGAGATCAGTGTATTTTAATAAAAATAAAAAAATATATAAAAAAATATAAAAAAAATAGGAAATAAGGTTATGGGGGCATCAAGAAATCTGTAGAGTTTAAATTTTCAAATATCACCATTATATCTAGCAGGTACGCGCGGTAGCGTGTCCAGCCAAGTTCAAGCTAACAGAACTGGCGATCAGTACCGCGTGTAAAATTACACGAACGATTTGGAGCCACTTTTGACCCCCTCATAACTCAAAAAGTATTCGACATAAGTCTGTAAAATTGCTCATTGCTTGAGACTTGCGAAATACATATTTGCTCCAGATTTCATAAACACACCTCAAACGGCTATTAAGATAACGTCCAAAAATCGTCATTTTTATCACTGAATAACCTATAGATCAAAACTCTAAACTAGTTCCAGATGACCTAGAAAGTTAAAATTTGGCTTCCAGATAGGTAGTTGAGTATACAAATACAAATACCAAGGAATAAATCAGAAACTAGCAAATTTTTATAATTTTATTATAATGTGTAATATTATACGAATCATTTCGAGTTACTTTTGACCCGTTCATAATTCGAGACCTATTTCACCTAAATACATGAAATTTGGCACATTTATTAAAACCCCTTAGCTTATTTAAAATTTAAAATTTTATAGATGTAGCTAAAACTGTTTTTGATACATTAACGTTTAAAAATCCGCATTTTGGTGACTGAGTCACTGACATAGAATTAAAAACATAACCTACTTCCAGATGGCCTAGAAACTAGATATTTTGCATCAAGGTAGACTATCAGGCGTATCTAAAGGAAAAAATCTAAAAACTGAAAGTTATTGATAATTAGTGAAACAAGTGAATTAGCGGTTCCACTGTGTAGAGTAATTTTACAAATAATAATGGGTATATTCATTATCTATAAACACTAATAATTTCTAGACAAAAAGTAATGATATCTTATCAAAAACATAAATGTAAAATGAAAGCCAAGTTAAAAAAACGATTCAGATCTAAATGGGTTCCAAGTTCTATGTAAAAAAGACTAAAATTTTAGTCACAGGGACATGCAATTCAAACTTTTAAAGCACCATGGCCACCTATTTCTTGTACTTTGGAAAAAAGTAAGTTAGATCTGTAACTCGTCTTCCAGATATATTTTTTGTTTCTGCTTGTGATTCTTCTTCAATAATCAAATCTTGTAAATCTTCTTCATCTTGTTCAACCTAAAACAAACAAACAATGCAGTGTCAAATTAAATTAGCTAGGGAAACTATCTAGTATCTAACAAATACCATAGTGTAAGCAAACAGAATAAGTTACCAGCAAAATTTGCTCTGCTCCCTCATCAACTTCCATCCCAGACAGATCGTATGTTTCTGTTAACGGCTGAAGTTCCTGATTTTGTAATTCTGAGTTTTGCTGGTTCCTGAACTGCCTGAAATATAATAACTTAAGTGAGCGAATGTAATGTTTTTGCTGCTACAGTCAGTAATAAGCCATACACAAAAATTCAAATGAGTCCAAACACGATGGTTCTACGCAGTGCCATCATTGAGATCCTTTACCCACCTTCGGAGTCCACCATCAGGTAGGTGACATCATCAGTCACCAAGGTCTCAATGAGACCTTTCAAATGAGTCCAAGCACGATAGTTCTACGTAGTGCCGTCACTGAGATCCTTTACCCACCTTCGGAGTCCACCATCAGGTAGGTGAAATCATCAGTCACCTAGGTCTCCATGAGACCTTTCAAATGAGTCTAAGCACGATGGTTCTACGTAGTGACGTCACTGAGATCCTTTACCCATTTTCGGAGTCCACCATCAGGTAGGTGAAATCATCAGTCACCAAGGTCTTAATGAGACCTTTCAAATGAGTCCAAACACGATGGTTCTACGTAGTGGCGTCACTGAGATCCTTTACCCATTTTCGGAGTCCACCATCAGGTAGGTGAAATCATCAGTCACCAAGGTCTTAATGAGACCTTTCAAATGAGTCCAAACACGATGGTTCTATCTAGTGCCGTCACTGAAATCCTTTACCCACCTTCGGAGTCCACCATCAGGTAAGTGACATCTTCAGTTACCAAGGTCTTAATGAAACCTTTAAAATGAGTCCAAACACGATGGTTCTATCTAGTGCCGTCACTGAGATCCTTTACCCACCTTCGGAGTCCACCATCAGGTAGGTGACATCGTCAGCCACCAAGGTCTTAATGAGACCTTTCAAATGAGTCCAAGCACGATGGTTCTATCTAGTGCCGTCACTGAGATCCTTTACCCACCTTCAGAGTCCACCATCAGGTAGGTGACATCGTCAGCCACCAAGGTCTTAATGAGACCTTTCAAATGAGTCCAAACACGATGGTTCTATCTAGTGCCATCACTGAGATCCTTTACCCACCTTCGGAGTCCACCATCAGGTAAGTGACATTATCTGTCACCAAGGTCTTAATGAGACCTTTAAAATGAGTCCAAACACGATGGTTCTATCTATTGCCGTCATTGAGATCCTTTACCCACCTTCGGAGTCCACCATCAGGTAGGTGACATCGTGAGCCACCAAGGTCTTAATGAGAGCTTTCAAATGAATCCAAACACGATGGTTCTATCTAGTGCCGTCACTGAGATCCTTTACCCACCTACGGAGTCCACCATCAGGTAGGTGACATCATCAGTCACCAAGGTCTCAATGATACCTTTCAAATGAGTTCAAACACGATGGTTCTACGTAGTGACGTCACTGAGATCCTTTACCAACCTTCGGAGTCCACCATCAGGTAGGTGACATCATCAGTCACCAAGGTCTCCAAAAGCCTTTTCAAATGAATCCAAACACGATGGTTCTATCTAGTGCCGTCACTGAGATCCTTTACCCACCTTCGGAGTCCACCATCAGGTAGGTGACATCGTCAGCCACCAAGGTCATAATGAGAGCTTTCAAATGAGTCCAAACACGATGGTTCTATCTAGTGCCGTCACTGAGATCCTTTACCCACCTTCGGAGTCCACCATCAGGTAGGTGACATCATCAGTCACCAAGGTCTCAATGATACCTTTCAAATGAGTTCAAACACGATGGTTCTACGTAGTGACGTCACTGAGATCCTTTACCAACCTTCGGAGTCCACCATCAGGTAGGTGACATCATCAGTCACCAAGGTCTCCAAAAGCCTTTGCAAATGAGTCCAAACACGATGGTTCTACGTAATGCCGTCCCTGAGATCCTTTACCCACCTTCGGAGTCCACCATCAGGTAGGTGACATCATTAGTCACCAAGGTCTCCATGAGACCTTTCAAATGAATCCAAACACGATGGTTCTACGTAGTGCCGTCACTGAGATCCTTTACCCACCTTCGGAGTCCACCATCAGGTAGGTGAAATCATCAGTCACCAAGGTCTTAATGAGAGCTTTCAAATGAGTCCAAACACGATGGTTCTACGTAGTGCCGTCACTGAGATCCTTTACCCACCTTCGGAGTCCACCATCAGGTAGGTGACATCATTAGTCACCAAGGTCTCCATGAGACCTTTCAAAAATTCAAATGAATCCAAACACGATGGTTATACGTAGTGCCGTCAATGAGATGCTAATACCCACCTTCGGAGTCCATCATCATATTAGGTCTCCATCTGCCGCGGCGCCGTCAAACGAAATTCTCAAGATAGCTAAAACGTTAAAAAAATAAACACACTAGAAATAATGTACTCAATAGGGTAGGTACTTACCACGGACCTTAAAGAAATACGGACGTAATCTCAAGAACAAATTCAGTGAAGCACCCATCGGAATACAAACTCTCTATTCGTACAAGTAAACACGCACACATTGACACCATCGGGCGCCATTCCGGCGCCGGACCGCACTCGAGTCATACGGACAACGGGAGTTGATAAAGAATAATAAAAATACCTTTGTGTGCTGTTAAAAGTTGCAAGAACAATATTAATTCAGTTAAAAAACATAAAGGGATCACCTTTCACAAGTAAGCTTGTAATTTAATCACTGATTTCTTTTATTTTTCCTTAAGTTATTAACAAAATAAAACTAGAAAAATTGTAACCACAAAATCAGCCAGTGCTGCCAATAATATTGCATATGCTAATACCCAGAATGTGTGGGAAAATTATAGCATATATAATACTCGAGTTTCTTATTTTAGTTTAAAAGTATATATTTTTGGGGTTCCGTACTAAATAACAAGGAACCCTTAACTATATGTTTGCCATGTCTGTCCGTCTGTCCGTGGTATTGCTTACAAACTAACAATATTAAAAAGCTGAAATTTGGTATAGATTAAGGTATATTAATTACGTTAAGATAATGGTAGAACAAAATTTGAAAAAAAATTTTTAGGTACCTCCCCTATAAGTAAAGTGGGAAAACCAATGTATTTAATCTGTTGTCAATTAATAAAATTCATTAATCATCAAATATAACAATTTGCATTTATTGAATGTGGAATGTGTTATATTTGATTTACATGCATTAAGTATTTAAGTAGATAACTAAATTTTAAATGAAGAATTTTTAGTGTGCGTCCAAACGTAATAATTTAGTAAAGCTCTTTAGTTCATACAATTATTCACAACCTACTTAATTACTTATGCATTTTTACTAAATTTTAACTAAAAAGTGTCTGTCCGAACGTTTTAAGTGATAAGCCCCGCCCATCTACTTAACAGAAAAATTTCAATCTTTTTTTTTGTTTACTTGCGTACTAAATTTTAACTACTAAATTGTTCGTTTACCTTATTAATTTACTTAAAATTTAGTTATCTACTTAACTAATTAATACGTGTAAACCGTACATTACGGAATAACTATTCAGTAAGTAATACATTTATTACATTAAAAAAAATGGGGAAATGCTCATATTGTGGTAACCCCAAAATTACGCACACGTAGTAAGCGATCGGCCATTACTATGCTTCACTCTCGATTAGACAAGGTTATGTCCGTTCTTTTTTGACGTCCGTGGTACTTACCAATAGTTTTGGAGAGCTCGGTCACATTTCACTTACATTTATTCATTATATTAGCCACAGTCAGTCTTACTCTATGATAGGGTCAATAAACTAAACGAAATTATAATCTACTTTACATATATTTACAAACTTAATTTTTATTGTTCTTTTACGAAATATTTATATTTGTACTATTTACAATATGACTTCATTCAAAAATTTTTCAAAACGTGAGGTTTTAGTTTTTATTTGGAAAAAATAGCGCGCGTACAATCCACCCGTCACAAGAGTCATCGAGACACTGATGTATCGCGTTCCGAGAGTCCCGAGCACGCGACGCAGGGCTTAGCGGGGGCGCTCCAGCGGGGTACTGGTGAAGTTTTGGGTTTTTATTCATTTTTTCAAAATATTAAAATAATTAAGAAAAAAAAAACCATACAAATTGTGAAACACGTCATTACATATTTTTTAGTACAATATTCATGCCGAACTATTTAACCGTTACAGAGAACATTTACAATTTAGGTTGAAGAAGGACCTATTTAACAAATTTTTTTCCCAATATTTGGGAGAGGTTATTAAAATTTTAAATAATAGAATATCATTGTGATGACCTTCAGTATACCATATATTTTTTATATGGAAATCTCACAAAAGGATTCATCTGCAATCTTCTTCAAACTTACAGTATTTTTGAGATTTGAGCGAGCCAATCCCCTTAACGTCCAGACACGGGAGAATTACCAAAAAACACGGACCTAAAAAAGGACGTACGTAATCCCAACAACAAATTCAGTGAAGCACCCATAGTAATACCAACTCTCTATTCGTACAAGTACACACACCCACACATTGACACTTCAGTGCTTCAATCGCGAATCAAAAATTATGCGTAAGCGGGTATGGCATGGTAAGCGGGCGGCCATTGCTATGCTTCACTCTCGATTAGACGAGGTTAAGTCCGTCTTTTTTTCAGGTCCCTGCCAAAAAGTATATTTTCCCTTCTGAATCTTAATTAAACACATTAATCTAAATACATTAATGTTTCCAAAAATGTACAGATTCGGCTCCAATACAGTTTTATTATCATTTTACAGTGTTTGTCATTTGATATTGCACGATGCAAATTATAAGTGTAAATGAGAAGTATAAATCATCGAGCTTATTTTTCAAAGTGAATTATTTCGCAATGCACTTCTGTAGAAATTATGTGAATTATTAAGCGCAATAATTTATTGAAGTACCAGGGGCTCATACACCTAGAATATGAATAGGTAGATCGATAGTGCTATTTCGGTAATGTTCCGCGAGTAAGATGCAGGTTGCACCTAGCGGGTCAAGCGTCGATGCGCCATCCAGCTAAATATAGCCCTTGTTTTCCGTGCCGCCAACTATTAAATTCGTGAGATGTGTGATGTAGTGATGTTCTCTTTTGCAATGCGATATTAAGATAACTTTTATCTGCTATATACACATGTTGACAAACTATTTGAACCGGTTAGAATTAAAGGACAATATTTCACCTGTTACGGCTACTTAATCTTAATAAAACGACGATACAAAATTAAATATTTACAATACCGAAAAGGGCGTAAAAAGAGTGCATTAAATAAATAATAATGAAGCACACTCATACCCAAGCAGTAGGTTTTTACCTGTGTCGTGGATAGCATGGACGACACATGTATATAATATCACAATAACACCCATGACCCGAGCACAAATATTTATCTGTCATATAAATCTGCCCCGGCCGGGAATCAAAACCCGGGACCCCTCGCTTCGTAGGCAGGGTCGCTACTAACTAGGCTACGGGGTCGTCAAATCAGCATTGGCGATTCTTCTAATGAAATCAAATGAAATCAAATCATTTATTTATTGCTAGAATGTAGTTTTGCATAGGTGTTATAATATACAACAATACTAAATTACTTTTAAAATTATTAAAATTAACAATGTTGTATTTCCTATGAAATTATTTATTAAATCATTCTAATTATATGCAATTGAGTTGTTTCCTAAAAATTTTTTTTGTTTTAAATGGAAAGTTCATATATAAGTTTTATAACAAAGTTATTTTAGTTTTTTTTTATTCGCTATAATTTAAAAGTTACATCAAATCAAAAATACGTTTTTGAATCCAGTACCGAAAACACGCCGACAATTCCCGAATAGACCCGAGCGCGCGTGTGACGTCACTTTGTTAATTGCTATTCATTGCAGCATACAGCTGATACTGTGATTTGACTTTTAACTGATAAAATCTTGATATTATCGTCAATATATTGATAAATATATCAAAAATGCTAAACCTTAAAAGTTATCGTGCTTGTTTTGTACAATTACGTGTGAATACTACAAAAAAACACCCCAAAGATAGTGTTAAATGTGTACCTGTGACCTTTTCGGTTTTCCCGAGGAGTAAGAGGTAAAATTTTAGTTTTCGTTCATAGATTCGTTTTTAGGGTTCCGAAGTAAAATCGGAATCCTTATAGTTTCGTCATGTCCGTCCGTCCGTCCGTCTGTCCGTCTGTCCGTCTGTCCGTCTGTCCGAAGCAAAGCGCCCAGACCCTTAGTGCTAGAAAGCTGTAATTTGGCATGGACCATTTTTGGAATTAGGGGTCCGTTTGCAAAATGTTTGGCTTTAAAGTGCTAATTTTGGTTACAGTCAAGTGTCCCCCCCAACTGTTGACTAAACGGTTGGAGTTAGACAAGTGAAAAAATTCTCAAAAATAGGGTATATGATGAATTTACAAGGAAAACTATCACGGCTATGTATAACATAAGTATGAGTCATAGTCGATAAACTTACTATTTACTTCGGAACCTTACATTGCCCGTGGCCTGACACGCACATGTCCGTTTTTTTATGAAACAACTCATGGTTTTATTTTATTAGGTTAGGAATTTTGCAACGTTGATCCTGCTCGAATTCAATGAGGATCTGATGATGGGTCCTGGGGCTACAAAGTGGAACACGTGGTAGAACAATGGTAGAGTAAAACGGAACCGTGTTTGAAGATATTAGTTATTATTATCGTTAACATTGTAAAACCAGTAGGTACATAAATAAATAAATAAACGCTTCACACTCATAACCCCATACTAGGATACCCAGTGTCGTGGGTGCCATAGACAACACAAGGACACACACTCAGACCAAGAACAGAAATACAAACTAATCATTCAAACCATCTCGCAGCATCCACCTCGCATCGAATCGAACCCAGGACCCTTGACTTAGCGATCTGGAGTGGTAACGATTCGCCACACGAGTCGTGATCATTGACCAACTTGGCGTATTTCGGAGACAAAAAAAAATTATATATTGTACCAGTTTAATGTACAAAGCGCGTACAGACCCATACTACCGCAGTATAAGGTTTCCCTGTGTCGCGGGTGGCATGGTCAACACAAATAACACGTCACTATAACACCCAAGACACGAGTACAAATAATTATTTGTCACATTTTATTAGATATGGCCGGGAATTGAACCTGGGACCCTCACTTCGCAGGCTGGATCGAATCGCTATCAACTAGGCTATAGGGTCATCATATGTATGTACCTACTACTAGCAAAGAATTTCTGTAGTATTGCATTGTGCATTTTTTTATTAATCACATTCTTCACTTCTCTCAGGATCCATAATTATTATTATGTGAAATTTAGGTAGACGAAGTCGCGGGTAGAAGCTAGTTGTATGATAAATAAAATATAATTTTATCATACAACCCTGATTTATACCCCTAACACCCTGCCCTGATTTCTCCCAGACACGATTTACCAGTAAACAGTGTAACCTTAGGTATCTAAATTTATTTAGTGTGTACAATCAATAGAGTTTTATTATAATACTAGCTGTTGCCCGCAGCTTCGCATGCGGAAATTATGCTTATTATATTTTGTACCCCTTGCAGAAGAAAATTTAAAAACAGGTTAATTTATATTAAAGTACTTATATTTACGAATTTATATATTGAAACGTACGATATAATCACAAATCATTCCTCCGGGAACGAATTTTGAAAAATAAACATTAAAAGATAATATTGTTTTTTCTTTTTCATGAAAAATTTAGAAAAACTCGAAAACATGTATTTCATCAATTAAATGAGGAATGTTTGTTGCAAATTTAAAGAAAATCGTTAATATTTCAAAATATTCCACACTAAGTTTCATCTTGTTTCCGGTGAAAACTTTTAATTTTATCGGGACGAAAAGTTTTTTAAAACGTGATCCAAAGTATGAGGAACAACATAACTAATTTCCGTCGAAATCAGTTCAAGGGTTTTCATGTAATGCCCGAACAGACAAACAGACACTAATTTTAAAAACAAATTTTTTGGTGTTCTAACACGTTATTGACGTGCCCCTATTTAATGTACAGAAAAACTGGCTCTTGAGTGTCATTAGAAAAAAAACAAAAAGGTTCCGTTATTTCCATCCATCCAGGAGTTACATATCTTGTCTCCAAGTAACACCACCAGATCCTAAATGGATCAATGATGAACTGGTTTTACGATGCAGCACAAATATCTTTAAAAACGGTTCTGTTGTTTCCATCCGGACACTTACACTCCCTCTCCCTCTCCCGCTCCCACTCCCTCTCCCATTCAAACTATCTCTCTCTCTCTCCCTCTCCCTCTCCCACTCCCTGTCCCTTTCCTTCGCCCGTTCACGGCCCTCTCCCGCTTCCTATCCCTCTCCCGCTTCCAGTTCCTCTCTCGCACTCGGTCCCTCTCCCGCTTTCTGTCCCGCTCCCTCTCCCGCTCCCTGTCCCTCTCCCTCTCCTTCTCCCGCTCCCGGGCCCTCTCCCGTTTCCTGTCCCTCTCCATCTCCCGCTCCTCGGCCCTCTCCCACTTCCTGTCCCTCTCCCTCTCTCTCCCTCTCCCTCTCCCTGTTCCTCTCCCGTTCTCAGTCCCTTTCTCACTTCCTGTCCCTCTCCCCTCCCCCTACCGTCCGTAAAGTCCTCTACAAAATTTTTAATATTATAAGCTTACATATTAATTTTCATATTTCTGAGTTTGAAAATGACAAAGTTCTAGAAAAACTTGCAACCTCTTTATTTACCTCTTAGGGGATGAAATTCCAAAAAACCTGTTACAGTTAATTTTTGATTTATTTTCACATTTCTGAGTTCGATATTGACGAAGTTTCGTACAAACTTACAGCCCTGGTTTTACCCCTTAGTGGATGAATTTCCAAAAAAACCTGTTACAATTTATTTTTGTTTCTAATTATAAGTTAACATATACATTTTCACATTACTGAGTTTACTTACTTTAGTATTACCCTTTATGGGGATGATCGAATTTCGAGAAAACCGTGATACAGTTAGTTTTTGTGTCTAATACAATGCTTATATACAAATTTTCATCCTTTTCAAAACTGACGAAGTTGCCATACTAACTTGCACTCCCTTAATTAATTAACCCTTCAAGGGAGAATTTTCCGGAAAAACATATTACTGATTGATTGTTTCTAATCTTGAGCTAATATACAAATTTTTATGTTTTTAACTTCAAAAATGACGAAGTTGCGTAGTAAGTTCCATCCCCTAAAGTAACTCTTTAAGGGATGATTTTCAGCTAAATTTTAACTTTTGTTCATAAAGCAAGCAAAGCAAAGCAACAACCCATAATTGTCCCACTGCTGGGCTCGGGGTCTCCTCCCACAATGTGAGGGGTACAGGCCATAGTCTACCACGCTGGCCAAGTGCGGATTGGTAGACTTCACATACCTTTGAGAACTTTATGGAGAACTCTCCGGTGTGCAGGTTTCCTCACGATGTTTTCCTTCACCGAAGCAAGTGATAATTAACTTCTAATACGCACATAATATTTGAAAATTAGAGGTGCGTGCCAGGATTTGAACTCGGACCCCTCTGTTCGAGAGACCAACGTTCTAACCTCTAGGCTATCACTTCCACAATCTTAACTTTTGTTCATAACAACAAACATACATTAAAATTTTCATATTTATAGCTCTAAAAATGACGAAGTTGATTTGTATGTAAATGACTTCTAACCCCTATTTTTAGGGGATGAATTTCGAGAAAACAATAATACAGTTATTTTTTGTGTCTAACTATAAGCTTATATACAAATTTTCACCCTTCTTACTTCAAAACTGACGAAGTTCCTATACTAACTTACACAATCTTATACAACCCTTTAGGGGTTGATTTTCCCAAAAAACACATAACCTTTAAATTTTGTTTCTAATCTTGAACTAATTCATACATTTTCATGTTTTTAACTTCAAAAATGACGAAGTTGCGTACTAAGTTCCATGCAAGAAATTAACCCTTTAAGGGATGATTTTCCAAAAAAATGTGTTGAAGTTAACTTTTGTTTACTACTATAAACATACATAAAAAATTCATATTTATTACTCTAAAATTGACGAAGCTGATTTATATGTAAAAGACTTCCAACCCCTATTTTTAGGGGATGAATTTCGAGAAAACAGTAATACAGTTATTTTTTGTGTCTAACTATAAGCTTATATACAAATTTTCACCCTTCTTACTTCAAAACTGACGAAGTTCCCATACTAACTTTTACAACCTTATTCAACCCTTTAGGGGTTGATTTTCCAAAAAAATACATACCTTTTAAATTTTGTTTCTATTCTTGAACCAATATATAAATTTTCATGTTTTTAACTTCAAAAATGACGAAGTTGCGTACTAACTTAAATTGAAGAAATTAACCCTTTAAGGGATGATTTTCCAAAAAAATGTGTTAAAGTTAACTTTTGTTCATTACTATAAACCTACATAAAAAAATTCAAATTTATAAATCTAAAACTAACAAAGTTGGTTTGTATGAAAGTGACTTCTAACCCTTATTTGTACCCCTTAGGGGATGAATTTCCAAAAATCCGTTCTTAGTGGACGTCTCCTTAGCATAAACTATCTCCCTACCAAATTTCATCTTAATCGGTTCGGCAGTTTCTGAGATTTCTTGTTTAATCAGCGGTGTGTCGCTTTTCAATTTTATATATATAGATTTAATGAAGAATAAATCATTTAACATTTAAATTTACAATAAAATTAAGTGTTATGAATATCTTTTTGCACTAAATTCCGGATATTTTTACTCAATTCACGTAGAAGCTTCTAACACTGTGTAATTGCTTTAACAAAATGACGTCACTAACATGGCGACCAAATCTGGCGCGTTTGTAGTCACGTGATTCTTTTTGAACTTTTATCAATTTTGAATTCATGATTATTAATATTAAAAATAGTTTTTAAGCGTTTTTAACAATGCCAATTAATATAAATTGTGTTAAAGATTTAAAATACATAAAAAAAATTTTTTTTTTTTTAAATGAACAACTCAATTGGGATCAATGTCAAAAAATTTTTTGTGTCAATTTCAAAATGTCAAAATTTTAAAAATATAATTTAAGATGTCAAAATGATGTAAAAAATTACGAAAAAAAAATTACAAATTACAGAAAGAATAATGGTAAATAAATAAATTATAAAATTTGCATTATTGCAGCTTCCTCTCCTTAAAGGTCATATATTCATTAATATCATAAAAACAATTTTCCGCGAGCCAATACGTATTTTTTTTTAAAAGCCTTTATAGTAAGATTTTTAAATGTGTTCGTTAGCTTATTATAAACTAAAATTGTATTCATGAACACATATCTTTTATAAAGTTCTAATCGACATTTTGGTATACAAAGTTTAAATTTATTTCTGCTTGAGTTTGCTTTTTTTTTTCAAAATATTGTGGATGTTTTTTTGACAAAAATACAGAGGTCTCTAATATACATGCAAACCAGTGGCAAAATACGATATCTTTAAAGAGTGGTTTACAGCTTTATAATATCAGCTAGTGTTACTCAATGGCGTAGCCCCCCCCCCCCCTAATGAACTTTGCCGCCCCCATATTATTTAAAATATTTTTTTATTAATTAAAAATGCACTTCTTGTTTTTTTTTCATAACACAATTTATGTACATTAATGAAATATATAATAATTAATTTTAATACATTTTTTTTGTTTAAAAATCAAGTGGCTTGCCGCCCTCTTTTCATGTGCCGCCCGGAGCCATTGCCCCCCACACTACGCCACTGGTTTTACTTTGTCCATCGCTCCGGTAACCACTTACCACCAGGCTCGTCTGGGTGTGTGCTTTTTCATCAGCTCTACAGGCTATAAAAAAAGAGTAATTCGCTTAACTGTACAGATGTACCTATTCTAGCAACACACATTGCTTCAAGCTGAACTGGTACTTTCATTCCAGGGAAAATATACGTATTACAAAAGGTTCGTTGTTAGTGCTGGCTTTACAGGAGGTAACAAGCTATTTGCTTCCACCGTGATGACTTTTAGCACACTTTTTCATTTACACGTTTGCGAACGACCGAGCTCCCCGGTGAGTACTATTACCTGCAGCTATAGTGCGCTTTTGTTGAAACTTACTAATAATATAACCGTGGCTCTGTTTCTGTAACTACGTACAATATTTTTTAAGTAACGTGCTTGTGATGTCTTATTTGTCTTGTGAATACGAGTACCTAATCCTGCAGTAGTATTTCCCTACTCTAGTACAGGGGTATAAAGGTGATCGCATATTTGTCAGCATCGTACGCGCAGCACGTACAGCCAGCCCGCACATTTCATCCGTACCGTACGCGTCGTCTTTCAAAAAATGCTGTAGGTATCCAAGCGCGTACGACGCATGCGACGCGTACGATGCTGACAATTGTGCGATCACCTTAAGTGTAGTTTTTTATCACCTTTCTGCTTAGATTATATTGTGTAGATAATTTTATTCTAAACGAATAATAACCGACTTCAAAATAACATAAAAACTGCTCGTCAGATCTAGCTCAAATTTAAGTGGGACCACATGACATGCACCAGCTTTCGATTATAAAAAGAATCATCAAAATCGGTTCACCCAGTCGAAAGTTCTGAGATAACAAACATAAAAAAAATACTGTCGAATTGAAAACCTCCTCCTTTTTTGAAGTCGGTTAAAAATTAATTGTCCTAAGCGAAACGAGAGTGGTTACTAGTTTTAAAATAAAACTGGTTATGACGCTATTCGAGGGTACTTTGTTTATTTTTATGAGCGTTTTGCTAGCTTGTTAGAATAGAAAAAGTACTTTGCATTACAAACTCGGTGGTTTTAGCTTTTTATGACGTATCTAGTTATGTTGGGTTCGCGGAGGTTAACGAGCTTTCAGAATAGATCAGAATAATGAAGAGCTTTGAAAGAATAATTACCAATTACCTGCATTTTAGGTTACATAATATTTTTACGTGTGGTTTACGTGTTTCATTAGTTATTCACCAGTTACCAGCAGGTATATTTTTTATTTTTGATCGGTACGTGTATTTATGACGGCATGTAAGTTTTTTTTTGCTGTTGAAGATTCTGTCCATACAAGTCTTGATACACCCTATCCCTTTACATTCCCTTTACATTCCGTACTTGATACATCAAGCAGTGGGCCGTTATGGGTCGAATCCACATCCTTTGGCGTTTCAGATATCCACGGACGACCACTCACAATCACCATCGCCTGGTTTATGCACCTTGCACTTGATTGTATATGCATGTAATGTATTGTATACAGTTATTATTCATCCATTTTACTTCAAAACAGATCGACATCGTTTCGAGAATGTTTTATTCTATTCAATGCTAATGTGTTGTTTACTTAGCAGGGCACTGAATGTGACTGTGCTTACACCTGATGTAGTCATTCGATTACCCCTTTCAAGGTGTTCGGTTATGATTAGCATGTTATTATGCTTATTTCGAAATTGTTTGCACCGAAGGTCTTTTTCCAACACGTGTATAAGTGTACCTAGAATATTATATGTACATAGATGCGGTAATTTACTTAAAATAACATTAAACTATCAGCGTTTTGACTTATTTCTACTACTTATAGTTTCCTCATGTTCACTGTCCCTCCGTCTGTCTGCAGCATAGCGCAGAGATCTTTAGCTAGCTATATAGTTGGCACGGGTATACCTTACATATTTATCATATCTACAATGTGTTAAAATAATGTCTTTGTAACGACTGTAACGGTGTAAACGGTGGCACGGTTCATTATCATTTTTTGGTCTAAATTGACCGGGCTATTAAGTATAAAATCGATAGATAAGGAGTTAAACTCCAAATGATCCATTGTCTTGTCCCTAGCTTACATAAAAGTGACTCAAATTGCATAGTAATCGATTAAAGGTATCGACTATAAGTATAAATGTCTTACGTCTTGTCTGTGACTACTAAAACTCGTCGACAATTCATTTAAATCCTCAAGGTAGTTACATTTCATTCAGTCCATATATGAAAATATATTTTATACCTAACGGTGTTTTCCACACCCGAGACACAGCATCGTCATAAATATAATTATGACTTATTTAAATAAATTACCCGCAAGTAGCTGCTTCGCAGAAAATAGCCGTTAATTTTAAATTCATAAATGTAAGCTTCACGCTATCATGTAGCTACCTACTTACCTTTGACAGTTATGTGAAAGACATTTCATTAAACCTCGAAGCGCTCACCTTTGCTTTCGCTACGAAATGCTCTACTTAAATGTTTATGTATGGAAAATATTGCCTTAAAATGTAGCGATTTTGTAATTTATAGTTATAAAACTAACTAGCCTTTACTTTGCTTCATCAAAACATAAATAACCAACCACTTTGTCCGCACCATCCGGGCATTGAACCCAGAAGCACTCACAAGACTGAATCATTACCAACTACGGGCTACTGAATCGTCATTGCAGAGTTTTGCAGCTATACAAAACGTAAAGTCATAATTAGATGAATAAATCAGTTTAATGACCACTTTATTACCCCGTGATCCCTAAATGGAAGAGATTATAGTCCTCCCGCTGCAGATAGGGACTTAATACAATCCAATTGCTATAAATTTACAGTGTTTAAGTCTTGCTATGAAAATTATTGGTTGTATTTAAATGCGTTATTACGTCGATGGTAATGATATTACTGATATTTTATACTGTTACCTTACCTACCTTACCGTACGCCTTAGGGTACGCGTGCACAGTTCCGCATCCAACGACACGATTCTTTGTATAAAAACTCATACAAATGCGTCAATAATTGTCTATTGGCATCGCAATTCGCAAGGCATGCATCGGCCTGATGGTAATGCCGTTGATATTCGCTGCCGATGACACCGTGTCACGGAGCTCACCGAACTCGGATATTTGTCAACAAAATAAAAGATGACATTTCGTTCGGATATTAGACACGACTATTCCAGTGCTGGGTTCGGGTTCCTCTCCTAATGTGAGAGGTAGAAGCTTTAGCCCAACACGCTGGCCGAGTGCTGATAGGTGGACTTAAGACACTTTGAGACCTTTGTTTTTCTTCACCGGTCTAATTTTTTTTCTGATTCACACTTACCATTGAAAATTAGAGGTGCTTGTCGGATCCTCAAACCACTCTATGCCGGAGATAAACATTAGGCGTATATATAACTACTGGGCTATTTCTCCCAAAATTAGCTATCATACTAATATCGAAAAATGTTGGGTGTACTAAAGGACCATATCGGATCATCATTCTGAAACTCTCCACGTTCAGCTAATAAATGGAGTCGACGTTCAATTTGAATATCGCGCAGAGACAGAATTTTAAACGCGTTATCGTATTCAATAAGTTATGTTCAAATGAAATTTTTGCACAATACCTAAATGAAAATATTTATAACTTTTTGATGAACTATTTCAGTATGATAAATACAATGCTCGGAGTCTTGTTGGAGTCTTGAAGACCTCAAATGGGGTTGTTAAGATAAATGATTAATTTCTTGATTTATGATTAATGTGATTGAAAAAAAAATTAGCATAAGTTTTTTAATTTACTAATTAATTATTGTTGGAGCTTTGTTAGGGATCAACTTGATGTTGAACGGCGAAGCAGCACAACACAAGGTGATTGTCGGTGGATGGTGTGTTCAGTCAAGTAATTAAAAAAACACAATAATTTGCGTTCCTAATAACATTTATATTCAGTTGAATTCTACGATACATGAAATGATGAAAGCTATGGCGGCTAATTGAATTTATGAAATGGAATTATGAATTAACACTTTTAAATTATTTTTATTTAAATTTTTCATGGCTTCAACGCCTTCAACAAAAAAAGATGGAGCAATCACGGCAACAATAGAAGACAAACTTCCGGATTTAGGCAAAATTAACACCGTATAAAAGTAGCTATCTATTAAATGGCAATACAATAGGAATGACACAATTGTCGTCGAAACCACATCTTGCAACATAGCAACAGAGCCATGACCCACCGCAAGCTGTTCGTAAATACGACACAATGCGTCGTTTCCCAACGGACATAAATGGTGACAATTTTATGATCATTTATCATGGAAGTTTAAATTGGTTACCACGTTTGTCTCTTGATTAGGTTTTTAATGGAAAATCTAACTGAGTTTGCCCCAAACACGAGACGGAATTGACTTAACCTGATAGAAAAGCTTCGTATTTGTAATACATGGCTAATAATCCTTCCTGGCAGTCGGATAAAAAGTAAATGTCTTTAAAAAATATAAGAATCAATATCAACTTAAAGGAATTATTGGAGTGGAGGGGCAGACTAGACGGTCACTAGATAGGAAATGACTACCGTTTGGACATCATAAACGTTACAGCTTCGTACATTATAGCTCATTTATCACCGATTTTAAAATAAAACGAACGGGAATTAAAACACAAAGGCAGAAAAAATAAAGAAACGGGGAATCCGTGTTTTAGGGTTCCAAAGAAAAATCGGAACCTTTATAGTTTCGTCATGTCCGTCTGTCCGTCTGTCTGTTCGTCTGTCCGTTCGTCCGTCCGTCCATCCGTCCGTCCGTCTGTCCAAAGCATAGCGCCTAGACCCTTAGTGCTAGAAAGCTGTAATTTGGCATTTATTAAAACTCCAAAATAGTAGAATAAAATATTGAAAACCCCCCACGTACCCCATAGTGTGTGAGGTATCGTTAAAATGGTTTTTCAAAAATATTATGGGTTTGCGAAAAGCGTTTTTAAATTCAGGGGCCCATTTGTGAAATATTTAGCTTTGAAGTGCCAATTTTCCTTAGAATCAAGTGTCCCCCCCTGCTAGCTAAACGGTTGGAGATGGACTAGTGAAAAAATCACAAAAATAGGTTATATTATGATCAATTTACAAGGAAAACTATCACGGCTAGGTGAGCTTAAGCAGTTAATGAGTAATAGTCGATAAACTTACACTTTCGGATCCCTACATTACGCGTAGCCTCATACGCACATGCCTGGTTTTTATTGCAATACTTGTGCAAAAGTCGTTTGGATGTCTGGTTGTGCTGAAAATTTAACTAAAAGATTCCATTTCAGAGGAGAAAAGCCAAATTGAAAGTCCTGTCGCATAATGAAATTTTCGTCACTAATTGCAATGTACGAAGGTAAATTCTTTCAAAATTAAAAATTGCAAGCGTCTACATTTGAGGGGCGCAGCGTCCTCCCCTCACTCCTAAACTTTCCCGTTCCACCGCCTCTCGATACTCGCTACATCACTTGTTGAGTCCTTTGTTGTCTGGTATGAGGAACTTAATAGAAAATGCAGGCGGAATGGAGCAAATACTTCAAAAACACCGACTATTCCTCTAGTTCTTACTCATGTTTTATTGGAAGTTTCTTTTTAGTGTGTATACCTATCGTCATATATACGTACAGTCACTATAAAAACTAACTTTAATTAGCTGGTGCCTTAACACAGTCTAGTATGATATAAGGAAACTTAGCCTTCCAGTCTTAAAATAAGTTCCATGAAAAAGACGGATTCTTCATTAATTTTGTAATATTGTATTGGGCTAAACCAATTAGTCATTTACCGCAAGTGAATGCAACACTGTCAGGATATGAGAAATATTGGACCGGGTTTGTTATTCTCGTCTTCTTGTGATTACCCGGTCATTCCACAACAGAATCCACCACTTCAGAGTAGCGTCACTGAATTGACTGTTCTTGTTGACCTGTTTTGTCTTCTTGTACCTAGTTTTATTCAGAACGGTCACAAATGAATATAATTAGATGAAACGAGTCATTTGTAAGAGTCTAGTTCCAAAGCCCTTAAACCACACGAGGTTAATGAGCAACTTTATTCATATCAAAATGATCAATGTTTGCGTTTTCTCTCTGATTCTCTTTCACCAGTGCAATTTCACAATGTGATTAGGTTAAGGACGTGAGATTTTGTTTATTCCGTTATCCCGTCTCCCCATTAATTTCCCCTCAGACCGACGGGAAGCGTCCCGGTGGCGACTGCTATTGTTGCCTGACCTGCTTTGTTGTCTGGGATTTCAACTTATGTTTTCAATTTTCTCGGTTCTGGAACATCAAAATAGGGATTCATTCCACACAACTATAAAGTTATAGGTACATTAGTAGCATTATGAGACCTAGGGTTTCTACCTAGTGGCCCGAGTCTTTCGCGTCTTTTTTACCGTAACCCATTGATTATGCCTATGGTAGTACATCCGTACTCAGCCATCAGGCTATGGCCTTAGTGACTACTTACATACTATCAATGGAATTTTCTCCATTTAATAATCATATGTTAATGCTCTGTTACAGCCCCACCTGAAGGTAATTGTGTAGTCTTGGATGAACGCACTAACCTAGAATAACCCTATTCACTCAAGCCTCGTTTGGAGGCTATGTGATTCAAATTATTATTTTGACGAGTAAATTTTTTTTTTATAATTACAACTAAGTTTTACAATGCCGCAGATTCAGTAGATATTAGAACTAGCCAAATTGCTTGTAACAAGCTTTTTTCATTTTAAATCAAATACCACGTCTCTCTGGCTGGGGAAAGTTTACCATTTCTCCCCTCCGTTAATTTCCTCTCGAGTCTCGCCCGGACGCCGTCTGCACTTGTTGAACCCTTTGTTGTGTGGGCTTCCTGAGAAATAGAAAAAGTAGAAAAAGTATTCTAAACTCCAAACTAATTTACTGTTGTAGACGTAGTTATGTTTCTGATTTTACGAGTACCAATGTCGTTTGTTTTTTCGTCGCGGTTTTCCAAGAAGTTCCAGGGTTTTGAGGTTGGATAAGAGTTTCTAAGTGATGTAATTGGCAAGTTAAAGTTTTTAATGTTTTATATTGGTAAAGCGTAGTTACAGGGGCCGAGTTCGAATCTTGACACGCACCTGTAGTTTATTATATGCATATTAGGGAGTTAATTTTATTATCACTTGCTTCGGTGAAGGGAAACATCGTGAGGAAACCTGCACACCGGAGAGTTCTCCATAATGTTTTCAAAGGTGTGTGAAGTCTACCAATCCGCACTTGGCCAGCGTGGTAGACTATGGCCTACCCCCTCACATTGTGAGAGGAGACCCTGAGCCCAGCAGTGGGACAGTTATGGGTTGTTACTTTACAGCATATTTAATTTCATCATAATCATCGGAAAGATTTTGTACCACTGTCCGAACTTGGAGGCCTGTTAGACAAATCTTACTAAAACCGTTCCTTAATAAGATCAAAGTTTGGGTAACATTAGTGAATGAGTCAGGAACCTAATTTTCCTTTTCGTTCTGTATAGTATCGCGGTACAGTAGCCCTGTAGTGTAGTACATTATATGTCTGTCCGCACTATGCTGTAAAGGCCGCTAGGGCCAACAACAATCGTCCATTCGAAAAAATAATCTGTATGATATTTTACGAGTAGTAGTAGGATATTTAGGGAATGTAGATTGTGGTCAAGCATTAACTTATTTTAAGTAAAAAAAAACCTAATTTATAGATATAAAATGAAATTCGTCACAGAGTTCACGTATTTATTGTACATGTTATTGCAGCACTTATGCGCGCACACGACTGCCCGCGAACTTAGTCTTTTACATTTTATAATACTTAATTCTAGGTTAAGGCTGTCCCTACAATATATTGCAGCTCCAAATTTGAAACTATACTCCATGCAATTTGCAGCCGAAACAAATGTAAACAAACCATTAAAATCGTTTTTTAGTGTTTTCACCAACTGACTCATTAAGACAAAATAGTACATTATGTTAAAAGTTTCAAATCGCTTCTTGGAAATAAGATTCTCATTGCAAAGTGTTTAAATGATGACAGTGTTATTTAATTTTGTTTGTTTCCACAATTACTCGGAATTTATAATTGTTATCGATCAATATGTATTTATTTAAGAATTCACAAATACCTTATTGAATAGTTTGTCTAAATAAAACGCATTTGGTGTACAAATTCATGTCAGTTGGTAAAAAATCCTTTAAAACGATTTTAATGGTTTGTTTATATTTGTTTCGGCTGCAAATCGCATGGAGAATAGAAATCCTCCTAATTTTTTTTTTAATTTTCCAAGCTTCCACCAAGTAATTAGCGCTACCAGTTACCACACGTGCGTATTGTATTTCATAGTCTCCCGTTAGATTCCCGTTTGTGGCGACTGAGTCTGTGGTCCTTTGTTGTCTAGCCCGCTGGCACGAGTCCCTGATAAAGCAGTTAATTTAATACGAGGTCGCCAGTCGTCAGAGCTCGGCGTTTCTGGTTTTTGTCGGTCGCAACCCAATCAGACAATTGCTAAAATACCTCGACAAAACATCGACGACTAATTTTTGCTGACCGCTTGGAAAAGTCCTACGAATATTATAAATACTAGCTTTTACCCGCGACTTCGTCTGCATAGACTTCAGAATTAGTTTCTTATAAAAAAACTGTATCTTTAATAAAAATTCATAAAAATCTCTTTTATAGGTTGTAGCGTTCGGCCAAAAGCAATGTTTTATTTCGTAGATCTTTAGTGTCACTGTGATGAGTGATGACAAACGACAAAACCGTGTCACGTTGTCCCTGTGACTATAAATTGTAATGACTATAAAAACTCCTTCGGGAACAGATAAATATCGCGGGATGAAAAGTATCCTATACTTTATTCTAGATTTAAAACTATCTGTGTGCCAAATTTCATCTATATCCGATCAGCCGTTTTTGCGTGATTGCGTGACAAACATCCAAATACCCAAACTTTAACATTTATAAATAACGCTTCACACTCATAGCCCCTAGGATTCCCTGTGTCGTGGGTGCCATATAAAACACACTAGACAAGGACATTCACACCCAGACCGAGAACAGAAATTCAAACTCGTCATTCAAATTTCCGCCTCGCTGGGAATCGAACCCAGGACCCTTGGTGCGGCGATCCGGCATGGTAACCATTGCGCCACACGGGTCGTCAATAATATTATAATTATGTAAATAATTATTAATGTTGACCTCATTGGAAAAAAGTTAATGAAACACAATTAAATTAATTATACATCAATTAAGTTTTAGCTAGTAATAACGTTTAACGAAGTTTTTCTAGTTCAAATTTAACTTTAGTAATTTGCGTGATATCAATATTTATAAATTCTTTTGTTCCAACACGCAAACAGGTAACAATGTCATCACTTGTAGGTATTAATTTAATTAGCAAAATCTATCACTCATCGTTAGAAAATTAATCATTTGATACTACGTAATAAAACTTCCTTGCAATTGATTTGATTGATTTATAAATTAAGAAATATTCGTAATACGTATTTTTAACAGACTTGAAAAAAGTAGGAGGTATTCAATTCGACTGTATTTTTTTATGTTTGTTACCTCAGAACTTTCGACTGGGTGAATCGAATATGATGATTCTTTTTTTAAACGAAAGTTGGTGCTTGTCATGTGGTCCCACTTAAATTTGAGCTAGATCTGACGAGTAGTTTTTGAGTTATTTTGAAGTCGGTTATTTTTTGTTGGCAAAATTATAGTTAACTATAAATATTTTATTGGACATAGGTGCGTGCTATTGAATAAATATTTGGATCGATTGAGTGACACTTGAGTGTAACAACACAGGTTATATATTTTTTGTTAGATTACTTTTTAAAAACAGAATAAACCTTGGAATTTGACAGATAACGGTCAAGTCATGATAAGCTATCGTCTGAAGGAAACATTGAGAAATCTTTCTGTTTATCGACGAAGCATCCTTTGTTCCGGATGACTGATATAATTTGACAGAACTACATCAATTATTATTATTACAGCACTCGTAAAATTTAAAAACCTTCACTTTGTTGACATTTTATAATATTATTAAGGGGTCATCCATAAATAACGTCACGTTTCTCGTGTGAGTGTGACAGTGTGTCACAAGGGGTGGGAGGGGTCCTAAATTTCGTGAGTCACATTTCAAAATCGAATAATTTGTATGTATAGGTAAATATTAAAAAAAAAACAATTAATGGAAATAAAACTTATTTTGGGAACTGTTGTTTTAATTTAATAATTTCATGATATATCATGAAATTTTACGCCGCGAAATTATTACACATATATGTGACGTCACACTAGGGAGGTCTCACAAATGTGACTAGCTGTGACAAGGACGGGGAATATCTTCAAAAGATCTTCACGTTCTTAAAGTAGGTGATTTTACGAATATCATTTTCCGTTTAGCAA
The DNA here is from genome assembly GCA_951805285.1 of Thymelicus acteon. Lineage (NCBI taxonomy): Eukaryota > Metazoa > Arthropoda > Insecta > Lepidoptera > Hesperiidae > Thymelicus > Thymelicus acteon. The sequence goes on along the minus strand of OX638226.1, from coordinate 3,948,880 downwards.
ATTGAGTACTTGTTCAAGTTATGAATGAACTTCTCCAATTACAACATCTAGATATACAATGTGGATGGAGAGCAATAAACCCAAGCGATTGGGTACTTTACTCATCCAACGCCGTATGATAGGACACTTAATAGGTCGAGGAGTAACATTTCGATTTACCCTTAATACGATTGAATGCGATCGTTAACAGATTTAAAGGTGAATATTAAAACGTGAAATAATCTTTAAAAAATGATATTAGGCGAAAAAGAAAGGAGTTAAAAGAAGCTTGGTTTTTCAGCAACAAAGTTGCTATTGTGAAAAAGGTGTTTGTTACCAGAACGTATAGTATAGGGAAACACTTTTAATTGATAGAGATGTATCACTCAGTAAAAGTATTTAACTTTTTACACTTTTAACTAATTCTATTACGAAAAGAAGTGTGAAAGTGGAATGCGCTTCCTATAGAGGTGTTTCCAGAGCATAGCGCTCAGGGTTTCCTAAAAGATAGGCATAAAGAAGAGAAGAGCTCTCCAGGCCCCCATCGCCTTGGTGACTCTTCTGGTTTGCTTATATCCTTAGGTATCAGATGACTCATTTATTCTCTAAGTGTTCTCTTTATTCTCCTTTTGTTAACCTTCAAAAAAGGAGAAGATTATTAAATTGTAGCAAAGATTTTTTTGATAACGAAAATAATGGCGAAAAATGTTGCAGTAGGTGGGATCATGTTTAGTCCATGAAGTACTAAATACGATATCTTCGCGTTCAGATCAAAGTTTTGTAACATCATTGATTTTATGCACCCAGTCTGTCTGCGTCTAGAGTCTAGACCGAACGTGTCTAGACGGTGTACAATGTCTAGAGCGATACGAATATGATATTACAATAATTTGGCGGGAAATTGCGACTTACCTTTACAGCTTTTGCCTCGTTTCATTCATTCGTGTCAAAATGTTTAATAATTTATCCTATTTTATTATTTAGGGATAGGTCTCCTTACTCTTTGTTATATCGAGTAGATAGCGTCTTTTTAGCTACATACATATTTATTTATTGCAACTTCTGCAAAAACTCTTGACTTTTATATCTTGTTCGCAGTAGTATCGTAGATAAAAATTATATTATTCATTATTATTATTACAAGTATCATCTCAATCTAATCAGTGGTTTTTAGGGTTCCGTAGCCGAATGGCAAAAAACGGAACCCTTATAGATTCGTCATGTCTGTCTGTCTGTCTGTCTGTCTGTCTGTCTGTCTGTCTGTCTGTCTGTCTGTCTGTCTGTCCGTCCGTATGTCACAGCCACTTTTTTTCCGAAACTATAAGAGCTATACTGTTGAAACTTGGTAAGTAGATGTATTCTGTGAACCGCATTAAGATTTTCACACAAAAATAGAAAGAAAACAATAAATTTTGGGGGTTCCCCATACTTAGAACTGAAACTCAAAAATGTTTTTTTCATCAAACCCATACGTGTGGGGTATCTATGGATAGGTCTTCAAAAATGATATTGAGGTTTCTTATATAATTTTTTTCTAAACTGAATAGTTTGCGCGAGAGACACTTCCAAAGTGGTAAAATGTGTGTCCCCCCCCCTGTAACTTCTAAAATAAGAGAATGATAAAACTAAAAAAAATATATGATGTACATTACCATGCAAACTTCCAACGAAAATTGGTTTGAACGAGATCTAGTAAGTAGTTTTTTTTAATACGTCATAAATCGTAAACCACAAAAAACATTGATCAAAGTAACAACGAACTAAAAGAACTTTTATATTATGTTACTTGCTGCTACGGAACCCTTCATGGGCGAGTCCGACTCGCACTTGGCCGCTTTTTGTGTGATACGGGCACAGAGAAAAAACTAGACTAGGTAGTGTAAATATCGACGGGTGCAAAGTAAAAAATGTTATCTGCAATATAGCTTTTTTGTACATAATTCTTTTCACTTTGCACTCGTCGATATTAAAGTCTGAAGATTTAAAAAAATCTTGCTCTTTCGATAAGAACCAAGCCAAAAATTAATAATAAAGATTTTCAAAATAGAATTTAATAACTAATTTACCTATCTACGTTCTTTATCGGCTCATTACCGTTCGAGAGACTTCATATGAAATCAATTTACGCTTACAATTAATTAATTAGCAATATTCCTCTAACTAATGAATGCTTTCATTCGTGCAATTTCCCGCTCGGTAGTTGTGTAATAAGCATCTAATTTATATCGGTATGTAGACATTGTAGTATAGGTAACACTATCTGCAATTGTGCACTAGCATTCCCTTTGTCGCGTTTGACTTGGAAAACACACAAAGTTAACTAGTACAAATTAAAAAAAAATTAAAAAAAAAACTCGCTTGCTGTCAAAAAACCTATCATGATATTATACTTTTTGGAATCCCTATGTTGAGCTCTTTAATTTGACACCCATATTACATTATTCATTTTTATTTATTGGTACTTCAAATTATGGCGTCTCACAGCCACCATATTTTTTTTATTATTTTTTATTTCACATATCGAAGAACACTTGGGTTATCAAGACGAATCTAACGATGTCTTATTTATATATTACTAGCTGACCCGGCGAACTTCGTATCGCCTAAGAATGTATAATCGGTACAGCCGTTCTTAGCCGTTACAGTTTCTGTGTGCTCTTCCCTCTCTCTCTCCCTCTCCCTCTCACGCTCCCGCTCCCGTTCCCGCTAATAGCTATCTATCAACTACACATAACAAAATTTTACCTTATCCCGCAGGAACAGGTCTATTTTCCGGGATAAAAAGTATCCTATATCCATCTCCGAGCTTTATTTGATATCTGTATAAATAACTAATCTATCAAATACATATAACAAAAATTTACCTTATCCCACAGGAACAGGTCTATTTTCCGGGATAAAAAGTATCCTATGTTCGTCTCCTGATTCTAAGCTAACTCCCCACCAATTTTCAGCCAAGTCGGTTCAGCCGTTCTTGAGTTATAAATAGTGTAACAAACACGACTTTCTTTTATATATATGTACATATAGATACGTTTAGCGGTTTGGAAGATACGAGGTAATAAAGAATATTACACACATACAAACATACAATATACGCGCGAAAAACATAACCCTTTGTAGCAGTTGGGTAAAAACACACCCAGACCGATTTTGATGTGCATTCTGTATCTAAACTAAAATACCAATATCGTTTACGCCAGCTTGGTAGACGAGTGTTTGTGTCAGTAAATTTATTATTGAAACAAAATTTGGAGAGTTATAAAACAATGTTTTACCGTCCCTAAAACATTGACCTGTCTGTCTGTACTTTTATGAGACGTGATAAAATCGCAAGACTGTTTGACGTGGTAATGAACGATAGGGATTATTATCGTCATGGTTTTGTTACAACCATGGATATATACTCTATCTGGATTATACACTTTGTAGAGGTACCTGAAGTTCGATTCCGACATGACGTCATTATGGAATGACACATTCGACCACAATCGATTTCATTCGAATCACAGGCCGGATTGAGGTTGTCCTTCATAATTGTAGTGTGTCCACACTTACTTCGAAAAATTATGTCCTATTTTGATATGGTTCTTCAAAATGTTTTTATAGGTTATTTTCTGGTAGTAATCATTATAATATTGAAATAATACATTTATTAAAATTTCTTAAAAATTACCGAATTTAAATTATTGCATTAAGAGTAAATTGAAAATTAAAGAACAAAATTACGGTACATCTATATTATAGTTTCATCTTAAAGATGTTTTTAAACCATTATAAAAAATCGCAATCTAATGATATATCCTGGGGCTATAGCTAACATGGACACAATACAAAAATGGTCCTTCTCATATGACGTCATCGGTCGTCAGGTACCACTATAAAGTTATCTATCCAGTTAGAGTAATATATCCATGGTTACAACTGTTCAACATATACTATGATCTTAAATCAGTGTTATTTTGTGTTTAACTGGCATCATGTACAAAAAATTCGATGGGGTATGTGATCTTACTTGTCTACTATGAGTTGCGAGCCAAGAAAAACGTGTCTTACAAGACAAGAATAAATAGTTGAAAATTATGTAGACAATTATGTAAAAATCGCTCACGGTTTGTTTTAGACTTTTAGTTTTTTCAAATCTGCAATGAAATAAGATTTTGTCGCTGTAATAAATTATAACAACAGTAATAAGTCGTATAAATAGTTATGATAAAATAGTCATTCTTAAAGCTAATTTATCAAAACTTATTGTTAGTATGTAGGTGCTATGTACCAACTTCTTAACTCTAAAATACAAAATGTTAGGAATATAATGTCCGATATATTGTATAATACGTACAATATATCGCACGCACTTGACAAGTTGTAAAGCGGTCCCAATTTAAATGTGTTTCAAGGCTTTAATCGAAAAACTGCATATCGTGTGGTCAAATGTGTTCTAGCGTTACATCTGTATAGTATACACAATTACACGTACGACATTCACCGGTTTTCGTTACCCTATATCGGTGTCAGGGCAGCTAGTGTGCAGTTAGCAACACGCGTAAAGTACCACTATACCCACAGTACCAATACCACAATACCAGCAAGGTTAGTGGATGGCTCGGTTTAAGGTATAGATTTGTGTGATTTGCAGTATGTAAATAAACTGACGTGGATATGTTCAGTCTATATACCATGCAGTCGTTCAGTGAAGCCGTGAAGACAGGCTTAAGCGGGTTGTATGTGGCGAGATGGCAAGGCTGTAGCTAGAGTTGAATTTGAGGTAGGGCAGCATTGGTTATAGGTAGGGCGGAAGTAAAAAAAATATCACGGGCTCCTAAATCAATCATCATGTATATCACTGACGTCTAGGTCACAGAACAAATAATTATTATAAATGTTTGTCACAAACTGTGGTATGTTCGGAAAAGTTTAGATACCTATCGCTACAATTTTTTTATCTCAAACTATGAACAAACAATTTAATTATAATAATTTATCTTAGTTTTTGGTATTTTTAAAGTAGGGCATTGTGATTTTCAAGGCATTGCCCCACAATGCCCCCCCCTTCCCCTAGCTACTCGCGTTGCGGTGTTGGTATGAAGATGAACTCTCAATATCAAGGGCTTGGTGAACTGTATTGTTTTATATTGTGCTATGGCACCAGATCCTTTCTATTGGAGGTCGCTAGGGTTGGTACCATAATTCTTTGGATAAGTATTTCGCAAGCAGTTGGAGAGCCAAAAATAATGCGTATCCCGTTTTCGTTTTATCGGAAATCAGTTGTGTCTCTACGGTTACTGATGTAACTTGTTGATGCTTCCCACAAAATCAGGTGGCTCATGGTTTATCAGCCCTTTTTCTTTTTCTTCTCTCTTTCTTAGCCAGCAACGCATCATTGATGCCTTTGGTATTGCTAATGGGGGATGATAGCCACTTACCATCAGGTGGATCTTCAGCTAGTTTTCCGGCTATTTTTATAAAAAACCTAACAACGTAATATAGGACCTCACACGAAGCCCTATACGCCATTGCCAACTCCAACAAATCGCAGAGCATAAATGTAAAAATAACTTACCTCATCCGTTTTTGGTATTCAAATAATATCACGGAATTCGTACGCAGTGTACGCACGTAATGAGTTTAAAACTCGATAATCACGTAAGCGAATCAACTGTTACCGAGATAATAAAATTATAAATACGCGTGCTAAATTTTAATGTTGTTGCTTACTAGTGTGTAATACTAGTGTGCTGCCCGCGGTTTTGCTTTGCATTGCTTTTGCTTTGCGTTTTCCGGGATTAGAAGTACCCTATGACTTATTCCAGATGTCACGGATATCTACGGTACTCTTAAGGGGTTTACCTCCAGCTCTTAGTAGCTCGGTTATGATTCCGTCATCTTCTGGTGCCTTGTTGTTTTTAAGCTGTTTGAGAGCCTCTCTAATCTCATACAGGTGACGTCCGGGATATCCTCTGTGTAGTGTCGGGTCAGTTTAGCTCGCTTGTCGCTCTTTTCGCTAGGAGGTGGAGACTTTGGAGGTGACTTTATTCACCTGAGTTAATTCACGCAGGTGTCTTAAGTCTACTTTTAGCGTACTTTATTCACATGCGCCTAGGTGATTTAAATGTACTAATAGAGGTGAATTGATATAAGTAGACTTAATTCCTTTCCTTTCATTTTAGTCAGTGCAATTAGAGAAAAATATTTTTATGCTCTAACACGTTATTAAAGCGCCCTCTAATTGAAATTTTTAAAAAATATTCAATGTACAGAAAATTTGCCCTTTGAGTTTTATTATAGTTAGTTACATATTCATCAGAATTCAAATCTAATGATGGGATCCGTGGTACCATACTCATATACCCTGCGAACGCTATTTCGTTAAAGTCGGATATTAGTATTTTTTCTTAATTTTTAACGCAAAATAAGACAGGGCGCGGTTCAGGTGTTTGTAAATGCTTAAGCTTATGAGTACTTTCATACCATTTAAGTTAATTGTCTTTTGTTTGTTCCAGGTTAATGTTTTCGCGTGCCTGCATCCATATGTATGTATAGTGTTTCATTGCATCACTCCAAATTACGTAACGATATAATAAAACGAAGTGAAGTATGACGAGACTTAAAAGTTATGAGCAACTTCGAATAAAACTTTGTTTAGGAATTTAATTTAGTTCTTTAAAATATGTTTTTGCGAAATCTTTTTATTTTAACAAATTATTTTATTAATACTTATAAAATTTTAACAGGGCTGAATCTGTAAATATATTTTTTTACGTTGATCGAATGAAAACCAACATTTTTTAAATTAAATTTAATTGTACAAGTTTATATGAATCTTGGAATCATGTAATGACAACAACCAGAACTGAAGACATCGTGCCCTTCGGAGCACGAAAGCATTCAGATCACACATTCAACTCCTGACCGTGCCCACAGTTGTCAGATCACAAACTATTGAAAAGCAAAAGCAAAAGCCATCGGGCATTTATTTATAACTAATTTCAATAATTTAAGTAAAAAACACCCGTATATCATTGATTGAACTGAAAGAAGTAAATGATATCCCGCTATGTCCATGTTTATACAAACTTCAATGTGATATCCGTGATGCGAGTAATAGAACTTGTAAAGGCAATTAATATGAGTGCAGCAATTAATAAAATTATGCAAGCATATGCCGCGCACGTTGTGCATTCAAAATAGAAATCATAAATAAATATGTCTATCAGCAATTAAAGAAAATAAGGCGCATGTTTTTAAACATGTACACCTGCTGACTGCACGTAATAGTATTACTCTCGGTTAATAACTAAGGTTAGGTTAGGTTAGTTTCCACAATCCTTCCATTACAGGGTACGGGTCTCCTCTCATAATCTCTTCTCTCTTGTCTCATCGTGACCATGACAGTCATCTTTAATAATCTCTGTTTACGACAAAAAGAATCGAAAGAATAAATCTTGTTCTCAAAAGCTCTTAATATCTCAAGTTACAACTCTTTAAACTGCGCTTGCGAAAATCCTTCTTATCTAAATCACCAAAATCCAATCCCGATCGGGAAGCGCTTGCATTTCCGTCGGCGGTCGTCGCTCGCCACCAGCCAACAGGGCGTTGACACTCTTTGTCTGCCACACGCCCGTCTGATGCCACACCCACGCTGAATACAGACAATACAGACGAATTGGATGCGGTAAGTGGTGATTCAGATCTGTTTATGAGATATCTGCATTGAACTGCATTGGCAGAAGCGCTCATTTGGACTGATGAGGTTATGGGAAAGCACTGAGTGGTCGGACGTGGAAAGCTCAGGATTGGTAAGAATGATGCAAGCTGGCGAATCCACTTTAGCAATATCTTTCTGTTCTTGTGTCAGTCTTTAACTTCATACCTTTTTTCACTTCGTCTTCTTCAAATCCATATTGGAGCAGAGTTCCAGGTGCCTCTTAAGTCTTAGGTAGATCAGAATATGACTATATTGTGTAATAATTGGTTATATTATATCTATACCCATTTCTTTAATGTAGAGCAAAGTGATATAAAAGTTTCCCTATTTTCCACTATTATCTTGCGCAATATTCTCTCCGCCATTGTCTTGCTGCTGTGCTGTCAAAGTTAGTTTGTGTGCATAGGTAAATAATTGGCAGCTTTTATGACTAATGACTCTAGTTAGTTTCGGTTAGTTAAGTTTCAGTGCTAAGTTTTATGGTTAGATCCTCGGCCAGAAATGTGCTTTATTGATGAATTTTTGTTCTCAGATCCTGACTATTTGTCACAACAAATTTACATTTCACAGCGTACAATATTCCTGGCGCTAGTAAAACATTGAATCGTAATATGAGGATGTGTGTGTGTCTGTGGCCCGTGGGCATTGGTTATCTGATAAACTGTAAACAAGCACTATCGAGCAATTTTTTTGTGGTGAACTTGCAAAATGTGCACTGAAATGCTCACAATATTAAGCATACGGCAATTTTCTTAACATTTTTTTACTGAAATTCCTTTGTTTCTTCAGACATCGACTTCGACATTGACATTGGGTATCTTCATTTCTCTGAAGTTTCCACGTGCTCACCAAAATGGCTAACATTGTGTCCTTAATAAGCGTATAATTTGCGCCATTTCTCCTAGCTCTTGCAGGTACGAAATAAATCTTGAGGATATATAAAACGTTATTGCGCTTTTTATGTGTCTGCCCGTCTGTCTAGATAGGTGTGTAGGGTCCATGTACAGATTGTACAGTGGGTGTGTGTTGTAAGGGTCTCGCCGGTCGTTGTTCGTTGTGCTCGCTCGATGCAGGTTGCACTCTGTGTCGTCAGTTGCCTCAGTTGGGCACACGATTGCCTCGCGGTCGCCCGGTTGCCGCGCCGCATCGCGCGCTCCGTCGTCCTTCGCGACTCGTCCAAAACTTTTTTCAGTTTCGCTCTTTTTATACCTCCTTGTTTATATTGGATTGTTGCGTTTGCCCGCCCTCTGTATTAGAAAGGTGCGTATGATATTATGCGTTTTTATGATTTTGTTTTTCTTACCCAATGTTATGTTTATGCGATGGTGAAATGGAAGTAAGCTTGCTTGCTTTGGCAAAGTGTCAAGTGAGTAAGTTACGTTAAGTTTGTTTTTAAGAGATAAGCTCTGGATTTTAATTTCGAAATTCAGTTTCGACTGAGTGCTTTTGAAGTTGTTTTCTCGATTCATTTAACCCACTCAGTCAACGAAATCAATTAGATTTCAGGTAGATCTAGATATATGTACCTATATAGATATATTTTTAGCATATTCCATTTAATATAATTATGTATTGTATCGATTATAACTTGCAAATCAAATTCCTAATAAAATCCTGCCTTAAAATATGACAAACCTACTGAACTTTACAACCGACTCAATAGTGAGTTGAGATGACGATATGAATATTAAAAAAAACTGGGCAAGATCGTGTCAGGCCACGCGCAATGTAGGGTTCCGAAGTACATACGTAGTAAGTTTATCGACTATTACTCATTAACTACTTATGCTAACACAGCTGTGATAGTTTTCCTTGTAAATTCATCATATAAACTATTTTTGACAATTTTTTCACTTGCTCAACTCTAACCGTTTAGCCAGCAGGAGGGGGTACACTTGACTCTAACCAAAATTAGCACTTTAATACCAAATATTTCGCAAGCGGACCCCTAATTCCAAAAACTGTCTTAGAAGACCTCTAATTTTTTTGAAAGACCTTTTCAATGGTACCCCACACTATAGGGTACGCGACGAATAAAAAATTAATCCTCATGTTACCTGTAGAGGAGGTGGTACCCTGGAAAAAAAATGGTTTTCAATATTTTATTCTATGATTCTGGAGTTTTAATAATATACATATATATCCATGCCAAATTACAGCTTTCTAGCATTAGCATATCGGACGGACGGACAGTTTCGATTTTTCTCCGGAACTCTAAAAACTGGTAAGTTATAATTTTAAATGACGTGCTCATGAGTTTCTTTCACCAATTTCTTAACTTATAGCACCTATCAGAAAGGGTAAATCGATGTTTTGAGGGTACAAAAAGCATTACAGTGTAGGTACAACGTTAAAAAAAGAGTAATGTTTTGTTTGTATTTGCAAATACAAAATTGAAGTCTTATTGATTTATGTTTTTGATCCCAGATTTTAAAAGAAATTCCTTGGAGCTTGCAAAACGAGGGCTCGACCCTCATTATTGCCAACGAAATTATCCCACTAAGCTTTGTTCAACAAAAATGAAGTTAATATAGGAGCGAAAGTGGCCGACTTTATTAATTTTTACTAGAAAGCGTGAAATTAGTACCTTGCTTTAATATTACTTACTTATTGTATTTTTATGACTAAATACAGAAAAAAAAATTGAATCTCTCTTTGGTTATTATTCTAAGCTACGAATTACGGTACTGTCTACCCATATTGAAGATCTTCATACCTGACATAATATGTGTAATAGACCGCTGAAAGAACGTAGTGGAATACATATATTGTCACCTCTTGAATATTATGAGAAGACTTACACCCCAACTCAGTCACTAACGGTTACTTTAATCGCTCCTTAGTAAAGAATCATCATACAAATTCTGTACTAAGGAGCGATTTAAGTAACCATTAGTGACTCTGAGTTGGGGCGTTAGGTACTTTGAAAACCTAACGATGATTCTACTATCGCGAGATAAGAAAACAGCACTCAATTTATGTTAAGACATATATAGTTCTGTCAGTTTTAGTTATTGTTGCTCTAAAATGTGTCTTATTCTTTCGTAATGAAAAGAACAGTAGAAACCGAACCTAAAAGAATGAAGTTGGGTAAACATGACCCGCCTGATAATGAGTAATAAGTAACAATATTCTGGTGTGGCTTTGTAAACATCACAATCACGTTTCTTGATGCCAGAACGGGTCACCAGAACCGGAAAAACACAAGAAACAACGCAATTTAATCTAAGCCCAACCAAAACGTTCGTGTCTCGAAGTATAGTTAGTTATATCTAACAAAAATCTTGTTTAAGGGCAGACTGGTAATATCATTTATTTTTAGAGAAAATTACTTTGTGATGAGTATGGGGCCTAATACAATTACTACGGAGAGTGTATGGACAATAGCCCGCGTTTTCCTGGTACAATAAGTATTATAATTATTATGTTACTCAGATCAGTTATACTCAATGTGCGGCTCGCCAGCCTTTTGCAGTTGGCCCATCTAGGGTTACTTTATTTTATAATAATAACGGAAACCTAACAAAACAATAATATTTTTTTTATTTCTTTGTTTTCATGACGTGTTTGTGGACCGTATGAAAAAAGGCAGTTTTTTATGGAAATAGCCGGCAAACTAGTTGACGATCCACCTGATGGTAAGTGGCTATCGTTGCCCATGAGCATCAGCAATACCAAAGGCATCACTGATGGGTTACCGGCCAAGAAAGGGTGAAAAAAAAGAAAGAAAGAACTGGCTCTCAAACCCCCAGCTGAAACACGAATCGTTTGGCGGCTGACTCATGCTCAAGGGTGGTAGCTATCCAGGCGAAACCCATGGAGAAAGAATAATAGTAATAATGGTAGATATTAATTAAAAGTTAAAATCAACATTATAATCCCTCCAATATAATCCCTCGAGGGGCCCTACCACCAGCGTGCCGGATTTTGTCGCCTCTTACGATACCCATCCGGCGTGGGATTGGGGTTAGTATTCTAAGCCGCCCCAATACGGCTAAAGCAGTGGTAATCAGTATTAATTTACAACTGTTCTAGATCTACCTCTTAAGCTTCACGTCATACATCCATCCTCAAAAGCTTTCACATATAAAATATTCGTAGGATAAAAATATCACCTAATTATATTATATCTCTAGTGAATATAAACAAAGTAAAACAAATCGACGCTTGAAAGGCAAAAATTACCAAGCGACATGTTGACAACTTTACACTAGAGCATTTTAAAGTTTTTATTTTAGAAAAAAAATCGTAAAAATCACTTTATTAAGCATTTAAACTGCATGTAAAATTCATTGGAAATTAAGTAGCTATGACTAATAGGCGATTTTTTACGATTTTTTTTTCTAAAATTTTAACTTTAAATGCTCTAGTGTAAAGTTGTCAACATGTCGCTTGGTAATTTTTGCCTTTCAAGCGTCGAAATTAAAGTGATCGCGCGGTCACCTCCACATTATGAAGTTTATTCCATCAGACGCCCACGAAGGTACTGGAACTACTCATAATAAATAGTTCAACTGTTTGCATTACTATTTATATCGTAATACGTTGCTATTAGAGTAATGAAGACGTTGAATACTTATTCTGACCCCCAGACATGTCAGTATTAGGATTCCTTACGCTTATGATTAAAAAAAACGCATATAAGTTCATTATCTGTTTTAATATCCGCCTGTAATAGGTACCTGTTAATTATGATGTATGTATTCATATCGATTCAATGCATCGATTTGCATTTGTAATTGAAGATAACTTTGTTTGCAAAATTGTATGTATGCGTATATCGTTAGTTTTATATCTGCGTATCATGTATGTGTCATATCTTACTTATGGACATGTCACTATTGATCACTTTGTTGAAGCAATAATTTAATAATTTCTACGAAACTTCAAGCTACGTTATTGTTACCCGACTGCCAAGGAAGGGTTATGTTTTTCGCTCGTATCTTTTATGTATGCGTGTAATATTCTTTATTACCTCATATCTTCCAAACCGCTGATCGAATTCACATAATTAAGATATCGTTTGATTTGTCTTGATAACCGAAGTGTTCTTAGATAAGTAAAATTAAAAAAAAAACAAATGTGGTGGCTGTCATATGCCATTGTTTAAAGTACCTATCAAAAAATAAAAATAAATTAAATAATGCAATATGGATATCAAATTAAAGAGCTCACCATAAGGATTTCAAAAAGGTATATCATGATAGGTTTTTTAATGGCAGGCGGATTGTTTTTTAATTTTTAAATTTATTTCAATGTTTAATAAGTAATTGAATTGATAACGTATAACTTAATACTAAATACGGAGACAGATTTATTCCTAATTGTTTATGAATGAAAACGAATTACGAATAAGCAAGTCCCTGAATTAACGAAAATGAAATAAGCCCTTTCAGAACCTTTCTACGCCAGCAGCAATAGGTAGTGAATCACTACTAGTGATGAGCTATAATTTTTTGACGTCACAAAGTCGAACTTCGACTGCCGAAGGTTAAAAGTCGTTGGAAGAGTCAGCTAAGTACGCTTACGAGTCATTACTCTAATGCGTATACTTAACAATAAAAGATCTTTCAGAATCCTTAATACACAAAGATGTAAATCCACATGAGTGATTATAAACAAAACAAAAGTCATTCCAAATCAGGATCAAATTAAAATGAACTTATAAATTCATCAAAACTCAGTTTAGTTTTACTATATTCATTTTATTGCTGATGTAAAAAACGGCCCAAGTCTCTACTGAAATTATTTCTCCTCTTTATTAAAAATATAATTTAAGTGATTTGTAGCTAATGAATATGTGTATAAGAATTTTATAGCGACAAGCGAGAAAAATCAATTGTTTTCTAACAAGAGACTGTTTTGACGATAGTGCCCAATTAATTTCGCTTTCAAGTAATTTCAAAACTGTTGGAGGTACCAAAATAAACTTGCATATTCGTAGCTTATTGATATTCAATTTTGCAGTTTTACTTATCCTGTACCCCTAGTGAGAGCAATAAAGCAATTTTGCTTTTAATCTGACTTAGCGGCTACACAGCCGGGGCTCCAGACTAACCGGGGCCCAATTGCATTAAATTTTATTCCAAAGCGTAAAACTAGTAGGTACCTACTAAATATATAAACAAAGCATTAAACACAAAAATATGTAGCCAAGTTTCATAGTTAAAATACCTGCCTGATATTTTTCTTTGCCTCCTATTTGCATATTATTTTATTCAATTCCTAGTGGAAAGTTTACACTACTCCGTGACATTCCTTTGTTGCTGCACAGGGGTGAAAATAATACCGCCCTCGATAGCACTTCAATAAAAACAAACCTCGTTTGAATAATTTTAAGAGCCAAGTACCTATTTGCGAATTTCGTTTCAATAATAATTCTTTGAGCCGAGTGGTGTTAAATATGTACTGTTTAAATCAGTTTGTGCTGAAAAGGAATTTAAAAAAAGGAGTCGTAGGGCATTGGAAACACGGTACTGCCAAATGCATAGGGTAAATAAATATAATCCGAGATTATAACTATTCCATTATCTGTATCTGACTTTTACCATTGCCACCCAGCTAGTGCATAATGCACTGTAGCATTCAAAATTGGCGTTCAGTTCGAAGATTAGGTGTGTAAGTTTAAAACAAAATCTACAGAACACCAGTTAACTAATTACTTCAGACCATTAGGGTTAATGTTCTGCAAGCCTAGGAAGGGCAGTGAGATGACGAAATCCAATGAAGTCATATAACACAGCGTGCTAAATTAAGCTTATTTTTTGCCGTATTGGGGCGGCTTAGAATACTAACCCCAATCCCACGCCGGATGGCTGTCGTAAAAGGCGATTAAATCCGGCCCGCTGGTGGTAGAGCCCCTCGAGGGATTATATTGGTAATATTGATTTTAATTGGTAATTAACACCATTATTACTATTATTATTTCTCCATGGGGTTCGCCTGGATAGCTACCATCCTTGAGCACGAGTCAGCCGCCAAACCACTCGTGTTCCGGCTGGGGGCGTAAGAGCCAGTTCTTTCTTTCTTTTTCTTCTATGTTTCTTGGCCGGCAACGCATCAGTGATGACTTTGGTGTTGCTGATGTCCATTGGCGACGATAGCCACTTACCATCAGGTGGATCGTCAGGTCGTTTGCCGGCTATTTCCTAAAAAAAGCTAATTTATTCTGATAGGTATTCTACCTCTTTTGAATCTGTTGATTTATCTGATTCATGGCTGATTTATTCTACTACTACTACAGTGGACCCGTGGTAAGCTGGATCCTGTCTAAGAGGGTCCTAGGAAGTCATAGAGGCAGTACTCTATCATCAGACAAATTCGATAATCGGACTTCGCCCTGCAAAAGGTTTGACGAATTACCGCGGGTCTACTGTACTACTCAGTACTGGTGAATGACACTTGCTTCAGTCAACCGACAAAGGAATCGTCGCTTTCGGGCTGGGGGCTTGAAAGCCAGTTTTTTCTTTATTTTTATTCTTTCTTGATGTCTTTGGTGTCGCTAATGTCTGTGGCCACATACCATCAGATGGATCTTCAGCTCGTTTATCGCCTATTCCTATAAAAAAGTCTCATTTACTCGTCCTCTTCTTAACGGATTTAAGTTTGAGATAATCTGTTTCTACAATCTCAGCACCTGCCAATTTAAATAAACAATGTGTACTGATATAAGAACTGATAGTTCCATTGTAATGTCAGAATATCTTGGGCCTTTGTTTGATTTGCGGGATCTTAAAGACCGGACAGTGCGTCCATTTGTTTGTTTTTCGACAACCTTGCTATAGAACGAAATTGATGTGACGATCATATTTTTATGTACACTCATGTGTCCCGCATGCAAGTTGCCAATTACGCGTTGTCCTACGTGGGCGAATTAACGCGAAGCGATGCGGCGCGACGCGAAAATAACAAACAGTCGAGATGTATTGATGTCCTACGTGACCAAAAGCACGTAGAATGCGTTGCGGTGCGGCGCGATTTGACGCGAACGCGATCAGTTGGTTTGATATTTCCGCGCGAACTTCAGCGGCGCGGCGTATGTCAGTGGCGGTGAAGTAACAATTCGCGTGGACGTAGGACAGCGTCATCATAGTCATCATAATCATCGTGGGTCGTGGTCCAAGAAAACCCTCGAAGGTTGGCTAACTTTGGAGACTCATAAATATAATGTCATTGCGGTCAATTATTGTTTTCGAGAAGTGTCCATTGCTCGATGGCTTGTCCGGCTAAGTGTTCGACAGAGTTCAGCAACTTGGAAGGTTGGACAGGAATCGGGTATAGTGCCAAATTTTTGCTTTAGATCTTGTAATATTTCTTGAGAAAAAACTTCCGATACTTTTATTAGCCATTAATAAATCGATCAATGAGCGTGTTGGAATTTGCTGTTCAGTTATTCGATTCTGAAACAAACTTAACAATATAATGTGAAAAATAAAAGGACAGAAAAATTTAAAGTACTTCACATTTGATGACATCGTTAACGACCGCTATCATAGATTCGATCGTCCTTTCTTCACTGACGTAACGTCAGTCAGTGCTATCGATTTTGCTGTCCATTACAGAACAGTACACGACATTAAATAAATAAGCAGCCCACGATAAAAGCTCTATTGCAGGGCCCATTACGCCACATTATGTCTCGTCGAGGGACCCGGCTAAATTCATAAATGATTGCTAAGCTGGAGAGTTGAGTTTGAATGGATGTACAATTCATGCTCTTAAGTTAGTGTTTGGTTGTGCTCTCGTCTGATAATAATTTAAAAGGTGATCAAACACTTTGTATGTTCTTGCTCGGGAATAATAATAATAACGCACACTCATACCCCCGCAGTAGGTTCTTACCTGTGTCGCGGGTGGCATAGACGACACATAACACATCACAATAACACCCATGACCCGAGTACAAATATTCATCTGTCACACAAATATCTGCTCCGGCCGGGAATCGAACCCGGGACCCCAGTAGTATAGTATTGGGCATTCTGCCCCACTTGTTCGCTCAGGCGTCCGCCTTCGCGTCGTGGGGCAGAATGCCCAATAAGATTTCTGGTAATTAGGGCTTATACATTTTGTTCCACTGTTTCACTCTTCTATACGCCTCCTCCACGTGGAACAGAATGCCCAACACTGTTTCTGGTAATAAAGCGTTATACCGCGTTGTCGATGGATGAGATCTTCAGTGTACTTACTACATACGATAATAAATGTTAATGTGATGATTCTAATTACTCATTATCAATCAGACTACTGCACACTCAAATCATGAAATTTGTAAAACAACCACAATCGCTGAGTTTTAACACAATCTGTGAAGAAGTTTGTAAGGCTGATTCTCGTCATGGCGAATTATTGCCTAATTCAATACGATGCATCATATGCGGGCCTTCCAACTGTGGAAAAACAAATTTGTTAATTGGTCTCCTTTTACATGAAAATGGCTTGAGATTTCAAAATGTTTATATTTATTCGAAAACTCTACAACAACCGAAGTACATATTTTTAGAAAATGTTTTAAATCTTATACCTGTTATTTCACTTCATAAATATCAGGGAAATGAGGAAGTATTAAGGGTTCAGGACGCAAAACCAAATTCTATTATTGTTTTTGATGATGTCGCTTGTGAAAATCAAAATAATATGCGTGATTACTTTGCGATGGGAAGACACAAAAATATTGATGCTTTTTATCTGAACCAAACGTATAGTAAAATTCCTAAACAGTTAGTTAGAGATAATGCGAACTTGATTATACTTTTTAAGCAAGACGATATAAATTTAAAACACGTTTATGAGGAGCATGTTAACACAGATATGACATGGACTGAATTCCGCGAAATGTGTTCGGAGATTTGGAAAGAACCCTTTAATTATGTTGTAATTAATAAAGATTGTTCTAAAAATAAAGGATGTTACAGAAATAAATTTGACACTTTTGTGGTATTTGATTAAAACAAAAAATATTTAAATCAATTACTTTTATGAAATCGTTATTCTTTATACGACGGTCAATCGATCACTATCTTGCTATCATTATGGAACAATCAATGAAAAGAAAAATTGTGAAGGCTGCAGCAGCTGTAAAGAAAAAAGTAAAAATTATGAGGAATATTGACATCGATAATAAGCAAGCATTGGAGACAGTTTTCAAGCCTGTGACTAAACCTCTCAACTTAATTGCAAACTCAAATAATCATTCTCTCCTTCCTACTGTAGACGACGAAGAAACTAAAACACCATTCGTAAAAAGCATTATTCAAAAAAATGTTACCCCTAAAATTAACACTGCAAAAGTCATCGATCCAGACGAATCTCAATCTGACATCGAAAGTGAATCTTCATATCAATCAATAGAAGAAAGCAAACCAGATCACGATACATCATCCTGGTCAGTATCATCAGAAGCATTAGAAGATATTCCATTTGGCGTCAGAATAGAAAACGGAAAATTAATGTTAGGTTCAGCTTGCGTAACAATTGGTGATGATTATATCACAGTAGCTGGACGCAAATATCATAGTACACCTGGTATAAAACAGTTGCTGCTAAAAAAAGACGTTGATTTAAGTTTAGTCACAGACAATGATATGCAAAATTATAAATCAATGTTACTTGACACCAATGCACATCGACGGGACTGTGATCCAAGTAAACCAATAAAGAGTAATAAAGGACAAAAATATTTACAAATTGTAAAACCCCTATTTAAACTTCAAACACAACACAAAGGAAAAGGTCTACCTTTAATGAAAACATGGAAAACAAACATAGATTATGTGTATTGGGACGATCCAAATGAATTGGTGGAGAGGTTGAAATTATTAATTGCGTCTCGAGATGCTGGCAATACTGGATTAGACAATGAAATTATATCAATTATTGAAGAATTGCGTGAAAGTAAAATTATAAATAATTGAATAAATGTTTGCTAATGATGGATGTTTTTCATTACACTACTGACCTTCGAATAAAGTACACTTTCAACATGAACGTGGATAAATTCGGGCACTATATTCATAAAAGAATGCGTCTGTCTGAACTATTTGACGTTTATGGTAACGCTTTAACAAAAACAGAAAACGGAGAGTTTGATTTAAAATCGTCAAGACTTAGAGGAATTAAATTACCCATAGAAGCAGACGATGCTGTGAATAAGGATTATGTTGATAATTTTCAGGATAATTTGATAAAAGAATTACATAAACTGAATGAGACATTGCGTTCACAAACCATGACACATATTCAAAATTTTGTTGAAGCTACTATAAAAACAAAGATATCAGACGTTTTGGCTCATTTGGAAGATAAGTTTTATACCAAATCAGAAATTGATAAATTACTTAAGAAATCTTCGTAATGATGAAACAACAAATAGTTAACGAAATACACAAACAAGCACGAAGAAATTTTCTTCGAAGACCTGTTATTCTAAAGGGAATAGATGACTTATGGCAAGCCGATCTGATAGACATGCAAAATTTAACAAAGTTTAATAAAGGTTTCAAGTACATTTTAATTGTGATTGACTGCTTTTCTAAATATGCTTGGGCGGTGCCAATCAAATCAAAAAATAAAATTTGTGTTACCAATGCATTCAAATCTATATTATACAATAGTCATCGAAAACCGATTAATTTGCAAACTGATCTAGGGACAGAATTTTATAATAACATATTTCGGAATCTCATGAAGACAAACAATATAAACCATTATTCAACGTTTTCTACCAAAAAAGCTTCGATTGTCGAACGATTAATTAAAACTATCAAAAATAAATTATATAAATATTTTAGTTTAAATGGAAGTTATCGGTGGTTAGGATTACTAGAAGTTGTCATAAAAACATACAATAATACGAAACATCGTACTATCAATTGTAAACCAATCGATGTAGATAAATCTAACGAACCTTTAATTAAACAAAATATAAAAAAATCCCATAAATATATATCACTAAGGAGTGGACCAAAGTTTAAAGTCGGTGACTATGTTCGAATAAGTAAATACAAACAGCATTTTGAGAAAGGGTATACTCCTAATTGGTCAACTGAATTATTTACGATAAAAAATATTAATAACACAGTTCCAGTTACGTATCACCTACAAGATCAACGTAAGCAAACTATATTGGGAACATTTTACGAACACGAGTTGCAAAAGACTAAATATCCTGATGTTTATTTGATTGAAAAAGTTATAAAAAAGAAAGGAAATAAGCTGTTTGTGAAATGGTTAGGTTTAAGCAATGATGAAAATAGTTGGATTGAGAAAACTGCAATTCAAGGCTAAAATTGTTATTAAATAAGAAGTTTAGTCATATTTGTTTCATTGCAACTTTGACGATGCAAGGAGGTGGGCTAGTTAATAGTATCATTAATAATTTACCGTTTGAACTTCATTTGCCTGGTTACAATTACTGTGGACCTGGAACAAAACTTCAGAAACGTTTACTACGGGGTGATCGAGGGGTGAATAAGCTAGACGACGCTTGTATGCAACACGACATAGCATATGCAAAACATACAGACCTACCTAATCGTCATAAAGCTGATTTACAACTTCTAAATATGGCAAAACAACGCCTTAAGTCAAAAGATGCTTGCAAAGGCGAAAAACTAAGTTCATGGTTAGTGAGTAAAGTTATGAAAGCCAAACTTAAAACCGGTGCTGGCGTCAAAACGTTTAAAAATTTTGTATCTAAAATAAGATCAAAAATCAAGAAATTTAAACACAACGATAGTAAATCTTTAATCGACGCTGCTTATTCAGCAGCTAAGAAAGTATTTCCAAATAAAAAGAAAATTCGAATACCACGTGTAATACCCATACCAAAAACTGGAGGCATTCTACCTTTGATTCCAATTTTTGCTGGTTTATCGGCATTAGGGACCTTAGCTGGAGGTGCAGCTGGCATTGCGAAAACCATTAATGATTACAAATCCGCTCAGAAAAATTTGCAAGAAACACAACGACATAACAAAGCTATGGAGGGTGTAGTATTAGGCAAGGGTCTATACATTAAACCGCACAGAAATGGTCACGGATTATTTATAAAACCCTCAAAAAACTGAAATGTAAGCTACCTAATCGTCCTCTAAGTAATATAGATATAATAGAGTACGCATGTGACATCCCTCACTTCAGAGGAGTTTTTATGCGAGATCAATTACCAAGAACACCAAAGGAGATCGAATGTGGTATTGTTAATTTGGACGAGTCTAAGAACAAGGGGACGCATTGGGTGGCTTATGTTAAAATATATGACTATTGTGAATATTTTGATAGTTTTGGCGATCTGAAACCGCCTAAAGAAATAATTCGTTATTTTAAGAATTGTAATGTTTGTTATAACTACACAAGATATCAGTCATTTAATACAGTTAATTGTGGTCATTTATGCTTAAAATATCTATGGCAATTTTGGAATAAAAATGTATAAAATATGTATCATTCTTTTATTTTCACCATTTGCAACATGTCACTCACTTTGTCGATAACAGGAAATTCATCAAGTTTATCCACGTACTATCCAAACACTCTGCAATTAGATGGAGAGTATGAATGTGCTTTATTGCATATCTCAACATTTAATTCCATTCCGAATATTGATAAAACTAATAATAAGTTATTCTATGGATCTAATGACGTTATTGAAATCCCTGAAGGGACCTATGAATTACAAGATATCAATGATTATTTAAAATCTGAAATAAAGGATGCGTCAATCAATCTACAGTGTAATAACAACACATTGAAAGCAACTTTGTACTGTACAAAAGATATTAATTTTTCTAAGGAAAATACCTTTAGAAACTTGTTAGGGTTTAAAAAACAAATATTGAAAGCAAATAAATGGCATGTGTCACAGTTTCCAGTAAACATTTTACCAACAACCGTGATCAGGGTTGAATGTGATATCGTAAGCGGCTCATACATAAACGGCGAATCAAGTCATATTATTCATGAATTTGCACTAAACGTACCACCTGGATATAGGATTATAGAAATACCTAAAAACGCAATTTACTTCCCCATTAACCAGAGCAACATAAGCTGCATTAATATTAGACTTTTAGATATAAATAATCATTTAATCAATTTACGTGGTGAAGAGGTACAGTTGTATTTACATCTTAGAAGAAGAAATGATTGACTATAATAAATATACGCATCAACCAACTACACGTATCAGTTTGAATCAAGAAATCATTCATACAAGAGCTCGTAATAAAAAGAAAATAAAATTAACGAAAAGCAATACGGCATTCTTAAAAGCGATCGGCTTATTAAAATGAATATTTTAGACGTTTTATCGACTCCATCTTACGACAATAGTGTAGAAGGAATTGAATATCATTCTTACAAACCCTACGTAACTAGTTTTAATAGAAATGATGAAATCCGCATACCAATCAATCAACAGGATCTGTATGTACTAC
The DNA here is from genome assembly GCA_951805285.1 of Thymelicus acteon. NCBI lineage: Eukaryota > Metazoa > Arthropoda > Insecta > Lepidoptera > Hesperiidae > Thymelicus > Thymelicus acteon. The sequence goes on along the minus strand of OX638226.1, from coordinate 3,926,758 downwards.
CATCAGCAAGCACCTTGTATTTGGAAGGGAATGTTATCGTTAGAAAACGAGATTCTAAGGATCCTGTCACCAGTGTTCAATTTACAAATAACGCTTTATTGTACTTATTTCAAGATATACGGTATGAGCTAAACGGAGTGGAGATTGATAAAATAAAGAATGCTGGCGTTACGACCACCATGAAATCTTTAATATCAATGAACGAAAGTGAATCTAAGATAGCTTATTCTTGGGGGTGGAATATTGATGGTATAAAAAATGGAGGTAAATTTTCTGCTTCTATACCACTTTGTAACATAATGGGCTTTGCAGAAGATTTTAAAAAAGTTGTGATAAATAGTAGACACGAACTAATATTATTAAGAAGTAACACAAACTTGAATGCTGTGAAACTCAATACCGGTGAAATTGTAGAAGACGTTCAAATAAATAAAATTATTTGGCGTGTACCACATATCAAAATATCTGACAAAGAAAAGCTTAATTTTTTGAAACTGTTAGAACGAGATAAACCGCTTCAAATGATATTTAGAAATTGGGATCTGTATGAATATCCAGCTTTACCTAAAACTACAAAACATACTTGGGCAATTAAAACTTCGTCACAAATAGAAAAACCAAGATATATTATTATTGGTCTACAAACAAATAGAAAAAATAATGCAAGTTCTGACATGTCTCAGTTCGATCACTGTCTTCTTCGCAGCGTTAGAGTCTATCTCAATTCAACATACTTCCCTTATGAGAACCTAAACGTTAACTTCGCAAACAACAACATTGCCTTATTATACGAACAATATGTTAGATTTCAACAGTCATATTATGGTCGTCGTCCAGAGCCCTTGTTGAGTGAGAAACAATTTAAAAATTTAGCGCCGTTATTTGTTATCGACTGCTCTAGGCAAGTAGATAATTTGAAGACAGGTCCGGTTGTGGACGTTAGAGTGGAAATTGAAAGTGATTCTGATATACCAGATCAAACCGCCGCGTACTGTCTTATATTAAACGACTGCATAATTGAATATAAGCCACTGAGTAATACTGTAAAAAAATTATCATGAATCAGGATACCATCATAGTGGATATTCAAGGATTTAAAGATCACTACAATAATTTTATAGTAAAAGAATTAGCATTCGCAACACGTGATTATACACAGTTATTCTTAATAAAACCCCCATATTTATTCAAATATTTAACAACTGATGAAAAAAGACAAGTAAAGTGGTTGGAAAGCAATAGAGGTATTCATTGGAACGAAGGACACATTGATTATAGAGAATTTCATCGTATAATCGTTCCCTATCTAGAAAACAAAAATATCTTAGTGAAAGGTTTGGAAAAGGTTAAGTGGATAAAAAACATTTGCGAAAATTGTAAAGTGTCAGATCTTGGTGAAGACCAGTGTCCTAACATGTTTGAATTGCATAAGAAATTCTGTGATAACAATTTAAATTGTAATGTACACACAAATCATTGTGCTTTAAAAAATGTGTTATGTATAAAAAAACATTTGGGGTGGCACTAAAGTGAAATGTTTTGGTTTTATAAATAAAAATAATTTCTTCAGTAAAAATGCATTTTTATTTTTTAAACATCTTATACATCTAAGAAATAGAAGAACGCAGGTGAATCAATATAAAATAATAACTTACAATAACAGTAGTATCTTTATTAAAAATCATTGTCTATTAAAGATTTCGATATTTTCTTAACTAACGATTCTGTATCGTCCATAACACTATCCATAGCATCCTTAACAATGTACTGCGCACTTATCACAACGTTCTCACTTTCACTATCGCTGCCGTTTGTTTGAGAATTGTTGTTGCAGAGATCAATAACAGAAATTTTTATTAACCTAATGCCTCGTCGTTGTAATCGGCTCATAACAAAAGATTGTGTAGCGTTATGTTTTTTCAAAGTGTCTCGGCGACGTTGCTTGGACTTTTTCTCTTTCGATAGTTTGCATTGCTCGGGTTCACAGTGATAGAGCTCGGAAAATCCTTCGTAAGGATCCTGAGCATACTGGCTAAACACAATCTCTGAATCAGATACCTGAAACAAACATTATCCATTTTCAAATCTGATGTACACACACTAATATTATATCACATTCAAATAGGTACTTTACTTACCGTGGACATAATTATTATAATAACACAAGTACTAGGTATAATAATGTAAAAACAACTTCTCAATTCTATTAATATTCCGCAAATAATAAAAAATAAACTAACTATCAACTTTATATATTCAAATCAATCTAAAATTGTTAAGTTAGCATTCAATCAAGGCTATAAATTAGTTGTTTGAAAATCACTCTTTCGGATATAATTTTATAGTTCAATATATTAAAAGAATTTAGTATAAATTATAAACTGCAAGTTTGCATAAATATATCATACCTTCCCATATAGTGCGATGAACTGTAACATGTCATAACATGTTGCGTGTATCAATAATACATACCATTCTGGAGCATTATTATTATTACGTTATAACCTACAAATTATTACCATGAATTGTGAAAGCTAATTTATGTATTGAGAATAAAATACAATATAAATATCAAGGAAATCCTTCTAAAGCCATAGGTAGAAGCCACCTTCGGTAAAAAAAGAACTACATATATTAATAGTTTAAATAGATCAATAAAACAAAATTTATATTTAACAAAGGTTGTTTATTTATAAGTATACAATATTACATAAAAACTTACTAATTACTTCTATAATTTACAATCTTATTTATGTACATTTAAGTTGTAATGAAACTTGGACACTGACTGAATACAAATTATAGGTTACTTATACTCGTAGTTATTGCAAAATCAATTACAGAAATGTTTATTAACTTTATTATTCTTCATATACTTACCTAAGTACATATTTTACTAAGAACATTTACATAATCTCTACATAATATTACAATAATAAAAAAGAGATGATATTTACATGCTCACTAAAACCAATTGCGAATATCAATATTTAGAGGTAATCTAATGACCTTTTAAAATTGAAGAATGCCCCCACGCTCGGGTTGCAACATTGCAATTTGATATAGCACGTTTATCATCATTACTTGATAGTGCTATTTTATTCACACTTTGTGTAAATATTTCATGCTTAATTGATTTGAATAAGATATTTTTTCGATGGATAACATCTCTATTAAATAATACATTCTGGTAATCATCGATAGTTAAATCACGTACCACGCAGGATTTAATTCCTTTTGCTTTTTTAATTACATTATTCAGAGTTTTTAATGAATATAACTTAGACCGCAAGCCAACAAATTCAGTAATAAGTTTACCTCCCATTTCATCCTTGAACAATCCTGGCACTTTTTTATTAATCTGAGGTATCATGAATTCATTTTGTACGGTATAGTTGCTAGTATCAAAGTACTCTAAAAAATTACATTTTAAGTCTTTGTAGAAATCTTCTGTGTATATTGAATAAACAAAAGAATCCGTATCGGTGTAGCATAATCGTACTCTGTCGCCATAAAAAGGTTTAACTATATTATAATGAAAATGATACATATGTGATTTGGATAGCTCTAAAACAGTAAAGCCTATATAAATTGGTTTATCCAAAATGAAATGATCGGGGTTCATTTGTATTGCAACTAAGTTTTCCGATAAAACTGATGCACTATGAAAATAAGGATTGCTTACGAGTTTTTCAGCGCAGGTAGTTTTTTTTGTTTTATTTTTTGAGCTATTCCAAGAGTTAATTAAATGAACACTCACTCTTTTTTCGGTATTTTCTAATGTTTTCCCAAAAACGCTGTTGTTTAATAATTTGAAAAAATCCTGTTCAAATACACTTTTTGCGTTTTGTCGTAGTTGCGTATTTAGTTCAATATATTCCTTCAAATAAGCACTTTGTCGAAACGTAATGGCTCTGTGTATTTTACGTAATATTAATCCATGTTCAATACATTTCTTTAAATGAACATAATGAATCACATAGTTATACTTATTGTAAAGATTTGAAATAAGTTTTTCTGTTTTGCCCCCTGGCGGTATGCATTTTTCAGCACAAAAAGGTAAATCGTTGTGTAATATATGTAAGGTTTCAGGGTACAAAATATCTACTTCTAGTATAAAACCCCATTCTGCGTTGTCGCTAACATTTACTATATCTAACTGATCTATTTCGTTTTGATTTAAAAATCGAAAACCTGAGTGAGGTAAATATTGACCCATACTATAGCCGTAAAGATTGTTACAGTCCAAATAACTTATGAAACAGGAAGGTTTTGTTGCATCACACGAAGGCATATATTTATTATTAGCTTTTGCATAGCGATGAGAACACATACATAAACCTCCTCTAATACCGCTTTGTATCATTCGTACCATAGACAAGTCTGTTATGAGTTCTAATTTAACTCCTGTTTTTAAAAGCATTGCATCAAATGATAAACTAGGTGCAGTAATATAAAACGCAGGGTCGAGTTTATAATGCAACTTACAAGTTTTTCGAAAATTTTCAAATATGTCGGTAAGTAAAAGTACGTCAGTCTTTAAATACAAGTCAGTATATTCACCCAATGTCTTTATGTTGAATTTGTGCCATACCAATTTAGCGTGGTCATAGTCTTCCTGTGAAATATGTTCATTGCTTATCGAATTGAAAAATAAATGTTTCGATGGTAATGATTTTTCTTCATAACATTTCCAATTGCTTACATAATCGTAGGGATAAATACCTTTTCGTGTAAGTAGTAGAAACTGATGATTATCAGGGAAATGATACCGCAAATTAATAAAATCCTCAGTTTGCATAGTTTTCGACAGTTTATCTAAGCTAGTGCCTAAGAAATGAAATGAATCTAAAAATCTAATCTGTACATAGTCGTTATCGTTGACATGCATAAATTTTGAAAATGAAATATATTTTTCTTTGCTTTTAGGTATGATATTTAATTTACCAGGCGTTTCACCTAATTTTTTAATAAACAAGTGACAGTCGTATCCTGACAAATTATGAAAAAATATGGGTATGAACATGGGTATCTTATATTGTAAATTACAATGTCGATGGGCTGCACCACGATATCGACCAGTAATATGACAATGATCTCTGACTTTATTATTCCATAACAGATTTTCACATATGTGGCATTTCCTAGCTTTTTTAAAATCAATAGCGTCTTTTTCTGAAAATATAATCGAGACATTTTGGGTCAATATATTGTAAATTCTCTTAATGTCTTCAGTAAGAAAATCTATAAATTTGGAAACACAATCAATTCCACGATACGTTTTAAATTCATTGAAATTGTCATTGCACGATGAAACAATATTATACGCAAAGGCTGAAGGAATGTGTCGTTGTAAGCGAAACGTATTTGTGGTATCAGATTCATGGTTGGAAATTGGTTCAAGTAATGTTTCGAAATCGGCATAGATAGTGAATGGAACGTCTTGTTTTCTATTATAATTTTTAAATTGTAAATATGAACCTTTTTCAGGCAGAATAGTAGCAACCCCTCCACACAAATGACTATCAAATTGATCTTCACTAGGAAAAAACACTAAACAGGTTTCGCAAAAATATAGTTTGCCGTGATGCTTAGTTATTTGACTTTTAACGAGACGAGGTAGATCTTTAATGAGGCAATAATGAGATGAATTACCATTTTCTAAAAACAGTAGGTGAATTATTTTGGATTTATGATAGATTTTATCGGGTTTATATAGAGGACCTGTTATAGTCTTACTACCTCTTAACCCGTAAATATAAATATTCAAAAAAGGATTGTTTCTTTCAAAAATATTTATATCTGAAAAAGTGATTGGAAATGAAATATCATTTAAGTTCAAGACATCACGAAAATGAGGATATGACGTGACTCTCTCAGGATGCCGAGTACTTGGATATAAAGCAGCAACTACACACCACAAAAAACAATACCTGTCATCGTTTTGAATATTCAAACACGCTTTCTTACTCTTTATAAATTTCGGTAAATCTATAAATCGTGATCCACTAAGAGGTTGATATTTGTTAATATTAATTTCTAAATGTGAATTATTTAAAAACGTCCATCCACTATCTCTTTCTTGAAACTCTTCAATTTTTTTTAATAATATTGTTATAACTTTTTCATAGGTGGACTTGAAACTGTAATTTAAATGAATGATAAAATTTTTTGTCGCAAAAGATTTCAACTCTTGTAGATCATTCTTCAGCATTAAAAAGACTCCGAAATATTCAAAATTTATTTTAACAGATAAATGTTTTTGAAGCGAGCTATCTATTAAAGATTTAACTTGATCATGAATATTTTTTAAGAAACATTCTGGGTAAATATTTGCTTCGGGTTTAGATGTAGTAATCCGATAACTTGTAATACGTCCTTTGAAACAGGAATGTATAATTTCAACGTTGTCATTGATACGAATAGTACTATTATTTTTATGTCTGTTACTTCGCAAATGACTAATCCAACAGCGTGAATTCACATCAATGTTGCAAACCGAACAGAATGGCATTTTTAGAATCACAATATCTAACAATAAAATTATTATTCAGAAATATTGAGTTAACTGCTAAGTATTTATTACCAAGTAAGACTTTATTACCAGTTACTGCAGTAGGTCTTCAAAACTTCACATCTTCAATTGCATCTCTCAATCTCTGATCAAAGTGATGTGCTCTGGAATAAGATACGAACATAATTTAATAACACATACTAATAATACCTAATTTTAATACACTTTTAATTAGTTTGTTACGGTAATAAATCTTAAACAACAGATACAAATAATAATCACTAAGACACAGCTACAATTGATTTTGTAATAGAATAGATGTCAGAACATTAATATTATTTTAATGTGGAGATCGAACCCACAAATTAATACTTAGCCCACGAGCAGGGCGAGGAGATAATATTATAAGCCACTTTTTCATTCATCATACTTAGAATTAATTCTTTTAGGAACCGCGAAAGTACTCAATCAGATAAAAATAATGAAAACTATCATGGTAATATGAATTAACAACTAATTACATACCCAATATTCACAATATAATAATGTCGTCTTATGTCTCAAGTATTAGCATTCCCTCGTTAAGTAGGTATTTCTGTATCTGCAAATGTAGTCAACAAATAAAATATTTGCTTCAAACCAGCACCTCCGCTGCCTCACAGTTCATAATAAGTGATGGTCTGAAATAAAAAACACACTTATTATAATTATATTAATAACGACAACAAAATTTAATGAAATGAATATTACTATTTAATAGAATATAATATTTAACATAATAATTACCTTATAAAAATTTTGCGACCGATTTTACCATTATTATAAATACTTATAACTTGTACTCACAATCAGTGAACGAATTAAATTTAAATTAAAATACACATTTTGCGTGCAAATAGTACCAATACCTATTGTGTTTTGTCAAAACAAAAGTGTCGTGTTCCATCCGGTTGCAGTACCTAACGGTATTTTGCAAGATTTTTCATTTCAATCAGGGTTGACATCCAAATGCAAATAATTATGTATTATTATTACCCATTTACTTAAACAAAATGTTGTATTTATTTCTTAATTATTATATACAAAGTTTATCTACGTTAAAAATAGGTATAGATTATGTATTTAAGAGTGCTAATGGTCTGTTAATTTACCGGATTATACAATATTTTCTCGATATGTAATTACCTACACAACAATATAAAAGACTCAATGAAACGTAAATAACAAGTCCTTTTAATCATATATTTTGATTTTTACAATTTAAGTTGCGATGTTTTAAATTTATATCGTTTGTCAACCCTAACAAAAATATCATATTTTTCAACACAATACTTGTGATTATTGCACACCTATTTAAAAGTGTTATTCAGCAATACGAATTTTTATTATTACGCTGCTAATTTGGTTATGGATGTCACTTCCACATATTTTAGTGTAAAAATGGGATCATCAGTCCATACATAGTACGTAGCATGTATGATAATTATTTTGGTAGCCCTAAGTCTTTGTGTTGCGTTAGCAAATAATGATTCTAGAAAATTCTTAGTTATAATTTTTTTACAAATGTAATACGTACAAATAAGAAATGTCTCAATTGTGTATTATTTTGATTAAACACACTTACATTTCATTTAACAAATTTACATGTCTTTTCTGACTTATAAGCTAACGTTTTCGGAGCTCGGTACATCAAATTCGAGCCTCGGCTAGGAACAAAGTACTCCTACAACGACTACAGTGCGACCAGCGCCGAGTGCCTCCACTCTGCAGTTCAGTCCATAGAACAGTGGTTGTACTGGTAATTATACTTCAAGTGGCTGCCATTTAAAATGTAAGTCTTTATCATTTTTATTAATTTTCATATTTTACTCCAACCAATTTATATTTCAGATACAACATGTAGCCAAATACTTTGACATTTTTTTCACTAACTTTATTTACTCATAATTATTATAATCGTCAATAGATTAATTACAAGTGCGAGTAAATAGTTTTATTATTACTAGTTCAGTCCAAGTAGATAAACATTAACTTAACATTTTATCCTTTTTCAGCATAATAATATTTCAAGTAATAATAATTAATTAAAATTTAACAATTTACAGGTCGGACTCTGAGTGCGATCAACGCAGCAACTCTACAGATGTTGAACACGGTGCCGAGCTCCGGCGAAAACATTCTACTCCTACAAGCAAGCGTAAATCTACGAAGAAATCGACTGCCATTATAAGGTAATCATACTAAATTTACATCTACTCGTTATATTTAAATTATAATATTTCAAATTATGTACTTACGTTCGATATATTTATGTGGCGTTGCGGTCAGTGGTTGATTTTTTATTATACATTCATTTTCGTGTCAGTGTTCGCATAATAATATGTAATCCATAGTAACACTACACTTTTATAACTTAATAATTTTTTACCAACTACTAAGAATTTATGTTGTCTATATAAAAATGTAAAGTTACAGGAGATAAAAAATACATTTTTACTGTTCAATGATACTCATACGGTTACTGAAATAGTTTATGATATATAAATATGGGAGATATTTTTTTATTTATTTTCAAATAACCAGTGCCTATGCGCTATTACTACAAATGTCGATCAAGTTTATGTTTATTCTTGTTCAGGATTTATTTTAATATCTAATCTTATGATTGCACAGAAAAAAATTCTTTCTTTCGCCTTCGGTAAACTTGACTTTTGAGGTAGATTAAATTGATTCTTAATATTATTTAATTGTTACTCTCACTTACAAGTAACAACAATGTATTTACATGACCATCACTACAATTTTTGTATTAATTTACATACTGCAATGAGCCTGTATGTATTCATTGTGTTATTTTTCGCAATGATTTTGAAAACCGACACCATGTAATATCAGTAAGTTATTGTATACTTATACGGATTATTTGTGTTTGTTACAGAAAAAAGGGGAAGACTGTGGACATATTCAATCTTAGTCGTGATGGCGGCAAATCCAAAGATCCTCCATCGCGCGTGCTGTCCACGTACTTCGTCAACAGGGTTGCAAACGGCAACGAACGTCGGGCGATTAACACAACGGGGGACTACCTTATTGATTTAAAAGTATATCAAACCAACGATGCGCGCAATACTGATGCACAAGAGCTCTGGAAGAAAGCGCTAGTACGAATAAAATTCCAGACACAAGACGATACACCGCAATGGCGAAAACTTCAATCTTTGGTGCACTCGGTGGATGAACTGTGTGAGGACCATCCTACATTTATATCAAATGAAATCTGTAATTAACGTTAATGTTATAACTATGAATAAATAATTTTTACATATTGTTTTGTTTCCTTTCTCAGCTGAACCCGCGTTATTTACAACAACAAACAGTTATTTTCTAATTATGAAATTTTAATGAAGCATTCTGTCCCACGTTACCAGAAATCTTATTGGGCATTCTGCCCCACGACGCGAAGGCGGATGCCTGAGCGAACAAGTGGGGCAGAATGCCCAATACTATACTACTGACCCCTTGCTTCGCAGGTAGGGTCGCTACCAACTAGGCTACAGGATTGGGAATTCTTTGCTATTTTTGACATGAAGCTATTTAGGTTATGCCATTCACTGATTAAACACCTCATCAGTCTTGTGCAGTTACAATGTTTTGACTGATTTCTGTTTGATTTTCTAATTGAGATTAGTTATAGATATACTATCATTCTCACAAAGTTCCCATTTAATACATTCACATCAATACATATTAACATCAGAAATCCTTAAAGTTACATAATTTTCCAATTCGCGTTCGATGCCGAATAGTTTGCCGGATTTTGATGTTCTTTGATATTTCAATTCTGATTTATGCGTAACAGTCCAATATCAATTCAAACTTTAAGCTTGAGTGTACTTTTCAAGGGTCTGTTTTCAGAGAGGAGAACATGCCACTGAATAGATCATAAATCACCGATAACAAGCTCTGTTATAAGCCTTTGAATGCACAACTCCTCATTTATCTTCTGCTAGAGGTCATTTATACAATTTGAACTAAAGTGGCCTACTTTCATTATTGTGTTGTGCTCAACCTCTTTCTAACTTCAATAATTGTTCCATGGTTTACATTGGATAGAATGATAGAGATACACTTCAATTAGAAATGATTTAAGTTGATTGAAATCGAGATTTTAATATAAATGTAATAATTTCGCTTCTACATTTATAATAATTTTAAATCAATTGAAAAGTAAGGAAGAAAAATTCGAAGCTGCATTAAGTTTTTAAAGACTCGTGATATACATTTGAAATTACGTTAGTGCTGTAATCAATTAAGAAGATTCAGCGACCCATTCAGATGGAGGTTCTTAAGAATGCACTGATGTCTGCTTGTGCTGAGTCGTTTCCTAAGATTAGTTGAAAATAATACATAAAACATATTTTGTTCGAAGAGGACAATTTTATTGTACTTAAAATACAAAAATAAAACGCCTTATAACTGTAGCTGACCCAAACACCTGAACAGAAATTCAAGGTTGCCTGAAGTTATTTTATTTTAGATTCCATTAGCTGATATGGTAGCACCAAGCTAATTCAAAATATAAAGTATCAATATAATGGCTTAGAAAATAAAGAAAACTACTTTGGATTTATCAAAGAGGTGGCATTTACCACATGGCAAGCTTTGAACATTAATCTTATCTTAATTAGTGAACATTGCTAAGACGCTACACAGATCAATGTACCAATGAGGGGTCGTTTACATCTGTGTTAGCTTTGAACTAATCTAAACGGTTTAGGAGATGAATTTGCAAGATTAATATTCAAGCATTTTTATTATGCACTCTTCGCGGCTTGGAAAAGCTTAATCCAAAGTTTGTCTTAGTATCGTGACATTGTTTAATAAATGTGAATTGGCCCTATCTCAAATGGACAAAAAAATTTAAAAGCAATAAATAAAAATGAAAATAGCAGTGTTTGTAATATTTACATGGAAAGTATCATTTTTTTTAATCGAAAGGTTTTAGGTATTTTATAGGATTAGGCTAACGACCCAGTGTTAACCATACACCACCTTAAAAAATGAACACATCATGTATCTACTCAAGCGGTAGATCTGTTTGCATCCTACGCAACATAGTTTAATGAAGTTAGTACTGAACTACTAACAATAAACTAACCAACTACAATATGGACATAAGCTACAGTGTCCAAGTTGTGTTAGGCTCAAGATTGTTTGCACATCACTGATAAATGGCTCAAAAAAAAAGCAAAGCAACAACCCATAATTGTCCCACAGCTGGGAACTCAGGCCCCTTCCTTCGGGAGACCAACGTTCTAACCGCTAGGCTATCACTCACTATATAAATGGCTCACCCCAAATAAACTTCAGTTAGAGAAAATCGCGATGCAAACAAATCGGTTACGTTAATAAACACTCGTCATCCTATCCTTTATACACTTCAGTACTTATTGTTCGTCCGCCAAACTCATTCGCGAAACTGGCGGCATACGTCTGCAACAATTGTTCCGTGTTCAATCATCGGCTTCCGTTGTTTATTTTAAACGTACAGTGAATCACGTTCGATGCAAGTCCCAATATGGAACGGGGTCAAGTGACCGCAATAACCCCCAACCGTTAGTGACCGATATGAATGTGCCAGCTCCTTCGTGCCACTCGACCTATAAATCTGGTGTTTTATGCTTGGGTAACTAACTGCTAATAAATGCATGGTCATTGGTCATCACGCCCTCATTCCAATAAACTGTTAAAATTGTACATATTCATTATTACGACCCAATAAATGTCCTAAAATAAGGCTCGGTTCTCATCTCAGAATAAAAGGGGTTAAGGGGCAAACTTTACATATATTTAGTGGACGTAATGGCAAATTTCCGGTCCTCTTACGGAATCACGACGTCGAAGTAAATTCTAAATTTAGAAAAGGTAATCTAGAATACCCAAAGCACCACGCTCTCAATCTTTCACAAAATAAGTTTTATTTATATCTAAGAATAATATAAACCCTATTTTTGGATACTCATCTGGATTTAATTTGCAACAGATGTATCAATAGCTTTCGATAAAGGAGCAAACAGTCTCGAAAAGCTCGGCTTGCCTTTTAATAAAATGTAACGATACCGATCACCCTTTATTCTCTTCTTTCTTCTTTTTTGGAGGCGACAGGAACCGAGTCCTGTCCGAGTCCTCCGTTATGCTGGCAGATATTCGTGGCCATGGTAAGGTCTCCTTCAGCGAAACTGTAATAATAAAAAATGACTATGAGATGGTTTTAGTGGGTACAAATTTTTTACTAAGGTACTTTTACTAAGGTCATTTTTTGACATCTGGTAGGTCATCCCCGAAGCCATCTGCAGTTTTCGTTTGTCGTACTATTTTTGGTACATCCTGTATATACCTACAAACAAAGTTCTCATAGTCTAGTGATGATTCGTAGTGATTGACCGAGTTAAGCAGCAAGCAAGCAAATTAACCGCGGGCGTGGTCCGTAGGTGGGGATAGATGACCGGTACGTGAAAATTTCTAAAGCGCCTCCGTGCTTCGAAGGGCACATAAAGCCGTCGCCTTGGTTGTTATGGTAAGATAACAGTCGTTAAGCCATGAGGCCTTCGGGCGGCATGAAAGCTTCTGATACTTGGAATGGCCACTAACCCCTCCACCTATCCGCACTGGAGCAGTGTAGAGTGTGGGTAAAGTACGCTCTAGGCCTCCTAAAGAGGAGAGAACCATGCTCAGTAGTGGGCCAATAATGGGTTGAAGGGACCACTTTTACATGTTACATTAGCAACAACAAACATTTTGTATTGTATTGAAATGCAATACAATCTAAAATAAGCTACAAGCCGATCTTTAGAGAATACAGTTTCGATTTCTTTTGACCGCGATTCTGTGCGAAGCCGAGATTGACCTTCGCTCCGGAAGTGCGCTTTGAGAGTAGAAAGTTAACGAGAAATTTCACTTTCCTTTCATCGCGATCCCAGTCTCCTTTATCAACTATACACCTTTGTTGTCATATCTATTTTTGGTGGCTGTTGTGAGATTACAAATAAGTATATAAAAAAAAACACGAAAGAAATTGGTAGAGTGGTAAAACTGTTTTTATAGATTTTTGGGAAACAAACGTACCAAATATTTATTAAAGTAATCTTAAAAAAAATCTTTATAAATATATTTCAATAATCGTCTCTACAATTGCCTTTAAAAAGTACTCGTTGTATAAGGTCTTGTAATATTCCTTTAAAATCCTTATAAAAATAAAAGTATTAATTCATAGTTACATTTTTACGGTCCCTACGTATATGAAGACATGTTAGAAATGATGCGGATATGTAATAACTTCAAAATAACTCAAAAACTACTCGTCAAATCTAGCTTCTTAAGCTATCTTAAGTTAAGTGGGACATGACAAGCATCAGCTTTCGATAAAAAAAAAGAATCATCAAAATTGGTTCACCCAGTCGAAAGTTCTGAGGTAACAGATATAAAAAAATACAGTCGAATTTAATACTTCCTCCTTTTTAAAGTCTATGAAAAAGCGCGCTATTCAGTACGAAACCTGTCTTGTCACACTGAACTGAACTGATTTAACGGTATTGGTGGTTATTATAAGCTCCACAAATATCGCCCGATGCACTTGTAAAGCGCAAGATTTTATTAATTAAATTGATGAATCTTAATAAAATATTTACTTTTTTTTTTATCCTCCATCGTATTTAAAGAGCTATCTCTGGCATGCTGTTGTTTTCTGTTAACGTAGAAACAGTTATCTCAGTGTTTCCAGGGAAATAATTATAAAAAAAATATTAAAAATGTATAAACTCCCTAAACGTAGTAAAACATTATATAAAGAAATATTTTTAATTTTACAGATTATTATTTCTAGAGCGGTTTGAACATCTAAAACGCTCTCCTGTAACCTCGGTTTTTGACATGTCGCTTTATACATAGGGTCCCTAAGTATTGATTTGTTTTGTTTTCTCCGTCTTGCTTTACCTTCGTTTATGTTCCCTTTTCAATATATCTTGTTAACATATATTTTTTTACTTTTACTTCCAGGTATTTGTTATTTATTATAATATACTAGTGCTCTGCCTGCAGCTTTCCTCGCGTTTTCCGGAATAATAAGTAAGCAATATACTATTCCAGATAATGATCTTCTTGTGTGCTTTCATGGACAGCCGTTCAGTAGATTTAGCATAACAGAGTAAGTACAGTCGGCCTCAGAAGTAGCTTAACATTATGGTACTTTGTAATAGTAACTGTTTCGACGGTTTCCCAACAACATCTATGACAAATTCAAGAAATGTAATGTGACAAGGTACTAAAATGTTAAGCTACTTCTGACGCCAACTGTAACAAATATGTTCACAAACTTTCACATCTATACTAATATTATTATAAAGCTGAAGAGTTTGTTTGGTTGAACGCGCTAATCTCAGGAACTAGTGGTTCGAATCGGTAAATTATTTTTGTGTTTGATTGTCCATTTATCAAGGAAGGCTATAGGCTATATACATCATATATTTTAGTAGTTAGTTTTTTCCACAAATTAATGCGGGTGAAACCGCGGGGCACAGCTAGTTTGTAATATTTATACGATTACTAAATCTATTTAAACAAAATTTTCATTTGACATTTTGTTTTTAAAGTGCACAAATTTCTCATGACCAACATCAAGTCTAGACATGGATTCAGAGTTGTAATTGACACTTCATCCGTCACTGATTCATTAGTTATTATAAGGTTTTTGCTCCTGGATACATTGAGTTTTTTGTAACTGTAGTGCAGTGGCAGGTAACAATGATTCATTTTACTAACTTTTTGTGCGATACTGAACAATGGCCTGTGAAATTGTGTAACCAACGTGTGGGACTTGCAAAACAGTATTCAGTATCTTGTTCGACATCACACGTGAATAATGATGGTGCCCAATGGTGTAAAACGCAACGTTTTTATGTCAATGAAGTAGACCGTCTGTTCATACGTGGACATCGTATTTGGAAAATATAGTTAAGATCGTAAGTAAACAGTAAAAGCGCTCAAAACTCGGCTGCTTGTATAGATCCTAAGATTCCCAACTCAAAGTCGCTAACGGTTATTTTAATCGCTACTTAGTAAAGAATCACCATACAAATTCTGTACTAAGGAGCGATTTAAGTAACCGTTAGTAACTGAGTTGGGGCGTAAGTGTTCGACCGAGTTCAGCATCAGCGGGCGCGGTGTGTGGTTGTATGGTTGACCGCCAGTGGCCATAATTGTTGAGTGCTTCCGTACTTCCAAGGGCACATAAAGCTGTCGGTGCCGGCTGTTTTCATCTCGTTTGCTGTTTCCATAAAAAAGTAAAAAAAAAAAAACTACGGGCACTCGTTTAAACGAGCTTCCTGTTGGTGAATGCCACTTTATATATCGTTTTGCATATCCTAGAGTACTTGTTTTCATCGTAGTGACTAGTGACCTAATGTGAACTGTCACATTAGGTGTATACCTCAGCGTTAATTATGACGGGACCGACTCATCGTTTTCATTGTAATGGGTTTGAGTCAGGATACAATCAACAAAGTGAATTTCCATTGAAGTCGATTCAGTCGAGTGGAGGCGGCTATTGTAACTAAACGTTTTTGGGGAACCTAACACTAAGTGATTGACTGAAGAAACGGGTTGCCAACTTACCACTGACTGACCCAACCACACTGAAGCAATACCTATTGTTGGGTAATATGACATTACTAGCTGTTGCCCGCAGCTTCGCACACGGAAATTATTTCTTCTCACATTTGTCCCCTATTTCACCCCCTTGGGGGTTGAATTTTGAAAAATACTTCCTTAGTGCGAAATTTTTAGGTTTCTAGTCCTAAGGGATTGGCCTGTGCGTTGATACATCAGTCAATCACTTGCCTTTTATATATAACTAGCTGACTCGGCAAACGTTGTTGTGCCAAAAATTTAGGGGTGGACCACCCTTAACATTTAGAGGGATGAAAAATAGATGTCCGATTCTCCACCCTAGCCGATATGCAGGCAAATATTCACGAAAATCGGTTGAGCCGTTTCGGAGGAGTTCAACTTCTAACACCGTGACACGAGAATATTATAATATTAGATATATAGGTTATTGTTTTCATTAAATATAGTTAAGATTATTTAAAGATGTAAGTGTGTGATAATGAAAATGTAGGTGATTCGTTACAAATAACAGAAATGTCTCAATGAAACTTGTATACTTGTAAGTAGTTCTCTATTGTTGATCAAACCTTAATTAAATGAGCTGGCGATCTACCTGATGATAGGTACATAAGTGGCTATCGTCGCCCATGGACTACAGCGACACCAAAGATATTACTGATGCGTTGCCGCGCCACAAGAAGAGAGAAGAAAGATCTAATAAATTAATTAAATTATAATTAATTAGAGACGAAGGTATTATTTATGTCATAATATCTGTAAATTAATTTTCTTTGTTAATTATAATTTCACTTGCAAAAACCACATGCGTGTGTACTTGCTACGTGTCTACTTGCCCCGTTGTGTAGGTACAATTACCCCGAATGACTAATTGTTCGTTGAAACCACACGGGGTTAATCTGCGGCTTAATTCCTCGGCAAGCACCAAGTTTGACGAGTTGACGACTGGTTCGTTTATTTTTATGCTGAGAAACAACCGCAACTTTTGTTGCGGTCTTGCTGTCTAATTAATCGGAAATCGTCCTTATTAAGTTATAACAACCTATAGTTAAATAATACAAGTATAATATACGTCGTTAATATGCAAATACTCTTCACAGGCAA
Source organism: Thymelicus acteon (assembly GCA_951805285.1). Lineage (NCBI taxonomy): Eukaryota > Metazoa > Arthropoda > Insecta > Lepidoptera > Hesperiidae > Thymelicus > Thymelicus acteon. The sequence continues at coordinate 3,909,459 of OX638226.1, read as the reverse complement.
TCCATAACCGGTGATTGTCCAGCAAACAGCGATCAGCGAGTAGCGAACACCCGGTAATGACTACGTAATAATAATATTATAACAACTTCAAGGTCGCTTCATTGTACAGTGTGCTCAGCTCGCCTGCCCGATTCAATAATGCAGAAGTTCTCAACTTTTTCCTGCACATTGTTGTTATAAATAAATACGATACTATAATTATACTTAGTTTAAAAAACTAATACCACGTTTTTAATACCACCTTCCGGCTCTATCATCAGACCATTTCCATAGATAACCTGTGACAGAAGATTTCCGGTGGCAATGGAACTTCCAACATTAGGGTTGGATGAAAAGATATCATTAGAATGTTAATGGGCGTCAATAATCACTTACCTTCAGGCAGCAGTACGTGCTGTACGTGTTTGTTTGATTGAAACATAAAAAATATTAAGTTGATAAAGTGTTATATACGAGTAGCCATATAAAGTAGTGCCAATGGTTGAGCGCCTCAGTCACAAGCGAAACAAATTGATTATGTTGCAGTAAAAAGTTGTTCAATTTTAGTTCACCACTTTTTGTTCACTGTATTTATTCTATATCGAGATTCGAGATAGCTTTGCAGTTTGCAGTTTGCAGCCTATTGCCTTTTTGCATGCTGTTCGCCACAGATTGTGAATCGCATCGGCATCACTCATACACATTATTATTAGGGAGCTTATTGGTGGTCAATGTGGTCATACTAGCATGTCATATTTCTTTTTTTTTCACACTTTGCCTATACTAATAATTAGCTTATTATTATTATGACAACCCTGTAGCCTAGTTTGTAGTGACCCTGCCTGCGAAACGAGGGGTCCCGGTTTCGTTTCCCGGCCGGGACAGATATTTATGTGACAGATAAATATTTGTACTCAGGTCATCGGTGTTATTGTGATGTGTTATTTGTAGAGTCCGACCGAAACTGGTTTTTCAGCCGAAACCGAAACCGAAACCGAACCTTCGGCCTTAGTTCCTGTTTCGGCCGAAACCGAAACCGAAACCGAAACTTAGGGTGAGGCAAAACGAGCGTATTTTTGGAGCTGTAGTCACGTGAAATGAGCTGGTTTCATACAAAATTTCAAATTGAATTCTTTGGAATTTATATTATATGCGATTTTACGATTTACGCTATTTTACTCAACGCACAGCTCAAAAAATATGCTCGTTTGGCCACACCATTAAGGTATTTTTTGAGCTGCTCATTTGTGGACTCAACAAAAAAAAAGTAGGGTAAAGGAACCGAATTGTTGAAATTTTACAAAGGGCATTTTTTGACATTTGGCAGGTCAACCCTCAAGCTATCTGTCCGCTAACGTAGATCCACTACTTACGGGATACCATATATATAGGTACATATGTACATACTGAAGTACCTATAGGTATTTCAGTACCTATAGGTATTGAAATATAGCGTGTTTTTTACACATTTGTATAGTACGTGCCTTGAGTTCGATAAACTTATATCTTAATACATAGACGGCAAAAATTCGAAAAAAATGTACTTATGAATGGGCGCTGTTTTAACCCCCGACGAAAAAGAGGGGTGTTATAAGTTTGACATGTCTGTGTATCTGTTGTATGTCTGTGCATCGTCGCTCCCAAAGTGTCCCAAACGGAGAAACGAAGATGACTAAATCGAAAGTGTTCTTAGCTATGTTTAGTGTATATCAAACTGTCGGGCCTCACTCAATAAATGTAAGTATAGGCGAAATTTACATAACGTAATTTACTTGTGAACCGTTTGAAATAAAACAAACACTAAATGTTAACCCAAGCTCACTACAATATGTATAAGTCAGTGAAAACCGCAGCTAAATCTGTTAAGCCGTTCCTGAGATTATCCGGAACAAACGCACAGACAAGTAAATAAAAAATATTTTTTATTTAATCTATTATGGCTAATAAATACATACCCCTCTTAAAAGTTTTACTCAAATACTAGTACAGACAGTTTCATTATATGGCTATGACGATGATGGTATATACCTAGTACCTACAGACAGTTAAATGGTGTTAGATAAAATGAAAAAAAAAAACAATAAAATTAAAGTCCTATGCTCAACATAGGACTATGCAAATGAGCGCCAAAGCACCCTGTCAATTAATTAATGAACAAATAAAATAAACATGGTTAAGTTAATGACTTTACTTGAAAAGTCAGCGCCCACGAGTTAGCCGCGAATTTAGCACGACGACGAAATTACGCACTACAATTCACGAACACAGAGTTTCGGTTTCGGTTTCGGCCAAATTTTGCCAAAACCGAAACCGAAACCGAAACTAGATTTTTTGGCCGAAACTGGCCGAAACCGAAACCGAAACCGAATGTTCGGTCGGTCTCTAGTTATTTGTGTCGTCCGTGCCACCTGCGACACAGGTAAAAAGGGGGGGTATAAGGGTGTAGCGTTATTTATTTATTATTATATTTGCTTAACATTATTACAACATCATCTGGTATGCTTACCAATTTTTTTTATTATAACTTTTTTTTATTTTAGTTTGCCAATTATAACAAGTGCGTACATCATTACTAGTAGTGACATGTTATCTGACTAAACAATTTGTTTTACAAAACAGTCAGTGTAATGTATTTTTTTAACATAATTATGGACTAGAAGCTAGGTAGAGAAATGTGCGGTAAGTTTTTGTTTCAAGCTTAAATCTGAATCGTAAAAGATATCTAAATCATTGATGGTCACAGAAAATCGATTATACTCAGAGCAATTCATGATAGTGGGGAGTGGCTGAGAGCATTTGTCCTGCTTGAAGGCACAAACATGATATTGATGATAGGATGTCGTGGATAGCTGTAGAGAATGTTAATTTTTATAGTGCTTAATAAATCACTGTGAGCAGTGATAGCCTAGCGGTTAGAACGTTGGTTTCCCGAACGAAGGGGCCCGAGTTCAAATCCTGGCACGCACCTCTAATTTTAAAATATTATGTGCGTATTAGAAGTTAATTATCACTTGCTTCGGTGAAGGAAAACATCGTGAGGAAACCTGCACACCGGAGAGTTCTCCATAAAGTTCTCAAAGGTGTGTGAAGTCTACCAATCCGCACTTGGCCAGCGTGGTAGACTATGGCCTAATACCCCTCACTAATAGTGAGAGGAGACCCCGAGCCCAGCAGTGGGACAATTATGGGTTGTTGCTTTGCTTTTTAATAAATCACTACTGGTCATTATTCCAGACAACTAGTTTTTTCAGGAATACAACATCGAGTAATGAGCGACGATTATGGAGCAACATCATTTCAAAATGTTTGAGGTGAAGATCGTAGGTGGCTCTATAAGGGATGCCTGTGCAGTGAAAAGCTAAATGTCTTGTGAACGACCTGTGTAATTTTTCAATTCGTTGCGACTTGTGAATGTGTCGTTTATTGGGGATTCCAGACAACCGATGCAAATTCAAGTTTGCTCCTAACCAAAGCATTAAAGAGGATTATTTTTGTGTTTGCCGAAATAAAACTTCTAGTGTTTCTCATTAGAAACCGTAGCATTTTTGCAGCTTGGTTAACGGTTGTTTTGATGTGTGTCTTAAATATCAATTTGTTATCTATTATCACGCCCAGGTCGCGTATTTCGTGAACTTCCTGTAGTAAATCTGAATTTAGTTGATAAGATGATTATAATATATTTTTCTTTCGGATGTATTTAATGTGGTAAGAATACTTTGAGTTTCGAATCATAGAATTTTCATAACTCCACTTATTTTTTCGATCAAGGTCCTTTGTATTTGCTTCACGTCATTTACTGAATTTATAGTTTAATATATTTTAAGATCATCAGCAAGTAGTAAGCATTTGCAGTAATGAATCGAAGATGTAATGTCATTTATGAATACTGAGAATAATATTAGATTTATTAGACATGAGTTTTATGGATATAGATTGTAGTAGATGATAAGTGCTATCTGTAACTGTGAGCAGGAAAAAAATAAACCCGGAAGTTTCTTGCTGCTTCTTCTCCCGGGCCCTCTCACAGTAGGGCCTTGTCTGAATCATTGGCATAACTTGCATGACTTTCAAAAAGTGTTTGTAAACCAAACCAATTTTGAATAAAAACATTTGATTTGATTTGATTTGATTTGATTTGATTTAGATGGGATCCTTGGGGTACTCCAGAATTTGCGAGATACTCGTGAGGTCTGTAGCCAGTGCAGCAATTGTATATTGGATTATCAACTACACTCTGAAGTACTTCAAGGCAAGAATGAATTGGCTTTTCGTAAAGTAGTGTGTCTTATCACCCAAGACTACTTCGCCACTTACCATTAGGTGAGATTCAAGCATTAACTAATAAGTTATAAAAAAATTACATCATGGAAAAAAAAATCATTTCACAATTAAGTACCACATGCAATGCAATTCCGTAAAGAAAACTTGTTGTTATGTATTGTTTGATAGGTCTTAAAATTATGTAGGGGTAAACTCAACTTAGTTTGCTGTTCAAATAGTTATTAATAACAGCAAAAAATATCAGTTAAGTAAGAATCCGGTTTGTCGTTGTTGGTAATAGGTCTTTCCTCACTAGAAGGAATATTCCAGCTAGTCGATGGGAAAAAAAACACATTTATATCCAATCTGAATATTGTCTTTCTTGTTACTTACGCCCACTCCCACTATCATTATCAATTGCCGAAGCAAAGAAAATATTTTTCTTCTCATACGACCTTGTTGTGACTAAAGAAGTGTATTTTTGAATTCGCTGAAAACAAACTTAATCATGTCAATCCCACGGTATGGCGATCTTTATTCATCAAGAAATTCATCAATCAGTTACCACAAAAATAAAAATAATTCATGCATTCAAGACCTTGGTAAATAACTACAGAGTTGCAACAATTGCTACTCGTACCTACTACCTACATCTTTATCCACCGGTTCATTAATATCGATATCTCATCAACATTTACTGTCCTTCATTAGTATGCTGTCCAAAAAATACTTGCCTGTCTACACTTTTCCCAACTATGTATATAAAAGAACCCTGGTTATTAATCATAAGCAATTTCCTCCCAGAAAATGTTTGATATACTGGTCATAGAGAGGTTTTCATCTCATTTTCATGTCCCAACACTACCACCTTTGACTTATCATGTTGAATTCCAAATACTTAACAGAGCAGACCTTTTACCGCTACAAAAAATCGCAGGAAAGAAAACATTTTCACAGCTTGATTGACACTTTTCAACTCAGTATACCAAATAAGCTGGTGAAAAGTATACCGATTAATTCCATTATGTATTTTGATTCCTTGCGGTGCGATGTCCGTAAGGTCGATTGCGATGCATATAGACCGTGACGCCTCACCGCTTCGCGCACTTATTTAGCACGTTTTCATAATATTTGTACATGCACCGCGCAAAATATACGCCTTATCTGTAGCACGAGGGGAGAGTGTGATGTACTGAACAATGGCGAACTACGTGTTAATTTTACGATACGGCAGTTACAGGGCATATTATGCAATGTTTGTAGTTCACGGACACTTAATATTTACTGAAGTCACTGACACATTCAATATAGTTAGTATATGCATTGTATATTCATCTACAACCGCCTTCATTTTGGCAAATCTCAAATGTGTATTTGTTTATTTCAGTGTTTTTTTTTTAAAGATGTTGGGGTTAACTTACAAATATCTTTAAATACAATGGTCTTGTCAGGATTAGTGTAGATTGAAGGATCGCAGTTCCTACGTTGATGTACAATTTTCAATAAAACATGAGTCAGATGTTTTGCAAAATATGTACAAAGGGGATAAAAAATAAAACACTAAAATCTTTATGATTCAAAAGTACTAAAGACCCTTTTATTTCTTCTGAGTTGTGAATATCGTCATGTCATTGCAGCGACCTATAAAATTGAGTTTTTGAAGGGCGAATTAATTTAACCGTCCCTAGAGTCTTCGACCGTTTTTATTTTAGAGTAGTTTTTCAGCGTCGAGACGACCACGTGTTGGCGATACTAAATATCGCGTGTGGATTACAGGGACCTTTGTGTTCACGTTTAATGTCAAACATAAGTAGAGACCTTGGTGGGCGAACGATGAGTTTAAAGTCGTATTAATTTCGAAGTCACGTTTTCGTCACATACCTTTTTCTATCTATGGCCTCTTTCTATGAGAGCAGATAAGACAGTTGAACTCGAATGGAATCACCTATAGGATTTGTGTTCAAGTCTACTTAAAATCTTCATCATAGAGATTTCATCAACCTTAAGCTACACGTTTCAAGTGAAGAGGGTCAAGGAAACACCCTTTCCGAAATCGTTTGATTGTAAAATATGCAGACTATCTCAACCCCATTTAAAAGTAAAGCTAGCAAATCGGACGATGCCAAAATCTTTATTTTCTAAACTGTTCGATTTCAGCTTCCTTTAGTCTGTCTCATCGTAAATGGCATCTCTGCTGTAGTAAGACTGAAATCGTTGGTCGGACTATGCAGAATGGCGCATTTTCGGAGTTAGATAGTTCTGAAAGATTTCTTAGTGTAACTGAACAATTATCTAAATCTACATTAAATCTTGTTGGTGACAAGTATCAAAAAGGTTTTAGATACAAGTCACGGTTATAGCACTCTTGATTTACATATGTAGTTGTCTTGAAGAGTCGACGTACTATGTAGATTAGTCGGTGTTATCTTGCGTATCTGAGAGTGGGCGATAATGCGACTTGACGTCACGTCTGTTTTTGTTTTGAATTGTTCACATGATATTTTTAACAAATCACTTCCCATTGTCTCGCTTTGTACGATCGAGTATTTGCTAGCAAATACTTAAATTCTATCGTGTAATCTAACACTTCCTATTCGTTCAATAGTAACAATTATCATTATTGTGTTTATACTTCATATATCAACGTGTTCTCTTTTGCTATAAGGCCACATTGACACCGCATTATAGATATCTCAATACTGCCGTCTTTAACTTACATTGGTGTAATTATTAAACATCCGCTATCTTTCTATTTTTTATCTTTATGTCTAATTATAAGTTATAGTCTCTATTCATCTAATTAATTTTTGTTTTTCTTCTATAGTTTGCTGCGTAAGTTTTGTGATATCTTTAAACGATTATTAGATATATAAAGAAATAAAAAAAACTGTTGGAAAACGAATATAAAGATAGTATAATTTAAAGATAACACAATATGCGCAACAACACGATTCAAAGCATTCGGAATCTAAGAATACGTAACATATTTTTCTGTTGCCATCATGTATGTGCGTCTTTATAATGTTAAGCTTTATTTCCGGGTCTATATCTGGAGTAATGAAGATAATTTTACTGTTTGTTAAGTATTCATTGTCGACCCCATTAATGATTAGTTAACTTATCTCTTTAGGAAATAAACGAATTTGGGACATGGGGAAACGATAAAGAAACACCCAAGGAAGGACAAAGTCAATTTTATCAAGGCTAGCTCTGTCTACTAACTCGGTGTCTGAAGAGCCCTGCTCTTTTAGTTTTCCAAGGCATTAGGGAGTATTCAGTGGCCCTGCACCACGCCATTGTATTGTGATTTGGGTTAAAATTAAAATAAAGTAGTTATTTCCTTCATTACTGTGTTAAACGGAAATTAAACGCTATTGTTAACTTATTTAGGTAGTATTTTGAAAGAGGTATTGGCCTTAATTTGGGAGTTAACGTGTTTTCCTTTTATTCCAATATACATATAATGTACGCTAATAAAAGGCTGAATTTAAATTAGGTATGAATCATTGTTTTATCTATGTCAATACGTAGTTTGTTAGGATCTGTTCTAAACTGTATAATTTTCTTATATATGTATTTATAAAAATAAATTTTAGTATTTGTTGGTTGATTTTTATTTTAAACTAACTGACTCAGCAAAGTTGTTCTGCCAAAAAAATTCTGGATAGGGACTAGCGGTATGAAATATATTTTACACAAAAAATTCATAAAAATCAGTCGAGCCGTTTCGGAGGAGTGCGACCACAAACACCGTGACACAAGATTTTTATATATTAGATTATTTGTGGTGGTCCAAGGATGATTCTAACAGAAAGAAAAATCGAAGTTTTGGATTAGGTGACGTGGAACATCAAGGGATAATTTGGTTAATTTATTAAAGATACTGAAATGCACTCATACAAAAAGTTATTCTATATAATGAGCATTTAGCAAAAACATGTAGACTTGCCGGGGACAGAAGGGGATAAATGTTCTAAAGAATTTACTGACTTTTGGCAGACTGTCCTGTCAAAGTGATTTGGTCCCGCCCTGAATAAATATTTCCATAGGTATCCTACCTATCAAGTCTTATTTATTATTAGGCAAAAATGTTTAACTGAAAACTAACAAACAACATCGTAATTTGTACGTAATTACTGTAAGTTAGTATCAATGTAAAATGTAAATGTTTTGTTTCGTACGATCCCTACTTCGCAGAATATTCAGCTGCAACCTTGTTATAATTAGTTCAGTAACATAACGCGCGTGTACAGGCAGGTATATGCGCATTACAGTTTGCGACGCGTTATTTACCTTAAAATGTTCTCGATCCGCGATTCGTAGATCAAAGAGGATTAAAAGCGAACTCTACTAGAATGTTTACGTCTCCATTCACATCGCTGGCAGTGTGCGCGTGTGCAGTATGGGTCTCGGCATGTGTGCGTACGGCGTCGGCCGTCGATCGTTGCGCCTGCGCAGACCGGCGCGCGACCGAGCCCTCTTTGTTTGTTGACAAGCAAACCGCGCCGAGTCCAAGACAGAGTAGTTTTGTTTTATTGTTCGCGTGTGGACGTCGAGTGCGCCGGTCGCGTGCTGGCACCACTCCCAATACCAAACAAAACAAATCGTGTTATCGCTCGCGACGGCTATTTTAGTGCAGTTAATTTTAAAGACTTTTTCCCTTCTGCGCAAATTACAGTACAGTGCACAGTGAGTTCTTGGAGTTCTGTTTCTGCGTTGTTGTTGGTGGATATTTCTTACACTTCTAAAATTACTTCGTTGCGGCCCTGCCAAAAGGTAATTTTTTGCAATTTACGAAGATTTTTTTCGACAAACGTTTGATAAACTGTTTTATTTTTATGTCGCCACAACGTACTTGACATTGTGGGATATTTTAAATATGTTTTTTATTGAGTGCTGATAAATTATACCTATCGGCTACTCCACTTCTACAATCGATGTCTATTTATCGGTAAATCCACTCGCATTATTATGTTGTACATCTGGAGTTCGTCAATCCCATTCTATTACTGCTAATCAAGCATTACGAGTAGCATTCAGTTAGATACCTTCATAATCATTGCCGTAGCAACTTGATGCAATAATATTATTTGCATTTTTTTATCCTTCGGTTTTATCTATTTAAGATAACATTACTTTGGGAATATACTTAGTTACTACTAGTGCATTATTATTACATATAGTCGTATATTATAAGGACAAATTTCTAATGAAGTGAAATTTCCGAGTTGATAGTATTTTATACGTTACATGATTGTACACATTGTGTGACGGTTTGCAATGTTCTTTTAAAATGAATGAACGGAAGACTTTAAAATTTAACTCATCATTTAAGATGGCCAACAAGCAATGTGACAATAGTTCTCTCATTTTTCATCTGATGACGAGAAATCTTCCCGTCTCGAGAAATCTTTAATTTCGATTAATATCTTTTTAAAGCCTTATGCTATAACTCAGTCGTTTTATTCATAAAGTGGAAAACTTTTTATTTTCAAATCAGGAAATGTAAAATTTATCCCTGTGACCTGAATGACGATTAACTTTATGCTATTTGTTAGTTCAGTGCTCGAATTTACAATCAACGTTATTTATAATATTTGCTTTGTCATAAATTGAAGTTTTTTCAACCAACTCAATGAGTAATTTATTATATTTAGGGCAATGATCTTGATTACCCATAATACGTTTTATCTCCATATCAGACGATATCAGAGCTTATCAATATGGATATTTATGTTTGCAGTTATCATTTGTTTTGTAAATAGTGCCTTCAGTGATTGTTGGTAAATCTGGTCTAGCAATTTTCCTTATTTTCCTGACTCCAATGTCTGCTACTGAGGTTAGATACAGTTATTTTGGCCCGTCGCCGTACAAGGCACGTTACGGTATCTCGCATGGACTGGCCTGGTAAGACTGTAACGGGACATGTATCGCACACACTCGTCACTTGTGGTCATGACTGAATCATCTTTCTGCGGCTACTTGACCGAAATGCAATGAATACAATAACAGTTATCCAAATTGTACAAACGAGCAGTAGACTCGTAATCGTTTAAATTTGTGTCAACATCAGCATTTTGCCCATTAGTTAACGGCATGTCCGCAGTTATTACGGCTTTAGATTTCTTTTCGGAAGCTTTTAATAATGAGAATATTTTATTATGCTGATTCTAATCTGTTCGAAATCCGCTACACTTTTTTGTATGCTGCAAAATTTAATCTTCCATAAATTATTTTAAAATTGTTTTCCACGTCTTTATAATTGACCGACATAAAATGTGTAATTACTGCACAATAATCTTATGCTGTAACATAGTGTACTGTAAAAGTAACGGTAGATTGATCCAATAGCTACTAATTACCACCTACGCTGTTTACATCTAAGAACAATAATTTGATATTCAAATGTGATTGAGTCTTCGTGCATACTATACCAACTTTGACTAGTATTTATTAGTCACTATCACCAAGCGTTCTACTAGCGATAATGTTTAAAACAATGTACCTATAGAAGGAACATAAATAAATAATTGTGTTTAATTAAACAGTAGCTTAATCTAATGGCATTAGTACCGACGGATGTATTGACAATACAGTGAAATTTGTATTGTATTCTACATTTCAAATGTTTTATACAATACTTTTAGTATTCTAAAATTCCGTTCCATATCTTCCACAAAGACGCTTCTCTCTAAAGACATTATTCTTGTTTCTTTTATTACTCTTTTTGTTTTGTTCAGGTAAGCTTCTATTGTTTAAAGGTCCATACAAAGACTAAAGGATCTGCTTGAATTTATTATTCTAGCGTCTTCTTGTCTTCACTTGCATCCTGTAGGTCTTTGAATAAATTTTCATTCATCCTACAACCTTTTTTATGTCACCGTCTCCATCTTACTAGTAATATTTTTTTTAAAATTTTTAATGGCAATTAATTTTTAAAACCATTTTTTAAATCATTTAAATGAAACGATTGAATCAAATATTTTTTACTCTTTTTTACTGCACATATTTTATAATTGTCTCACCTCATCTAGCAAGAACATATATATACATATATGTGCTTCATTGTCCCATTAATAACATCCTATCAAAACCCATCAAAAATTATTTGGCATAGCCCAGACTAAGCTGGAAATTGTAAATGCTAAGTGAAAGCATATCGCGTGTTCACCTTACCAAGAAGGCTCCGTTGTTATCACGTTGCCTTGTCTTGACCTCCTAGTGTACCTCTGACGCCCGACATTTTGTGCCGCATACGACGTTGATATCGATATAAACAAGTGAAAGTCGGTTATGCAATTCGTGGAACAGCGCCTAACGGAACTTTTACGTCGTCCTAAAGATCGGTAGGTTATTGATTATATTCATTTGTCCTCCGATGTTTTAAAGTATGGAAAGGTGAATAATGTTCTTTAATAGTCTGAAGTCTTGAATCTTAAATTTTTTCTGGCGAAATAGATAACAAAGAACGGTTTAATGTGAGCCCAAATTTCCGCTTTACCTTCTGGCATTCAGCCAACAGACACGTAATGTTTGAGCTATAGCCTACATTGAATGTATGGTTGTCATTGAAAATTTGCTGCCTATTGTCTTTATTTCGTCCAAGTAATCTTTATTTAACCCGTGCCGGTGATGCATATTATTATTTCCTTTGCAAAGAACTTATTAAGAATTAGGTTTTTAAAAGTCACTTTGCTAATTTGTCTCTTTTATCCCCTATTCTTATTTTGACATCCTCATTCTCTGAAACAGAGCTCTAGTTAGTCTTTAGCTTAGCTCTAGAAGTTAACGATCTACTGGGATTATTGTGATCTATGTACATATGACTGCTACTATTAACGTGGTAGAATTAATTTCATGCTCACATACACATATAGTTGTATTTGTATCTGAGAAATTGCAAACAATTATGTCAATGTGTATAAGGATTATACGACCACAAATGTAATTTCCTATTATTGTAGATATTAGCACTGAACGTAATTTAGTTATAAATTGTTTGAACTTCAGTTTAATACAATGTTTTAGTACGCAATATTCAACAACTATATCTCATAAATGATAATTGCAATTAACTCTATCGTTGTTAATATTATCCGAGTGTAGTATTATAAACATAATACACGACAGTGACGATATTACAGCACTTGTTGAGCGATAAGGGAAAACTGCGCCGTTCTAAACTCATCATTATAAATCATTAAATACAGTTACTCTCATGACCCGACACAAATTGCGCTTCATATTTTTTGTGTATTTACTAGTTTACTCATTAACGTAAAATCCGCCATTGTGCCAATTGCTGCTACAAGTGCTACAATACAGTTCTTCATTATCGTCATTGTAACGGGTTGCATGCGTATTCCGGTCGTCAACTTCTGACTTTTTATCCGTTTTCACACGTAGAAGAATTTAAACGAATTTGTTCGTCTGGATGAGTTGGCCCGCTTCCAGGAATCTTATTTTAATGGAGGACTTCCCGAACCCTTTGTTCAATCTTGCGTACCTTTCTTGTATTGGTCATACTGCGTCGTTGAATCGAAATTGAATGTGACTAAATGTTAGTCCCAGTATGTTGCAAATTATGAGTCTAAGCAAATAATTTAAAAGGTCATTAACTTCACCAAGTTTGGTGTAGAGAGTACGTGAAACCAAATCCTTTTGCCTTAAGCTTATCTATTGCTGCTTAACAATAAAAAACTGTAAGCAATGTCTTTCATACCTTTGAAAGCAAGAAAGCTGATGCAAATCATATGACTTGCTTCTAGGAACTATTCAACTGTCACCTAGTTAAATGTAGGTGTATGTAGTATACGTACATGTATACGTAGATAATTTTAAGGATATTACGAGCTTTATGTAAGTAAATTGGTTTAAATATTTGGAATGACCCATATTGCAGTTTAATACAGGTAAGGTCGTTCTCAACATCATTATTTCCATCGCTCCAATAACGAAAACACACCTGAACAAATACCGTTTACTACAATAGCGTATGCAGTAATTCAATGTATCTATGTTACTCAAATATATATATATATATATATATATATATATTTGTATACATTGTATATCACAATAAAATGGTTAAACATTTCAAAAAATAATGAGGTCATCAATGCAAATCATTCGTCGTAGAAATAAGCACTGTTTGCATTGCGATTCCTGTTAGTGTTACGTATTTTCTTAGGCTTTTTGTTACTGCAATTAAAGTAGACAAAGTGTGTTGCGTGCGATGCGTTGCCGGCCAACAAAGAGAGAAGAAAAAGAAAGAAAGAACTGGCTCTCATGCCCCCAGACGGAACACGACAGGTCTTCTGGCGACTCAAGCAAGAGGACGGTAGCTAATCAGATAGAGAAATAATAAAATTGTTATAATGGTATTAATGAACTGTTAAAATCAATATTACCAATATAATCCCTCCGAGGGTCAAACCGACGTGGTAAGGTTAATATTCTGAGCTGCTCCAATTCGGCTAAAATATACACGAATTTAAAATATAACTCAGATTTGTACACACTACGCAATAAATAAAACAATATATTTTCTGTCTAGACATATTCATTGTCCTAAGTAACTGGCCGTTAAAACGAATCTCGGAAGCCTGTCTAGACATGTATCGATAAACAACTGCATCGTTGCAATCCCCTTTTCCATCATTTTACTTTTTATCTCGAAATTTCCATCGCACGGCTTAATTTCCTTTTTTCTTTTTCATACTTCATATTCCCTGAGTCGTATAACTATAATATAACTGGTAAGATACCCTTATCCCTTGTGAATTACTGAGATTGCAATCAAAATCCGGCTAGACATTGCTGATTGAATTTAGTACTGATCTTTTGTTTCTTTTGTCAGGTTCTTGCTACGTTGATCGGTACTCAACTTCATTTCTATTTCCTTTGTTCTTGATGTCACCTTATAATATCATTCACCTGCCAGATCCGATGATAGATTAGTTGTGAAGAAAAGAAGTTATAGTCACGCTTTAATTAACAGGTGGTTTGCACGCCCATTCGCTACTTCAGTAACTGACGTAGCGTCAATGTCTATAATTTTATATCCAATCATAACACTATTTTATTTAAAGACTTGGCTCTTTCGTGTTTGTGTTTCGTGCATTCATATTGGCGAATGGCACGAACAATACACAACATTATTAACGATTTGTGCTCAGGCTTTACTTTTCTTTTCCCGTCTACTGTAACAGGTATAACTTTTGTACTGCAGTAATTTCATATGTAGCGATATTGTTGACTTTATTGTGTTTTTATTGTTAATATTTTTGAGAATTCAATACTTTTTCTTTCTGCGTTTATTATTGGTATTTACTGCTTTCTCTTACATCAAACAAGTCTATTTCACTTTTGTAGTCACTTTCTTTCGTATTCTGATTATATTAACTTTAAAACTTGAGTTATTTAATATCTAAAATGTCCGCTAGATTTAAGATACCTGATTCCTGTTGTGATTATGTCTGTTATACTCGTAGCAGACTAATTTTATATATTCTGCTTTTCAGTCATTGACCTTTCTTTAAAGTAAAATAACTGTACAATATTCTTGTATTCCCAACAACAGTCCCTGCATTTTAAACGACTTGCACAGATTTATCTTAGAAACTTTAAATTAACTTAAAATAAAACAGATTTATTTACCTTTCCCAGCTTGACTTTTGCATTAGTAACCTTGCTTATTTCATCAGCTTTAACAAGTCTGGTGATAAATATATCGCTAAACAAACAAACGATTTCAGTATGGCGATTGATTGTGTGATAATTATTTAATTTAGCTGCTGTTGGAGTTTCATTTCACTAGTCACTTTTACTTCTAGTAGTTACAAGGTTATTTTTTGTTATTTGCGTAACGAATAGAATACACGAGATTATATTATAACGGTCGTCGTTAGTGTTACTGACTCAACTCCTGCAGGTACTCATTTTGGGACTACGGCTATGCGACATTTCCATGAATGTATTAGTAATAACCATTGATGAAATTTTCTTCATGTTCTCTATAATTTTCTTAGTGAATGAAGTCCCTTATTAGTGTTATTCAGAGGTAAATAAACTGCAGAGAGAAGAGAGCAAATATTTCAATGTTTACAGCAAAGTATTAAAATACTGCGAAAGAAAAATTTATAAGTTCGACTGTAACTACACATTCCGTGCTCACTATCTCTGTAGAAATATTCTTCAGAATATCGAATGCAATCAACTGCGTTATTCCAATGCGCTCACAATGACATCAGACATCAGAAAACGATTTGAAAGAGAAAATCTGCAATTTATTTCTCAAATGGACAGTCGTTCATCAAGTTAAAATGTGGGTTCCGTTCTTCCACGTGTTGATGTTTTTGATGACAAGTCTATGAGCGGCAGTAACCACTATAGTAATCAGAGGACTCTTCGGCTTATTTGACACACACGTTTTTGAATTACATCATATCACATAATTATGCGATAACTAATGGTACTACAATCGAAGTTGTCAGCGACACAGCACAGTGAGGCTCCGAAAGATTAAAATTTTTATCTTTATTTTCTAGACGACCTAACCGTCGTAATATTCTAATGAAGGATGTGACAAAATATGAATGCCAGATGATGAGATTTTATTCGTAGATTTTATTCGCTCTTAACCAATCATTTTTTGTCCGTTACGTCAAGTGTTTTCGTAGTCTTGATGTATTCAAGGGTACTTACCCTCGGGATAAGTTAGAAATTCCGAAACGGATAAGACAATTAATTGTAAATACATAATCCGCCTTGACTAGGAAGATCAATGAGGGTAAACATGGAAAAATAATAATAGCAATAATGGTATTGATTAACAATTAAAATCAATATTACCATATTATATTTATATTTATACCATATTATGTTTAAACCTACCACAAATTCCAGAGTTCTATCTAGTATCTATTTGTGATTTAACGATAGCCAAAATTAAGGACGTACTAAATCTTTTAATACGTGAAATGAACTTTGCTTTCACTTACGTTGATAAAAAAAATTGTAAGAAAAACCATTGCCTATGAATTTTAACATAATTATTAAACTTGGTAAACACTATAAAGATACAGAATCTATTATTATTTATTCAATCAAATTAATTAAATGAATATACGATGCAAGTTAAGTGACGCAACGATAAAACTGGCATTCATTTCAGTGAAGGTCTGGGCAAAAGTTAAAACAGAAATAAGCCTTGGAATAACTAATATCCAACAATACATATTCTGGGTAGATAGCAATGGCCTATTGTTGCTCCAGAGAGCTGTCTTGCTCCAAAATTACACAGAGCCGATTTCTCCACAGCCTTTGGAATAATAGCCTTTTCAACTGATTGGGTTTCAACTAAATCCTTCCTTTCTAATCTTAATCTTCAGATCACAACGAAGGTTGAAATATTTTTAAGGTTCTCTTAAAAAGACGGAGCGATTTGATTATATAATCGTTTATGTCTGTCATCTGTTTCATCTGGTTTTGAAAATGAAATCGAATCTGATTTGAAGTCACGTTTATAATATTCATGTCTAAACTTAGTGCTTCTATAAACTTAGTAGGTGATACCTACGTTTGTTTTGTTTAGTTTGAATTGTATATATCTTCAGTGGAATTAGTTTCTGTGAATTCTCTTATGGAGATTCTTTGATAGACGAGGCACTTGGTATAAAACTTATTTCAACATTTAAAAGATGTTTTATGTGCTCAGCATGAATTTAAAACATCGCGTGCAGTTCTGGAAATATCATAACATTAATTAAGATAATCCGGACTATAGTTTCACGATAAAGCTAATAAATTAAAATTGTATCGTGTTTTGATAACATAGAACTTATAACTACAGAACACTACGATGCACATCCATGGCCGGTTTTTACTATTCATAATTCCACTAGCAGTCTGCATTTGTATTTTTACTGTTTTGTTATCATTGCTATGTTTACTCAGTGAACTTTGTTGATAAACTTTATCGTATTTATAATTCCTTCATTTGAAGACTAATAAACAAAAATATTCAGCACAAATCTAGGTCAATGAACGATTTGAGTGAATCCAGTAGCTTACATTATCTATAAACGTTGAGGTTTGAGAAATTTTGCTGTTTCAATTTCGTTTCTGTGGTTATGGGAAACATTACGTTTTTTACTTATAATATTTTAAAATTATACGTCACTACAATCTCAGCTGATGGTAAGCGGTGTTGTTTTAGACCATTAATCTTATGTTGTTAGAGACTTATGTTGTTAAATTAAATAACAATTTAATTAAACATGACACTTCTTATTCCGATCTCTTGTGACTCCATCCATACTCCATGATCATCAAAAGGTGTCGTAAAGATATAGGAACGTGTGTCAAGCACGACGTATGTATTTGCCATTGTGTACTACGTTGCAAGTGTTACAACACGAGCTACAGTTTTAGTCGCTCAATGCAACGGCTGCTAATTAGTGTTGTTACGACTATAGGGTCTCCTTATCGCCTTTATTTCAATAGACATAAAGCTTAAGTTGATTTCGCCTCGATAAGCGTGGGGAGAGCCTAATTATGACATGGAATAGCGTAGACAGCATCAGTCTTCTGTGAGATTAACGAGTTTGGTGGTAATTCTGTTAAGGGCCTTAAGGGTTTTATATGTTTGGCTAGCTACGACTTTCTAGAGGCAATCGTGAAATGTTCAAGCTCATTTTGTTTGTGCTACTAGAGTGCTACTTAATGTACTTCTTTCTACTCGTATACCGGTAACACTTCAATTACACCCCGACGGTACCAACGATGTCTAGAATTACTGCAATAATTATTATCATTCACATGGTTCTACTCTGCCGATAATCGACCTACAAAAATCATAAAGAAGTTGTCTGGACAGGAGAATACGAGGTGTTTTGACATGTTGATACATGAAAAGGTAAAACAAACGTCATTGACCTCAGTGATACGTGGGGGTGGAAGGTGAATGCAATAGAAGTAGGTGACGATATCGATTAATCGGTCAAATCGATACGGCAGGTCAACGATACGAGACTCGGCACAGTCGTCACGGGTAATTGACACGCTAGTACTGTTACTAGCCATGCTTCAGTCTTAACTAAATTATGAGGTGTTTAGTATATTGCGTCGGATAACGCTTCCCGCCCACATCCGATAATCGGTGATCGATTTTTTGAAGGAGAAAAATAGAACGTAATGAAAGCAATAGTGCAACGCACACGTCCTACAAAAAGTCGGTCATAAATAATATGGCAGGAAAAATCGGCCCGATTATCGGTCGTACAAAAAGACTGACGTGGGCGGTAGGCCTAAATGTGAATACATATCAAATTTTAATAAACATCAAAAAATGTGATAGGGCAACACTTATCTGTAATAGAGCAATTTACTGCTATTGAATACGATAAAACTTCACTACTTAAGAAAACTCTTGACACACTTTTACAGGAATAAAATATTTAAATTAAAATAATAACACCGAGTGGGTTCTCTACGGGTTTAAGTGTTTAGTTTTTGTAGAATAATTAATATTATTGCATTATGATTATGAATAATACTTCGGTGAGTGACCCTTCATAAGGGTCGGAATGAATCACGAAGGAAAACCTTTAACCAAATTATATCCAACAAATTAAACAAGTACCTATCTAGTAGTAACTTACTTTGGGCAACATTTCGTAAACATTGTCCTAATTTAAAATTAACCAGAAGTTAATACTAGCAGGAAAATACTTGCCTTACGTACAAACCACTATGCTATCATGGCAGCCAGAAAATATACGATGAAGGAAATTTGAAATATGATTTTAGCGACAACGCCAGCAAAAGGTACAAGAAACTTTCGCCTTAAATAGATACGGTATCTCAAGATTGTCCCGATTTACTCCGAGAGGAATCCGTTTCTTTCCTGCAGCCTTTTGTTAAGTAACAGAAGCATTCTAGTAGACTCCGGCTCCGGAGATTGCTATACCTTGCGCGGTCCTTCAGTACCTATACCTATGTACTTTATCAAATCTCTTCACGTTTTCTGTTCATTGATATCTATGTACATACATTCGTACCTATATGTTCTTAACCATTGTTAATTCTTTTCCTGATAAACTTTACAGTAGGACTTACTGACGTACTTATAGCCTTTACAGTAGGAATTCTGTTATACTTAGATATACACCAAATACAAATGAGAACTGCAGTACTGCAGTAAAAGACTGACGTCACAGTAAAGATATATAGAAAGTAGTAAAGATATAATTTAAATAGATATTTGTACCGTGCCCTCGTGGAACTCTTCAAAGACAAGGAACATGATTCCACATTCAGACCCTTGTAATGAAATTGAAATTAAGATAATGTTGTCATAATAAAATTGAAATTATCATTGGACATACATTTTTGTGTGTAAAGTTTATTAAGAATCGATTCAGAGGAAGACGTTGAAAAAGTCTCGCGAAATTTGAAACAAATTTTAAGCGTTTAAAATTGGAATGAGACAAGCTAAGACTTGGCCGTATCTTAGCTTGGCGTAGACCTGTCTGATGCACACAGGCTTACGAATGTTTCGACCTGTCATCACAAGCTAAACTTACAAGTCTTGCAACAAGTTTTACAACTTGTACGCATAATGATAAGGAAGCATTTTTTAGGACGTCGTCTCGTTTATGAGCTGAAGCGTCTGCGTAATTTTCATCGTTGACCTACATATCGGTCCCGCGATCACTGAAGTCACTGCTCTCGTGGTCCAAAATAGCCGGTACCTTCGGCCGGTCGTTGGGGTATTCGGGGCCCTCCCACTGTGTTGAAAAGTTGAAGTGTATGCGGTGCGCAATACCAAGTCGCTTATAGATAAAAAATGATGCCATTAAATACAGTTTTACATTGTGTTTACGATTGCAATTTGAAAAAATGGTTGGTATTTATATTTTGCTTTGATTAAAAGTTTAAAACTTGATCATAGTTTGATTGTTTACCAGAAGGGACTCATTAGTCCCTTATTAACCTTAACAAGGGCCTCCTTTTGCGAAAGGTAACAACTTTAAGTCTCGCTGCTGAAGTTATAAATGCAAAGATAAACGATATAGGGATACCTAAATATTGTAAAAAGTGAAGTAAATAAAAGCGATAAAGTTAAGCATGAGGAAGAGAACCCATACTCTTAATCCATCTTGGTCGAATGCGAGTCGCAATGGCAAATAATAAAATGTTTGCCTCGGGCGGGTAAGCTATATTCGGCAGAGTTCATTAACACCAGCCTGCTGTACATACCACGTTACGTATATAGAACGTAAACATTTTGGGTACGCGAAAATAAAGCAAAACTGCGTGGAACAATTTACTATATCTGCATTTTTGTATACGAATGGGTACTCTCACCTCTAGTCGACGACGAGTGAAAACCCAGAAAGTGTAAAAAATTTAATTTTACAAAAGGAAAAATCTTCCCCTAAAAGCGTTACCAATGTAATGTGTTGTCTAGTTACTTTTAGGGATTTGAAATGGATTTTATGGGTAACTTTTTCAACATATCCGAGATTGGGACGTCTACACGTCATCGATTAATTAGATTATTTTTTTGCAACAACCTCACCTGATAGCAAGTAACGTTAAAGTGCATACCAATAAACAATCTGCTAAACGTGCTAAACATTGGACCTAATAGTAAAATAAATGAACCACTCATGCCAATTTGTAACTATGTTCAGTATCATTTGTAACATTTTACAAGAGGTTCTTTTCGCGAGTGACTATTCGCTAACTAGTCCATATTTACTGAGTGCACATAGTCGGCATAATACCCGCTTTGAGGGGAATCGGGAGGTACACTCGTTTGCGCTCATGAAGAGAAAATGTTTCGTTTTTCAAGAGTCTCTTAACCACGCTACAGTGTTTGTAACTAATAGAAATGGTTGTGAAAAGCACTCTATGTAATTTATTGTTGTTGATTTACATTTCCATAGTGTAGTGGGCATCAGAACGAGAATCGAGAGAAGTTGTTATTTACGGATATTTTTTGGTATTTTCTCCGAACAGCTGGCGATTGAAAAGATAATTTACATTATCATGACTGTCGTGAAATATACGATATTAATTGGGCAAAAACCATGGTGTATAGGAGCCGAATTTAAAATTAGTGTGCTAACCGTGCAATCTTCTACTTAATTAGTGTCATTCTCATCATTTGAGTCTTTCGTTTACTTTAAATTTACTTTCATAAACTGAGGTCACATCAAATCCGCGTTTCCTTTCGTTCTCAATTTCTACATAAGTCTAGTAAATGCCTTTTCTGTCCATTATTAAGTCTGTGGGTAAAACAGTGGAGAGTAATCGGTAGTCCTGAGTACACTTTAATATGAAGGGTTCCGGTTTGTTATTGCAATTTTATGTACTCCTTATGTACTGTGGGTTTGTCTGACGTTCAATAAGTACATAATATATTCGGTGTACTATTGTGTTCATTGTCAGGGTTTCTTTTTACTACATGGTTCACTGTTCAAATGTTTTTGTTCATTAATTGCTACAAATACACTGAAAACAATGACGTCTATGTTAGTTTTACATGTGCTATTATTTATTCTGTGGTTTTACTGAGGGATCATTGACGGCGGAGATCATGCGAGCAGGACATAATGCTGGGAGTAAAATAAGACTATTGAGAGGTCTTCTCGCAGGCTAAGTGTAGATTGAAAGACTTTTTGCAGAAAGTATTTTTGCAGCGCGAAAAACGCGCAGATTCCGTGCGTTTTCGTCGGATGCGCTTCAAAAACGCGCCGTGTGCATAGGCTCTAAGACTTACACACTTTTAAGTACATTAAGAACATCTCGATTTACGGGTTTTCTAAAAGAAGCAAATAAGACTTCATTTGAAATACGCATAACTAAAATAAAAATAAAATGGTCATACAATTTCCATATTTTGAATTTAAATCATTAGTATGACCGACTTTGAAACTATAAATAAGGCTATCCTTCTACTCATTAAATCCAAACAATGATCATAAGTCTCGTAGCCACTCATAAAGTCCAGGTCGCCGATGTGCTGCAAGAAATTTCGTTAGAGATAAGCAGACCTTTGTACATTATTTCTGTAATAATAGTTCTCCTTATATTTTTTACGTGTACATAAACAATAAATAAAGGTGTGTAACTTCGACCAATGATAGGGCGCAGATATTCATCCAATGTCACATGATCTGTCCTCAGGTACCTCTTCGAAACTTGCCGTCCAGATTTATATATAAAGTTCTTGGTTACTCCTCAGAGACCTCATTAATCTGAACCGTCAAAATGTACCAAACACAATCATCAAAACTCGTATGCACTATATACTCGTGTTTGGCATAAATGCTTGAAACTTGTTTCCTCTCGTAAAAGGAGACCTGCTTTCCGCGTCTCGACAGACTGTAAAAAGTTGTTATTACGTCAAAAGCGATAAAATCGAGTTGCATTTTTAATAGCAGCCATTTTCGTATCGAATACAGTTAGGTTAATGATGTATGTGGCGGTGGGAAAATTTTGAGTTGGTTATTGTACTCAGTTTGTTTATAACCGTTCAAAGGACCGCTAACATACATACAACTTTTAATTTGCCTGTGGTGCACCCTGTGACCCTGTTGAAAAACGGACGAAACTGGTTGCAAAAATCCTGTTCCCAATGTTAAAATTGGTTTATAAACCAAAAAAAGTTGGGTTTTAAACCACTTTAGTCCCATGGGCACTAGAGAGTCGTAACGTCCCTGCCAGGATTCTTCATATCGTAAAAGAAGTAGAGTTAGTAAGCCACTTACAGAGTTTCCTTCTTTTTAGGCTTCCAAGGGGCCATCCATAAATTACGTCATACTAATTTCATGACTTTTTGACCCCTCCCCCCCCCCTCCTCCTTGTCACAAATGATCACATTTGTGAGACCTCCCCCCCCCCCTAGTGTGACGTTACATATTATGAAATTTTACACCTAAAATTATTAAATTAAAACAGCAGTCCCGAAATAAGTTTTATTTCCATTAATTGTTTTTTAATATTTACCTATACATACCAATTATTCGATTTTGAAATGTGACGTCACGAAATTTAGGACCTCTCCCACTCCTTATCACACAATGTCACACTACGTCGACCCTTCCCTAACGTGTGACGTAATTTATGGATGGCCCCCAATTAATTTGTGACTATTTTGGATTTATAGATGTCCATGATCGGTCAATACTTGACCACTTGTGTTTGCTCGTAGAGCTCGTTTGTTCATAAAAGTGAGTGTAAATAAATACAAATTAAATTACATAAGTAAAACAAGAATCAGAACCTTCCAAAGAGTTTTAAAATAAAAATGTGGCCGACTCCTAAAAGCAATTTGAAACAAAATCCATTTTCGTTCCGCCTTGTAAACTCCGCGCGAACAATTTTTTATTTTTACATTGCAATCACAATGATACAGTAACCGTGTCCTGGCAAACGGAAAAATAGCATAATTTACCGGTAAACTTAATTATGGGTTAATGAGGAATACGGTAATTAGATGTTGTTTTTGGAACGAAGTTCCTTAAATATTGCGCGTTGCGAAAGGAGGCTAGGCGGAAAATTTGGTAACGAAAAGTTGTAACGACACTTTGCCGTCGTTAGTCGTTACAACTCGTGCGGCGTCGTTACATGTCGTGCGGCGTGCGCATATTTCTCTGTCTCTCTCTCTCTCTCTTATAGAAAGCAAGCCAGAAATTTTCGTTTCTTGCAGTAAGTACTAGGATAGCAAAAACATGCAAGCGAGTGTGCCAAAACAAATCTGGGGTATTAAATTTTTAGAAACTGACTGCAAGGAACTTCGTTCCATCCGGGTGTCCCTTGACACCTCTCAAGTTTTTTTGTTTTCACCCAACGAAATTCGGATACAATGGCTTTTTACATAACGGTAATTAAAAAGAAATTTGAGATACGATAGTGTATGAGTATGCTGAGGCAATATTTTGATTTGTGAGGAGAAATGTTACTCGCGTCTCTCGCGTGTGGTCTTCCGAGCGATTGCCTTTTATTATTATTAGCCGTCAGCAGTCTGGGAGGTGACGGGACCCCCCTGAATACTACAGAGTATCTTAAAAAAGTATAATGAGAGAATACGTCGAAAGTCGATAATACAGTCACAGTGTTATAAAGTTACAGTTCATCGTTTTGACGTCCAATATAATCTGAAATCATCTTTACAGATCACATCACATCCCAAAAGGCTTATCTGACCCAAATGAATATTATTCATAATAATTTATAAAGGTTACAATTCGACCGTAATCAATTTTATCAAAAAGGTACACTTCACATTGACACTACATGCTGTTTATAATTTCGGGAACTGAACCGACCACCGATGGCTCCGATGCCAATATTCAGAGTTCATTAGTCTGTGGTACATGCAAGTCAGCTGTTTCACACTTGTTCAGCGAATCGCAACCAACGAGATATTGTTAACCCCTATATAGAGAGAGCACTCTAAGTATCAGAGAGCTTCAGAATTTAACTACACTATACCAAAAGCTTTAGAACTTGTGATATTGTTTAGCTCTTATACTGTGTTTACAATGGCATGAATTCTCAGAATTCTCATTAGGGACGTTTATATGCCAGCCTTTCTTATAGCCATTATTACTTATTTTATAAGTAATCTATGAAAATGTTATCTTTTACGTTATAGATAGGTATGTCATCATTATAGTGTACTATGATGTGGGGTTCTTAGAAAGCCAGTAAGAATTTGCTTCCATCATGGCAGGAGTTTTAATGGAGATTGTGAAGTTTTGAATGTCCATCTAAAGTGTTACGTTACCATCAGCTAATCCTTTAGCTCGCTCCCCTGCGCAATGGACAGACAATTTACGGATTATATGATTACGATTAATAATATTTCGTACATACGGGTATACATTCAATACACAATCCATGAATTTACTCAAGAGAATATTGCTCTTACGGAAGTCCGAAATGCTTCGTCACTTCCCTAGCAGATAATCATTCAACAAAACGCTATCCGTCAGACTCGTCACTAGTATCAAGTCAAATTCCAATAAAGATCATGAATTATGGCAAGAATTCTGTACCTGCTCACTAAACTTTTGATTCGCCGGGTCAAGGAACGAATAACTGTACCATTACGAGAGAATCGACCTCAGTAGGCAGAAGCCGACGCCTTTACGTTTCATTAAATTTTTTGATAACTCGATAAAATGTTAATGGCGTCTCGGACAGATCATTAGGGAAATTTACTTCAAACTCAATGTATTGTGCGTCTATTTCTTAATGTCTCTACGTCTTTGTATTTCTTCTGATATCTGCTGTTTCTTTAGGATGCGTACAAACTTTATATCTTTCTTATCGTTAACCCCTTTCCGCATACAACGAAATATATGAATTCTAGTCAAGTTATTTTTCAACAAGTGTATCAAAATGTTGGTTTTTAATTCGAAATCAGTGTTCAATCATAAATGTAATTTCTTTTATTACGTGACACAATTTTATATAGTCTTATTTAATTTTATTTTATAAAGTTTCTATTAAGCCCTTCGCGGATATAGTTATATAAAAAGTTCTGTTCTTGGGACCAAGCTAATTTTTCCGTTTTGGTACACATTACTTGTCCTAATGTCCTATAAACAGCTTAGTCGATGAATTATAAAGCTAGAAATTTCTGTAACATATTTCAGAGAACGTGCTAAACGCTAAAATATGTACTATTATTTCTTCTATGCTAAAATACCAACTATTGTTGTAACGCTTTAATTAGGAGCCTCGTGGGCGCGTGTGACCTTGAACCTGAGTAAACATGGCCGTCGTCGAACAGCTGATCGGCTGGGAGGGGAAAATTATAGACAACATTTATATGACCTTGATTAATGATCCAAACAACTGGTTGTTTAAGAAGAGGTGTTGTCGTCGTGAATGGAAGACCTTCAATAAAAGATTTTGGACTTTAATTTAATAAATGTATTCGAATGTTAATTGGTTTGTAAACGACTAGGACGGAGATTGGAACTGGTTTTGTTAAATAAAACGACGCTGGATGTTAAAAATATACTGTTAGAGGACGACAAATTAAATTCGTAGTATCACGACGTAAATATTGATACTGTTCGACCAATATTCGGGTAATTTCTTTATTATTCTAAAGTAGTACCTCCCATGTTAGCTTCGTTTCGAGTACATTTACATTCGTAAATGTTTGCTATTGATTACACCCGAAGCATTTCAATTTGTCTGTTTGTTATTCGTTTATCAGACGTGTGATATTCTTAGTAATGTTTTTATATTATGTTTAAATAATAGAACCTGAATACTACAAATTACAAAATTTATCACTTGAAATGTTTACTCATGAATTCCCCCTTGTATTTTATTGGCGTACAAAAAGTAATGTTAGATAACTATTTCACGGTGGTAGTAGAAGTGAAGTCTAGAAAGATAAGCCTATTTATCTCCAACCTATTTTTCTTTAGGCGCGTTATGAAATAAATGGAAAAAAATATGAGAGTGAAATTTTAAGATTTTGTAACACGTCCGTGTTGACACAAAAACGCCGGTCACGAAAAACCGCACACGCGTTTTTAAAAACGCTCGTTTTAAAAAAAATGATTATTATTATATTAATTTATTATATTGTGTTTATTTTTGAATATTGTTAGAATAATGTTTTTTTTATATTGTTTTTTGAGTATTTTTATATATATACTAGCTGACCCGGTGAACTTTGTATCGCCTAAGAATGTAACAAATCAGAAATGATTAAAATCGGTACAGCCGTTCTTAGCCGTTACAGTTTCTGTGTGCTCCTCCCTCTCCCTCTCACGCTCCCGCTCCCGCTCCCGCTCCCGCTCCCGCTCCCGAAAATTTTACCTTATCCCATAGGAACAGGTCTATTTTTCGGGATAAAAAGTATCCTATATCCATCCCCGAGCTTTATTTTATATCTGTATAAATAACTAATCTATCAACTACATATAACAAAATTTTACCTTATCCCACAGGAACAGGTCTATTTTCCGGGATAAAAAGTATCCTATGTCCGTCTCCTGATTCTAAGCTACCTCCTTACTAATTTTCAGCCAAATCGGTTCAGCCGTTCTTGAGTTATAAATAGTGTAACTAACACAACTTTCTTTTATATATATAGATTTGTATACATATAAGTTAAACAGGGGAAAGGAGGGGAAGGGGAGAGGTAGGGGGAGGGGTAGGGGAGGGAGTGAGAGAATTATGCCCTAACTATCCGTATGTATTATTTATTGATATAAATTAAAATATTATTATATAATATTCATACAAAAGTACACGCACACTTTTTCATACATCTTTCAGTGTACGACCTGCAGAATAAGTTGATTACGCCCCTTACATTACAACATCGTAACATCGATTTCATGACCCTAATCAAATCGCTATTAGCGAGCTTTTGGAAGATGAAAGTTTAATGTTTCGGAAAAATCATTGATTTAGTAACAGTAGGAGATTGGTTTTATAATAAACACTAAAGACTAAAATAGCTTAAGCCTGATGTGAAGTATCAAACTGTCATGAATGTCCTAATTTCTACTATCAGGTATTAGCATGTGAAAGGAATGCCTTATCTCATCATAATAAAATTATATTGATGTTGGTAAAACATGTTTACGGTGTGTTGGTTGGTACACCTCGCATGGTGTCGAAAGCTCGACAAGGTCACTGGTGGTCATGTAAACACGACTAATCTTGGCGCCATTAGTGAATAATTCAAGAGCTTTTCTTTATACACCTTTCGTAATCTACGACATACCGTGCTATATTCATGTAAAATCTAAATATGATTGTATATTCTCTGATGTTTTTTATTAATGATGATTTTATTCGACGTTATCGATTCCTTTAAGTAAAAAATATAACGTTAGATTATCTATACTAATATATAAAGAGGAAAGATTAGATTTTTTGTTTGCATTGAATAGGCTCCGAAACTACTAAACCTATTTGGAAAATTCTTTCACTGTTGGGAAGCTACACTATCCCCGAGTAACATAGGCTATCTTATATTTTCAAAAAAAAAATTAGGGATCCTTTATGAACTCCAATAATGTAACCCAAGGTGTAAAAAAAATAAGAAAACCGAAGCAAACCGAGGGTGGTTACTCGTTTTTAATATAGCCAATGTTACTCGGGATGGTAATAAGGATTTTTGTGTTATAGCAGATATCTAAATTTGTTGAGGCATTCAGAAGTTGGTAGTGGTGGAATTTAGAAAGTACTTATATACATGATGCAAACTTTATCTTGGCCTCTAGAATGAATGCAGTTTCAACCCAGTTGCATGGATGGATTACGTCTATGTCTAAACTCTCGGATTACGTCTAAGTTACTAGTTAAACCGCTAAAGTAGAAGAGTTAACCATTCAGGATGAGTTAGTTAACTTTATTATCATTTATTTTTATTCAGTTTTGCATAACGGCTACATCGATAAAACCTTACTTGCAGAGTTAATATTCTGCTTCGCTGATCGTTCACGGCCGATTAACGCCAAACTGAGTGAACGCGAGTTAACGGTAATCGGCTTATACTTTTTAACTGACGAAAATGAGTTATGAAATAAGTGAAGTCACGAATTAAACAAACCAATGATGGTAACCAGAAGAAATGAGTAAAACATTAATAAAGAATAATAAATTAAATAAAGAAAACAATTAAAGAAATCTCTGTGAAATCGTAAAATATTCAAAAGGGAACCTCCCTTAAGTGGTAACATTTAATTTGACATCTGATGAGCCCACAGGATACTAATATCATCATCAAATTTTTAATTAGCAAAAACAATAGGTAAAATAACATTTTTAATGCCACAATTTTATCCTTGTGCTGTAGCTTGACAAGTATATCAAAAGACTAGTGAATGAGTGTATCAAATTCAAAATTTTAATCATTACGGATTTTGTCAATAATTCACTTTCTCCTACTATCATTACATTTACCAACATTGTTTCAGAGCTCCAGTATTATTTCAGTATCCGTTTGGATCTTCTCAGCCATCTGGCAATGCGAGTATAACATTAATTTCGTCATAGCAACCAGAGAATTCTATTCAAGGATCTAATCCTCTTTCATCGGTTTTACTGTAATGCTTATGCATTCTGTGATGACAGGCCTTTGTTTATCTGTCATTCGCTGTTCGGCATTATTATGATCATTCATCAGGTATGCCTTCATACAAGAATTTCCTTTGTCGTACTGGCATAAATATTAAAAGGTTAAAAAAAGAAATTCCCTGATAATAAATACCTAAGTTTGCCCCGACCGAAAATCCTCAAAGTCCAATATTAGAAGAAAAAGTAGGACCACCAGAAAACCGTAAATTATATTAGGGCGAAAATAATTTTAATTTTAGGGGGAAATATAAGCGTCGTTGTTCTACAAGCTACGTCGCTTTTTACATGTAACGTCATGTACATATTTTATGTTGTTTAAATTCATATATTATCAGATACGTTTATTTGAATGCAAGATTTGCCAGAAAAATGTCTGCTCCTATCAGTGATCCGAAAATAAATTTTCATTCTGCAGATACCTAGGTTCATTACCAACTAAATATAGTCATCGGCATTTGAATTCAGGCATTTTTGAGTCTTTTTTATAAACACACTCATACGTATTTACTCATACATGATATAGATAAGTTCGAAGTATGATAAAAGCGTTGTTTATATCTCTTATCTTAATGTGACAGGGCATTAATCTTAAGCTTTACTTCAATATTTATTATTGTTATCTGTATTTCCTTGTTATTTTTATTTTTCAACGTCTGACGATTCATTTCTTTGTTTTTTTTTTTGTTTAAATTCATTTGTTTGCTGCTATTTTTTTATCTTTTCCTTATTTTTTATACGAGTAAGTCTTTGTTTTAATTCCAAGTTCATAGTAACAATAGTTTCATATCCACTTTAATACTTCATTTAATAGATCTTGCTATGTTTCCCTGCAAATCCGCTTATAGTTCGTTTATCTATACTAATATTATAAAGAGGAAAGATTTGATTGTTTGTTTGCATTGAGTAGGCTCCCAAACTACTAAACCGATTTGAAAAATTCTTTCACTGTTGGGAAGCTACACTATCCCCGGGGGACATAGGCTGTATTATATTTTCAAAAAATTAGGGATCCTCAATAAAACTCCAATAATGTAACCCAAGGTGTAAAAAAATAAGAAAACCGAAGCAAGGCGAGGGCGGTGTGTCCTTCGTGTGGGTGACCGTTTTTGTCGGCAATGCATCGGTTAACTGCCATTAAGTGGCTCGTTGTTTATTGGCTATCTACAAAAATATTATAATAAGAACTATCCGATTAATCCTTACATTTTACATTACCATGGTTACCACTCGTACCATTACTTGACTTACTTTGTACGATAAGTTCAAGAGATTAATGTTTGTCTTTTTGTTGCAGGTACGTACAACTGGTTTGAGGAAGATTATTTAAAAACTGCTCCAATATGTAAAAGAGAAAATATTGAGAACGGTAAGTAACGGAACTAACGGTGAAATAACCTAAACATTATAGATTAAGTAAAAACGAATCTTTCTTTTAACTTATATTTAGTTTTATGTTATTTTCCTTGTCTAATTTAAACATTAAAAAGTACTCTTAGGTAAATACTCCTACTTTAGTACAGCTTATCTAATACCTTTAAACGAGAAATTCTTGTTATATATCATATATGTATATACAATCTGAGTCTCGGAAACGGCTCCAACGATTTTCATGTTTAGTATGCAGGGGGTTTCGGGGGTGATAAATCGATCTGGCTAGGATTAATTTTTAGAAAATATCGTTTTATCCGTGTTTTCAGGCAATGAAAAATTGCTGCAATAGACTCTTACTGACATCTATTGGTGAGTAGCAACACTAAAGCTACTTCAGTAGATGGCGATGTTAAGCAACACTAAGCCTATGAGTGTTTAGTTTAATTGATACTGTATGTTTATGTGGCCAAAATATCTAAAGAGGCCAAGTTCGCTATTAGTCTAATTCGCTCTGAGCTGTAAGGCAGAAAAATCATTAAAAAGACATTTACAATTCCATGATAAGGTTATTAGATTACTAGGTGTAGCCCAGAAAAAACTTATTTATCCATTTACCATTCTGCTGTTTATTGATTATACCTGTCACATCATCACTTTATGAAATAATGAACAAAGTGATATCGGCTATAATAAAATTAAGTACTTCTTACTTGTAGTAAGGACTCAAGAGAGCCTTTTGAGGATTCTTCAAATAATCCCATTAGGGTTCCGTATATTCCCTGCTGTATCGTGATTCATGATTCGTGAACTATTCAATTATATGATTAAGTAGTCTAACAGTTTAATTGCCTTTGTAAAATGTAACTTTATTTCGGTATCACTACTTCTTATAAAACCTGTTCCTTGGTGCCATTATAGTGATTCTACAAATAGATGACCTTTTCCGTAAAACTTAGTTATAAGTCACAGTTTTGTATCCGTGAATTTAGTAGATGGTTGCGCAACCAGTATTTTAATGTCACAC
This sequence comes from Thymelicus acteon, assembly GCA_951805285.1. Taxonomy (NCBI): domain Eukaryota; kingdom Metazoa; phylum Arthropoda; class Insecta; order Lepidoptera; family Hesperiidae; genus Thymelicus; species Thymelicus acteon. The sequence goes on along the minus strand of OX638226.1, from coordinate 3,877,688 downwards.
AGCACATTGTCATTAACTGGAGCTCGGTAATGGAACAACCACAAACATTTGACTCATTTCTTGCTTACATCTTCTCTCTCATTGAAGTTAATGTCATAATCCCCCATGCTCTTCTTTCTTTTTCTTCTATCTTTGTTGGCCGGCAGCGCATCAGTGACGCCTTTGGTGTCGCTGATGTCCATGGTCGACGATAGCCATTTACCATCCGATGAATCGTCAGCTAGTTTGTTGGTTATTTCCATAAAAAATACTGGGTAAGTAATAATCAGTGTTTCTGATTATATACATATAGTTACTGGTATAACTATCTTTCCGTGATTGCCGTCTAGCTATTTACTACCCTTGGTTGAGTCAACCGCCAAACGACTCGTTATGTTCCGGTTGGGGGCTTGAGAGCCAGTTCTTTGTTTCTTCTCTCTTCGTTATTGACTTGGTTTCAATTATGTCTATAGCCGACGATGTCCATTCACCATCCAGGTATGTCATCTAATCGTTTGTCGAATAAACATGTAAAAATATATTTCTTATTAATTTATCTGAACAATCCTGACAAAATAAAATTTTCCGTTTCCCTAACAGTTAACTAAAATTCACGAAAATTCCTGTCATCTGGTAACCTTATACGCGTGTCACTGGGTGAAGTATACTATGACAAGGAACATCTTGAAAGGTCATATTTAACTAGGTAGAGGTTACATTGAGTGTTCTGACCTAAACGCCCCTCGGTCAACCACAAACCCACTTATGTGATGACGACCTACAAATAGCTGTAGATAAGATATTCATTGGGGTCAGTCCACACGCGATATAAATTATTTGTTTTATACATTCATATGTGAACTAATTAAATAGTTCAAAATTAGACTAAAATAACAAAATTAGGAATATGCTTGGATTACTAACTAACAGGTTGACACTTATAGGTGGTAACTTATAGGTGGAAGTATTAATGGCAGTGGCAATCCTAAATTTCTTATAACTTCTACTTCTTGTATGGTAAGATACGCGTTGCAAGTATTGTCGGAATTTCGAAAAGTAGGTATCAAAACACGTTACTCCCTTACCCTTGCTTTTGAGAAATTAATACTGAAGGATTACTTTTGATTTAAATATTGATTTTTGACAGATAATTTGTTTTTGACATGGGGATTTTGCGTTTTAGGTTAGGTTAGCTCGCGTTACTCTTCACAAATTCGCCTTGTTTTGTAAAAAGAATCCTTGTAATTTGAAAGTACTTAAAGCTTCTTAGGTGTTTACCAATCTAACATAATTGTAACGTAACTTTATACAATAACATTCACAAAGTTGTTACGTGAAGTGTATCACTATCTCGTACTTCGATAAAGTCGCTATGACCGCGGAAGTCTTTCAAACTCCATACAACTCTCAATATCTAATTGATTAAACGCCCATTTGAAAATGATCCTTAAATCGACGATTTTAAATTCAATATCGATGTTTTCCGGTACATGTAAATGGTGCACAGCTGTGAGATGGCGTAGCTGCCGACTTATTGAGGGCAACCGATTATAACCTATAACGTTTTATTGCTTGCGGCTCACGGTGACGCGTGGTTTAATCGAATATGAACCTTATTACGTCGATATAAAGATGTGCTGTGAAGCCTTTGTGATATGAAAAGGTTGTGTAAATGATGTATAAATTGTTGTGGGGCTAGTTAATGCGCAGGCGGTCTTATCGCTTGCATAAGAGGCAGGCCGTTGTTGTTATCAGTTGTTCTCGTCGGCGTCTGTGACGCAATACAGCGGAAAACGTAAACAGTGCCTTAACACGTTCGCAGCGGCACCCATTTTTTATTTCTTTCCATTACTGCGGTACAAGATGTTTTCAACCTGGTCCTAAACCTTTCATTGTGGCGATACAAGTTCTATTAGACCATGTAGCGTTTCAGAAACTAAAGTCTGTTTTTGGCATCATTTTAACAAAAAATATATAATTTTTTGCCTTGGACATTATCTATAATGAAGTGATTTATATAAATCTGAAGGCGTACGTGAACAGCTTATTTTGTTTAGAATCTGTAGCTAAAATAAGTTACAATGTCATTTACGCCTTGTACCGCACTGAACACGGGAATTTTTGCACATATTTTAGAGTTGAAAAGTAAAAATATCGATAACTTTATGTAAGGTTTATTATAAAAGAAAAAAATTATTATATTCAATGTTTTTCATTAAAACAAGGTAAACAGAAGTATTTTTGACACTCAGCACATTTCGTATTTTTTTTTTACTTTTTTGTCGGCTTGTTAAAAAGGTTCGTAATTTTTCGTAACATCTGACACAATTTCTTTTCTTGTCACCCTTTACCAGATGGAGTTTACTTAGTTTCGGGGCAGGCTCTGAAAAAATATATGTATTATTAACGAATTTATATATGTGTTCGTGTGTGTGTCTGTGTGTGTGCAATCTTTCAATAATGGAAAACATAGGCGCGTGAATAAAATATATTGTTGATATTAGTTTTCAAAAATTACCTGTGTCAGTTTCCACGCTGTTTTCTAAAAAAGCTTCAATATTTTTTTCTACAATTTCTAATAATTAGTTATTAATACAATTTCTCTTATACGAGTAATACACGTGATAATAGGTCTAACCTATTAAGAAACTCGAACAAAAAGTAGATTTAGGTCTAAAAAGTTGTATGCAGTAACTAGACAAGTGGCTCATCTGCTTATAACCTTCTCATTTCACTCAAACATTGACCGTGTTATTTCAAAAAAGCTAGACATTCGTGGTACATTATACCTTTTTTTTTCATCTGCACGTAGGTTTTTTTGTTATAACACGGAGAACGTTTATTACGTATCTATTGATGACTTTCCTGTTTTTGATATAACAATCTATAATTTGATTTCATTTTGCTGTTATCTTTGTTGTCATCAACATCAAAGTTGAAATCGATCTTTTTTCGGTACCTTTTCTTTGAAGACATGTTGACGGATGCGTGCGTTTTATCGACTGCAACACAACACTGGCCACGTAAAGCTAGCGCAGGGTGCGGTACAAGGTGCGCGGAGGTACCAGGTGCATTCTACACGGTACCGCACTGTATTTATATTTTATTTCTTCAGTGCGGTACCAGATCTAAAAAATCTGGTAATAAGCTGGCCACTCCTTTGAACTCTACTTTAGAAGCACATCTTAGATATATATTCATCTCCTTCCTACACCAAAGCAAACCGAAGTTATGCCTTTCGCACCACAGAGAAGTCTATGTTTTTCTTAGCCGCACTGCAAGCGAGTCATGTACAACATGTTTTCGACCTGGTTTCGCATCGAACGTGTTAAGACTTCCCCTTCAATATTTCTTGGGTTTAGAATCGTCAAATGTTTTAGAACTTCCTTAAGCCTTCTAGTCAGCATTGCGAAGATCTTTGAAGTTATTGGTGTCTATGGGAAGACGGAAATGATGAAGTGATGTTCGCTTATCATCAGATGGCTCTTAATATGATAGGACTGAAATGACGAGGTTTTCTTTTTATCTAATTAGTTGTATTAGGTAAATCATCATTTTGTTAATACTAGTGTACCTATATATTCATTATTTTTTAAAAGAACAATTAACTTGTTTGCAATAGTATTTCCATGTTTAAGATTTTTTGGACGAACGACCTACAAATGAAAGTTACCTTGTTTGAGGTCAGAAATGCCTCAATTTGCATAGAGAGTAAACGAAGCCACTGTTGTATGTACGAGTGAGCGGCTGTCGTAACTAGTCTCAAGGTTTCAACTATATCTAATAGTGTTTGAAATTTAAACTAAGTTCTGTCTAATAAATATTACATCAAAGGAATGCAAATGAATTACTTATTTATTACTAGGGTTCTCTGCACAAAGAATTTAATGGTATTGGTAACGTTACAGATTCAGAATATAGTACTTTTTGCGTTTGCTCTGCGCAACGATGAAATAAGCATACGAAAATAATTTTCCCAAAATTAAGCAACGGAAATCAAGTTACAATAAAAACTATCCTCCTAATATTATAAATTTTATAAATTAAACTAGCTGACCCGGCGAACTTCGTATCGCCTAACAAATTTCTAAAATAAAAGTAGCCTAAGTTACTCCTTGTCACATCAGCTATCTGCCAGTGAAAGTCCTGTCAAAATCGGTCCAGCCATTTCAGAGATTAGCCGAAATAAACAGACAGACAGACAGACAAAAATTGTAAAAAATATTGTTTTGGTATACGTACCGTGTATACATCCAAATGCACTTAGTAAAAAGTGGTTATTTTAATATTACAAACAGACACTCCAATTTTATTTATTTTTATAGATTGTATAGATGTATAGATTAAAAATTATAACTTTGTAAGGATGTTTGATATGTCTTGTGTACGTAACTACGTACACAAAGACTACTGAACGGATTTTCATGAAATAAAATGTTTTCTTTACGATGTAGGAAGTCAAACGATGCGCTGATTCGCATATGAGTGTTAATCATTTCTGTACGCTAGTCGCCAACGCCTAGTCTATTTTGAATGAACTATAATTAGAAGGGGCAAATAAGACGTTCATCTCAATCTATTTCAGTTTCAAGATCAATACCATATTTATAATTTCATTCTGTATTCGTACTTATACGATATTAATTAAAAAAACTTTCGACCATGCAAACAAAATATGTTGTAAGGGGCCATTCATTAATTACGTAAGGGTCCCGAGGGGGGAGGGGTTCCCAAAATCTCTATTATATCCTTACTTGGTGGGGAGTGGGTTTTAAATACATTATTACGTAACATTTTCAACTACCATAGTTTAAACACGTTTTCACTCTTTAGCTACCTATCTACTTTTACACATTTAAACATGAGATTCTTGAGACATATTAAACAAGAAACAATATTTTTTTCGTGAAATTGTGAATTTTAATGAAGTTAATTTTGCATTATAAAACTAGATAAAATCTTACATAAGAAGGGGGAGGGGGGTCCGAGATATCTTACGTATCCTTATATGGGGGGGGGGGGGTCAATAATTAATAAAATTAAAAATTTTGAAAATAACCACGCCGTATTAGGCTATCTATTAACCTGCTTCATAATGATACCTTTCGAATGCAAAAAACCGCAAAGAAATCGGCCCAGTAGTTTTCATAAAAAACGGTAACAGACAAAATCAAATCATATACCTCCGCTCCGTTCCGTCCGTGTCGTGGGTAAAAATGGGCAAAATCGTCGTAACGTAATTAATGAATTAATGAATGGACCCTAATTTATCAAATGGGAACGTTATATTATCGTACCAAATATTGATAAATTTTTTCGCCGAAACAAGTTCATTACAGTTAACAAAAACAATAACGTCTATGTAACAGCTATTCCTTTTAAGTCTGCATAAAGGAGGCGTGAAACTTTTGAGGCTCTCAAACTTAGGCTTAAAATGTTCCAACAATCACTTATTTTTTTATTGGTATCACAACCGAGATCCTGTAATCCGTGGAGCCCTTAAATATTTAATAATGTTATTCATAACATAATTTAACAGTCACGTATTTGTAAGATAAAAGTAATCTATCAAAAAATCTAGCAGATCTTAAGATCTGTTTATTTTTTGTTGAGCCCTAAAAACGCAAGGAAATAATACCGTAAAGTGTTAATACCGCATAGATAGCTAGTTGTATAACAGTTAAATACTTTGTCACACATAACTTATTACCACTCCGTTGAACACTAGAATGTCAAGAGCCCGTGAATTATGGGGTCCAAAACGCCCATTAATCAAATTACTGTCAGATGGCTAAGTTATATAGGTAAGTTATATAGGTAAACGGTAATTACAGCAACTAGTTGTTCTGTCAACATATATCTTTGTTATGCAACATAGGATTACCTGACTGTGCCACCTGATCAAGTTACTCCCTACTAATCCCTACTTTCCTTACTAATTCCTGCTTTTAAACTGCTCTTTCCCTACGGGAAATATGATCCATAAATTAACTTAGTAACCGCACTCCAAACAATTAATTATTCATCTCTTCCTATCATGATTGAGTCTGTTCGTTAAAATTGCATTAGCTTCAGTAGAGTTGTTTTGAAGTTATCGCATTTATGGCCGGTTTCTGAAGTCTCCAGTTAAATGATCAACCGCTATTGAATCAATAAAGTTAAACTTAAGTTATGTATTCGATAACTGTCACTGGGTTTCTGAACACGCGAGCGGCCTTTCAATAACTATGAATTCAATAACGAGTACCTAAAACTGTCACTAGATGGCTCTCTTCAAAATGACAAGTTTCAAAGGGATATATTATCATTTTCATATTCATTTTTATTATATCTAGCCCGTTATATTGACGATTCCCTTCAGCTACAGCCAGGCCAGCCAAGCCGACGCAGCCAGATGGTGAAGGGAATACATCAATTGTATTATAGTGTAGCCTTTGCCATAAAAATACTTTTTGGATAGAAGTACCTAAAGAATAAAATGTGAGATTGACGGTCCGGTTGTCATGGATACATTATTATTGATGAATGTCAATGGCAAAAATTAAAAATTGTTGGATTTATTTCATTAATTTTATAAGTATTTAATTTAACACGTTGCATTGGCGATTCCTCTGGTATTGCTCATGTCCACAGGCGACTGTAACCACTTACTATCAGGTGGCCCGTATGCTTTTTCATCTCCCAAATGTTAAAATGAAACGTCAAATCTTCATCTGAGCGTCAAATAAAGTTATGGAACCTATAAACGGCCATCTTGGGTTAGATAAGTTGATCTTAGTTTAAGCTGAGTTTATGTATTATCGCAGTGCTCAGAAACGCTTTTTCGGAAGTTATCGACCCGTTAGCGTTATTGAATAGATAAACTTCCGTCAAAAGGACCTCAGAAACCGGCCAAGACAGGTCAATTGACATTTTATTTTGTACCATGTAATTAGTTAATAGAAAGGTTATACATTTAGGTTCTTACCAAATTATATAATGTTTAATAGAAACTGTTCCGGATACTGCAATCAGAAATTAATAAAGATTAAATATGAGAACCCAGAGACGCGTACATTAACACTGGTTATATAGAAAAAACCTTTTCAACGTAAATCTTTTTATACAATGACGTGGGCCATGGAGTTGATTATTCATGAGCACATTCGAAGCACCACTTAAACTCGTGCACATAACGATCTGCGTTCTAGAGTTGGGATCTACTCCTTGTTCTGATGATGGAGTAGGTAAGGAAAAATTTTCGTTAAACAATACTTCAGCAGTGTGTGTGTTAGTTTGTTATGACAATGGTAACCTGATACTACGTTCAAGACTTGCTCCAGTAGAAGGAACTCATCAGCTACGAACAGCACAAAACACATTTTTTTAAATATTTTCATAGTATAAATTATTTGTATTTCCAATCAATCACGAAGCCAACTCGTTTAAATTTAAAATTGGAACGAATATACCGAAATTCTCTGTCAAAACGACGTCTTTCAAAACCAATGTATAGAGAAGAGAGAAAAAGAAAAACGCAATAGAAAAATCTTCTTCAATGGGACGAGCGCTCCTTTCACTCGGGTATTAATTAAAAGCGAATTTTGAAACGATGCGAGAGAAGCGATGGTAAAATTTTGCTGGAAGCTAGAACAAGACGCGGGTTGCATAATATGAACGCTATTTTTTAATGTATACCTACTTCATCACAGAATTATAGATCCTAATTTGCAAATCAGTGGAGTACTTCAAATTTAATATGTACTATGTTTGCTCGTATTTTTAGCCCAATTTCTTTCTGTAAATTTTAATTATTAAATCCATCCTAATAATAAATCAAAATTGACTAGTAATCCATTTTAAATTTGGTGGCATTATTTTGATACATTTGGAGAAATGATAATATCATTTTCCACATAGGAAACCGTAGTCTTTTGAAAGTCATGAAAATAACCATAAGTGGGCAAGAGTGAATGGGGATCCAGACCACATGCGACCTGAGGTCCCTTCGGCAATCGCTGTTTTTAAAAGGAACTGGGCTAACATCACTCTGCCTCCTCTAAATAAAATCGTTCCGATTCATCGCTGCGAGCAGTTCAAAGCAATTGTTCGTAACAAAGAAATTTCCAGAGTAAGAAACCATTTATAGAAACTCAAAAGTAAATCCGCGCAATTTAGCGTGATAAATGATAATCCCTACATAACACGAGCAGTGAAGGCTTGAGACTTGCGAGACGAGAGAAACTGTGCTGAAGTAAATTCTGTGTATAATCATCTACAGTAATAGTGAAATAATTACTTATAAGAACAACATTATGGATTATGCCAAGATTACCTTGCGAAGGAACCTTAATTCCCTCAATTATTCACACATAAAAAATATTGTAATCAATGTAGAGAAAACAGAAATAAATGTAGTAAAAGTAACAGCTTGAGATTTAACTGAAAGCTATGAAATTAATGATGCTGCGTTGGACAAATTACGCAGGAGAAATGTTGATGTTAAAATAAAACTGTTGAATATTAAATTACATTGTACTGACAGGCAAGAAAGTAAGAATTATTACAATATGAAGGTTTTGTCAAAATATATTTTTCTGTTAAGATACTGTTCTGCTCGTAAAATAAAATGTGTTCAACCTATGCTTCTCATGGAATATAAAGTATTAAATTAAGTAGCAATTGCACGATATTATGATCATGATGATATGAACATGTTACTTATGAGCATAATTTTAGTGACTTAAATCACAACCACCCCAAGGTAATTTAATTAGAATCTGTCTTTGAAGTAATATCAGTATTCAACACTCGGTTCGCGTCGATGAAGTCATACCTTTTCGTAAGTCTGTTTACAACTTCTGAAAACGGCTTCTCGAAATTGATTACATCTCCCAATCACCATAAACGTATTTCTGGCTACCTATTTGAAATCGCTGCGATCGAACCAGGTAAACACATTACTAACGAATTGTAGTTTCTTCAAATTGTTTATCATTTCAGAATTAGTAAAATTTGTTAACCCTGTTCCAGAGGACACATCCTTGGTCTCACATCTTATTCTTATACAATACATGTATCCTTAAAACACTATTAACCATTCAACGCAATTATCGGAGCTCTGAAATTCGACATATGTCCAAAATTTGAGGCCAAATTCCTTTGAATCTGAGACCGATATTGAAGAAAGACCCAGTAACTACAAAAAACACTCAAAAAATACTCAAGCAAGCCTTACCTTTAATCGATTGTAGATTAAACATGAATATTCAGCACGCCAATTCATTAGACCCACGACACTTTCAATTAGGTCAATTAAGCGACAAAAGAACACGTGGTGATGTCAGAGGTGAGCGAACTTAAAAACCTGCAATAGATCTCGATGTAAACATTGTATTGATGCTGGGTTCAGTGATCTAGTTAACGCCATTGACACCTGCGATCGTTTTACGGCCGGTCTCAATAATGTACTAACAAATGGAAGACTGTGGATAGGGCAATACCATTAGTATGTTATCTGTCATACTTGTCAATTTTTCAGACGCAAAAATTGACAAATATGACAGATAACATACTAATGGTAGCCCTATCCAGTCTTCCATCTGTTAGTACATTATTGAGACCGGCCGTTAGAGAACTGATTATAGATGTAATAGATATCAAATGGATATCAATTGAAAAACATGAGTCAATATTGAGGTTATTAACATCACTGACACCATATTCGTCACTTGAATGTAACATAAATAATCATGATTCTTGACAAAAAATAACCAACTTCAAAATTAGGGCTAATTCAAAAACTACTCGTCAAACTCGCTCAAATTTAAATGGGACCACACGACAAGCACCAGCTTTCGATAAATAAAAGAAACATCAAAATCGGTTCACCCAGTCGAACGTTCTGAGGTAACCTAATAATAAAAAAACATACAGTCGAATTGAATACTTTCTCCTTTTTTGGAGTCGGTTAAAAACGCTCCAGTGTATGACAAAGGTTTTTTATATGGTTGTTCAAGCCATAAAACCATATTATTAAGAAAACTCAGTAATTGTGGGTGGACCACATCCAGTTTCCTTATCGTTTACACTTTTTATTTAACGGAAAAAGTAATTTCCATCCAGACTTCCAGTTTCCTTATCGTTTACACTTTTTATTTAACGGAAAAAGTAATTTCCATCCAGACTTCCAGTTTCCTTATCGTTTACACTTTTTATTTAACGGAAAAAGTAATTTCCATCCAGACTTCCAGTTTCCTTATCGTTTACACTTTTTATTTAACGGAAAAAGTAATTTCCATCCAGACTTCCAGTTTCCTTATCGTTTACACTTTTTATTTAACGGAAAAAGTAATTTCCATCCAGACATCCAGTTTCCTTATCGTTTACACTTTTTATTTAACGAAAAACTATAATTATCTTGATGAATAAAATTGTACCAACCTACCTTTCCTTGAGTACGAACTGCTTTGTACTTGAGAGTTAGTAGCCCAATCCATGGTTTCAGAGTACCCGTACCTTTAAATTTCCGACCGTCCAGTAATAATCCATGGAATGGATTCGTATCAGTGTTGTGTAAGAGTCGTGAGTCGTGACCGATGTCGACGGAACAAATTCGTGCTCGCACACGCATCGTGCTGAATGAGTAATCTTTGGCTCTTGTGAGTGTTGTCTTGATTTACTCGCTAGTCCTACTACAATTGGATAAACGATAAGTGATAAGGTTATAGAGTACTATGCACATGGATAGCGAGATTACAGTAACTTATTGTATCGTTCTAGTTAGCTAAGTTTTGTGGAAATAAAATCTCTCTTACATTGTCTCCAAAATACACTTGTAGACACAAGATACACGGGTAATTGTTTTTTTTTTTAGTTTAATACAAGAATACAAGAGTTGACCTTAGTATAATTTAAGGAATTCTGAATTTGTGTCAATGTTTTACGTTCTATTTCTTCTCCGCATTTTAATATTATCAACAAAATGTCAGTTTTGCTGCACTTTGTAGCAGTTTATAATAATTAAATAAATATAAAATATACATATTTCGTAGATTTATTAAAAGGGCATCTCCCAATTCTCGCTATGCCTATTATAGTGTGGCAACTTCTTTATAAACCTTTCCGGGCATTATTGTTTTATCGTCTACATCGAATCATCAAGAAGTTGTCAGATCGACTTAGGTAAATGGTCAATTAAGATTTTACGATTATCCTACTAATATTATAAATGCGAAAGTTTGGATGTTTGGATGTTTGGATGTTTGGATGTTTGTGTTGCAATCACGCAAAAACGGCTGATCGGATATAGATGAAATTTGGCACACAGATAGTTTAATACCTAGAATAATATATAGGATACTTTTTATCCCGAGATATTGATCTATTCCCGAGGGAGAAGAAGTAAACTAAATGGTAATAGGAAAACAGTTTTGACGTTTGTCATCACAGTGACATTAGAAAACTCAAAACAGCTGATTGAGTGATTAAATTATAATTGGTTCATTGTTTTAATATGTTTATTTACAAACATATAAAAATTTGCGGTGAGGCACATTGTGATCATTTTTATCATGCAATGGAAGCTTTAGTAACCATCGATCTCGTGTAAAATCAAGTAAAACAAACACAGCATTTTTTACGCAAAATGAAGGCTGCTTACACATCAGCGTTTGTCGAGCGTTCCTAGCGCTAGACGCTTGATCGATGAATTATAAAAAAATAATAATTTTACGTTGAATAAGTATTCGCAGCTTATCAAGGTTTTTCCTAGCTCTAAATATAAATTGCAATTGAAATATTATATCATATCTTATCAGGTTTAATTAATAGCAAAAATATCAAAATGGCTGTCTGTAAAGTCTGTATACGGACGGAGATTTAACGTGACAACGTCTGTTCGTGGTATAAGTTTTTGGAACATAAGTTCACTAATTAGTCTATTCAAATCCGACGCCAGAAACGCTCGCGTAGAAGAGAGACGCAAGGCGCGCGCCGGTCGAGCGAGCCTCTCTCTTTAATGCTGCGCGTGCATGGTAACGTTCCGGCAAATCTTACTTGGTCGTTACACAATTTTCGTGAATGACACCTGAGTCAACCAATTTATAGACGTTGTCACGTCAAAAAATCATCAAATTTGGTTTTTAACATTCGTAAATATCTGCCTATATTTTTTCATTTACCTTATAGAAATAAATATAGATTTTTTTAACTTATTTAGCAAATCATTAATCACGTGTGTCGGATGAACGCGTACGCTTATAAAATCCTAGTGTGGAGTCGGCCTTATGTCAATGCGGCCTTGTCAATATTTCTTTATTTTTTTATTGCTGTGCATGCATATAACCAGTGCTTTAGCCGAACACTACAAACCTTAAATAAGTTTTTAATGAACAAGACCGTTAGTATACAATGGGTTTAGGTAGGAATAGATTCGTTGTTTATGAAGCGATTTTCAGGATTTTTTTATTGTACTGGGAATTTACTCAACTTGGTCAATATAGTGAGACTATGGATTCTGGATGTTAAGAGTGAGCTTCTCAGTCGTAGGGAATAACTGAATCGTGTTTAAATATGTTCGCTGTTGTTATCGTTGACATCGCTGAAGATGTGTGTCAGAGACGAAATATGACTCCTCAACGGAACAATTCAAATAACTAAACAATTTTCAAACATATTTGTTGTTCGTAAATTTAAGGGTAAAATCTACAAATCCGTCATAAGACTTGTCGTAATGTATGGATCAGAATGTTGGGCTACAAAGAAGATGGATGAGAGACGATTGCATATCATAGAGATGAGAATATTGAGTTGGATGTGTGGAGTGACGAGAATGGACAAAGTAAGGAATGAGTATATTAGAAGAAAGTTTGAAAGTGGCAAAAATTACAAAAAAGTTAAAAGGGAACCGAATATCACGGTATGGGCACGAGATGAGGCGAGAGGAAACGCATGTGACGAGAAGAGTGATGGATATGAATGTGATGGATAGACGAAGGGGACGAGGACGACCAAAGAAAAGATGGATGGATTGTGTTACAGATGATATGAAAGATAAGAGAGATAGTGTAAAGATGACAGCTGATAGGGAAGTGTGGAAGAGGAAAACATATTGCGCCAACCCCAAATAAAATTGGGAAATGGGCAGGATGATGATGAATGTTAACACTGTAAAACCAGACGCATAGATAAATAGATTTTTTGAAGTGAAAACTTCTTTAGTACGGGGGTGATTTGAAATTCGATGAAACGAAACTGTCCAGTGGAGACTGGAGTTTAGTGGAGACGAGTTGAGTGGAGACTGGAGTTGAGTGGAGACTGGAGTTGAGTGGAGACTGGAGTTGAGTGGAGACTGGAGTTGAGTGGAGACTGGAGTTTAGTGGAGACTGGAGTTGAGTGGAGACTGGAGTTGAGTGGAGACTGGAGTGGAGTGGAGACTGGAGTGGAAACTGGAGTGGAGTGGAGTAGTAAAACCTACAATTATCATCTTCCCGAAATTTTATTCGTCTCATTATCTTGAAAACAAAATTTTTGAAGGTTTCACTTCTACCACGTTATGTGTGAATAGCACACATTTTATTTTTTTAAATTGTAAGTTAATGCTTGACTACAATTCCACCTGATGGTAAGTAGCGATGCAGTCTTGGTTTATTATAGGATCTATTTAGTACATAAATATACATATATATTTTTATACCATTCATACTTTAAGTATGATAATGATCATGTTTCGCGATGACCCGCGATGATGGCAAGGAAAATACTTAATTTGGCATACTTTTAATTTTAAATCATAGTTTAACGATATAACAAACTGCAACTTCATCTGCGTAAATAAAATCCACAGACAAATAAATCTTATTTTTGACTACGGAATCGTGTAATTTTTTAGCGATATAATCGATATGGCTAAGACGCTATATAATTTTTAGCTACTAAAAGATATGCATGGGGCAACCTCCCTCTTGCCACTCTATGGAGTACATAAAACACTGAGTCTCTTCGTTTCGTTTCGTTTCAATGCCCTTAATAAAGATGTCATATTATATGGAAGCATCCATTAAATATACCGATGTTATTTAAATAATGATATGGTTCGTTTGTGTTACGTTTGTGTAAACGTAATTCTGTTAATGGTTCTGCTGTTTGTTGTAATTGCGGAATAACTTTATAGTTTTCCTCCAGTTTCCTCGCATCACAAAATTTACACGCTTTGTTAATTTTATCCCTTTTTAAAAGCTTTTGGCTACTGAGATTCGCGTGTTGTGACTCGCTTCATACTCTAGCAACAGCCCATCTCCGTCATTCTGTTTCATGAGCATGTTGCTAACGTCGTTTACCTGCCTGTTCCGGCGTAGCAGCTCTCAAGCTTGCTGAAATTATTCCTCACGACGTTTCCTTTGATTTTTATGACCCTTAAGCAGCTCGCTGGTACGCCAAATAATGAATATGGTGCTGGTGTCGATGATGTGCCTGTTTAAGCAGCTCTTAAGTTAGCCTGCCGCTGAACTTCTTCCTCGCGACATGCCCTATGATTTTTTCGAATCTTTAGCAACTTGCTAGAACACGAAATAATAAGCATGTTGTCGACATCATTCTTTGGGATGAAAAGCAGGATACTGTAAGTTTAATTCACAAATATCCAAACATCTAAACCTAACATCTAAATTTTAGTAGGATCTGGATCTAATTCTAAATTCTCGCGGACGAAGTCGCGGGTAGAAGCTAGTTTTTTATAAATTGACCATCACGTTTCTTATAATGAGTCAAAGCGAGTACAATGAACTTGTTGCAATAAGTGCTTAAGTATTTTTTATGTCTTACAAACCAATCTTATCAGATACGTATCTAGATTCATTTGCCAAAACTTCAAAGCCAGGACGCCATCGCCAGCTGTGTTAAAAACCGGTAAACCAACAGTCAGAGCCAAGATGGTAAGTGATCATCGCCACCCGTGGACACCAGTTCCACCTTAGGTATCACTGATGAGTTGCCGGACTTGCCTGCCAAGTAGCAAAGAATAAATGGAAGAAATAACTGGCCCTTTAGCCGGAACACAAGTCGTTGCATCACTCTTTATACCCTATCACCAAGCCTGCTGGCTACTGACCAGCTGACCAGCCTGGGATTGGGGTCAGTATTCTACGCCATCCCAGTAGTACCTTGCCTACCTACCTACAAATAAATTTTACTACTCGTCAAATCTAGCTCAAAAAGTGGGACCACATGACAACATCAGCTTTCGATTAAAAAAAGAATCATCAAAATCGGTTTGAAAGTTCTGAGGTAACAAACATAAAAAAACAGTCGAATTGAATACCACGTCCTTTTTTGAAGTCGGTTAAAAACAAGGAGAGTTCAAAGCGTGTATTTTCCATCCACGTACTCATTCCAAAGGCTGATATAATAACATGGTTTCATTGCGGGTTCATTATTACAATGTTTGACATGAACTTTTTTACTCCCGAGATGGTATCGCTCCATCAGATTACGCACATATACTGGACCTCGGTTCAAAACTGTTTTTGTACCATTGTTCCCGAAATAACCGGCGTTCTCATTTCAAATTCTGCACGCGATCCTAGATAACATCACTTAATACATCAGCGGTCATGTAAAAATTGAAAAAATAGGACAAAGTTTTCCACTTAGCAAAATGTTGTATGAGTCCGTTCACTCCGTTCGCCTCTTCATTGAACTAAGTCACCAAGGGGTGTCGCGTGTTTTTCCATGCGGATATGATATATGCAACTTCTTTAACGTCATTTGTATGTTAGAAGTGTATGTTGATGTATTTTTAGTGATGAACTTAATGTTTGATATGTGTCTAAAAAATAAAAACGAAGTTTGGCTTCATTGTTTTAGAAAACCAGGTAGTAAGTAGGTAAATATGTTAAAGAATAAGAAAAAATATCACGTATATTATTTGCAAACGAAAATGCAGCTCATTGTACTTAAGTATTGTAACAGACTGCTGCACTCGAGAAATAGCGTAAAAAGCATTATTTATGAGTGTCGCTGGCTCCAAACAGGAAGGCTGGAAGCTTGAGAGCCAATTCTATGATTCTTCTCTCGTTACTGATGTTCGTGGACGACTGTGACCATTTAGGTGACTGACTACCTTTAAATCTATATTTCTATACTAATACTAATACTAATACTAATACTAATACTAATACTAATACTAATACTAATACTAATACTAATACTAATACTAATCTATACTTCTATACTAATATATAAAGAGGAAAGATTTGATTTTTTGTTTGCATTGAATAGGCTCCGAAACTAGTGAACCGATTTGAAAAATTCTTTCACTGTTGGGAAGCTACACTATCCCCGAATAACATAGGCTATATTATATTTAAAAAAAATTAGGGATCCTTAATAAAACTCCAATAATGTAACCCAAGGTGTAAAAAAATAAGTAAACCGAAGCAAAGCGAGGGTGGTTAGGTACTCGTATTTAATAATCGTAGCTAGTGACTTAATTTCTAATATTATACACATACATAAAATAATTACACAGACAACTTGAATTTAATTTCAAGCTACCACCCTATCTACTCGTAATGAAATATTGGGTTATTATTCGATTGTAAACTTAATTTTCAAAACTTTTTTAATAGCAATGATTATAATTCAAGTGCATTTAGTTATCTAATGGCTTATACTCAGCCGTAGCCGGGCTGACCTGGGCTAAGCTGTAACCTAGATTTAACTGGATTTATACCGCGAGTTGCTAAACTGCCCCGGAACGAACTGCCTCGGGCCATTAGCGGAATAAGCTCATTAGACTGGATCGAGAGCGAAACATTGGCGACTAGATTACTGCTCATCTGTGACTACTGCAACAATGATATTTAAAAAAATATAGATACGTTATGCCCACGGACGTAAAAAAAGACGGACGTAATCCCAAGAACAAATTCAGTGAAGCACCCATAGGAATACCAACTCTGTATTCGTACAAGTACACACACCCACACATTGACACCATACGGCTACGACATTGACACCATCGCGAATCAAAAATTACAAAATTACGCACACATGGTAAGCGAGCTGTCAGCTGTCAGCTTCACTCTCGATTAAACAAGGTTACGTCCGTTCTTTTTTTTTGTCCGTGGTTATACCCTTACAAATCAACCAAAAAATCTGTTCCGAAAAGAGCTACAACACAGTCACACACACGATTATCTTTTGTTTCACTACACCAATCACATTGGTATAATACACGAAGGCATTTTAACTCTGTATGTCAAATGTCAAGCACTTCTGACAACAACAAAAGCGTGCGTATCGTCTGCGAGCAGAACGGTCAATTGCCTGTTCTTACGCTTCTTCGTCGTCGACGCACTAGTGACAGTAGTGACATATCTAACTATTTTTACAATATAATATCATTGTACTGTTAAGAGTTATGTTTGGAGTATGTGAAGGTATTGGGATCTAGTGCGTTGTAAGTGTTGTAGGTGGCATAACTGTCAACTGTCATACACACAACTTTATTAGCTAATAGGTACTCAGGTTATCCAGTAGAGCTGAATCTCGGTTATTCAATAAATATTAATTCAAACAGTATGGTGGCATACATAAATTTAGGAGACACCTTGTGGAGGTCACCAATATGAGGGTGTGCGTGTTCAGGTGTGACCTGGTAACTAGTATAGTTACGGTGTTCAGGTTAGTGAGTATGAAGGGAACACACAAATGATGCGCACAAGATTTGATTTCATACTGATTTAATTTGTGACATGTACCTAATAATATAATGCAGTTTTGCGTGTTACGTTGCTTACATCGAGTGTTTCATAAACAGAGGGCAATGACATTTATTTATGCTACTACAATACTCCCCCCCTTAAAAAAGAAAAAAAAAAAAAAACAATACAAAAAATAAAAGCACGTAAAATATTTGAAGTTAAGTTACAACATAAAGTGAAAAGTAACATAAAGTAAAAAAGTAAAATGTATACAATGCAATAAAAATATGGTACAATCAACATAATGTTTTGTAAACAAAGTAAAATAAAACATGTAAAATAAAAAGTGATTAAACATTAAGAAAATCGCACAACAGGCTTTACTGTGCGACCTGATTTTGTCACGCGCCGTGGGGTCGAATTCGCGTTAGCGTCATGCAAGTTGTGCTCTCTTGTTTCTGATGATTTGGTACTTTGATGTTCATTGACTTCGGTTTCTTGTAACATAAATGCTGGCTTAAGTCGGTCAACGGAAATAAGAGCTGTTCGATTGCTTAATTGAATTTTGAAGTATTTTGGATGTTTTTCCAATACTTTGTACGGGCCTTCGTATGGTGCGGTCAATGGCTTCCTTACAGCATCTATTCTCACAAAAACGTAGTCACAAGTATCCATATCCTTGGAGACAAATGTATTGAGCGATGATGTTGATTTCCTTTCTCTGGGTTTTAATTGACTGATAGTGCGTTGCAGTTGTTCCATGAATAAATCTGGAGATGTAGTCTTTGAATTCTGGAAGAATACGCCTGGGATTTTGATGTTACTACCGTACACCATTTGAGCTGGGCTTAAACTACAATCCTCTCTGATTGTTGTTCGTAAGCCCAACAGTATCGTAGGTAACTCGTGAGACCAATCTGTGGATTTCCCGCGTGCTATGATAGCGGTCTTCATGACTCGGTGCCATCGTTCCACCATTCCGTTGGACTGCGGGTGGTAACTGGTAGTTCGTATTCTTCGAATACCCATAAGTTTAGCCAAGGATGAAAATAGGCATGATTCAAATTGGCGGCCTTGGTCTGTTGTAATTTTTACTGGACATCCAAATCTTACAATCCAGGATTCATAGAGTGCTTTTGCGACTATCGTAGCTGTTACTTCTGGTACAGGGATAGCTTCGGGCCACCTCGTGAATCGGTCTATTATGGTTATGATATATCTGTTATCATTTGATACTGGCAGCGGTCCGACTATGTCTATATGTATATGTTCGAAACGTTCTGATTCGGGGAATGACATCAGAGGTGTTATGTTATGTCGATGAACTTTCGATTTCTGACATGACACACATTGTTTAGCCCAAGTACTTGCGTCTTTGTTCATGCCGGGCCAGAAGTAATGTTTTTGTACCAATTTTCGGGTTGTTCGTACTCCGGGATGTGTGACGTCATGCAATGTACTGAATATTTGTTTACGAAATATGTTCGGTACATAAGGACGTAAGTCGCTTGTAGACTGTTCACAATATAATGTTTTGTTTTTCGGTAAATGTACTTTTTTCCACTTTAAATTGCGTTTTGATAATAAATTGGGTAGTACTGGATCGATTTCTTGTTGTGAGGCTATCTCATTCCAATCTACGGTGCTTGGGCAGTCAATCTGAGATACACGTGACAGGGCGTCCGCTACTGGGTTCTGTGATCCGGGGAGGTGTCTTATGTCGGATGTAAATTGTGCTATGTAGTCTAAGTGACGTAATCGTCGTGGTGATATTTTTTCATTTGAAACTGATTGTTTTTCTTTAGAAGTATAGCACAGCGGTTTATGATCGGTATATATGATTAATTCTCGACCTTCGATGTAATTTTGAAAATGGCAAATTGACATGTAAATTGCCAATAACTCCCTGTCGTAGGTGCTGTAGCCTTGTTGAGTATCGGATAGCGCTTTTGAGAAGAAAGCGATGGGTTTCCACTCGTTATTTACTTTTTGTTGCAGGACTGCTCCGACGCAAGTTTGTGATGCGTCTGTCATGATTGATAGAGGCGCGTTGGGCGATGGCGGACAGAGTACAATGGCGTTTTTCAGGCCTTCCTTGCACTGTCTGAATGCCTCCTTGCTTTCATGAGTCCATTCTATAGCGCTGTTATCCCGTTTCTTGCTCCCTCGAGTATACGTGTTTAATGTTGACTGGTGTCTTGCGGCATGGGGTATGCTAGTGCGATAGAAATTCAACATTCCAAGGAAACGCTTTAGGTCACGTACGGTCTTAGGTAATGGATATTCATCTATCGCTTGTACTCTTTGCGGGGAGGGTGTAATTCCTTCAGTTGTGATTTTGTAACCCAAAAATTCCATTTCTTGAGTGCCGAAAATGCATTTATCCATGTTAACCGTGATACCATGCTTGTTCAGTCGCTTAAAAACTTCATCGAGGTGTTCTCGGTGTTCTTCTTCGGATGATGAAGCTATGAGTATATCATCGACGAAACAGAATATGAAGTCCAGACCAAACATTATGTCATTGATGAATCTCATGAAGGTTTGACCGGCGTTGCGTAATCCAAATGGCATTCTTGGAAATTCGAATAGACCAAATGGGGTAATCACAGCGGTTTTCTCTACCTCTTCGACGGGGATCTGGTTGTACGCTCTCTTGATGTCAATGCGAGAAAATATTGTTTTCTTGGGCAGTAGGTATGTGAAATCTAAGAGACGTGGGATAGGGTAGCGATCGGGTTTTGTTATCGCGTTTAACTTGCGGTAATCGCCACATAATCTGATTGAGCCATCCTTTTTCGTTGTCACGTGAATGGGGCTTGACCAAGCGCTCTTAGATGGGCGGCATATGCCA
Organism: Thymelicus acteon; assembly: GCA_951805285.1. Classification (NCBI taxonomy): domain Eukaryota; kingdom Metazoa; phylum Arthropoda; class Insecta; order Lepidoptera; family Hesperiidae; genus Thymelicus; species Thymelicus acteon. Next base: position 3,857,171 of record OX638226.1, on the reverse strand, counting down.
GTCTCGATCATATGCTCTATTTCTTGCTTGACTCTTCTGTATTTCTCTGCGGAGAGCGGTCGACATTTTGAGTGAACTGGGTGTCCGTCGGTTATGATCTGGTGAACAACGTTGTGTTTCGGTGTTTCTTTGGCACAGAACGGTTTAGTGACATCGGGATACTTCTCGATGATGTTGTGATATGGTGAATGGATGTTGATGGTCTTGATGCTGGATGTACTGCAGTTGGTGAGCTTGCCAGGTGTTAATAGTCCCGTAATACCATCAATTAATTTTTGGTTACGTAAATCCACTAATAAGTTATGTTTTGTTAGGAAATCAGCGCCCAGTATAGGTTGTTTGACGTCAGCGATGACGAACGTCCATTTGTACGGTCGGCGTAATCCGAGATCCAATTCGAGTAATTTTTCACCGTATGTTTTTATTTCGCTCCCATTGGCGGCGTATAATTTGTAATCACTCGTTTGGAAAGCCTTTCTAGTTCTTGGTATGACAGAGATGTTGGCTCCCGTATCAACTAAGAATCGATACCCACTTTTTCGGTCGGTAACGGATAGGCGGCTGGATGGGTATATAGCGCTGACGTCCGCCTCGGTCACCGCTATTGGGAGTTTTCCGACTGTGACTTCCATGCACAAGGTTCTTCACACTTTCTGGCTCTTTCTCTGAATCGGGAGTGATAGTAGCAGAGAGCGTTGGAGTTGTGGACACGCGTTCTGGGTAGTCGATGCCTTGAGTTAGAACGGCTTCTGTAACCTTGTCTATAGGGTCTTCTTCGTGGACTGGAACGATTCATTCTTAACTCAGCTACTTCCAAGGACAGCTTATTTATTTTATTTAGCAGCTCGTTCATAGGAAAACCAGATGTGCAGGCTACTTCTGATACTTCACTGACTTTCATATTCTCCATAATCTTGTCTGCGATGGCAGCTAAATTTTCTAATTTTTGGTCTTGGCTCACCATTAATACTGCGCGTACCGAGGCTGGTAGCCGTTGTAACCACAGGCTATGCAGTGTTGCGTCGGCGACGTTGGAATTTCGTGCCAGTTCTGACATCTTTCGTAACAGTTGTGAAGGTTTCTGGTCACCTAGTTCCATCTCACTGATCAACTTTTGAAATTGACGTTCAGCGGATTCTTCGTAGATGGACAGCAGACGATTCTTCAACGTTTCGTACTTCTTCTCGGCTGGTGGTGATAGTAGTAAATCACCAACTTGTTGGATGGTTTCTCGTCCCAGCTTTGAAATGACGAGATGGAATTTACACTCGTCGCTTTGTTTCTGTGGTATCATGAGGGATTCGTATTGCGCGAACCACAGTCTTGGCATCTCCGTCCAGAAGTCTGGTATCCGTGATGTGATGGATATTGACGCGAGCTCAGTTGAAGTTGATGGTTTCGTATCTTGTTCTGGAGAGGCGATGGTGCCGGCGGATGCAGTGTTCGGCGGCGACACGTAGTACGCTCCAGGAATTCCAGGTGCTGATGCGTGCGGCGTGACTGGCATTGTCGGAGGTTGAAGTCACCGTTGGATCTTGATGTACACGTCGGAGATGGAGGTCCACGTCGGAGGTTCAGGTAGACGTCGGGGTTACCAAAATGTGGAGGTCACCAATATGAGGGTGTGCGTGTTCAGGTGTGACCTGGTAACTAGTATAGTTACGGTGTTCAGGTTAGTGAGTATGAAGGGAACACACAAATGATGCGCACAAGATTTGATTTCATACTGATTTAATTTGTGACATGTACCTAATAATATAATGCAGTTTTGCGTGTTACGTTGCTTACATCGAGTGTTTCATAAACAGAGGGCAATGACATTTATTTATGCTACTACAACCTGTTGAACGAAAGTTTGTAAATCATGCCGTACCGATGAATCAAGAGTCGCCCGATTACATCCCACTTTATGTTAAGCCAGTCTTTTCGTGGTGCAAAAATATGTATTGCCAGTTAGAACTAGGTTAATATTTAAAAACCTTATTCTTTTGCTGTTGCTTTTCAAACGGTTTGTTTGCTCCGAATGCCTTGTTAAATTTGCGATTTACTTAGTTCCGGGTTTTATAATCATGTTTTCTGGTTCTCGGGCCCTTGGAACGATTCCAATAGTTCTTGTTCTTCGGGTCAAGAGCATGCATCTGTGTGTGACCTCATTTACTTATTAGGTCGGTTTTACTGTAACGCATAGACTAAATGCATGATTGGCTTCAACCCATTAATGGCCCACTACTGGGCACGGGTTTCTCCTCTTGAGGACGCCTAGAGCGTACTCCACCACGCTGCTCCAGTGAGGATTGGTGGAAGGATTAGTAGCCAACCCGAGTGTCGGAAGTTCTCAAACCGCCCGAAGGCTTCGACATGGCTTAACGACTTTTATTTTATGATAACAACCGGGACCGATGGTTTTACGTGCCCTCCGAAGCACGGAGACGCTCAAGGATTTTTTTTGCCACTAGCGGTCACCCATCCAACTACCGACCGCGCCCGCTGCAGCGCTGTTGCTTAACTTTGTTGATCACGCAAGCCGCTGGGCTATGAGCGCTTCAAATGCTTGATATTAGGCGACAAACGGTCGGTGGTGAACGCTGTCTGAAACTGTAACAGCTTATCATAGTCACCAAGATCAAACAACAACTCAACAGAAGTTTTTTGATTGATTGCAAACTGTTCTGAGTTGCTTCATTTGAGATTACTTAATAACCAGGAATGTTTTTATAAAAGCCATTTTGAATCCAAATACATAATCATTTTAACTGTTTACTCGAAAACTAGGGAAGGCTCTCATGTATCACAGTTCAACCTAAATTAGGAAGCAGGAAGAAAATCGCATTGTAAACTAAGAAACGATTCTTCTTTTCTTAAAACTGCAAACGTCTAGTTATTGTAGACTTATTTTATTTATTGTAGACTTATTATCCCATATCCATTCAGTTATAACGATAATATCTACTGTAGAAGTATTTGCAAGCTCATATTTGTATGCGAACGCCGCCTTTGCACGTTTTCCTAATAGGACCTTATCCGGTGTTTATTTTTATGGAGCTATCATCGCATCAGCGTTATAGTTATGTATTATCTGTTTTTATATTTAAGTAAATCTTTGCGTTTAGACGAATTTTGTTTTCAAAAGAAGACATTAACAATGTGGTTGTTAAATAATAGTGGTTGTTTTAGTTCCCGGAAGCTTTCCAGACACAGCAAGACAATTTTAACCGACTTCAAAAAAGGAGGAGGTATTAACTGTATTTTTTATGTTTGTTACCTGAGAAACGACTGGGTGAACCGATTTTGATGATTCTTTTTTTAATCGAGAACTGGTGCTTTTCATGTGGTTCCACGAGCGAGATCTGACGAAGTAGTTTCTGAGTTATTTCTAATTTTGAAGTAGGTTATTTACTGTCAAGACTTAAACGCAAATGACGTAGTTACGAAAAATTATTCCTGAAAGTCTATCGAAGTCAAGCCTAGATGTGTATTTACTTATGCGTTTTTTGCACAAGGAAAAGCTACGCAGCGAAAAAACGCATAGTGCGCGCCTAGTCTTAAGAATTTCATTCAATGCACTAGATGTCCTAGGGAGTTAGCATTACACTGATGCTGAATTGCTGACACGACACCGAAGAAGACCTAACAATCGCTCGGACACACGAATGATTGACATTTCCTGTTTACAACTATGTACTTACGTTTGCACTTTGTATGTTATACATGCGCATTACTCAGAAAACCCTATTTTATGTATGTCTTTGGATATTATTACGAGTATATGATTATAATAAGGTGCCCTTGCCGTTTATATTATCTTAAGTTTAATAACAGCTGAATTATTAAGTGTTGTAAGTGTTTGTAAGACGTTTGTTATACTGATATGTTTGTTTTTAATCTATGATGTGCAATACCTATTATTATTTATTAAGGTTATTTTAATAATACCACAACTGTATTTTATTTAACTTTGTATCTACTTAATCATTTTGGAAAATGTGTAACTAACAGCAATGTATATAGAATGTATTAATAAATAGCTCTTTAATTTGCACTGTTTCCAGTGTCGGATTAACCACGTAGCAAGAGTAGCAATTGCTACGGGCGCCCCGCGAAAAGGGGCCCCGCATATTTAAACTTTTGTACTTGTCAGAGCCTAACGAGGCCTATAGTAATTACTAGATTATTAATTACCCACAAAATTGTAACCTATAGATGGCAAATAAACGTATTGAGCATTGAATTGGTTTTTTACCACTTTATACTTAAGAACCCTATAGTAGATCAAGGGCTCTTTGAAAGAATTTGCTACGGGCTCGCGCTTGCACTGCTTGCTTGCATTGCTTCGGCACGGAGTGTTTCGACAATCCTTCTCACTGATGATAGTAACGTTATTCTAAATTGAACCCACCCGGATAGTTCCGAACAAAGCGCATAATTGGTGACCCTGTCCACCTTCCGCGAATGTATAATACTATTTATTTTACCATTACTTTTGTTTTGCTTACTTTACTAAGTGTTGTATTACGCATCACTTGTACCTATAATACTACACTAGGAAATGGACCACCCATTTATTTACCGTTTTATGATATAATATACAAGGTCAGCTCATGTAGATAGATAATAAAATTATGATTAAGAATATAACAGTTTTATATTAGACATTTATGAGTTATTCATTATCAAGTGTCTCGTAAAGGAAATTATCATAATAAATAAGAATCCAGCGTAAGTAATGTTCTTGAAAATGGGATGTGAGTATCTGACAAATTTTGTAAAGGCCATATTATGGTGTTCACTTAAATGACAAATCTTTGATATGATTATGTCACCTCTTACATTATATTTAACAGTTTGTGTCCTATGTTTTCGCTAAACAAAATACGATGTCCATGACATTTTTTTATATCTTATACTTACCTAAGTTAATGCTTGACCACAATCCCACCTGATGGTAAGTGGCGATGTAGTCTTGGGTGGTAAAATGCATTAACTTAGTAAAAGCCTGTTATTCAGCACTTCATTTACTTCATGTCTTCATTCATTCATTCACTCATTAGCACAGTCCTTAAATATCCCATGATATAAGTATATGTGGGTTCTGACTTCCGATCATAATGGGAGGACTTATCATAGGCCATTATTACCTAAAACAAATTATGGAGAACTCTCACCAATCAAGTGGATACTTGACAAAATATGAGATCTATACTGTGACAAAGTTGTACAAATTGGCAGTTATTTGCCAATAGAAAAAAAAACATGCAACCACCTAGGACTCCCTTGCGAGATGCCACAAATCGAAATCATAATCGAACAACTTAACTATCGCCGCTTCTTATAATCGTACGTAATAATAAGTTACGTTGAAATAACGATGTAGTTTTCCTACCGCCGTATTAAGCACAATTATTTGCCATAAACGACTTAATAAAATTATAATTGCATTATAATAATATACTTCGTAATCTTTAATCTTTTATTGAATTTTTCCTATATGGCCATAATAAGACGATAGACGCGGTCTAGTAATGTTAAATAAAAGTAGGTACGAAATGAAAACCTAGGAACCTTCCTACCTTTTTCTTATATAATTTTATGCGCAATACCACAGACCTATATACACCTAGATGTCTGTGCGCAATACAATCTTAAAAAGAGTATGGCAGATATGGATATGTAATTGTGTGGCGATGACATTCCATGCGATCCTCTTCCTCATCCTTCCATGCTTCCATTCGCGGTCCTTTTCCAGCGATCTTCTTCATCTGATCGGCTACTAGGTCACATAATTTTTATTCCACGTGGTATAAGCGTATTTAAAAAGATTACTATTTCCAAATGTAATTTAAATCGGAATATCCTTACTACGTAGCAGTTATCATGGTCCCATTAACAACCTATCAAAAGAACATGTATTTTTCCAATAGCCTAAACATCAGTCAATTACTTGTGATTGTTATTCCTTACTTACAAGACTCTTTCAGCTCATTGATCTTAGCATTAGTAATACACGGCATACTGTATGCCGCATACATAATGTATGCCGTACTGATGTTGCTAACTGAAGCTGGTTATTCACAAAGGCAAAGTCACGGCCAAGTTCGCGTCACATAGGCCATTTATCATCAAGTACTGGTTGCCCTACAAAGCACCTACTTGAACGCCGCTTAGTAACTACCGCTAAGCTATCTTCTGCCGTGTTGCTATCTTCAGGCACTCTTTAAGTTTTTACCGAGTCCTTTGGAGACAAGTCATTAGAGCTTTGCCAATTAGCTCTCCTTCTATCATACAGCGAATCCTATATTAGAGCAGCTTCAAATCTTTAGTCAATTAGGATGTAAGTAATAGACAATCGATCAGGAAAAATTATTAGATAAATTTTCCATCTAATAATTTATTATTCAATTCAAATTATGCGCGTTCAAATTCAGATTATTCACCCAAAATATCAGCAGAATGAAACGTCTTCCATAGAGCAATTAGCAAATTATAAGTGGATCTAAGCATATTAGTTACAGCGTGCCAGTCACAGGTGGCCGGATGGTCAGACCGTCAGACCGTCAGGTTACCAGCGGCCAGGGAACATCGGCCTTGCCGCTCTACCGCGCCACGGTTCAAAGACACGCACCTCTTACCACATCGAGGCCGCGCGAGTTAGAATGACTCCGCTGAATGACTCCGCACAATACTGGTGGCTGCGTTCACTCGTTTGTGTGTCGTCCTTGCAGCTCGCTTGTGGTGCGACTGTGTCTGTGACGGGCCCTTCAGTCTTTCAATTTGTTTTGGCTTTAATTCCGTGGTCTGAATAATCTGATTTGTTCCGGTCAGTCATCATTTCTTCTGCTCGTATTTTGGGAAAAATTAAATACGTAAAAATAACTAACAGCAACTATCCATTGGAAAAAAAATTCTATTGTTATTTTGCATTTATTTTAATTATTTTTAGTTTGGTTTATTTCATGTACCTACCAATTACCATGTAATGTAACAATGTTTTAGGGCTTGTTTCACAATCTTCAAGTAAGTCCGAAGTAAGCTATTCGTTGGTTAAGTTGACATTTCGTGTATGTAAAATGACACTTTAACGTCACTTTAACCGGCAAATAGCTTATTCAGGACTCTACTTGAAGATGGTGAAACAAGCCCTTAGTGTAATTATTCAGCTTTATATTTCCTTATTTCGTGGCTCAAGCTTACCAGATGTTTGTGTCGTTGCAGAGGGTGGCGGGTGCAGCGAAGGAGCGCGCGGCGCGGGGCGAGAGCGCGCGCGGCAGGTGACCGCCGCTCCGCGCGGCTCATGTGGGCGGCGGGCGCGTGCTGCTCGCGCCAGGCAGGTCTGATGCTGCCTTTACCTTGTCTCACTCTCACTCTCACTCACACACCACGGTTCGAGGGTTGCCAGATGTTGCCGTTATCTGGCAACCCTACACACTCATGACGCGGCAGGCAGATCTGACGCTAGCTTTAGATTTTTTTCACTTTTGTCTCGCGGCAGACATGTCTGAGTCTACCTTCAGGTACTATCCTATTTCACTCATACTATGGTTGCCAGATGGTTGCCAAATTCTGAATTGTCCCGGAATTGTACGTCTTGTCCCGAAAATGATTGGCCTTTATCTGGCAATCCTACACCCTCAGGTCGCAGAAGGAAGGTCTGACGCTACCTTTAGATTTTTTTCACTTTTGTCTCGCAGCAGACATGTCTGATGTGATGTTACCTTTACTTTCATGTCTGAAAACACGCTCATGTCGCGGCAGACACGTCGGACGCTACCTTTACGATTATGACTCACAATATCCCATCAAGTAGACGTACAACTGTCCGCTATACAATAGTAAATATTGATTATTCTAGTTTCCTAACACTTGTTTTTGAGGCAGTAATTAACAGAATTTACAAAAATTATTTGAGCCGTTCGGATTAATAATACCGCGAGATAAATTATTGTCAGTCAGTCAGTGACGAGTCTTTTCTGACCCTCAATATATTTAATTTAATGTGCGCTGATGATAAATTATTAGCGACAAGCACGCGCAAAGGGAAAAGTATCCAGTACATTATTTTCTTAACATCAACAAATGTCTATATAATTATGTATTATACTTCTCTCTATGCGCGACTTGCCGACCAAAACATCTTGACCCATGACTCCTCCCCTATTCACCATTAAATTCACGTGGTAGTGGAATTGACTTTCATCGTCCCATCAATCATATTTTACGACGCGACATATTAAGTCGACGCAAATCAGAGTTTGATTTTCAGAATGTTCGTATCACTTTAGTTACTTTTGATTGTCTGTCTACCTTTCTATTAAGTTATTTTGGATAGTTACAATATAATAAAATTTCTTTTAGTTAGGTAGTTCATTTAATGCTTACCGTTAAATTAAAGACTACCTACTACTATAATATGGATAAAAGGAAAAAGGAATTTTAAACTATGTAGATTTTCAATAAAAGATTTAAAAAGTTTCAATCGAAAATCGTGAATCGTGATACGAAATAAGTTTGCAGATGAAATCCTATATAAAATACCTGGGCTCCACCACTTAAAGAATATAAAGTAAATAAATGTCAATGTAATAAAAGAGTGAATGTTCTTCAATGACAAATTCATTAAAATGTAGTTTGAAAAGTTGAGACTTTAATGGCTTACAAATTTAAAGAACTTTCAAAAGGTTGTCGTGTTCTCGCCTCCACGTTTTATTCTTATTCAATTGAGCGTTAACTTGCTCAGACCGAATTGAAACTCAACAATGCATTTAGCGAAGCTATTTTTAGAATGGGAGACTGTAAAACGAATCGATTGATTACAGCTTTTAAATCTTTAGATAGCGTTAAATGTAATCTTAATATACGTATACTTTGGTATAAATTATGTATCACTTTGTATATCCGCGATAGGAGTCCCCTAAGCTACTTAACTGATTTTAATCAAATTTGCACACCGTGTGCAGTTTGATCCAACCTGAAAGATAGGATGGCTTGCCTTACATCTCCCTTAAGGCCCACGGAAGGTTTTAATAAAAAAAAAAAACTTTTGACAGAACGAAGTCTGCCCGGGCAGCTAGTATAATATAGAATATCTTGGTAAATGAAAGATTTTTAAATGGCAACATTATTTGCATTAGCAAAATTGATGCGGCGTCCTTTGTGCGGCAACGGAAACTAAAACATAGTAGTTTCAAAATTGTAGAAAAAATTAAAAAAGTAAAGAACAACGATGCGCTTGTGTTTAAGCTCTTAATAATGCGTACCTACGTTAGATTTTACACAAAAAATAGTTCTTTTTTCCTTTCATTCATTTAAACAATCGAATTTAAGCTATCTTCCACTTAGTTCAATGTAGAAAGGTAGATCTGAACTTGTTTTCACTATAAATATCATTCTACCTCTATTTCTATTTTTGTATTTATAATATAACTTTTTTATAATATATAATGATACTTGTACATAATTATACTGTATTAATATTAATATTTTACTGCATTGCACATGCTTTATAACTGTTATGTATTTTCTGTATTGACATGCACAATATCTTCACTTTTTGATATACTAATATTATATATAACATAACAAATATATAATATTGTATGTATAGAGATATTAAACGTGAAATGATTCGCATGAGTGCTGTTACTATGAAGCCCCACGCGCACTATTGTAAAGAACCGCTTTTGAAATTGCCCGCCTCTTTACCAATCGTAGTCAATAAAACACCTAGAAAACCCATAAAGGTATTACTATTTATCCAGTAACGAATAACCTTACTTTCTTGAGCGCTTTTACACTTCGAAGGTCAGATTATAATGGTTCATCTTGATTGTTTTCGTTCCTTGTAGGACGTTCATTTAAGAACTTTCGATTCTCCAGTTGACGGAACTTCTGTTGTCGGTCATGAACATTTGAGATGATATTTATTCTTAAATGAATGTAATTAGACTCACTATATTAAAAAATGCGAGTTCAATATATATATCTATTCTCAGGAGCAATCGGTCTCTGTTCAGTTGGGTAAAGAAGAATAATATTCATCGAGCCCTACTGAACGTGTCGTCTCTACATTTGTCTTCTTCCTAGAAGAAACTTAAGTGACGAAGAAAATTGTGAATTGTCAAGAACCAATAATTATGCGGTAAAATCTTCACGCTTAATTCAACTATGGTGCAAGTTGTACTACAAACCATAGCATCCGACCTCCTGGCTGCTCGTAACGCCGCGCCAGTTCATCGTCAGTTATACAAACCTTTCAAGGGTTTTCTTTCCTTAGGTCCATGCTAGAATATTTTGCTTGGAACAACTCCCTCGATTTTTTATGTGTTTAACCGTAAAGCAACAGTAGTACCCGATCAATCGTTTTGAAACCAGTTTGAACCACCCGCAATCTCAACGGCGGTCCTGAATAGTGCGCTTAGGGCTCGTGCCGCGTGTGTCCCCTCCGGAGCACGGTCCGGGTCTGGAAGTGTCGGGTAGTGACGGGGAGTGACGGTGTGTGTTGGTAGCTAGCAGGCACTCATGCGTGACGGGGTGACTAACCGTGGCGGGGTGGCAGGCGAGGGCGGCGCCGCGCGGACGCCGGTCAAAACCTTCCAAGCGTATTTGCCGCCGGCGCACCGCACCTACAGCTGCATACACTGCCGCGCGCACCTGGCCAGCCATGACGAGCTTATATCGAAGGTAAGACTTTATGATATGACACTTGGCTTCTTATATCATAGGTAAGCTTCTATGATAAATAAATAAATAAATAAACGCTTACACACTCACACCCCCGCAGTAGGTTATAATACCTGTTCGCGGGTGGCATGGACGACACGTATAACATAACACATCACAATAACACCCATGACCCGAGTACAAATATTTATCTGTCACATAAATATCTGCCCCGGCCGGGAATCGAACCCGGAACCCCTCGCTTCGCAGGCAGAGTCACTACCAACTAGGCTATAGGGTCGTCAATACGTTACGATAATAAGTTATGACACTTGGGTTGGCCACTAACCCCTCCACCAGTCCGCACTGGAGCAGCGATGTGGAGTATGCTCTAGGCTTCCTCAAGAGGAGTGACCCGTACTCAGTAGTGGGCCATCAAATGGTTGAAGCCAGCCAAGCCTCTAAATAGATAAATAAGACGGAAAAAGAGTCCGAGAAAGAGAACACAAAACATACTTTGGCATAAAGCGAAATGGAGTTATGCATACGCAGACATCTAGACGTGATAAACAAATACCTATTTTTTTCCACGGAAAAGACAGAGGCAACACACTAGACAAAACACACAAACATACAGACAGAGAAAGGGAACGAGTGGGGTGAACAAATGAAATTCAAGTTAGACAATGAAAAACTTCACCTGGTTGAAAAATAACCACAAAGTCGGCAGGACATTTTGTTGACTTCATTCGCACTTCCATTCGATGCTCGAAAGATTTAATTAACCTCGCTGAGGCTCGTTGTACTGTAAAGAGTCACACTCAATATCTTTCTCGGTCAAAATAAATAGAAAGTGAGCTTGTGGAATAAAACAGTCGAATTCACTTAGCGCTTTGTACCTACTTACTATACATTTATTGGAGGTGATAGGTGATGCATTCTGCTCCATACTCTCATAGAGTAACCTGTTTTGAGTATTTGTTATTTTTAAACGACTTCAAAAAAGGAGGAAGTATTCAACTGTATTTATTTATGTTTGTTATCTCAGAACTTTCGACTGGGTGAACGGATTTTGATCACTTTTTTTTAATCGAAAGCTGGTGCTTGTCATGTGGCGCCAGTTAAATTTGAGCTAGATCTGCCGAGTAGTTTTTGAGTTATTTTGAAGTTGGTTATTTTTTAACGCTTCAAAAGAAACAAACAGAAAAGTTAAATTTCAAGATTTGGATTTTTTGTTATTGAGTATGAAACAAATTAAATTCGCAAATAATTTTAGTTAAAAAAACCTTAATAATAAAACTTTATCAATACGAAACAACTATATTTCATTGTACCCGATTTAATTACAACAATATAAAGTTTAAAAAAAACGAGTGAATTAGTAACAATTTACATACATAATTTGAAATTTTCACTGTCTCATATGAAAATTTACACGAAATGTCATGAAAACCAACTGCATACAGGAATAATGGTAAACGTTATTTGAACTGGTAACCCAAATAGGTTACCCGTCGATACTGTGACCCATTTAGTTCTGCAGCCGGTGCCAATGTTCCTACACAGAACCAATGATATTATAATGTAAAAAAGAGGTAGATACGTCACTAACGCGCCGACGAATAAGAGCGTAAAAACAGGCACTTGACCGTTTTGCTCGAAGTCGCTCTGTCAATACAAGACTATACACACGCTTTTGTTGTTGTCAAAAGTGCTTGACATTTGACATACAGCGTTAAAACGCCTTCGTGTATTATACCAATGTGATTGGTGTAGTTAAACAAAGGATAAACGTGTGTGTGTTGTAGCTCTTTTCGGAACAGATTTTTTGGTTGATTTTTAAGGGTACAACCTATCTATATTTTTTAAACATCATTGACACAGAACAATGTAAATTTATTCTTGTAAATGCTGAACCCCAATTTATTTGTTTTTCAGTCGTTCCAAGGCAGTCAGGGGCGCGCATATCTCTTCAATTCAGTGTAAGTAGCTTTTTTATTTCAATCACTAGTGGTTAATATTCATCAGCTTCGTTCTCAGAGGATAAATAAATATGTCGCTTGAAGTTATATTAGAAAATAGGGGGAGTAGACGTTCTGTTACCATTAGGGGCAGAAGTCCTAATAAAGTCCTTACCTCCCCAATCACACGGATAGTGTCTAAGCCATTTTGAATAAATAATTATTCGTTATCGATACGCAAAAATATGAATAACTTATGTTCAAATAATAATAATAATAATAATAATAATAATAATAATAATAATAATAATAATAATAATAATAATAATAATAATAATAATAGAGTGAGAAAATTCTTACAACTTGATGAAAATGAACACCAACACAACACTAGGAAATTAAATCTCACCACACACTACATTTTATTTGATTTCGGCCCGCAAATCCACTCATATGTAATGAGAAAAAGCAAACTAGGTACCGGAAAATAATAATAATAAATATTTAATTCAGGCATCGAGGGCCATAACATAAATACCTTACAGACTAACATACAAACAACAATATAGACTAGAACCATTGAAATATTATTACTATCATATAGAACCGACACCGCGAACACAATGTTAATGTCCCAATGAATTGGCGCCGATCGGCTTCAATAATTTTCAATGGATTCGTTCGATTTTGAAAGGAGAACGGGGGCTCAATTTTGAAAATAGAACCTCTCGGCGGGACACACATTTTGTTCGAGATGTCTGTTCTATGACATTATACTTCAATGACTAGAACTAATTTACTTATTCGCGAAGTGAGACGCGCTTCCGGTGACTCCCGGTGGTCGTCGACTTCCACGGAACTTTCAGAAGACGATCCCCTTTGGCCGTAGCTCCTCCTTCAGGAAATCCGACAGGAGCTCGGTTGGAACACGCACAACAAACGATTTAATTAAAGTTCACTGCGTTGCGCCAGTTCAACTTCAAATCAAATCAAATCAAATCAAAGCAAATCAATCTATTGCAATAATATAGTAGATAAAGGTGGTACAAACAGTATGCTAAACTAACTTACATGTGCCACTTATGGGCGTTGTAAAATGTTACAAATGTCACGTTAGAAAAATTATAATTAATTTCATGCATAACTCAAAATCAATTTAAAAAAGGAATACTTAACGAACAATGAAATAAATGAAGATGTCATTAATATAAAATTAATGTCAGTGATAAATTATAAAACGTCATGATCATACAGCACATTGTCAACATTATTGTTACAAATTACAATTAAAGTTATTATGTGTCTAATTTTATTTGATTTAAAAATTTAATAAAATTATATATGTACATGTATTTAATCTAATTTGTCAATTAAAAATTCATCTACATTGTAATAGCTTCTCAACTTCTTCGTTCTCTTCTCCTCCAAATACTCTACGATATCGGAGACCTTCGTGCTGTAAAAACAATCGAGTTTACAATGTTTACATCGGCTCGTAAATAACGTCAGTGAAAAATTATTTTAAAAAGTAAATTTAATGAGACGAAAAGTGTAGACTACGCTAAGCTATTAAGCTAAGGGCTTGTTTCACAATCTTCAAGTAGAGTCCTGAATAAGCTATTCGCCGGTTAAAGTGACGTTAAAGTGTCATTTTACATACACGAAATGTCAACTTAACCAGCGAATAGCTTACTTCGGACTTACTTGAAGATTGTGAAACAAGCCCTAAGTCAGCCCATAGTCAGCCTAAATATTTATGTCTGCGTCACGGACCTGAAAACATGATGGACGTAACCTCGTCTAATCGAGAATGAAGCATAGCAATGGCCGCCCGCTTACCATGTGTGCGTAATTTTTGATTCGCGATTGACGCAGTATGGTGTCAATGTGTGGGTGTGTGTACTTGTACGAATAGAGTATCACTATGGGTGCTTCACTGAATTTGTTGTTGGGATTACGTCCGTCATTTTTTCAGGTCCGTGGTCAGCCCATAGTCAGCCTGAATATTTAAGTCGGCTTTTATAAAAAATCTTTACAAACACTTAAAACCACTAACGAGATCGTTTGTGTCTATTCATGCTGATACATTAAATTCTTTTTTGTAAACTTTTCAACAGAATCTTTCACAATAACTTTAATAAACCTTGTGAAATAATTATAAAGTTTTCGTTTGTTTTACTGAAAGTTAAAAAACTTAAAAAAATTACTACCTACATAATTATGCAACATAATAATGACGTTAAAAATATTATAAAAAGCAGTTACTACACTTTTAGGACTTTTTTAAATTTTCAATAGGTACATGTATTGATGCAGTTTTCACCACTGTAAAGTGTATTAACTTAGAAAGAGCCTTCATCGTGTGTATTAACTTAGACAGAATATTCAAAGTTTTTTATAAGACGCCCATACACTTATGAACAAAATTACAGGATTGCAAAAAAAAATTAATACTAAATTAGTCCATGAGTATTTTATACTATACATAATTTGAGCAAAATGTTAATACATTCACAATGTCATTTGTTAATATACGTTCACTGTAAACCAAGTTATTCTTGAGATTTCCAAAGTTTGTTATCTAAATAATAATTATACTGTTTACCTCGCTCTCGTTGCTTTTAGAACGAAAACGTGAATTATTCAAGAAAAATAAATCCGGCCGGTGCATGTCCAAACAACTTAACCGGGTAATTTACTTTTGTGTTAAAAACAGTATGTAAATTAAGTGCTCTTTTACAATTTACTTGAATGTCTCAACACGTCTCGAAATGAATACCGACAAATATAATTTTCTCTTTTAAATGTAAGTAATATTGTATATTGTTATCGTGGAACGTATTGACAATGTTATTGAGGGTTTCAAACTTAAGCCGGCTTTTGACTATGGGGTGTAATATTATATTACGTCTTGAGCTATATATTACATCCCACGATTGCTGTTCACACCGTAAGATATATATTTTAAGATGTAAGATGAACGTCACCATTCAAACTGAGGGCGATGCAGGGGGAGGTGCGGTGTCCGGGGATGTGAGGTAAAATATATACCTACCTTTAAAATATCGCTTCAGTCGAAAAAATATTTATAGTTTGGGATGTAATATATATTATAGCACAGTGTGAAAGGTCTCGTACAAAATGTATGACGTGCGATAAAATATTATATCTCAAGATGTAATATATAATATATTATATTATATCCCATAGTCAAAAGCCAGCTTTACATTGGTTGAAAATATCACATGTCAAGGTGGGCTTAAACTTATCGAACTCACCGCTAGAGCTGGATCAAGAGTTCTTTCTTATTCTTTACTATCGATAAACTAGTGGATTTTTCCGCGTTTTCAGTACTTACCCTATGTTATTTCAGGTCATATTCCACCTGTCTAAAATTTGTCTAAATTTCGTGAAAATTGGTTAAGTCGTTTTTACGTTAAAGAGTATAAACATTACTCGTAAACTTTCACATTAATAATATTGGTAGGATCTAACTAGCCCCTCCAATAATCTCCACTGGAGCAGCATGATGTTGTACTTACTTTCTAGGCCTTCCCAGTTATGAAGAGAGACCCGTGCCTTGTAGGTACCGGGCCAAAGAGTCGACCCAACAGCACTTCATAGTGTACAATTTCGCGAAGAGTCAAAACTCAAAACAAAGTGAACATTCAGAACACGCGTTAGTTCTCAGGGTATCCGCCGCGACGTCTGACATCCGCCAGTGACATCCGCCATCATGCATATTTCATGCCAGTCACTTTTGCTTACTCTTTGCGTGCAGTTCTTGAGGACTTAGTAAACATTTTACAAAACATAACCCTTCCTTGCAGTCGATTAAAAAAATAATTTGATAAAAACAAGACAACATTATGTCTGTAGAAAAACAACGTTTTTGCGTAGTTGAAGATAGCTGGACTCCTTCCGTTCTCGAATGCAGATGATGTCATTAATGGATTTGTTAATGGCCAATTGTAGTCCCTACAGGCGGCTGTTTTTACTTCGCATTTAATCCTCAAAGCTTAAATAAAAAAAACCGGGCAAGTGCGTGTCAAGCCACACGCAATGTAGGGATCCGAAGTAGGAAGTTGATCGACCATTGCTTATTAACTACTTATGCTAACATAGCCGTGATAGTTTTCCTTGTAAATTCATCATATAACCTATTTTTGGGAATTTTTTCACTTGTCCAACTCCAACCATATAGCCAGCAGGGGGGGGGACACTTGACTCTAACCAAAATTAGCACTTTAAAGCCATATATTTTGCAAACGGACGTCTAATTCCAAAAATAGTCTTAGAAGACCCATAATATTCTTGTAAGACCTTTTCAACGATACCCCCCACTATAGGATACGCGACGAATAAAAAATTCATCTTCACGTTACCTGTAGGGGAGGTGGTAACCTGAAAAAAAATCTATGATTCTGAAGTTTTAATAAATATGTATATCCATGCCAAATTACAGCTTTCTAGCACTAAGGGTCTCGCCGCTTTGCTTCGGACAGACGGACGGATAGACTGACGGACAGACGGACGGACGAACATGTCGAAACTATAAGGGTTCAGATTTTGCTTCGGAACCCTAAAAAACCTTTAAATTATTAACTATAGGTATACTTTTTGACAACAGCCCTATAATATATAATTTTTTATCTCCTATTCGTGGTTTCATGTATGGAGCTGTAAATTATTGTAAATTGGGTGAAGTTATGATTTCTTATAATCCAAACCTGATGAAATAGATACAAAGAAAAATTCCAAAATATATTGATAGAAACAACCTTACTTTACAGGATTGTTTTAATTATCTTCACTACACACGACAGCTTTGTAACGGATAGTTTACAATAGATAAATGACACAATGTCCTTGTTAAGTATTGATTTGTGTAGCATATTAATGTATTGCCGAGGGTGGTCAGTCAGTTGGGAATATTAAAAATGCAGACCACGCGCTGCGATTGACAATCGACTTGTTTGTCACTGATGTGCTGTGAGGCCGAGATATGATGTGTGATTGATTTCGAGCCATATAGATTGAACTTATTGCGAATTAAGTCTGTGAAGAAGCTATGTATATCTACTCTGATCAGTGGCGTCGCCTAAGCAGACGGCGCCTTATCAATATTAATCGCACCCTTAAAATGAAAGTGACCTAACTCAAAATTCCTGTAATTTCTGTTTTTGCTATAAACTTACCTTAAAATGCTTACCCTAAAACCCTGTGATGAAAAAGAGCTCAAATTATGAGTAAGAAAAGGACAACCTAATAATCGGTCACTTTCAGTGATCGCTCTATTCATCGATATATACTTTTTTGAAAACTTTCTTTCTCATTTCCCACAAATTCCAATTTTTGAGTTAGGTCACTCTCATTCTAAGGGTGCGATTTGTTGATGGGAGCCCGTTCCAACTTTAGCTGCTGTCTTTCAGCTATAAAAAGGGACGCCAACAGCGGAGGCCTTAAGGTGGTTGGCGAGATTTTTTCGGGGGCGGCACGATTTGAAATGTAGAGAAAATACGTAATACTTCGCTACATGTCAGTCGGGGCCGCTGTACGCTGGGGGTTCCGTATAATTAATACAGATGATACGGCCTTGACTCTTGTACAGAGTCTCGCAAATCTACGCCGAAGCCGCTTGTATTAAAAAGATTCAACTTTCTAATACTTTGGATAAAGGTAAATTGCCTTTGTCTGCTTTAGTATTTTCCGATGGTATAAGCGTCAAGGCAAGACTGAGTAAGATCTCACCGGGTTAGGGCGGTAAATTTTCCCAGACAAATTCTAGATGACTAAAATGACTATCCGTTCTGCTGGGCCCTCTGAATCCAGCGACTTCCCACTGTCTTCTAAGTAATTTTCAAGACTGTAGTCAAGCACTACTTATCACTATCAATTGCCCTGTCTATGGGAACGACAGGTATAATTTATACCGTATAAGTAAAGTTATGTCATGTAGTGTCATCCTTAGTCAGGCGTTTCTTATGCGTTGAGTCTGAAGAGTTTACATGGGCCGAAAAAATTCCCTCTCTTCTAGGTCGGACCAATTTGCCTCCAGCTGGGTACGGTTGGGTAATGTGTAGTGTGGTTAAATGCGTGTGTTAGATGCCTGACGGTTGCTGACGGTTGTTGATGGTTGTGTGTGGTGTGGTTGCAGTGTGAACGTGGGGTGCGGGCCGGCGGAGGAGCGCGTGCTGCTGACGGGGCTGCACGCTGTTGCCGATATCTACTGCGAGTGCTGCAAGACCATGCTCGGCTGGAAATATGTAAGATACCTCCATACACTGCACCTTCAGTTAAATTAGATAGGTAGCAGTGCCGAGAAGGTTCGATTCCCAGCGAGGCAGAAATTCGAATGTCATCATTCTGCCTTTTAATTCTGCCTCTGCATCCGTATTGGGGCGGCTTAGAATACTAACGCCAATCCCACGCCGGATGGGTGTCGTAAGAGGCGACTAAATCCGGCCCACTGGTGGTAGGACACCTCGGAGGGATTATATTGGTATCTAATATTGATTTTAATTGTTAATTAATACAATTACTTATTATTATTTCTCCATGGAGTTTGCCTGGATAGCTACCACCCTTGAGCATGCGTCAACCGCCAAACGACTCGTCGTGTTCCGGCTGGGGGCTTGAGAGCCAAGAAAAGAAAGAGAGTTCTTTCTTCCTTTTTCTTCTCTCTTTCTTGGCTGTCAACGCATCAGTGATGCCTTTGATGTTGCTGACGATCATGGGCGACGATAGCCACTTATCATCAGGTGTATCGTCGGCTCGTTTGCCGGCTATTTCCGTAGAAAAAACCACTACTATAATAATTATATAATTATAATATACCTTTAAATATACTAATATAATTATAATAAACAATATCTCTCAATTCCAGGAGCACGCGTTCGAATCAAGTCAGAAATACAAGGAGGGCAAGTTTATAATAGAACTGGCTCACATGGTGAAGGAGAACGGTTGGGACTAGCGCCGGCGACGAGACCGTGATGGCGAGCGCGCCGGTGACTTGCGTTAACTGTCCGTCAATTATACTCGTACGTACAGAACGAGAGAGTCGCGGGGAAGTCGCGTGCGAGTCGTGCGACTGACGCACGATGAAACCCCGACGCCGCCTCGAGCCCTCGTGATGACACGACTGGCGGGTCCAACTCGCCTCACGACCTCCGCGGATCGGCCGACGACAAACAGAGATTATTTTTGTCAAACTAATGAATTATTATTGGAATCGCCGACGACCGATTCGCGGAGCACATCAGGTCGCACCAGTTACAGCGCCCCCTCCCGGTCGACGTTACAATATATATTATTATTATAAGTTATCGATCTCAGCCGCCCCGCGGGGCAGTGGGCTTAGAAATACTAATTTTTAGTTTTAATTTTATAAACTTCGCAGTCCGGCCGCCAAGGCTCGACCTATCTTAAGTTGTATTAGTTTTACGTTACGCGTCATACTATATTGAGAGAACACTAATACTTTCTCTTGTCCCCTAACCTGTGATAAGTATGTTAGTATAGACTTTGGATTTCTTGAACGATTTTTTCAAGAGTTGCTCAGAGACGTCAGATGTATGTTCCTAATGAGTTCAGCTGTACAATTTTGCTTAACGATATTTTTTTGAGGAACCTAGTCGTGCCGGGCGTGTTTGCGGATGGCATCCGCTTTTATTTTTATTTTCTACGCCTGATTTAGTGACTTTTTAGTTGTAATTGAACGCATCGACGACTACTCCTCGTTATTATAATTTGGTTTACCGTTGTTCCGTTTACACTGGAGTCTGCAGGACTTGGACGAAATGAAATTTGAATGAAACGTTCAATCGTGTCGTGATAGTATGGTATAGTTGGATTCGATGTGATCGAGAACATTTTTATATGGACGATGAAGGAGAGTGGAGCAGTTTTATTATTCATTTATTGTTTCCATTATAATGTATTTGATTCAATTAATGTAATAAATTAGTAGATTACATTTAACCCCCCTATACTTTTTCATAATCTGTATGGTACTTCATTTACTTATAATAAATTTAATGTTATCTGTGTTAATAAATCGCATGAGCTTCGATTTAATCTATGGTTACCGAATGATGTCGATGTACGATACGTCATCGAGTGATTAAGTACTCTGTGGTCATCGATTCATGATGCGGCGTGCGAGACGTGCGAGATCGGTCGGTGGAAGTAACGAATATTGCTGGACACGAGTT
Organism: Thymelicus acteon; assembly: GCA_951805285.1. Classification (NCBI taxonomy): domain Eukaryota; kingdom Metazoa; phylum Arthropoda; class Insecta; order Lepidoptera; family Hesperiidae; genus Thymelicus; species Thymelicus acteon. The sequence goes on along the minus strand of OX638226.1, from coordinate 3,836,341 downwards.
AATATATCATTAATATTGTCGACGTTAAATGAAGCAACATTCGCAACGCATTTGACTGTTTTGTGTGTGGTGTTGCCACGGTGGAGCCTCGCCGGTGTTGCCAGTGAAAGTTACGAAAATCGCGGAAAAGTCGTAATATAGAATTTGTGACGTCCGATTACAATAGAATTAATTGAGATATGTTTGTGCCCGGCTATGATAAATGACGTAATAATTTTAACATATTCGATTATTCGTATAAAATGTTGCTCCATCGTCCCTATTAGTACCTACAGTAACATGATCTTTTGAGACCAAAATTCCCAGAATGCATAATAAAATGCTTTTGTTAGAGATCAATTAAATTAACGTCTACAAAACGTGTTTGTCGTAGTCGGGATTAGTTTTTAACATCTATTTATTATATGGAGTTGCCTCGTACTAAAGTGAATCTTTGAACATAAATTAATTTACATTACAAAACTCACTCGTCTTTAACATTTGTTTTGATTACCATAATATAGTATACTATAACGTATTTAGTTATGAAGTACAATAGTTGTTGGGAATTGACAAATAATTTTTACATTATTTCCTAATAAGTTTTGTACAAAGGTTCGCAAAACTTGCGAGGTAACGCTATATTAATTTGTATTCAATGAAGTAAGCAATGAAGTTTTCGCGATCGCCACTACTATCAGAGCGTTGATACTGCCAATAGTATTTACACGTTTGTAATATATAACTTATATTTAATAATATAAATTCAACGTAAGTGACGCTCGTTTGATGTTTAAAAATGTTTATTTTTACAGTAACTGAAAAAAAAATAGATGGCTACATTAGTGTTTCGGATTTATTTAGATTATAAGATCACACCGAGTATATTTTTGACAAAAGACGTATTTGTGACGTGCATTCGCGCGGAAGACATTGAGCGTATGAAAATGCGGTGTTTTCGAATAAATAGTCAAATCACTTCTTTAATAAAACATCACCGTTTCATTATACTATACACTACCACAATATTGCTTGTAAGATCTTTCGCGCAGATCTGAGATGAGATGAGACGAGTGGAACGACAAAATTAAGACTTAGGATTTTTATCGAAAGAGTCTTAATTTTTTATCGCCTATGTCAAGTACAATGTAACAATAAGTATCAACCAATAATTAAAAAAAATATAGATAGAGATATAGATGAGAGGTTATGCCCTTACAAATCGACCAAAAAATCTGTTCCGAAAAGAGCTACAACACACACGTGTATCTTTAGTTTCACTACACCAATCACATTGGTATAATATACGAAGGCATTTTAACGCTGTATGTTAAATGTCAAGCACTTCCGACAACAACTAAAGCGTGCGTATCGTCTTATATTGACAGAGCGACTACGAGCAGAACGGTCAATTGCCTGTTCTTACGCTCTTCATCGTCGGCGCACTAATGACATATCTACCTCTTTTTACATTATAATATCATTGATATCTACCGAATTTTCATACGCTTAATAAAGATGCTTGAACACATAGTTAAATACTAAGATTGCCGATGGATCGGTCATTTAAATAGATCAGTAATAAACAATGGCCTAAATTTATGTAAATTAATCATTTTATCAACTACTTATATGTACAATCGATCATTATCATTAGAACATCTAATTTGTATATATGTATATCAAAACACAGTATGTATTAATATTGTTGTGCTAATGTGTAAATAATTCACTCATCAAATATCAGCGGCGCTTTTCCTATTACCGTGAAAACTGCTCGTTGAAACGAAATTACGACGAATTTGTTCATTACACTTTCCACTAAATAAATTCGTCATTTGTCACATTAGCAATGAAAACCGTAAGTGTTCAGTGGCGTATGTACTACTGCAAGTGTATAGGAGCAGATACGTCTTTTTGATAAACATATTCAGTGGACTATGATAGGGTTAATCGACAAAATGCATTGCAAATTCACACGTCTGTTTGGTGTTATCGTATAACTGTTACATAGGGTTAAATGTTAAGAGTTCCGATGCACAATGTTCCATGAAAATTCAGTGAGACGTTGGCCGAAACCCCACCCTCTACGGCCGACATACAAACGCAGTCAGTAAAACGTTGAAGTGATGGCTCAAATGTGATAATTAATCTATAAAAATGATAAGTATTGGTTTTCTTGCCGTGTGTACCTAATTCATGCCTTATATGTAATAAAAGAAATAAAATATATTCAAAATTGCATTCTTAGTGAAGTCGATTGCGTCTGTGTGCCGTCGTCGCGTTGTCTATGGTCGGACCATAGTCCATGGAGTCATAGACCGATAGACCGTCTGGTTTGATAATGTCGTTCACTATTCTTGATAGTTGTAAAATGTATTTTGTATTTTCATCGTGAACATTATGCAATTTACTAATCGAACTTATTGAGATTGTCACAGTAGATTGTAATTAACACTCTTAGACCTACGATGTATCTTGGACGCCGTAAGACACAAAAATATCATGATGATAAAGTGAGAAAATTTAATAAAAAAAAGCTAGATTTCTGTGAAGCATAATCGATGTATTTTTCTACTTGATCGTTTAGGGATGCTATTAGATATTTTTGGACCATTGTTAAGATAACTGCGATCAGTATTGGGACGAGTAAAGATAAATGTTAGTTTTGTGGAAGTCGGTCGAATGTATTGTCGCTGTCGAGATTAGATGATAAAAAGCGCTTTTCCTAGATGTATATTTTAATGCACCCACACTAAATAGCTTTGGCGTTCCTCGTAGTTTCGTTCGCTTCATTTGAACAGAAATAGTGTACTCTTTTGAATTCCGCCTAAAACATTGTTTTACCGTTCGAATAGGAAACTCTTTCCTGATTACAAAACTACGAGTGACATGTGAATTGGGACAACTAATTTGAACATAATTATCATAGACAGGGAATACTATAGACGAAAACGGATGGTCATTATTTTTGCTCAAAAAATATTATTTGTAAACTATTATACATGTTAAGCTCAAAGTTGAGCAAAATTGACCATTTTCGGTCTTTGAATGTAATATACTATATACATTTGTTTATGATTAATTAATCAGTCAGTAAAACGTATTGCTTTATTATCATTTCATGCTAATTTTATCATTATTTTTTAAGATAACTAGAATGTTGCTTAAAAACTGTCAGACGGAAAGAGACAAGAAATATTAAAATTGTTTCAGTTTCACTTGTAATCACGTACGGCGCATGATTTATTTTGTGGAATATTATTTCGTCTATTCGTCTATAATGTTGTCTGTCTATGGAACCGATAAATTTCAAAGGGAATGCCAAAGAGCAAAGCGGTCTTGGAGTGTTAAATGACCAAGATGCAAGGACAGCGTGTAAGAGAAGGTGCATTTCATAAGTACGTGTATATTTGGCATGAAATATAAGGTATTCCAAGTAGGTGTTTACCAAGAAACCGCTTAATATTTTTGTATTTTCTTAGTATATAATGGAGCATTATAAAATTCGAGGTTTCTTCTAACGATTGTGTATGCATTATGCTATAGATGAGTATTTCGTAAACATTTGGTTGAAATAATAAGTGCGTAATAAAACACTTTTTCGTATCAAACTTCTGTATTTTTATTTCCCCTTTGTATTCATATAAAATCGTTTTTAAATCAGATCACATTTCATGCAGAGGCTTAATGCCCCCTGAAGAAGAGAAACAATTTTTTTACATATCGTCGCACAGTGTTTTTTTTGCCCCAAAAAAAGTGACATTCATTTTTGACTACAGATTTCTACTCAATAGTTCATTACAAATGCTAGAGTAGAACTCCCACGTGTCAATTATGTATACTTTTTTTTTTAAATGTTTAAAGTTTTCAAAGGTCAAGCGACCAAAATACTAAAAATAATTCGTAAAAAAAAAAACTAAACATAATAGAGATTCGCTTGTATTGCAGGTTTATGAAGCAATTCTAGATGCATACTTTCCCGTTTTTATTTTATCAATAATGATAATAGAAGCCACAATAAAAAATGTTTTATCGAAATCAGTATTTATTTTTTTATAATTTTTCTGTCTCGAAGTAGAACCTCTGTCTGGTACAAATACATTCCTTATACTAAGGTTTATCACCCACAAAAAAAATAATTTCAACTTAGGCCTAGGTTTCGAGAAAACGATTTTTAAAAGTTTAAGTTAGGGTTGTCACTTTTTTGACCTTAAGTTTTTATCTAAAGTAAGCAGCTTTTTTATCTCAAATAATACTAACGATTAATATTAAATCATTATTAGCTGAAATTGTTAAACACAATGACTACTGTCTATATATGTATATAAAGCACCCCGCATACGCGCCTAAAATTGAGGATACAAAAAATACTCATTTACTGAGTAATATTACGAACGAGCGATTACTTCTCCGGAATTTCCCCTGTACCGTACGTAACTGTAACATACGGCTGAATTGCTCTCATCATTTTAGTAAATAATGCCGTCTTGCGCCGTTCCGACGTGTAAAAATGCAGCTGGTCTTAAAAATAAAAAGGATGGGATCACATTTCATGTGTAATTAGCACAATAAAACATTGTTTTATTAAATTATCAAATATTTTATTCATATTGAAATTGTCAACCATATTTATGCCTCCATTTTGTCAGTGTTGCCAATATAACAGTTTTGATTTTCCCTACCGTAATAACTGCTACACACTGTGCCGCTGGCGTGACTGGTAGGGATTTTCAATCCCTCCCGTAGTACCCCCAGTCCCGATTACATAATCCTTGCTGGACCCATCACTAACCCCCTACCCAAATTTTCAACATTTTTTTTGGAAAAAACCGGAAATCCCGGATATCTCGGAAACGGTGCGTCCTAGACGATTTTTGACACGATTTCCAACCCCCCTTTAGAGACTCCAGTCACGATTACATAAACCTTGCTGGACCCACCCCTAACCAACCCACCCAATTTTTTTTTTGAAAAACAAGAACCACGAACAATATAATGCTTATCTCATTTTCTCCCACGTTAAATCTTATGAATTTATGTGTCTGTCTCTTTTTACTGTCCCTTTTTCGTTTCATCGACTTTGAAATGATAACGATGCTAAAGTTTTCACTTTAAAAAATTTTGAAAATTCGGTTGGGGGTTAGGGGTGGTTTATGTAATAGGGACTGGGGGATCTACGGGGGGTCGGAAACGTGTCTAAAATAGTCTTCGAAGCACCATTTGCAAAATATCCCGGATATTTATTTTTTTCAAAAAAAAATTGTTGAAAATTTGGGTGGGTGGTTAGCGGTGGGTCCAGCAAGGTTTATGTAATCGGGACTGGGAGGTCTACGGGGGAGTTGGAAATCACGTCAAAAATCGTCTAGGATGCACCGTTTCCGAGATATTCGGGATTTCCGGTTTTGTTTTTGTGTTACTTAAAAAAGTGCTAATTTGTATTCATAAATGGTGCGAGGAACACGATAGAAGATTCGTTTTATTGCTGGATAGATGGCGCTAGCTGCTCATTTTACTCTTCATAATATTATTATTTTCAATCTTTATTGAAAACACGCGAGAAATAAGGTGTATTTAAACGACAATCTGCAATCTGATTATATTTTCTTAGCGAATTAACTATCTACCTGGCTACCTGCGTATGACTTTTTGTATGTTAATTTAATAGATTTGCAAATAATATTAAAATAAATGAAATTAAGAATGCAAACATTGTTACAAATTACAGCTACTAAAAATGATGTGAATATGGAATGAAAACTTGAAAAGTTACATCACACAAGGTCACGTGATTGATACGTTGCAAGAGCGATTAATTATAATTATTTATTTATTATCTTCATCAAATGAATATAAAATAACAATATACAAATATACATAGATAAAACATTTAAATTTGTTACACATTTAACTTTTTTAATTTAAAATATATAAAATATGTGCATAATTTAACATTGTCTTTATTTAATATGTTTTCATCTGAAATCAACAAACGACACATATTATATTACCTATTATAAAACTAATTAACAATCAACATTGAAAGTAATAATAGTTCAATGACGATCAACAAGTTTTATTTAACATATTTTTATAAACACAGTAATAATAATTATGTTGCGATCAGATTCTGGTAGACCTAAGTATAATCGCCTTTTACTTTTTCCTAACGTCCAATTTCCCGAAATAATGGGAAATGTTTTACGTCGAAACATTACGCGGGTGGGAAGAACGGCGGGGGCGGGCGGTTTAGGACCAACGCGCGACTAGCAATGACAGCTAGATGCGGTTTCTAGTTTATTATTATTCTAAGATGTATATTATACTGGTTGCAATCAGTTTCTACGGTTTTGAACTCAAATATCTCAGAAAGTTTATCACTTACAACATTTTATCACTGAATACTTTTTAATCGTAATCATTTTGCCTATAGATTGACATATGTTTTATCAATGTCCGCCGAAACGAAGTTCTTTACTTTATATTTCTACGGTTTTGAACTCAAATATCTCAGAAAGTATATCACTTACAACATTTTATCACTGAATACTTTTTAATCATAATCATTTTGCCTATCGATTGACATAGTTTTATCAATGTCCGCCGAAACGAAGTTTTTTTTTTATTTTTGTACGGTTTTAAACTCAAATATCTCAGAAAGCATATCACTTACGACATTTTATCACTGAATACTTTTTGATCGTAATCATTTAGTCTATCGATTGATACATGTTTTATCAATATCCGCCGAAACAAAGTTTTTTTCTTTATTTTGCTACGGTTTTGAACTCAAATATCTCAGAAAGTATACCACTTACGACATTTCATCACTGAATACTTTTTGATCATAATCATTTATTATATCGATTGACATACGTTTCATCGCTGGCCGCCGAATTGAGGGTTTTTTTCAAAATGGCGGACTTGTAGGTATGCCAGGTTCCATACAAAAATGTTGGATCCCCTTTAAGGAATACATTGATAGATGATTATTTAAGTTTTGGATCTATAATGTTTTTTTATGCTTTTTGGTTTTTAAAAAGAATTACGTATTGAATTGATAACCTCCTTTTGAAGTCGGTTTTAAAGCTTGCCTCGAAAATATATATTCAATCCATCCATCATCAGCATTATGTTACGTTTAAATGTGAAATTACCGTCGCTTTGAAAGGTGAATCGGATTCGACCTTTTTGTGACAACCCTAAATTTGGATTTTTGACCTCAGTACATTAAAATCGTTTTCTCGAAACCTAGGCCCAAGTTGAAAGTCATTTTTTTGTGGGTGATAAACCTTAATATAAGGAATGTATTTGTACCAGACAGAGGTTCTACTTCGAGATAGAAAAATTATAAAAAAATAAATACTGATTTCGATAAAACATTTTTTATTGTGGCTTCTATTATCATTATTGATAAAATAACAACGGGAAAGTATGCATCTAGAATTGCTTCATAAACCTGCAATACAAGCGAATCTCTATTATGTTTAGTTTTTTTTTACGAATTATTTTTAGTATTTTGGTCGCTTGACTTTTAAAAATTAATACATTTTAATTTAATTAATAAATTTAATTTATAAATACATTTAATTAATAAATTAAAACTTTAAACATTAAAAAAAAAAAGTATACATAATTGACACGTGGGAGTTCTAATCTAGCATTTGTAATGAACTATTGAGTAGAAATCTGTAGTCAAAAATGAATGTCACTTTTTTGGGGCAAAAAAAACACTGTGCGACGCTTGAAAGGCAAAAATTACCAATCGACATATTGACAACATTACATTAGAGCATTTTAAAGTTAAAATTTTAGAAAAGAAATCGTAAAAAATCGCCTATTAGTCATAGCTACTTAATTCCAATGAATTTTACATGCAGTTTAAATGCAGCGATTTTCACGATTTTTTTCTAAAATAAAAACTTTAAAATGCTCTAGTGTAAAGTTGTCAACGTGTCGCTTGGTAATTTTTGCCTTTCAAACGTCGATATAATATTTGACGTGTATGTCTACAACACACGGTACAAAATTGTACAGAGAATAAAATACGCAAATATTCGTGCCAATTCAAGTAGCTTGCGAGTCTTGCGACGACTAATCGTATACTTACTTTTTTAATTTTGTACTTCATGTGTAGACATAAAGTGCTCTGCTATCAAATCTTACGATTACGATCTTACTTTACTTCGACACTACCTCAGTGGAAATTAAGCCCTGATTCAAATAAAAATAGTATTTGTCGAAGGCAGAGTTATACAGGCTGAATTTTTCAAGTGGACGTGGATGGCCAAATTCGAAACTGAGGAATAGCAAAAAATTAAAAATGCTCAAAGGAGTCGTTTATTCCCACTTGTCCTGTTGACAGTGCTAGTGGGAAAAAAATCCCACTAGTCTGGGGGCCGATTTTGCTGAAAACTAAAACTATATCATTACATTTTCGAAAAATCATTATTCCAAGCCAGGAATCGAACCCGTTGATTAAGAAAAAACGTATCCTGTATTATTACACCATTCGATAGTGTTGCTAACATGGATCAAATTCTAGGATTAATGTTGCTAATATGGATCAAATTCTGGGATTTTTTTTTCAAAATCAACCGTCGATTCCTGTCCAGGAATATAAATTTTTCAAAAATCTAATGATGCAGTTTTAACTCTCATCAAAACCGGCCCCGAGACTCCATAGACTACTTTTCGCTATTTCTCATAGTTTCGAATTTGGCACAAATTGCACAAATATTTCTTAATCCAAGCATCGACAATCTCTCAAAACATCAACAAAAATGTACAATTAACTTAATATTATAAATAAATAATCTTTCTATGCTAGTTCAGTCTCAAGCTGGAGCTATCGAGTTGTTCTACACTCACTCCAATATCCAGTACCAAGGGTGCATGAAAGTACCTAAATAAAATTTGTTTGTACAACCCAAGTCAACATCATGCTGAAAGATGCTATAAATTTATTTTTATCCACGGACCTGAAAAAAAGACTGACGTAACCTCGTCTAATCGAAAGTAAAGCATAGCAATGGCCGCCCGCTTACCATGTGTGCGTAATTTTTGATTCGCGATTGAAGCAATATGGTGTCAATGTGTGAGTGTGTGTACTTGTACGAATAGAGAGTTGGTATTACTATGGGTGCTTCACTGAATTTGTTGTTGGGATTACGTCCGTCTTTTTTTAGGTCCGTGTTTTTATCCTATTGTCATACTTATAAGATAAATATAGTTATATAGATAAGATTATATTATACTCATATAACATATTTATATACACACGCTCAAACTAACTGAAACAGTAGTGGATGACTAGCTCACACATCTCAGAAATGGTAATAGCAGCGTAGGGATAGTCAACTAAATAGACCTTCAACACTGTCTGTATGCCAAAAAAAATTGTATGGGAAAAAACATAATGACGTGAGAGTTTGCATATAAATAAATTTACAATACCACGTAAAAAAAAATTTCTAAAACTTCTAATAAAATTGAATGAAAAGCTTCATCTAAATAAAAATATATTTGGAAATCTTTATTAGCGTAATTCAGGGATATATTATGTGGGTTATATACATACATCACAAATGACTTACAATTAGTTTAATTTTTGACAGTCATACGCCCCAACTCAGAGTAACCATTACTTTAATCGCTGCTTAGTAAAAAATCACCACACGAATTCTGTACCTACTAAGGAGCGATTTAAGTAACCGTTAGTGACTCTGAGTTGGGTTGGTAATAGGACATTTTGTGAATAGGATATTCTGAGAATAGGACATTTTGCGAATAGGACATTCTGCAAATGGAACCTTTTGCGCACGCCGGACATTTCGCGAATGGGGCATTTTGCGCCTAAACCATAAATCCAACATCTGTTTGTATCATATTCATATTATATTTAAACTTATAATTTCTTACCTGTAACATCAGGATATTCCGAGAAGACTTTGAATCAGCATTAAACAGACCACATTTGATAAGACAGTCAAACGCCTCAACCGCGCTTATCCACGGATATCCGCAAAGTGCCTCATCAGGCACATAACACAGCGAACACTACTTCACGTTTCACTTTGCAATATTCACCATTAAGCTACCAATTGTTCATTCGAGAGTAACTGTTGGGGAACTTCTTTGTAAAGGTGTAGAACCTCACCATCTTGAATAAACATCACATTGTAGTTTTTCCCATCATTGAATCCACCCTGCACCGACTGCATGTATTGTAAGACTTCTTCAGACAAGACTATACTTTGCTCGGTTTGATCGTTTTCTTCAGAGACTTCTTCCTTAATTTCGATCTGGTAGTCGGCCAATTCGTCGGGTGATTGGTCGGGCGTTTGCAAAGAGTCGGGCAATTCGTCGGGTGATTGGTCGGGCGTTCGCAAAGAGTCGGGCAATTCGTCGGGTGATTGGTCGGTTGTTTGCAAAGAGTCGGGCAATTCGTTGAGTGATCCGTCGGGCATTTGATCGGGTATGGCATCTGACTTGGGTAATGTTGGGTCTTGGTCTTCCATCGGCTGCAAGTTGTAGTCCGGCTCCAGTTCTGACTTCAAGACAACCTTCGCTTGCTCGATCTGGGTGTGTGATAGTGTTGGGAGAGATTTGAAGAACATCTGAAATTAAATGAAATATGGATTAGACATTTTGTTAATAATAATGTCTACTGAAATAATTACTTAAATAGTAAGAGTTCCGCAATAAACATAATTTTTTCTTTTTTATAAGAGAATTGTGTGGGTAACAAGTATAAATTAAAAAATTAAAAAGTTCCGCCTGCTATCAATTAAAGCTATCATGATATACTTTTTTGAAAACCTCATGGTGAGCTCTTTAATTTGATACCCATATTGCATTATTTTTATATTTTGATACTTCAATCAAACATGATCTCACAGCCACCATATTTGTTTTTACTAATGTCACCTATCTAAGAACACTTGGGTTATCAAGAGGAATCTAACGATATCTTAATTATATAAATTGGTCCAGCGGTTTGGAAGATATGAGGTAATAAAGAATATTACATACATACATACATACAAACAAGATACACGCGAAAAACCTAACCCTTCCTTGGCAGTCGGGTAAAACTGGACAAGAAACAAAGCCAAACAATGATTTGAATAGACCAATGTATGAGAATATTTTACAATGACTTACCCTGCGAGTCATTAATAATAATCCATGAACTTTTTTCGTGTGTTCCTTCAGGACGGACATTAGGGGATACCTGGAATAATCAGAAAACACGCCATTTAGTACTGCACTGAAGTTAACGTTAGTTCTTATTTTTGTGGTAGATTAAAAGAATTTCGTGCAAAAGTGTATTATATCTTTATGAATATCATTGATTTTGACTTTGAATTATTTGGCTACTGCATACATAACATGACCATACGTCCCGTGGGATCACAGATTACTGTACTTGTAGCTAGCTAGGTGGGATGTCCCACTTTGAGGCTGTCTGTCCCGCTGCTGTCCCTCGTGAGATCAAAAAAGTACCACTTTGTCCCGCTTTGGGATATAATTACTTACTTGTGAACATGAAAGTCATTGGAACTACGAGATTTTTGCTATACCTTTTTTTAGCTATAAATAATATTGTTTGTATAGAAATAAACAATATTTTTTTATGGAAGTAGCCGGCAAACGAGCTGACGATTCACCTGCTGGTAAGTGCTATCGTCGCCCACGGACATCAGCAACACCAAAGGCATCACTGATGCGTTGCCGGCCAAGTAAGAGAGAAGAAAAAAAGAAAGAACTGGCTCTCAAGGCCCAGCCGGAACACGACGAGTCGTTTGGCGGCTGACTCATGCTCAAGGGTGGTAGCTATCCAGGCGAACCCCATGGAGAAATAATAATAATACTAATGGTGTTAACTAACAATTAAAATCAATATTACCAATATAATCCCTCCGAGGGCCCTACCACCAGCGGGCCGGATTTAGTCGCCTTTTACAACACTCATTCGGCGTGGGATTGGGGTTAGTATTCTAAAGCCGCTCCAATACGGCTAGTTGACTTTGTAAAGCCATTCAGAGCCTAGACAGACCAGACATAGTGAGTGTAGCATAGTATACCTCTTGTGGCATATCTTGCAGACGCAGGGCGCCGGCAGCCCGAGGTGCTGGCTGCGCACGTGCCGCAGCAGCGCCGCCTTGGTCGCGTACCGCTTGGGACACCGCTCGCAGCCGAACTTCTTTACCGCTGCACACGTACAAAATATTATTAATAAATACAGTGTTGTGTGAAGAAGCAGTCAAAAACTTACCAAATTGTCTCTGATTTGTTGTACCTTGATCTGTCACCAGCTGGCGTATTAAATATTGGCGTGTCAAAATCGTTAGAATTTTGAATCATAGTCTTCCATCACCAGCAAGCCCTTGCTGCAACACTGTGTTTTATACGACACATAATAATTGTTTTGTTGTAATGCAAAACAGTTATATTATATATCCCGTATTCCACTAGCAATCCAAGACAACTCCTAGCGAGTGTTGTGCGCCTAGTATCACGCACCTTCATGTCGCTTTTTGGCTGTCGCATTGTAAAAATTTTACTCTCATATTTTTTTCCAAATGCCCCATAAGGAGTATAAGTTTAAAAACTCACGTAAATGCGTGTCCATGTGCGTGACGAGCGCCGCCTTGACCTTGAAGCTGCGGCCGCAGTTGTCACAGATGTACTGCTCGTCGCTGTGCTTCTTGCGATGCCTCTAGATTACACGGACACTTGTTAAGTCTCTAACTAAATACAGTGCCACCAAGTTATCTGTGAAATGGCGAAAATTGGAACTAATGCCGCCCCATTCATAAGTTCTTTGTGTTCATTCATTGACATTTACTACGTCTCGAATTGCGTCCAATGATTGGTCCAATGCGTCCGACAGCGCCCTCCGTCAATTTACAGATAAGTTGGTGGCACTGTACATGAATGTCCGTCAAGTTTCATAGACGTGGGGTGAGTCTCGTAGGCGATCGTTGTGAAAAGGTTTTTTTTTTATCCATCGAATGATAAGTCTATCGTCAATCGTCACCCTCTATCCCCCGTATTCAAGAACAATACTTGTTTAAGTAAAGAAGCAATACTATACGAAGTAAGGCATTTCTCAGTGCGTTCGTATTGGCAAGCCTTCTGTTTCACAGTCGACCCTTAAGTATCACTTGTGCGGACACACAGGCTGTATACAGCCTTCTTATTGGTCCATTTGATGCGGCAAACTTCACTCTAGTCATTTGACAAGGGCAAAAGACAAAGATAACAATACAAACAATCGATCCTTTCTTTCTATTTTGATAGAAGTCAAATCAACACTATGCGTTTGGTAAAGTAGCTCGGCAGCTACTTTATCGATTTCGACAAACGCACAGCGAAGGACTTCAATCAAGTATTGTTTACGAAATGGTTTTAATGGCACTATGCACTCGCAAACACTGTGAGACCTCACAGTGTCGTTCATGAATACGGGCATTAGGCTATCGTCATCCATGGACAATCTGCGACACCACAGGCATGATGCGTTGACGGCGAAGTAGGAGAGAAAAACAAAGAAAGAATCATACATTTTGAAGGCAGTGTTTACAGAATAGTTTTGTCTAGCGTAACTTTGTAACTTTATATCTGTAGTTCTCAGCGTTTCATCTAAATCTGCAGATGGGATGTTGGTAGTATTGAAATAAGTATCTTTTAAATTAAAAAAAAAACTATTTTATGGACATAATAATAGCGTTGTTATCAAGTTCATCACATGTAATAACGATAAACATTACGAGATAATATAAAACACATTTAAAAACATTTTAATTTTTATTCTCCAATTTCAGTGCTTCCAACATTACGCCCAAGTGCAGATTTAGTTGCAGACCACTATAGCGACCCTGCCTGCGAAACGAGGGGTCCCGAGTTCGATTCCCGGCCGGGGCAGATATTTACGTGACAATAAATATTTGTACTCTGGTCATGGGATATTGTGATGTGTTATATGTGTCGTCCATGCCACCCGCGTCACAAGTAAAAACCTACTGTGGAGAAATGAGTGTGTAATGTTCGGTTTACACGCATTAAGTAGTTAAGTACTTAAAGTTAAGTAAGCAAATTAATACGTGCAAACGGACAATTTAGTAGTTAAAATTTAGTACGCCAGTAAACAAGTAATTTAGATTTTTTTTTATTTTCTGTTAAGTAGGTGGGCGGGGCTTATCACTTAACACGTTTGGACAGGTACTTTTTAGTTAAAATTCAGTTGAAATTTAGTAAAATGCTTAAGTAATTAAGTAGGTTGTGAAGAATTGTATGAACTAAAGAAGAGCTTTACTAAATTATTACGTTTGGACGGGCACTAAAAATTATTCACTTAAAATTTAGTTAACTACTTAACTACTTATATATCTAAACCGAACATAAGCGTTTCTCTGTAGCGTTGCAAGTTACCGAGAGCGCGGCGAGCGAGGTGTAGGCGGCGGGGCAGGCGGGGCAGGTGAAGGGGCGGAGTCCCCGGTGCAGCATCTCGTGCGAGCGCAGGTAGGTCTTCGACACGAACGCCGCCGGGCACTGGCTGCACGGGTACTTGCGTTCGCTTGGCCTGGGATGTTGAAAAAAAAACCAAATTGACGCTTGAAAGGCAAAAATTACCAAGCGACATGTTGACAACTTTACACTAGAACATTTTAGTTTTTAATTTTAGAAAAAAAATCGTAAAAATCGCTTTATTAAGCATTTAAACTGCATTTAAAATTCATTGGTATGAAGTAGCTATGACTAATAGGGGATTTTTTACGATTTTTTTTTTTCTAAAATTAAAAACTAAAATGCTGTAGTGTAAAGTTGTCAACATGTCGCTTGGTAATTTTTTCCCTTCAAGCGTCGAAATAGAAATAAATAAAAAATATTTTAATGGAAATAACCAGCAAGTGAGTCATTTCTAGATTCTACCACCGTTTCTTTCGAAGAGAAGAATCGAAAGCAACTCCTCAGCACATATTTTCTTTTTAATTAATAACCAATAGTTTAAGGATAAATTAACTACTATTGATTAACAATAGTTTCGGGATAAATTCTGATAATAATCTGCTTTGCAATATCACGTCATGAACATCATATTTCTTTCTTTTTCTTCTCTTTTTTGGCCGGCAATGCATCAGTGGTGCCTTTGGTGTCGCTGATGTCCGTGGGCGACGATAGCCACTTAAAATCAGTTTTTTCATCGTCTGTCGGCTATTTCCATTAAAAAAATCATCATCACAACCTATAACTTCGATATCTCAGCTTACTTCTTGGAGTGGTCATTTTCTGGAAAATGCTTGGGGATGTACGGCCTGGAGCGCCCCTTGCGCCCCAGCGCCCACGCGCGCGCCCTCAGCACCACCTCAGCATCAGGCGCCATGCATCGCTTCTCGTGCTTGTAAAGGTTTGTTGTGCTGAAAACACGGAAATATTTTGAACGACTGTTCTGCCCGTGTTTTCCAGGATAATAATTATATTAGATCATGGACTACCTGGTGCTAAATGGGGATGTTGACACTAACTGTAAATTAATATAAAATGTTTAAAGTATTAAGGGTAACATTTAAACACCTAAAATATTATACTTTTGTCGAAATCAATCACATTTAATGAAATATAATTAATTTAAAATGTTAAAAATAGTACCTACTAACTGTTACATGATCTCAAACGCCATTTTGAGCTTATGACGTCATTGCTCGTATTTTATATGCAAGTTCAAAAACTTCAGTTAACCGATAGTATTGAATATCGTTTAAGGACGTCACGTGACGTTTTTGGTGGAAAATTGGATAATAATTTTTATTTATCAATTTTTTCAAGTTTTTAAATTGAAGATTATTATTTTTATAATATTTTTTCGTGAACATTAAGGTTCTATGTATAAAATATAATTGAATCTTAAAAAAGTCAACACCCCTATTTCATGAAAATCTGTTCAATTTATTTTAGCGTGAAAGGGTAACATCATACATATACTTTCACATTTATAATATAAGTAGGATAGGACAATCTCATTTTCTCTCAGTTAGCGAACAAGTTTTTGAGACATTCTAACCATTAAAAAAATATACAACCGGTTGGCGGAAGCAGCAAATTCACACTATTGGACCGCTGGATTGTTGTTTGAAAATGAATGAGATGTACTATTGTTGCTCTCTATCTTTATAAGACCTGAATTCTTTATACACTGACATAGGTCGCAGACATCACTCAAACATGTCAGTATTTGAGTTATGAATTATAAGACCTACCTCCTAAAATCTACTCCACATGCAAAACAGATGAGATATCGTTCCCCGTGCTTCTCCTGGTAGTGACGGCCGGCTGCGGGCTGCGTCTCCGATATCACACCACAGATTACACATCTAGAAAATAATTTAGTTTCCGTTTTCAAAATTAAGATTTATTTTAATAACGCTACACACTCATAGCCTCAATAGGATTCCCTGTGTCGTGGTTGCCATGGACAACATACAGCGACAAGAACACACACCCAGACTGAGAATAGAAAATCAAACTCATCATTCAAACTGCCTCGCTGGGTATAGAACCCAGGACCATTGCGCCACACGATAACCAACTCACACACACGCCACACAAACAACTCATCTCTAAGGTACTTAAATAAATTTATTAGAGTAGTATGGTTTAAATTTAAAAATCTCTCCAGCTTCAGTCTAAAGAGTTTTATTTCATTGCAAAATTTATAATATTTATTTATTTATTTATTTATTTATCAGGTTACACCAACAAAGTATATAATAATAAAAATATATATGGTTACAGGATTAGAACAGTGAATGTCAAATTGAGTATTTTTCATTGAATAAGAGCTGGCTTGTGTTAAGCAACTAAACATTGCTTAACAGCAAGGAAATGCTTTCAGCATTAATCATCTTAGGCACTGCACCAAAGGAGCCTAGTTAATTTAATATGAGGATTTTCTTCAAATTTAAATTTCATTGTAAAAAATATCTAATATAATTATAAAATTCTCGTGTCACGCTTTTTTGAAGCTGAACTCCTCCGAAACGGCTCGACCAATTTTCGTGAATCTTTGCGTGCATATCGGCTAGGGTGGAGAATCAGACAACATCTATTTTTCATCCCCTAACCCCTAAAAAATTTTTGGCCAAACAACATTTGCCCGATCAGCTAGTTTATATATAAAATACATAACTATACCTTACAGGGTTGTAGTCTACAGCTAGTCCAGCTACATGTACATAGTTCATACTCACTCAAACATGATCCCGTTCATGATGAAGTAATCCTGTGGCGGAGGAGGTGGCTTCACATTCCTCATGATCTCAGACAGGGTGGTGACGAGTGCATTGCTGTTGTCTTCCAGTTCGGGGTATTGGTCTCTCAACTCCTTCACAAAGGACTTCTGTTGTGCAGCACTGAGCATTTTATGCCTGTAAGGTTTCATTGATTATTTATTGCCTATTGACTAGTAGGTACAAATGACATGTAAAAATATTTTATTGATGTTTATGTTAATAAAAATAAAAATTGTGTTAAGGATAGTATGTATGTGCACAGACCACTTTAAAGTGTCTACATGTAGCAACAGTATTACTAACTTTAAAAAAAATTAAAGAACTATCAGTATTAAATTTAAATAAACTTAAAAAAAATGCATTTACTAACCTATGCCTATTGTGAGCTTCATTAGCGCTACCATCATCATCATAGTACTCGTCTTCATCATCCTCATCGCCGTCAGGCACGTATTCTTCATCACAATCGCCATCCCAATCATCAGCATTCTCTTCATATTCCTCTAGTTCCTCCTTCATAAAGACATCCACCATTTCTCCGTGTGTTGCCGCCGACTCCATTAGCTTTTCAATTTCATCGCCGTCTAATATCTCCTGTTTCATCGGCGCGGGAAATTCTTCATTTTCACCATCCCCGACTATCACCACTATCATATCATCGTCAGTTTCCATTGCGAGGCGCACAGTGCACACCACCTAAAAATTAACTTCTTTTTATAACATAAAACAATTTCAACTCGTAATTGCATCACTTTGTACATAAATTTTATTAAAATTAAATATCAAATAAAGATTTCATTCAGTTGAATTTGATTTGACAAATTAAATACCGCCGTTTAAAAAAAAATTCAATCAACAAGGCAAAGGCATATTAGTTGAAAAGAAAGGTTTACGAGATTTATTCTTCCGTCATTGTTGACACTTACTTCAACCAAATAGAATCAATTTTAATATTATTTAACGATACACAATAGATTTACACTGACGAGATACGAATGTAGTAGAATTTTATCAATATAGTGAATAGATATAATTATTAAAATAATGTTTATTTAAATGGATTTAAAATAAATAATACGGTCGAATGGCGTTTACCTTTGCCAAACTTTTTTCCTTCTGTCATTCTTGTCACTTGTCAGCGAGAACAGTTGTCACTTTCATAGACATTCAATTGACTTATTAATAATATATATATACTCTGTCGTCAATAAAAGCAAAGAGCAAAAAGTATGATCAATGAATGTAATGATTACTGAATTATGATTTTTTTTTTTTATGTTAAGCTCCCAAATAAGTACTCCTTTAGATAACATCAGTCAGTCACAAAGTTTCAGTCATCATCTGTCAGTCAGTGTCTACTGTCTGTATCTGTGTCAGGCAGAGTCAGATTTACTCTGTTTAGTCAGCTGTCAGAGTTGTCAAATGTCAGCTGCCAGCTGCGCCTGCTGTCAGTCAGCAGTAAAACGTAGTGATTAAGTACTCTGTGGTAGACATGGATCGGTACGCGTTTTCGTAATACCATAACTATGTATTGGTATTGTCGCCGATAAAGGGTTTTAAAACTGTTTATTTTAATAACTATTTATTGAAACGTTCACTCGGTTTAGCTGGTATCATCGGTATTCTCATATTCTCGGTAAAGTCGGTATTAAAGATAAAGGGTTTTAAAACTGTTTATTTTAATAACCATTTATTGAATAGTGTACTCGGTATATCAGGTTTACGGTATCATTGGTATACGCTTATTCTCAGTAATGTCGTTATGATTAAATGAAATATTTGTGGTATTATACCAGTAAAGGTTTATTGAAATATTGAAACTGTTTATAGTTTATACCACGTCTTCATACCTTACCGCGCAATACCTCGTATTCACGAATAAATGGTTTCTCTCAATAAACAGTTTTTGTAGCACCTGATACCGTATTTGTGGTATTATGCAAATAAAGAAAGGGTTATTGAAACTATTTATAGTTTTTACCGCCCATGTCTACTCTGTGGATTTGGCGAAATGGCGGTTTATAAAATATCATCATATGTGTCGCTTAACTTCAAATTCGGATAAATCCACTCTACCCTGTTAGGAGATATTCAAAAAAAAGTGTTAATAGTCTTAACTTCATGAATTAAAAGGCAGTCTTTTTTTATTATGGCACCAGTATTGAAGAAAACGATCCTGTTTAGCCATTTCAGTATTTAAACCACTCATTCTTTCAAAAATGTTATATTTAGATTGGATTTACCTTTATTTGATATAATGGAATGTAATTTATCTATCTTTGAAAAAACTCAAAGTGGATTTATAGAATTTTGATTTAATAGATCCGGATTTATCTGGATTTGAAAAAACACTATTAGAACTAGGGATGTGGTAGTGGCGAAATCATCGAGAGTCAAATTTGTAGCAGCTAACTAAATAAAAGTAACACAAATAAAATATGGAAGTCTAATTTTATTTTACAGTAATAGGAGTAGATATTTATATAGGAGACATTTGGAGGTTTTTAAACAAAATTAAATATTTTTTCCGAGTCATCTTCTTCAATTTCTTCTTCGTGCATTGGTCGCCCCACTATCACATTTTCACTATTAAGGACTTTTTTATAATATTTCAATTCTACTAACGATGCCCAATCGTGGCCAAAGTGCATTTCTAGCAATTTACGAACATCAATCCGTTTTGCTTCATTAACTGGCATTCCAATCAGCAGTCTCTCTGGACTAAAATTTTCAAACGATTGGCGCCGTTTATTGATTGTTTTAGCAACTCCTGAAATTAAATTATTTATTAAAAAGGAACAGCATATACCTATACAAACAGTAGAACAATAAAATAATAATCGATAATGGTTATCACAACACTAGTGCCATCTCAGGATTCCAGACCACGCATAGGTATAGGTATTTAAAACTTACCGAATTTTTGCTCTTTCCGCTTTTTTATGGTGAAGTTTTATATCAGACCGCTTGCGGGCTTTACTTGGTAATACAATTGTAATCGTATTATCCATGGGAATTGTTTAAATTGTAAAAAGGAACAATAAAAAGCGGGAGTGCACCGTGCTACTGTCGCAAAATTTACGTCGACTGACGGCCATGTTGAACAAACGCAAATACCTGATTGGCTCTCATGGACTTAACTACATTTGAAAAAAACTGTCTCAAGGATCTATCTGACTTAGATAAAATATTATGATTTTAACGGCTTATTTCTCAAGAACTATGCGGATTTATACACAACTGATAAAATTGTTTAAAAACATTTTTTTTTCCTTTTTTTTGACACCAAAATCGTAAAAAATCTTGGAATTGGATTTATCCGAGTTTGAAGATAAGCGACACATATTTTGTTGTTACTAGACGTAGTGATTAAGCAGGGTGATATCAATTAGAACAAATAGGCCGTTTCATATATGTACAAAGGTTAGGGAACATAACGAGAGATGGCGCTGTTTACAATAAATTTTAATATAGTTCCATGTAGTTCTCTCGCTGGTTTTAATATTTTAGCCTGGTAACATCTTAATAAAATTATAATTTTTCTAATCAAAATTATCTTTAATATAATAAATGTGTAAGTAATAAATAAATATAATGATTTAAAGCCATAAAAAATATATTTTATTTTATATTTTCTTTACATTGCAAGTGTGCACATCTAAAATTAACTTAAACTGGAACGTATGACCGCCATTTTGTTCAATGTGAAACGTCAAACGTCACAAATGACAAAATCAAATTATGTCACATTTGTCACGGCATTTGTACTGAATGGTTGCGATTTTTCTGTTTTCTGCGATTTTTCACACCCACGACTTGGCGAGAATTAGGATTCCGATACCCTGCTTACCTGTTGACCCGCGCTTGTTTATTTGGACTGTTTTGATTTGCCTTGTGATC
Source organism: Thymelicus acteon (assembly GCA_951805285.1). Classification (NCBI taxonomy): domain Eukaryota; kingdom Metazoa; phylum Arthropoda; class Insecta; order Lepidoptera; family Hesperiidae; genus Thymelicus; species Thymelicus acteon. The sequence goes on along the minus strand of OX638226.1, from coordinate 3,815,165 downwards.
AGGATATTGACGAAAATGTCTTTAAAGAGGTGTTGCGTTCCAAACTGCAGTTCCACTCGTAAGTATAACTTCAATAGTTATTTTTTTTTGTATATAACCCGCATTGTAATCACTTTATTTTGGCGATAATGTTTGCATTGCATTATTTCCAATCCAGCTCAAAATAATTGTGAAATACAAGTACATATTCATGCTATATAGTTTGTATCTGACTGGAGCTTCTGAGGCAATTCTAAGTTATTGTATAATAAGTTAATAATAAAAATGTTTGCAATAATAATATAAGCGTAATCTGTTTTTGTTAAAGGTGCAGAAAATACCATTCTGCATTTGTTTCCAAACCCAAACAAAGACTCCTCAAGATTTTTGACTTGGATAAATGCAATTGGAGATGATATTGTTGTAATGGAACCTGAGAGGGTATTTAAGACGCGCAGAGTTTGCCATTCCCATTTTGAAGTACGCTATAATACTAGAAGTAGAAGACTCAGTGCTAATGCAGTTCCTACACTGGGCTTATCTGGTAAGAAACATATTTTTTTTTGTTTACCTGGCAGTATTTTCAAAAAGTTTTTTACACTTCTATTAATGATTGTATATTGGACTAAAATTAATTGGGACCTGAGTAAGGGTGACTGAGCTCTGCTCTGGTGAATATAGAGAAATCGACCCTAATAATTATGTAGTGATATAAAAAAGTTGTATTTCAGTAATACAGTAGTTGTTATACAAGAGGCCATGTCTCAGTTCTCAGAAATTGCAATATCTTGCCACTAGCAGTCACACATCCACTTACCGGCCTGCGTCTTAACTCGTTGAGCGGTTACGTGATAAATGACTAATACCAAGTTTTTCTTTTTAAGATTCTCTGTTCTTGCAAACCGGCAACCTATGCAGGATATAACAAACCATCCACCTGCTTATGTTCCACAAGATTATGCAACAACTTCTTCATTGGCCTTTGAACAGCCTTCAACAACAACTATACAGCCTACATTGTTAACTGTGAAAGGTAAGTCATGTTTGGAAAGATATGATTTTGTTGAAATATTCACTCCTTATTGGTTAAAACGAGACACAGTGAAAGGTGAATTTAAAAGTAAAACATATGTACGAAATTATGAGCAATAGCTACTAAATAAACTATATACAAATCTTAAAAGGTTGAGGAACTTAAGAGTAGTAAGCAGCAAAAAGGATAGTGCCTCAAGTTTTAAAATTTGTATATGAGTATATTGTATTTCTTATTTCAGGTTTTTTGTAATGAAAGCTTGTCTTTAAAACACTCTTTACTTTTAATTTATTTTTCTGCTTCAACCAACTCTTCACTGATTTCTTAACATACACATAATCATTAACTGTATATGAACATTGGATGTGTATAATATATTGTTATTATATCACACAAAGATAAGTGAATGTGAAGTTTGATGGGATATAGGCTGCTTTTTAGTTCTAAATTAATCCTATAGGCACTCAAATAGCGCAATAAAGTCTGTATGTAAAACCTTAATTCTTTATTTTTTTATGGAAGTAGCCGGCAAAGGAGCTGACAATCCACCTGATGTTAAGTGACTATCCTCACGTATGGACATCAACAACACCAAAGGCATCACTGATGCATTGCCGGCCAAGAAAAAGATAAGAAAAAGAAAGAAAGAAAGCAAGTTTTAGCCGGCAATATCTAGCACTTCACATAATTAAGTCTCTCTACACGTTGTTAAGTTCTGACAGGTGTTAGAAGCTATGTAATGATCGGGAGGTCCCAAAATTAGTGGTCTTTGCCAATCACTTATTATTGACAAAAACCACAGAGCAAGGACTTGAGCTCGATTTCTTAGGTTTTGAGATTGCTAATTATTATTTTGTTTCTCTTTTAGGAAAATCCAAGATCCACAGCAGTAGCACTAATCACTCACATGAGCTTATTACACTGAGGCAAAAAGTTAAGAAGTTGCAGAATGCAAAAGATTCTGTCTTTCAAAGGTTAAAAAAGGCCCTGAAACTCTCTGAAAATGACACATTTCAAAAGGCAATTAAGAAATTTACTGCAGCAGCTGTGATTTTCACGATGCTCCAATTCCGGGAAACTGGAAAGAAGAAAATGGGGAGGCGTTTCACAAAAGAAGAGAAAGTGATGGCTTTGGCACTATATAAACAGGGACCAAGAGCATACCGCTGGATGAATAAGTTTTTTGTGTTGCCCTCACCTTTGACGCTAAGCAGAATGATTTCGCGTGCGTCTATAAGGCCTGGCATTAATAATCATTTATTTAATATACTAGAAAGAAAAGCAAAAAAAATTAATCCAGTGGATAAATTATGTATTTTAATATTTGATGAGATTGCACTGAAACCCCAGTTTCACTACAACCATCGATGTGATGCAATGACGGCATGATGAAATCAAATAAAATAGCCGATCATGCTTTAGTGTTCATGTTGAGAGGGATACACCGAAATTATAAACAACCATTAGGATTTTCATTTTGTGCAAGCACTACACCAAAGGAAGTTTTAGCAGTACAAATAAAACAGTACATTAGAAAGATACATTCTGTTGGATTTACTGTCATAGCAACTGTGTGCGATCAGGGTGCGACAAATGTCAGTGCCATAAACTTATTATTGCAAGAGACACGCACAAATTATATGAGAAAAAATAAGGAATATAAAAGAAGTGTGTTTGAAGTCGATGACAATGAAATAATTCCACTGTATGATCTGGGGGATCTGGGGCATTTGATCAAGGGCATTAGGAATAACCTATTACAAAAAAATTTGAAATTTAATATTAATGGAGAACAAAAAGTAGCGAAGTGGGATCACATAATTCAATTATATAATGAAAATCCCTCTTATATGGGTATAAGGCTACTGCCCAACCTTACAGACAACCATGTAATCCCAGAAAAAATATCAAAAATGAAGGTTAAATGTGCAACGCAAGTTTTTAGTAAGACTGTTGGGTTAAATATGGGGTATCTGGCCAGCAAAGGCATATTACCAGCAGAATGTGAGGATACAGCAACAATTTTGATTTTCTTTGACAATCTATTTGATTCTCTGAATGGAAGTTATCAAAATTTTAAAAAAAGAAGTGGTAAACCTCTCCTTGGTCCAGTTACCCCAAGCTCAGCCCATAAAAAGGTATGGACAGAGGCCCAAAGAATTTTAAAAACCATGAAGTTTGTAAGAAATAACTCCGAAACTTGCGTGCCGTCAATAAAAAATTGGATTGTAACTCTTGATAACATGGATTATTTAATTAAAAAATTGTTCAATAAGCATAACTTAACTTCTGTTTGGATGAGACATTTTAACCAGGATACTCTTGAGAACTTTTTTGGTAGTATTCGAAGCCATGGCTACAGAAATAATTCTCCTTCTTGCGCTCAATTTGAAGTTGCTTTCGCAGCACTTCTAATCAATAATATGAGCAGCCTACATTCACCAGGGGCAAATTGCGAAGCAGATTCCTGCAAGGGCTTTAAATCTTTAAATCAATTATTTTTTAATAACACAGTAGAGCAGAAGCCAAGTTATGCCTCACAAGTTGATTTTGATGATTTAAATACCGAAATTTTTATTGACCATGAAATAAAACTAAATAATGCTAAAAGTAGAGCTCAAATAGAGTACGTGACGGGGTATGTCTTAAGAAAATTAAAAATCAAGACTATTAAAGATTGTCAAATTTGTTTAGGTAACTTTTATTCTAAAGGCGATGAACCTAGTTCAATTAGTATAAGGGAATATAATAAAACAAGAAGATGTCTGACATACCCCTCGCTAAATCTTATAAAATGTTTTTCCAATATTCAAGATGTAATAATTAATATAATAAGAAAAGACGCAAAAAAAGATAACATAAGATGTTATATTCAGACAGTTTTACAAATTATGATTGACTATAGTTTCATAAACTGTGCATTGCATAAGCAGGAGATTATTAATATGATTGAGAATTTATGTATAGTTTTCTTTTTATGCAACTGGTGTAGAGATACAAACAAATTGTTAAATGGATCTAGGTCTGACTATGATATATATGATGAAAATCAAAAGCAAGCTATAGAATATTTTAAGAAAAGGATAAGATAAACTTTTGTTTCTTTTTTCCATGTTGCCATGTACTCTAGTTTTTAAAGCTAATTCTTATCTTCTATCTATTATCTAGTTCTTAAACTTAGCATTACTGCATTCAATTTATATTGGAATGTCAGTTATCGTAAATACCTGCATTTGTTATTACATTTATTATGTAAAATAGGTTATGTGAAATAGGTAGCTGGATTCTTTTTGGCATGGTGTGTAATAAATTAATTATGTATTAACTTAAGTTACGCATGCATAACAGCCATAGTCAGCCAGTAGGATTGGGTGGAATCAAGAAAGAAGCAAGTGTCTTATTATATTAAAACACCATCTAAGCTAAGTTTTTGGCATATTGTTATAGCAAAATCTATCTTACCTTATTTTTTTTAATATTTAAATATTTCATAAAGCAGTAAGATTTTAAGTACCACACAGTAGTCTTTTTTGTAGGAGATTCAAAGTTTCTAAATGCAACTTTGCATCATAAAAAATATTAATGAATGTTGTAAATTTGTAATATTGTTAAATTGGCATAATTATATGCCAAAAAAACTTATGTATAACTGCTGTTGCTTTTCATTATACAATTGCTGCGATGGACGCCCTATTTCTTCTCATAGTATAATGCTAATGCAACGAAAAACAATTGGTCGCACAAGTTGTGCAAAGCAAAAGTAAGTTATTTCGAATTTAGTTAAATATTTTAGTATTGGTACGCAGATTGTAAATGATAATGTACTAAGAAGACCAGCTGGTAATTCTAGGCAATGGATCTAGATCCATATACCATTGTTTATTATAGCATTTCAGTTGCATAAAAAGAAAACTACACGTAAGATCGTCTGACTAGTGAGAATATTTTTTCTCCTTAGTTCAACTGTCAAAATAAATAATATTTTTAAAAATAAATTACTTAAAAGTCATTAATTCATTCAGTCATTACATCAAAACTATAACCACGCTTTTTCGTTAAAATACTTTTGTACGGAAGAAAGACAATGGCCTAGTATGAAAATTAGATGATGATCCATTCACCCCCTCCTTTTGAGTAATTTATTTTGACAGTTGAATTAATGAGTAAAAAATTCCCACTAGTCCTACGGTCGGACTAACGAGTAGAACTAGTGGGAACAAAACAAAATTTTACCCATGGATGTTTTATGAAATAAATAAAATTATAGTTTACGTTTCCCAGTGTTTTATTTCCATAGAATAGTATTAGTTATTCAAGCTCAATTACTCAGAATATTATATTAATTGAAATAAGAGCTTAGTAACTAATACTATTCTACTACACCAATAAAAGGAGAAAATAAAATTTTAAATTAGTATCCATACAGCGCTGAACCTTTGAAGAAGTTTAAGGTAACACATCAACAGATGTCGCTGCTATGCACAAAGCTTGAGTGACGTCTCTATTTCAGTTATACAAAATGTACTCTGTGGTTACTAGACTACTAGTTACTACAGTGCGACCAACTTATCTGTGAACTGAGGGAGGGCGCTGTCGAACGCATTGGACCAATCACTGGAACGCAATTCGAGACGTAGTAAATGTCAATGTCATTCATTGACATTAACACAAAGAACTTAAGAATGGGGCAGCATTACAGTGCGACCAACTTATCTGTGAACTGAGGGAGGGCGCTGTTGAACGCATTGGGCCAATCACTGGGACGCAATTCGAGACGTAGTAAATGTCAATGTCATTCATTGACAGTAACACAAAGAACTTCAGAATAGTTCCAATTTTCGCCATTTCACAGATAAGTTGGGCGCACTGTAGTTCCAATTTTCGCCATTTCACAGATAAGTTGGGCGCACTGTATTACAGTGTTTTAATCTAATTGCACAAATATCATTGAATAAGTTTGTTTAATATAATACAATAATTTCGATGGTGTTTTGTTGTCCTTCCTTCATAAAGCTTCGTCGAATAAGAATAATTCAGCCATGGCCATGGAAAAACTGACTCTGAATAGTTTATCCATTTCCAAACATTTAATTTCTAAAATTGACTTCATAGAATCCAGTTTGTATCATGCAATGTATAACTTTAGAGGTAAGCTATTTATCTAAAATTATACTTGTGATACTATTTTGTGACTTGTCTATACTAATATTTAAAGAGGAAAGATTTGATTTTTTGTTTGCATTGAATAGGCTCCGAAACTACTGAACCGATTTGAGAAATGTATTTTGATACATTCACACTAGCAATTTTATTATAAACGAGTAACCGGCCTCGCTTTGCTTCGGTTTTCTTATTTTTGTACACCTTGGGTTACATTATTGGAATTTAATTAAGGATCCCTAATTTTTTGAAAATATAATATAGCCTATGTTACTCGGGGATAGTGTAGCTTCCCAACAGTGAAAGAATTTTTGAAATCGGTTCAGTGGTTTCGGAGCCTATTCAATGCCAACAAAAAATCAAATCTTTCCTCTTTATATATTAGTATAGATATACAAATACAATAAGGCCAATATAGATGTTCTTACTTTTGATTTAAAAACTACCTTGGAAGCTTATGTTACTCGAATTCTCCTATTTCAGACTTTGTTACTGAGATTGACCAAATGCATATGACGTCAGAAAGTGTTAAAAAGGAAATTATTGCACAGAAGGAGAAATGTCAAAGGTTTGTTTTACACTACCATTCTATACAGACTTAAAGCTATAGTGAAAATTATTATAATTTTGCTGCAATAAGTGTGCAGGGACATATCCTGGATTTTTAGTTTTAAATTGAACCAATTTTTGCCCGACTGCCAAGGAAGGGCTATGTTTTTCGTTTGTATCATATATGTATGTATGTGTGTAATATTCTTTATTACCTCATGTTTGTAATGTGTTTACAGCAAATGTTGTGAAGGCTCAGAGGAATTGAAGAAAGTTATAGAGTCCAAGGAAAATATTATAAATGGTGTTGGTAAGATATTTTTAGTAACTAATATTATTTATTTTTAATTTTTAACATTCAATATGCAGAGATAAAGTGTAGATATGGTAATGTTTAATTTCACACATATACTTTTCTTATACAAAAATCTTATTATTTCTTTTTCTTCTTGCTTTCTTAGTCGGCAACTCATCATTAATGCCTTTGGTCTCGCTGATGTTCATGGGCGACATAGCTACATACCATCAAGTGGATCGCTAGCTCGTTTGCTGGCTATTTCCAAAATGATTCTAGACTATTCCTAAAAAAACATCAGCTATACCCTTCAAACATTTTTCTACAAGCATTTTGACATTGATCAGTGTTTATTTCATTACAGTGTTAGCATTAACAAAATTGAATGAGACTAAAGACTTCAGTATTTTATCAGAATTATTCAGTATACTGTTTGGAGAATCAACATTATTAGATGATAAAGTTAAAGAGGAAAAAGTAAAAGAGGAAATCAAATCTGATATAGATATAAAAGCAATGGCATTATTAAGCCCTAAGAAAGAACCTGAAGACATGTCGATTGAAGAAGATGTGTCTGTATGTGAGATTGATGGAACACCCACAGGGAGACATAGTCCGATTATTCAGAGTAGGAAGTTGAAATCTTCAATAAATAAGACTCCACCAAGAGACAAGAAAAAATGTCCACAGAATTGGTAATATTGTTTTTCTATTACTTCAATGCGAATTATTTCTAAAGCTCCTTTAGTTTATATTCACATTTTATGTGATACATTTTTAAATAAGAAAAAAAGAGAGAGAAAGAAATGGCTCCCAAACTATCAGCCGAAACACAACAAGCCTATTGGCAATTGATGCAAGAGAGGGAGGTAGCTATCCAGACAGGTTTCACAGAAATATAACGATACCAGTAATAATACAATCTGTTTATTGTACACCAGTAAAGTAACAAAAAAAATTACAAAATATCTTAATTTATACATAAGGTGCAGATGATAGGCGGTCATATTGCTAAAAGCAATGTCTTTCAGGCAATCAAGTCTTATGAATAATATTAATGACTTAATAATAATATTGATACTGTAATTCTCATGTGGAGTTGTACAAAAATTACACTTCTCTTACGCCCCAACTCGGAGTCAATAATGGTTACTTTAATCGCTCCTTAGTAAAATCACCATGCAAATTCTATACTAAGGAGCGATTTAAGTAACTATCGCGACCCTGAGTTGGGGCGTTAGCAGTCTTACACCTGTTAAGCCTACCAGTGATACTAAACAGATTCTCTCAATTATCTAGGATAACTCCAGAAAAGAAGATTATGAAAGTGACATTGACATATCCCTCACCCACCAAGAGTAGAAGCAGTGGTAGATTGAGGCAGCAGAGGATATCATTTGTCCGGGAGAAACCATCTAACACCATTGACCTGACCACTACTCCACAATTCTCCAAGGGAAGAAACTCGCAGGCTGACAATTTTTTAGTAAGTTAGCTTTTAACAATAAGTGTAAGGGTAAAGGTATACAGAGTTGACGATGTGTATGTAGTCTTTTTGTGGACGAATAACCGCCATAATTATCTATACTAATATTATAAAGTTTATAATATTAGTATAGATAATACTAGAAATCACATGCTTTATTGAAATACATTGCTAGGAATCAGAACCCACAAATTAACAGTATATTTTCATGAAACCTAAAATTAGACTGTATAATTATTTCAGAACAACATAAAACAGGAAATGATAGAGAACGATGACACAATAATGCCTTCTCCAACCAGTGGGCCAGTGTTGCCACCTGTGTAAGTTATTTTTTAATCTCTAAGACTTAAGAAGGATCCAATAATATTTTTGCATCTGAAAAATTGACAAATATGACAGAAGACATACTAATGGTAGTAGCCCTATCCTATCCACAGTCTTCCATCTGTTAGTACATTATTGAGACCGGCCGTTAAACTACAATGAGGAAGATAATTAAGACAAACAGCGCCGTCATCGCACGTTGCGCCGTCATGATAGTACTTCTGATGAAAAGCATGTTTTCACTTTTTAAAACTATAATTTATTTATTCAGATACAAATCATTATCAAAGGAGAGCCCTCAAAAGTTTAAGAAGCCCTTATCGCTGAGACGATCTAAAGTTGAGAGAACACTGGCCACAGATAGCAAAGAGAATATTCCATCGACAGATGACATCATCGAGGTGGCTGAAATGGAAGCGTCTGTTGATTTGCTGAAAGATAATAATGGGTAAGGGTAAAACACAATGTATAATTTAAATACAGGCGCACTTAACTGCAGTACGTATTACAAATATAGTAGACTACACAAATATAGTAGTGGCCTAGCGTGGGCTCCCGCCGCCCGAGCCGACCGAAAATTTGCCCCCCCCCCCCCCAATGAACTTTGCCGCCCCCTTATTATTTAAAATATTTTTTTATTAATTAAAAATGCACTTTTCTTGTTTTTTTTCATAACACAATTTACATTAAAAAATATAAAATAATTAATTTTAATACATATTTTTTTTATTTAAAAATCGAGTGGCTTGCCGCCCTCTCTTCATGTGCCACCCGGGGCCATAGCCCCCCGGTCCCCCCCCCCCACGCTACGTTTTGCAGGGCGATGACGGATTATCGAATTATAGTGAACTGCTTACGACCCTCTATTATAGTCCGGAATTTTTTGAATAAGAGTAGCTTGTAATCTGACAAATTACAAATGAAATAATCTATTTGAACTTCTATAAATTTAATTTTTATGTACAATCAAAGTGATAGGCGTGTCGGATTACAGGGAGCGCTGGATAAAACAGGGTCCGGATTACCGCGGGTCTATTATATAGTAATTTTTTTTTACAAATATATTTATATATTGTGTGTGTCTTAAATATATTGTTTTATAATAATTTATGTAGTTTTTTTTCTTTATCTGATGGTTAGTGGTGTCTACGCCATTATTCAATCTACCTATTACGCGGGGATGTCCGCGGGGACTGAGAGGAGAGGCGGGGCCAACTGGACCCCTACCACATAACGGTCACTCATCGCGGTCACTCACTCGCTCACGCGCCGATACTCGCGACATATATCATATTAAAATTTCCGTTGATTTTGTAAAATTGCACAGTGTGCTTCTTGGAATTATAGTCTTGTAATCAGACATTCCATTCTTTAATTTCTTATGTTCCCGTACTGAACAAGTGGTTATCTTCGTCCATGGACAACAATAGAAACAAAATATGCATCACCAATGCGTTATTGATAATGCTAGCGGGAAACCAGCATTATTTCAAACCACTGGCCGAGAGACGAATGAAACATGTCACCGTCGCCACGTTGGAGCCACTGATACCCCAGGCAAGAATATTGTGGTGCATACATAAGAAAAAAAAAACGAGCTTTTTTTGCTGAACCAATGGGAAAGTTTATTAAGAATTTTATTTTTCCTTTCTTTTGCTCCACACCCCAAATGTGGCGCCCTAGGCCATCGCCCCACTGCGCCCCCCCCCCCCTCTCCCCCAACGCCGGCTCTGACCGTCGCTCCTAAAAGGAAGGCGCTACTCCAACATAAGTACCGTGCTACTATGCCGTCGGCGTTAACTGGGTGTTGCAAACAACCTGCTTACATTCCTAAAACATTAATTATAAATTATAAATTAAAGTTGATATAATACTTACGTCCCAACTCAGAGTCACTAACGGTTACTTTAACTGCTCCTTAGTAAAGAATCACCATACAAATTCTGTACTAAGGAGCGATTTAAGTAATCGTTAGTGACTCTGAGTTGGGGCGTTAGTCTTCTTACTTAAGTATGGCAAAGCCATACATTGTTCCTGTTTCCTCAGAACTCTAACGAAACAACGAATTAGCGTTCGCCAAGGACTACTAAAACTATCGCTAAACTCATGGGACGCTATCGGATCCCATCGTTAGAAGTGCCTTATTATGTTCCCGTACCTACTCAAAAGGGGTCATCAATAAATAACGTCACACGATAGGAGGGGGGGGGGGGATCGATGTAGTGTGGGAGGGGGTTCCGTGACGTCACATTTCAAAATCGAATAATTGGTATGTATAGGTAAATATTAAAAAACTATTAATGGTAATAAAACTTATTTCAGAACTGCTGTTTTAATTTAATGATTTCTAGGTGTAAAATTTCATAATAAGTATGTGACGTCACACTAGGGGGGAGGTCTCACAAATGTGACCAGCTGTGACAAGGACGGGGGAGGGGTCAAAAAGTCATGAAATTAGTGTGACGTAATTTATGGATGGCCCCAAAAGTGTCCCTTATAGTTTTGTCATGTTGAGTATCAAATGAAACTACTTTTAAACTTATATTTTGTTACAGTTTTGTGTCACCGAAGAAATGTGAACCGCGGAACAATTCCCCGATACAAGCAGACGACAGTATATCGTTATTGCAACAATTCAAAGTTATGGAGAAGGACGCAACGCAAAACATTAGGTATGATGATCAGATCATGTAGCTTAGTTCAGACACTTCAGACCTAGTAGGTGTCCCAGGATCGATTCCTTGCTGGTACAATTATTTTTATTAAACACCTGAACATTAATGTATGTCTTTTGATTGATTTGATGATATTTAAGTGATTGCCGTTGTCAATCTCAAAGGAATTGCTATCTTTCTTTTTCTTCTCTCTTGGCTGGCAACGCATCAGTGACGCCTTTGGTGTTGCTGACGTCCATGGGCGACGATAGCCACTTACCATCAGGTGGATTGTCAGCTCGTTTGCCAGCTATATCCATAATAAAAAAAAATGCACCCGGGATGTACCATGATTAATTTAATAATGAAATAAAGTATTTTCTACCACCAAACTGGATTCCCATAAAGACATCATCATACACGGATAGCGTATAACATATTTCTCTAGAAATTTCAATTTCTATTTTAATTATCTTCCAGTCCAGTCAAACGCCCTCTAGCGGAGAACTTGAACGTTGTCAACGTACCGTGCGACATCGATTCTAGCATGTCTATATTGCGGCGGGATCCTGTAGTCAAAGCGGATCCGGATGACGATATCAAGAGGTATGTACTGGTGTTTGTGCTCGGTATTGAACTTTTTTTAAAAAAAACAAGCTTTCTGATTGTCTCAACTAACGCTTCCCGCCCACTTCCGATAATCGGTGACCGATTTTTTGTAGGAGAAAAATAGAACGTACTGATAGCAATAGTGCAACGCACACGTCCTACAAAAAGTCGGTCAGAAATAATATGGCAGGAAAAATCGGTCCGATTATCTGTCCTACAAAAAGTCTGACGTGGGCGGAAAGCGGTATGGTCACCCATCCAACTACCGACAGCGCCCGCTGTTGCTTAACTCGGCCGACTGACACAAGCGGTCGGGCTATGAGCGCTTCAGTTCTGATTCGTCTTGCGACTTTAAGACCTCTTATGTGTTATATGAAACTTTGTAAGATCAGTTTTTTACGTCAAACGATTCCACATTTTGAAGCACTATCGAATTCAAATCTCTCATGTGTGTACGACGTTTTCATGGTAATTTATTCACCTAATTCAAAATCACCTATGTGCTTGCTAAACAAAAGTTTATCGATTTTTATCGATTTCCTCAAAAAGCTGATTTTTTACACATAAGAGGTCTTAAAGTCGCAACGACGTTATGTCATTGACGACAAAATTAATAATATTGATTTTTAAAACATAATATTAGATATAAAATCTAATGTATAAAATTATCGTGTCACGGTGTTAGAAGTTGAACTCCTCCGAAACGGCTCGACAGATTTTCGTGAATCTTTTCGTGCATATCGGCTAGGGTTGAGAATCGGACATCTATTTTTCATCCCCCTACCCCTAAAAATTTTTTGGCAGAACAACGTTTGCCCGGTCAGCTAGTAAGTTTATAAAGATTTAATATATTTTCAGAACAAAAAGCCTATTACAAGAGCCACTGTATAAGGAGCCAACTGTGCGAAAGAAAGCGGAGAAAAGAGCTTTACCGGGCTGGAGTTGTGAAGAGTGCAAGAAAGTAAGATAACAAGTGCAATGTTTTATGTTGTAGGGGTTGCGTTAGCTTATTAAATAAAATTGTCACAAGCCCCGTACATTGTATGAGAGGCACACACAAAGAAACAATGTTAGTTAAGCGCACACCGAACAAGATAAATAGCTATAGTAAAGACAATTATTATGAGTTAGTTGTAGAAACACCACTGCACATAAATTAAGGGAAGTTAGCAAGCAGATAATTATGGACTGGTAAAGCGTTCGCGAGTAGAAAACGAGAGCTGGCGCACGAGCAGCCTTCCAGCGTCATAGAGCGTAATCGGGTGACTGTTCGGTTTCCGGCGGCTGCTCGCCGCCTAGGGATCCGCAAAAAGTATCGATACTTCTAGGTATCGATACTTTTGTTGCGATACCAAGTACTTTTGGTATCGATACTTTTGTTCCGATACTTTTGAGGTATCGATACTTTCTAGAAGTATCGATACTTTCCTTCTCCCATTTCCAATAAATTATTAGATTATGAAAAATAACAATTATTATTCGAACTTTTAAACAAAATATTTTTCACAACACTACTAAACCTAAGACATGATTCGGTGAATTCCCACTCATTGACGAGCACTTTATGTGTGTAACCATTTTATTTCATTGAACTATCTTAGAAGTTTTTTACCAGTAACCTTTACGGGTTGAATAATCTGTGTAGTGTTTTTTGTCTTTTAAAGGTGCAGCGCAGACGGCACACTGATAGATAGAATAGAACCTTTGCAATTATATGCAGTAACGCATACGACGCGCAAAAAAGTGCGGCTGCGCGCCATGTAAACATTTGTGCGTCCGCACACTCGATCGCACAAAAAGAGCGTCGTCTGCGCTGCACCAAACTGTTTCACTTATTCAGTTTTCTGATAACGGTAGCTCTTAAAAGTATTATTATTGTCGTATAGAGGTAAGGAGAGCCATCTCTGTGCATGAAAATTGTCTGTAAAAATGCGTCCAATAACGGGGGGCGCTGCGGTAGCCTAGGATAAATTTTATTGAACTCGGCAAACTTCACTCCCCAGCTCCGTCTACAACATCTATATTCATATGGTAGTTATTCCGACGCCAGCGCTATTGTCGTAGGATGGTGGTAGGCAAGGGCGGATCCAGCTTTGGCGTCAGGGGGGGGAGTCACATAGTCGTGGTCAAATCACAAGATGTTATAATTTAATTTTGATAATAATATTTTAATAATAGGTACAATAAAAAATAGGTATTTTATTAATAAATTTTAGTACTGTACTTAAAAAAATCTACCTATATTGAAATAACAAAATCAATTTTTCTTTTACGTCTTCTCCCGTAACGCGTTTTCGATGCGTTCACCTGTAGTCCACCTAGGTCCTGGACCCAGCCCAGGGGGGGGGATCATGAACCCCATGACCCCCCCCCCTGGATCCGCCCTTGGTAGTAGGTATTGGAACCTCTATTATCAGTATACAGCTGGACACTATTTCAACTTTCATCATGCGAGATAGCTCTCTTAACCATAACCCTCTATACTCTATGGACTAACTGTCTAACAGTTTCTTAATAGATATCGTGGAGCATTGATATGTAGAAGGGGAAATATGAGGGGAAAGTTGAAAAAGTGTCCAGCTATTTACTGAAAATAAAGGTTCCAATAATGGCCATTTCAGAATAGCGCTAGTGTGGGTGTGTGTGTGTGAAGTTTGCTGAGTTATGCCACCCGTAATGAATGGCGCTTGTGTCTGATAAGTTGATATTTGAACATAGCTGTTGTAGACCGCACCGCAGCGCCACCCGTAATTTTCACAGAGATGTAAGGAGAGAGTAACTTCACAGAGATGGCCTTCCTTCTACTCAATCCTCCATGATATATATATACTAGTGGATACTCGGCGTGTTCACTACGCAAAATTTTCTGATAAATATGATAGATCAGTGTTTGTGTGTTGACGTTGACGTTAATGCGCCATCGTTACATATTATCTTAAATTGTTGTACATATTGGAAAAGTAGAAAATCGACTTTGAATTGAAAAATTGAATTGAATTGAAAAATCGACAATGAATTGCATTGGTTTATTGCCTTTCAAATGAAACCTTTTTGAGGCATATCAGTTGGATGGTTTTAGTCTCTATAAAGGACATCCCTACAATTTTTTTTGGGATATATAGGAATATATAGATTGGATATTAGTGACTATTTTGTGCTAAACGTTCCTGAAAAATTTTTTTGCGAAACCTTGCAGTACAAACAACATTCCATTCAGGTTTTTTATAAATGTTTTAAAAAGTACTCGATACCTACAGGTATCGATACTTTTGTTCCGATACTTTTTTGGTATCGATACTTTTGATACGATACTGGTATCGAGTAAAGTATCGATACTTTTGAAATTTTGCGTAACCCTATCGCCGCCTTGCGCTTACGACGCGACACGCCGGTCGCGCGGCGCGGGGGGTAACGAAGATACCCGAACCGCCGCCGAACGCCTTTGACGACATTAATATAAAATCAAACTTCACGTCCGTTTATTACATCGCCACAATGTAATTAGCCGACAAACATGGAGACCAGCCGCCTGATGTTGAGTGGTCGTTGTGGCCCATCGATATTAGTAATACCAGGGGCATCATCGATATTATTATTAATAGATAAATATATCTGTATACATAGAACTTGACTCGTGGGTACGAGCGAGACGTACTATACATATATATAGTACTGTATAAGTAAAAGGTAAGTATAACCACAGGTTAGGTATAACTTAAGTCTATAAGTACACACACGTTTTTTATTTCTTTTACTTTATCTTACATATTATGTAACTTTACTCCACTCTACTTTGTTGTTGTAGTGACGGCAAAACGTTACAAGAAAACGTTTCTTTTATTTTTGTTACCCTGTCTCCACTACGTCGATATAGCATTTTCTTAAAAAAATATGGACCTAATAAAACTTTGTATTTTGTTTTTGAAATATTTTAAAATTAAAATTATTATTTATCCCTGACAGTTCTACGAACTCTATGAGGATAATCCGGAGATGCAAGCAAAGAAAATTAACAAATGTTCGAAGCACCGCGGCCGCAACAACCCCGTGCGGCCGAAGACCCCGCCGGGGTATTGGGACCCGCGCTGGAATGTACCCGAAGACACTGAGGAATTCAATAGACGGAATGATGCTGTTTGAATAAACAATGTTATGTTCTGGTCAACTCTCCACTAATCCGCACTGGAGCAGCGTGGTGGAGTATGCTCTAGGCTTCCTAAAGAGGAGACCCGTGCCCAGTAGTGGGCCATTAATAGGTTGAATGTACTGGCCAATGGCCAATGTATACTATGGTTAACAATATCAGTAGGTATGTGAATAGGCTTTTATGAAAGTGCGCTCGTATCAGACATCATCTGGTGGGATTGTTGTCAAGTATTAATTATCTTTAATAAAAAAAAATATGGACTACAAGCGATTCAGTTGTTTAGTGGCTGTAACTCCAGGGTACCAATTATAAAAAATATAATATTATTTGTACAAATTACTTCACATCTTCTTAGATGAATTCTTAATTATAAGTACATGGTGCCTTCTTTATTTCATAGGTAATATTATTTTCTGCATTGAGCATCGAGAATGAGTAATGTAGCAAATAATAGAGCATAACTAATAAATAATAGAGCAAAACATTTTCTAGCGTTGTTGATAAAAAAATATTGAATTAAAAGTTTAATGGTCCAGGTAAGTACACTCAAGTGGCTACTTAAGACCAGATAGAATAATAAACTTCCATATCATTAAATAATTTAAAGAAATAATTATAGAAGCGCCAAAAACCATTTCCTTCAAAGTTATAACTTGTATAATATTTAGCTTTTATATAAAACCATATTTATAACTGTAAAATTCAATTTTATAAGTTGGCATTGTATAGTACGCGGCATGGATGTTGAGCGCTGAGACCTACCTGCGCAGAAGAGATTTTTAGAGCCAATTTGGCGGTATGAGGTGAGATGCGGGTCACGGCTTGCGTCATGTCATGTCGTGTCATGTGATTGGCCCGTCAAGTGACGTTGCCCATCTACTTACCGGATAAAAAATATTTTTTTTATCAAATATCAATATATCTATTATGTAAAGAAAAGTATCGCGAATGCGTTGCCTAAAAATATGTTCAAGACTATGTATGATAAATCTATATAAAGTGTGAAAAAAAAATTTGGTTGGAGGAAAAGTACCCTGAATATTAATGATGGCTTTTACTGAAAGAAAACATTCTTTTATTTTCACAAATTAATAAAATTGCATTCAAATATTTTTGATTCAATCACCTGCTTGAGCCGGAATCGAACCTGTAAAATGTGAAAAAAACCGTGTAGGTACCTATTTTATTATACCAATCGAAAGGGTCATTCACAAGGATCAATTTCTTTTAAACAACATAGTACCTATCTTAAATTAAAGAAGGACCAAGGAGTTAGTTGAAAAGTTATATAAATTAACACCCTGTTTATTATAGATTAATGATAGTCTTGAACATATTTTTTAGGCAACCCATTCGTGATACCTTTCAGTTTTCTTTACATAATGATATTTGATAAAAAAAAATTAGTCCGGTAAACAGATGGGTGCAGAAACGCCTCTAATTCGGATCTTACGCTTCCCGCCCACGTCCGATAATCGGTGACCGCTTTTTTTGTAGGAGAAAAATAGAACGTACTAATAGCAATAGTCGGTCAAAAAGACGGTCAGAAATAATATGGAAGAAAAAATCGGCCCGATTATCGGTCCTACAAAAAGACTGACGTGGGCGGGAAGCGTTAGACTACGTATTAGAGCAGCGCTTGTCGTAAGGAGGCCCCATATCAATATTTATTGTGGGGCCCCTTCAACGTCAGCTGTCAAATATAAAAGGAGTGCAAACTGTAGCCGTCGTATCGTAGGCCGTTGGCGAGCTTTTTTTTGGGAGTGTTAGTGGGGGCCCCACATAATTGATACGGCTGATACGGCGGTAGCTACGCCCCTGACGATATGCGAAGTTTTTCGGCGAACGCTCAAAATCCGCGCCGCCAACTAAAGGCCAATGCATACGTTACGAGTTTTTTCCCGTACGGGATGGGATATACATCGTCGCCGACGATCGTTTCCCGTCCCGTACGGGATTCCGCTGCGTATGCACTATTGTATACATTTTCTATGAAACAATGTTTCCAAAACTTCACGTCCCGTCCCGTACGGGAAAACAACCCGTTACGTATGCATTGGGCTTAAAACATGCTGAGCACTCTGTGCCAACAACTATATTAGTCACGAAACTGTAATATATTTTTGATTAAAAAATAAATCTGTTAAATGTGTATTTATTTAATAAAAAAGTGACAAGCATAAATTAAATTACATTTCATTTATATGCCTATGAATCATGCACAAAATATTCACGAATCATCAACATAAAGATTGGAGTTTTTTGGATCACTTGAAGTTGATAATAATTTTCACACTTGGTTGGTTTGCCTAAAACATCTAAGTACAAAATACCCAATACATTAACAATAGTATACAAACAATATGACAATAACCTCATGAATATGCATGAATTGATTTCTTTGTAAACTGGACTTCGACTTTATAAGGTCAATGAACTATATCTAAAATTGGATTTCAAACAAGTAGATAATGTATAAATAATTTGAAAAACATTCCAGAGCAGAGTAAAATAACAATCACATAGAGTTAATTTAAGTTCCAATAATACTATAGTATTTTTTATTTTCAGTATTAGTTTATTCTTTAAAACATATTACTGCATGTTTATTTTCACCATTTTTCCATACCTTGCTTAATTTGAAAACCTTCATCTCACAATAAAATATTGACTCAGAACATAAGATCAAGTACCTATTTAGTAGCAATGTTAATGTATGAATTAAATTTAAAAAAAGAAATAAGTTAAAATCATAACAAAGTAATGGGCTGAATAATGTATGACTTATACATGGAGTCAGGAAATAATGCAAGTTAAAAATAAAGAATCTTGCCAAAACAAAATACATGACTTGCAATATCACATGTGGGTTGGTATATGAAGTAAACAACATTTTGGAGAACAGCTTTATTCTCGTTAAAACAGAATGTTATAATTTTCACTAGCTTATGTTAAAATAGGAAAATGTGTAAAATCAAAATGAAGGATTAGTTATTCATATCTCAAAGTATTACATTATTTTATTATTTTAACAAATATTACTTTGTTAGGACCGGTATTAGACTCATTAAATCGTTACAATCTTGCTTCAATATGAAATCACATCTGATACTGTTGAACGAATTTTGCATAACATTGAAAAATATTTTAATTTACAAACATTACAACTGAAGATTTAAGGTTACTTTGATATATATTTTATACTTTATTGCTACAACAAATTACATGTGCTTCTATGACAGTTTTTTAGCTTTCTGGTAGAGTGTATCCACAACCTTGCTCATGTGATGGATGGTCTCCAGAACAGTCTCGTACGTCTTCTCCAGTGGGGACTCGTCAAATACTATGAGGACGCCTTCACCTTGATCAAGAATTCCATTCAGTTTTTTATCAAGAATCATTTGAGATAGTTTCTTCTCTACTTGTACTACTGGCAGACGGATGGAGCGAGCTACGTGTTCCACTTGCACTCTCATGTAGGGCTCAACTATACGACATAAGTTTTGTTCCAACATTGTATCATACAAAGCCCCGAGATGTGCACGGACAACTGCATCCTCTTCCAGTTCTCTTTTATATGTCTTCAGCGCCGCCTGGAAGTCTGCCAATGATCTCTTATGAGAGGCGGTTGCTACAGCTCTCATAGCTTCTAATTCCTTTCCGGCATATTTAAGTGCTGTTTTGCTACCACAGACCGTAGCGACCTCCTCGGCCTGATTGAGCATGATTTTGGACAACAACATGTATTTGAGAGCCGTTAATGCTTTTGGACTATCGGCACCATCATAACCTTCAAAAGCTTCATAGAAATATGAGTATGCGGTTTTGAAGTCCCTCTCGTCGGCGGCGTGTAAGATACCTGATTGCAGATCGAGCGCTGCTTGCATTTTCGGGGGGCAGTAGATAGCATTGGCGGTCGTTCTTGCTGACGTCAGCGAAGCACGGGCTTTCGGCAAATTGCTGAGAGCATGGTATGTTTTACTTTCTAAAAGTAGAACTTCAACGAGTAAATTTTTATCATCTAACTTTTTCAGCTCTCTTAAAAGCGCGGTAGCTAACTCTAACGCATCTGTGTACATACCAGTGTCGAAGTACAGGGCGATGAGCCTCGCCTCCAGGGACTGCCTTAGAAATGTGCGCCGCTCCTCCTTGGCCCATTCTATGCACTCCTTACATAACTGCACCTCTATACCAATTCCCGCCTCCAAGTCCAAGAAGAAATCGACAAGCGAACGTACCAATTTCGCAGCCTTTGCCTTGCTGATCAAACTGAGGAACGGTCTCGTTGCTTTTATCAGTTCCGCAAGCTCTTTTGCTTTTCCTTCCTTCTTGTACTTCTCACCGAGGTTTAGAATACCCTGCTCCTTTGCCCTTATATTTTCTTCGTCATCTTCGGGCACCTCACCAGTGCTAACCATTTTGTCGGTCATGCGGACGTCTTCGTCTCTGTTTGATGATGAGACGCGCGACCTCTCGAATAACATTGCACCGGCCATTATGTGTATATTTATCACTAAAAACACGTACTATAAAACCACACTACAACGACTACAATTTTTCTTTGTAATTTTGTATAATCGCAAAGTCATCGACGACCTTTTCAGAAACAAATCGTAGACGCGTACAGGGTTACCAATGTGCAAATTGACAAAAACTACTAATAAGTAAAAACTTATTTTTTTCTATGTAAAAGCTACTAAAAGACAAGAGCACAGGCCACAGAGTATTATGTTCTTGAATCATGATAAATTGAAATGGAAGGTGCATGCAATGATCATTGGCATGCGCTATGTTTTTTATGCCCGTGATGAATGATCGCCTTCACGCCTGATTTTTGACATTCGCAATCGCATCGCATCCGCAAAAATCATGAGATTAATTTGCGAATGTATAAATTGTTTATTGAAAAATAATGTTGCTGATAAAATTTATGTCTTTTGTTTCCGATTGAATTGTAACAAAATTCAAATTCTAAAATAATTTTGAGGTAGGCAATTTGAGTGGGTAATTTAACTTAAAAATATTCAAGTTTGTTGTTGCGTAAAGTTTCAAGTTACGTTCAAAACACTAATAATTAATATACTCTTTTGAAATATTAGGCCACAAACAATGCTATTAAATACATCTAATTAAAAAAAATTAAAAATTGACATTAGTATATTGTCTAAATAAGCAGTTTTGAGCTTTGATGATTATTTTTCAAAGTAAACGTAATTTATAAATTTTAATAATGCTTGGAAGGCAATCGTTTAAAAGTATGTTTGATAAAACTGCCAATGTGAATTTTTTGTTTGATATATCTAAAGTGGTCAAACACTTTTATGAAACACCTGTAATATTCGTAACCAACAAAGATTATTCTGATACAATTTTTAATACTTTGTGTGATGTATTCTCTGCATTCCGTGGTGATTCAAAGTCTCAAGTAATCGACTTAATAATCGATTATCATTTACAATGGCTACACGTAATTAAAGATATAGAAATTTTTAAGAAGCGCATAACAGATTTTTCAAGAGAAGAAATGTACCAGGCTGTTAGTTATACAATAGATGCGATGGCTGATCGTTTAAAATATTACCAAAACTATATGTTGAAATATAAAACAGGTCTTTCGAATCCAGATCAAGCAAATTTAATAACTGATATGGAAATTGTTGAAGAAATGCATAAGGATGTTACTTTATTGCTTTTAGAAAAATTAAAATGCTACAGAAATTACGATAGTGAAAATGAATTCAAAATAAAGCTCAATAATGATGTAGAAGAGCTACTTTATTGGGTTGATAAAATATACGATGGCTTAGCCATTCAACTGAGTAAATATTTTAATGTAAACGTACCACATTTAAGTGGAGATTTAACTAAAACATTACAACAAATTGTTGATGAATTACGAAACACAAAATCTCCTGTTGCTCAAAAAATGTTAGATGAATTGAAAGAAAAGGGCAAAGAAATCAGTACAATGATAAGGTGTACTGTAGGACATGATCTTGAAATAAGTAAAGTTGTTGAAAAAATAAAGCAGTTAGAAGATCGCATTACAAGACTGGAAAATGAACCATTATCGGCAGCCTTGACTGCAGTAAAACATAAGAAAGAATATTTAGAAAGGAGACTTGAATCTCTTGAAAATTTAAAAGTCACGTTAAAGAACATTCAAGATCAAACAGAGGTTCAATTAGAGACCATAGAAGATGAGGAGATATGTTCTTGTGAGGATTTTTTTCAACTAAGAATTTTTAATCATCTCCTTCCACCTGAAGAACGAGAGCGTCTAGTAACTGAGCTTTGTTACTTGTGGGATTTAGCAGTTTATGGGGAGCGAAGTCATAAATCTATTATATCCATACTAAGTGCTGCTGATTTGAAAGAAGAGTTTAATGATGAAATTGGAACATTTTATGTTGATGAATATAGTCGAAAGATTTATAAGAAACCAGACGATGAGTCTTTATATCAGGCTAATGAACGTAATGAACTTGTTCCTCTATCAGATGATGCAGAACATGTATATTTCTATGATGAGTGTGGCCGATATTTCTTAGATCCGAAAACGAGACAAAGGGTTTATAAAGCTCATCCAAGTGCTAGCGAGTACATGATGGACAATTCTGGTTCATTGTTGAAAGTTAAAGAAGTGCGAGATGGGATAGAGTATTTCTATGATAATTATGGTCGTTACTATATAAACAGCGAAGGCAAGCAGATCTATAGAGAGGAGGACACTGCAAGTGAATATGAAAATGATGGCTTGGGTAATCTTGTTCGGATTCGTAGTCATTTAGATATATTTGAACCTTGTCCAGATGATGAAAATGTAACCGAGGATTTCAAATATCTGAAGCAAAATGTAGGAAAAGCTTTGCGGGTCTGCATAGCTGACGTAATTTTGTGTCAGCCATCCGATCCAATTAAGTATTTGGCTGCGAGACTTATTAAATACAGAGAGAATATTGAAATGCAAGAAAAAAGAGCAAGAGAAAAAGAGGAATTGGATATAGAGCGAAATATAAGAATTGCCGAAGAACGTGCTGCGGAAGAAAGATTAGCTATGGAGACTGCGCTTCGTGACCAAGGGGGAAGCGAAGCTAGTTATGATTCAAATCTTCGTAAATATACTTCCATGCAACCAGACGATACCATATCTGATGGTGTGAGTTCAAAATAGAACAAATTTTAATTTGTCATAATCTTATTAATTATTGACTGTTATTATTTTCATATTTAAAGTGTTTGTTAAATTTGAATAAATTGTTTATTATTTTTTGAATATTATTTGTTGCAATGTTCAATTTATTTAATACGAGTAACCGCCATCGCTTTGCTTCGGTTTTCTCTATTTTTTTACACTTTGCGTTTTAAAGAGTTTTATCATCTCTATTTTTTTAAATATAATATAGCCGTGAAAGAATTTTTCAAATCGGTTCAGTAGTTTCGGAGCCTATTTAATGCAAACAAACAATCAAATCTTTCCTCATTATATTCCCCATTATATTAGTATAGATTTTCTAATGTTATTATGATAATGTTAATAAAATATTATTAAAATTTTAACAAATTTAAATTAGAGGTAAGTACAAAATTATTGAAAAACTACCATTGCGTACTATTTTTTGATATGGTAACTATCACATTGACTTGACAGCTGTAGTCGGCCATATTGCGAATAAAGTGACGAATTTCATACAATTCAATCGTTTTTGAGGTAAACGTGTGGGAATTATTATGATTCACTATTTAAAATCAAATTTATTTATTTAAACAAAAAGGCTTCATATAGCCGTTAGTTCGAAGTTTTTAAAGTACAGTACAGTCACGTGTCGCTTACAATATGAGGTGATACCAGTTTCAAAACAATTTCTCGTGCCTACGTACTTCCTGCAATGATTAATCTTTTGGGGCAAGGCTCTTCAGTATTTTATGTAAATGAGAATGGGTCGGTGTAGAGCGACGTATCGACTGTCGAATGTTTTTATCGTTCGGCTTTGTAGATGTGCAGTCGCGAAGTGAGGGATCGTAGGGGTACTGACTTAAGCAAGTGATCGGTATTGAGTGAGTTCATATGCTGCTACTGATGGCCTATTGTGTGTAGGACGTATATTATTTGAAATGGCTCCGAGACCACCGCCGCCACCCGGGCCTCCGCCGCCGCCTGGGCCACCGCCGCCACCGATATTTGGCGGGGCGTCCAAGAGTGGCTCGGGTGACAACAGAAATGCTCTATTGAGCTCCATAAGACAGGGTAAGGCCCTGAAGAAGACTGTGACAGTGGACAAAAGTGGACCATATATACCAGGGAAAGTGGCAAATGTGCAGGCTAGTGTTTCCCCGGTGGGGAATGGAATGAAGAGTAGTGGTACAGTGCCAAATGGAGGTCCTGCTCCAGGCCTAGGTGGCCTCTTTGCAGGAGGAATGCCTAAGTTGAGGCCAACGGGAAAACTAGCCGGTAAGTTTGATTGGATGAAAATTCAATTGTTTATGAAATCAATTTCTTGATTAGTGTAATTAGATCCTAAGACTCCAAATACCATCCGGGAGTCTAGCATTACCTTACAATAAATAAAGAAGAAATTTAATCATTGATAATTAGATAATTATATGTTTATGGTTGAATAAACATTATATCACAGCCAAAAAACCATATAAAACAAATCATTTGTATTCAAATAATCACAAACATAATATCTACCGATAACAGGTTTATTAGTTAATTGTACTTTGATACTGATAATTAATTATTTGGTATTGTTGTAATGTGGTTGTCGGTATGTTGAGATAATAATACATTATTTCAATTATTTCTACTACTCAATCTAGTTGGATGGATATCTAAATTTATGATTTTTGCAAGATAACCAGCGTGGTATAATTTTCTTTCTGTATGGTGCTAGAATACAACTTATAAAATACAATTGTTAGGCAAGGGATATTATAGAATAGACGAGTATTTAAATGACAAAGATGCATGGAAATGACCAGTTCTGCTCAGATTAGTAAATATTTTTGTAATATTTTCTTTTTTTGTAATATTTTTTTAAAAGATGTGCGAGGAGTTTCTTGCGGCTTTTCTTCTCCATGACAAAGCACCCTTCCGAAAAGCTGGTATATAAAAAAATGATGATGTGCATAAGTGTATCAGTGATACCTATATGCAAAGATATTTTACCATAGATATGTTATGTCCATACATTTCGAGGTTTAGTTTTCGATCCGCGATGACATGTCATAATTGTCAAAGCATAACATAGAATAGTCAGGCAGAAGGGAATAAAAGAAATAGTACCGATTAGGCATAATATTATTATTGTGATTTAACATTTTGAAATTATATTGCAAAAACAAATAACTTAAAGTATGTAATTATATAATAATTAAAAATGGCGCGATTACGATATCTCTGGCGCCTTCATTTTAGTGTGGATTACACAAATTTGGCCCATAAAAGACACTTTTATAAGAATAAAAAAATCGCGATTTGGGCTTTGTTTAGAACATTCAGTACATTTTACGAGTTATTCGGGATAAACTTTCGAAAAAATTACAAAGTTACATTAGTTGCACTTTTAGGGGGGAGAATTTAACGGTTTTTGATTCACTAACAGGCTTCCGAACGTCAAACAAATGGATACTGTACGCGCTGAAAAGCGTGACCTTAGTGCGCGTTTAGGTCACAGTGTGTTTACAACAGTGTAAGGTTTATTTTAAAATAATTTAAAAATTGAATTGAAAAAATACATGTGTTAGATTTATTTTTATTTTGAATCCTTTCTCCAACCCTCGTGTAATAAGGAAGTGGCATGAAAATAGTTCTATTTATTTAACCAACATGCTTTAGAAGATTTAAAAAAGATTAAATTGTAGGAAAAGAATATTGTGTACACTTATTACTGATAAAATAACTCTTATAGCGTAGGCATCCAGTTGGCTTCACTGTGAAATTTTTGAACTATGCTTACCCAATAACTTATAAGTAGCTCATCACTTGGAAATCTAGGAAAATTTAAAATAATGAAAGATAAAAGGATATTTAACGTTTTTATTTTACAAACAATCTAAAACAATCATTCTAAATTCAGTCTAAAACAATCATTATATAAAGATTTCATTTGGTTCAATTTACGAAATATGTTCACTACCTAATTTCACTTCTGCCATATTAGTCTATGACGAATAGCATGTGCCATATTAAAATATTTATTTTAATCAATTTTAAAAGAAATATTCTATATTAGTAAC
Organism: Thymelicus acteon; assembly: GCA_951805285.1. Classification (NCBI taxonomy): domain Eukaryota; kingdom Metazoa; phylum Arthropoda; class Insecta; order Lepidoptera; family Hesperiidae; genus Thymelicus; species Thymelicus acteon. The sequence goes on along the minus strand of OX638226.1, from coordinate 3,788,684 downwards.
AAAATTTAACATAACGTTTTATGTATTTACCTATGGTATGTAACTCTATCATTATTATTCAATTTGGAGAAATGATTTTTGCAAAATCTCAAAACACAACTCGGCATTTTTATGACAACTATAGACAGCCTCACTCAAAGGCAGCTATCAACTGTCTACAATGGGGCATATTACATTGTCAATATTATCACGATATTGTGATATTACTGATAGTGTAATAGGCCGTATCGCAGTATCGTGATAATATCACAGAACATTCGGAAATCTTGAAATCCGCGATACTAAGGGGGCGTGGCTTCAATAATATTGAAATGTAAGCTCTTCGCGATATTTTTCTGTCATTATTTGCTTGCAGCCATGGCGGAACGACGTTCGAGTAGTGAGGATGACGAATGTTAGGGAAAAAAATGATTTGAAAGAGTTCATTCTTGTATTTGAAACGTGCCCGTCTTTGTGGAATCCGAACGATAAATCTAATACGAGTAGGTATATATAAAATTCTCGTGTCACGCTTTTTAGGGTTCCGTAGCCGAATGGCAAAAAACGGAACCCTTATGGATTCGTCATGTCTGTCCTGTCTGTCTGTCCGTCCGTATGTCACAGCCACTTTTTTCCGAAACTATAAGAGCTATACCATTGAAACTTGGTAAGTAGATGTATTCTGTGAACCGCATTAAGATTTTCACACAAAAATAGAAACAAAACAATAAATTTTGGGGGTTCCCCATACTTAGAACTGAAACTCAAAAATGTTTTTTTCATCAAACCTATACGTGTGGGGTATCTATGGATAGGTCTTCAAAAATGATATTGAGGTTTCTAATATCATTTTTTTCTAAACTGAATAGTTTGCGTGAGAGACACATCCAAAGTGGTAAAATGTGTATCCCCCCCCCCTGTAACTTCTAAAATAAGGGAATGATAAAACTAAAAAAAATATATGATGTACATTACCAAGCAAACTTCCAACGAAAATTGGTTTGAATGAGATCTAGTAAGTAGTTTTTTTTTAATACGTCATAAATCGTAAACCGCAAAAAACATTGATCAAAGTTACAACGAACTAAAAGGACTTTTATATTATGTTACTTGCTGCTACGGAACCCTTCATGGGCGAATCCGACTCGCACTTGGCCGCTTTTTTGAAGTTGAACTCCTCCGAAATGGCTCGACCGATTTTCGTGAATCTTCGCGTGCATATCGGCTAGGCCTAGGGTGGAGAATCGGACAACATCTATTTTTCATCCCCCTACCCCTAAAATTTTTTTGACAGAACAACGTTTGCCCGGTCAGCTAGTCTAATATATAAAATTCTCGTGTCATGGTGTTAGAAGTTGAACTCCTCCGAAACGGCTCGACCGATTTTCGTGAATCTTAGCGTGCATATCGGCTAGGGTGGAGAATCGGACAACATCTATTTTTCATCCCCCTAAATGTTAAGGGTGGTCCACCCCAAAATTTTTGGAAGAACAACGTTTGCCGAGTCAGCTAGTATTATATAAATACTATCAAAAAGAATGAAGACCTTGACAAGAACACAACCCTCGGTGCCAAAAAGTGTCATTTCCCGGGATCTTTTTAATTATTAATTCTCAATTCCACACAGACAAAGTCGCGAGTAGGAGCTAGTCCATAATATAACACGACTTACTCTAGTAAATTCAACGACGTACTGATGATGATATTATTGAAAATGTAATAGCCCAATTTCAATACTTGCGATATTGCGATACTAGGATCGTGATAATATTGACAATGTAATATGCCCCATTGAAATCCCTACACTTGACTGGATTCGACTGACTTAATTTCAACGCCCTCTCGGCATATCTACCTCCCTATACATACAACATCATTGCCTATATGAATAAAATATTTTGACTTTAACTTTGACTTTGACAATTCACTGGTTTTTTTTCATAAGTTAAGTAATATTTAGTAATCAGTTTTAAGTGTTTTTTATTGTTATTTGTACTTTAAGAATAAAAAAAACGTAATTAAATCAATATTATGCTAGAATTTATATATCTGTTTAGTAATTAACTAAGTTATATAAATTAAAATATCAATAAAATTGTGCCGAAATTGTATCGCAAATAAGTATGAAATAATACATTTTAATTGGAGTTGTGTCCACTTTATTAATTGATGTCTTTAATAAAACTGTATAGTATCTAACAGTGGCACAAATATCTTTAAAGGACACATTGTTTATTATGATTTAACCAAACCCAAGTACATAGGACTTTAATAAATTGAAACTCCAAAGCATTGGTAATCACACTCATTTATTTATTTGTATTTATCAATACATGTATTTGTCAATACATTCTAGAAGACTTCACACTTTCAACTAATTACTTATTATAATTATTGCAGAAATAAAATGATACCATCCAAAATGAATCCAGCTTACACGTGAGTTTGCCGACCCAACAAGGGGTGATCATAATGCAGTCAATGATGCCAGCATTGCAGTTTTATTTTAATAGAATAAAAATAAGTAAATTACAAATAACTATGAAAATCATTACAATTTAAAACATCTTTAAATTTTTTAAGTAATTATAAATTAGGAAATTCATCACAGGATTAAATTCTTATATGAATTTGGTCAAAGTGGCCTGTCTGATGGAATCAAGTTAAATAAATTGTTACCACAACTATAAAATTGAATAGTTTTCATGTGAATATTCAACTTATCTATTCAGCTTCACCCTATCATTGAGTATCCAGATTAGATACTAACTTATTAGACAAAAAGTGATAGGATCTCACTTATACATTATATTTACTTTACATTTGGTGGCAAAGGTTAGAAGACAAAGATGAATTATTATTATACTTAAAAAAATAATTCAACAAGTACAAAGTTTTAAAAGTATAATTTTGAGGAAAAAAATAATCACTATGGAATTACTACATTTGTTATGTAACATAGATATCCACAAGAAGCTTGAGAGAATTTTAATGTATGGAAATATTTAAATAATTCATATACTTACAGCATTAATATACATTCATACACCTCTGGTATTAAATATCTTAGTGTGGTTGTCTTTATATGAGGCGTTTAACCCTTGCATATCTTAAGCGATGATTGAGCACTTAAAATGCTTCCTTACATAAGCTGCGGTTAAAGATTCTGTTACAAAGGCACATTTTTCATTTCTATTCAAATATTAGCTGACCAGGCAGACGTTATGCGGCATATTTTACATTTATATAGGCTAGGAGAGTGAAAATTTGGGGTATAAGTATTTTTTGATGCCAAATCTAAAAAAATACAAAAAAAAATTTCGTCCAAAAAAAATAAAAATATCTAAAGGATCACCCGAATCACCTAGCGGTATTAAATATTTACGACCCACCTCATATCTACCAAATATACAAAAAAGATTTTATAAAAATTGGTCAAGCCATTTCGGAAGAGTGCGATTTGTGCTTGTGTGGACAACATGACATGAGATTTTTGTATAATAGATTGGCATACAGATAATCCACGTCCAGAACAAGAAAATAAGGTCTACAGACATTGCAGAAACTAATATTTTCATAATGTGCTGATAACTTACCTACATGATTAAATTATTTTAATTTAGAATTAATCCAATGTAGATATTTGATCACAAATTAATTACAGCATTGAGGAAAAACCAATATGAACCTAATTTGGATATAAATTTATATAATAAAAATTTTCAGGTTTTAAATAATAAAAAAATACAATAACTTAAGCCCCAACTCACGAGTCACTAACGGTTAATTAAATCAGTCCTTAGTACATAATTTGTAAAGTGATTCTTTACTAAGAAGTGATTTAAGTAACCGTTAGTGACTCTAAATTGAGGTGTTAGTTATTTAATATTTAAGTACCTTGTTTTTAACAGGGAAATGGAATGCTTATTATTAATATTCTTTAAGTATTTTAATGAATAACAACAAATCAAGATTATCTTATCTATAATTTACCTATCTAGTATTAGATATAGGAGACACCATTCAATAGATTTGCTGTAACCATAGCCAAAGACTGTCATTAACTCTAAAGGTTGTCTAGAAGAAATTACTGCTTAGTGTCAAAGTGCCTTTTTGTGTATCAGCTGTAGGTTTTCCTACTTTTTTCTTTTTTTATAAGTTATAAGTTAATGCTTGACTACAATGGCAATACTTATAAGTGCACTAACTCAACTAAAACTGTTCCCATAATATGTCAAGGTCAGAAGTAGTGGATTAAATAGAATTTTCTAATTGTACTGTTTTTCAAGTCATCTGGTAAATTAATGGTAACTTTCAAACCTGCATAAACTGCATTTTGTATGGTTACTTACTATTATAATTTTTACAACATTCTTGTACAAAGTAAACTTAGCAATCATGACAATCATTAACAATCCTTATTTACAATCTAAAAAATTAGTTAGTATAATTATGTAATATAGGTAGGTATATGCATATTGACGCTTGAAAGCCAAAAATTACCAAGCGACATGTTGGGCGATATTTGAATTATAAAACTTATAAATATCATTTTTATGTAGGTATAATACATATGTTGTTATTTTTGTGTATAATTGTGTATAATATGTGATAATTTAGTGATGTTTATAAGGTTTATAATTCAATATCGCCTAACATGTCGCTTGGTAATTTTTGCCTTTCAAGCGTCGATATGTGTATGTTTGGAACTGTTGGTTAAAAGTTAAAACATTTCCTGTAATTAACATGCAGATAAATTCACCACAGTATTTAATATCATGACTCATTCATTGTATTGCCACTCAATAACAGACATTTTCCTATTGTTTATTTATGTATTTTATGCATAATATAATAATATTTTTGTGCATACTTATTCCTATATATACAGTGACAAGGACACTAGAAATACATAGAAGCATAACTGAAGAATTAACAATATGGGCTATTTCGATTTTAGTTCCGTTTTTTCTATGAAATGCATAAATTAATTTTAAGGGTAACTCGGGGGCGCAAAGCCTCCTCGAACAAGAAAGAATCTACGCAAATCAAATTGAAGAAAAGTTGGGTCAGGTTAGGGTTCACTGTTTTTATTTACGCGGATAAAGGAATCTATTGATATCCATTATAATGACGTTACTTTTGCGGACAAAATGAACGCCCTGAATTTTTATACAATTATACTTTCTCGTCACGGACGTCAAAAAAGAACGGACATAACCTTGTCTAATCGAGAGTGAAGCATAGTAATGGCCGATCGCTTACTACGTGTGCGTAATTTTGGGGTTACCACAATATGAGCATTTCCCCATTTTTTTTTATGTAATGTACGGCTTACACGTATTAATTAGTTAAGTAGATAACTAAATTTTAAGTAAATTAATAAGGTAAACGAACAATTTAGTAGTTAAAATTTAGTACGCAAGTAAACAAAAAAAACGATTGAAATTTTTCTGTTAAGTAGATGGGCGGGGCTTATCACTTAAAACGTTCGGACAGACACTTTTTAGTTAAAATTTAGTAAAAATGCATAAGTAATTAAGTAGGTTGTGAATAATTGTATGAACTAAAGAGCTTTACTAAATTATTACGTTTGGACGCACACTAAAAATTCTTCATTTAAAATTTAGTTATCTACTTAAATACTTAATGCATGTAAATCGAATATAACACATTCCACATTCAATAAATGCAAATTGTTATATTTGATGAGATTAATGAATTTTATTAATTGACAACAGATTAAATACACTGGTTTACCCACTTTACTTATAGGGGAGGTACCTAAAAATTTTTTTTCAAATTTTGTTCTACCATTATCTTAACGTAATTAATATACCTTAATCTATACCAAATTTCAGCTTTTTAATATTGTTAGTTTGTAAGCAATACCACGGACAGACGGACAGACATGGCAAACATATAGGTAAGGGTTCCTTGTTATTTAGTACGGAACCCCAAAAATATATACTTTTAAACTAAAATAAGAAACTCGAGTATTATATATGCTATAATTTTCCTACACATTCTGGGTATTAGCATATGCAATATTGTTGGCAGCACTGGCTGATTTTGTGGTTACAATTTTTCTAGTTTTATTTTGTTAATAACTTTAGGAAAAATAAAATAAATCAGTGATTAAATTACAAGCTTACTTGTGAAAGGTGATCCCTTTATGTTTTTTAACTGAATTAATATTGTTCTTGCAACTTTTAACAGCACACAAAGGTATTTACTATTTTTATTATTCTTTATCAACTCCCGTTGTCCGTATGACTCGAGTGCGGTCCGGCGCCGGAATGGCGGCCGATGGTGTCAATGTGTGCGTGTTTACTTGTACGAATAGAGAGTTTGTATTCCGATGGGTGCTTCACTGAATTTGTTCTTGAGATTACGTCCGTATTTCTTTAAGGTCCGTGTTTCTCGTATACAAAGTATTTACACGTGGGGTAAATTGTACAGGGGACTCCTCTAACCCTCCTCCCCCTTTATGCCATCAATCCTTAAAATTCGCCGCATTTTGTAAAGTTTACGCCACAAACTTAATGATGACTTAAAAGGTATACTGTTGACTTGTAGAGAAATATCTAAGAAACCGACAATTTGAACGATCAATTATTTTTACTTTCTCCTCAGGAACCACACCAAACGGCCAAGTGAAGACTGATTCTCCTCGATTCACTCCGCCTCATCAGGCGTCACAGAAGTCTCCAGAAAAAACGCGTCCAGCCTACCCTCCCTCGCCGTCGCCAAGCCATAACTTTGGCTCGATTTCAGCGGCGTTGACTGAAGCCCTAGCCTCTAGAGAAGCGCCTAAAGAGGCACCCAAGGAGCCCCCCACTAGGCCTCTGGTCAGGAGACAGCCGAGCGATATCCGGGTGCGAGGGCCTCCACCACAACCACCTCCGCAGAAGCCTGCGATGCCTTTGGTAAGTAGCTTTTTGAGACATTATGTCCATAGTTTTGGCGGTTTTAGTGTTAGGGTTTGGGTGTAACCTCCATTTATCCATCACCCATCCAACTGACGGAGCCTGAATCCCGATGTTGCTTATCTCGGCCGATCACTTAGAATCGACACAAGCCGCCGATCTATGAGCGCTTCATGCTCTTCATACTTTATTTATTACTCTTAATATTGCATTATTCATTACTCAAACTTGGAGAGATAAAATTTGATACATTCATAACAAATTTTGTAAACAGAAATTGGCGAACGAGGGTACGCAGAACTCGTAAAAGTGTATTGAATAGCTCTGTAAATGTATTATTTCTGGGAGCATATTGTTTTCATGAAAACATTTGAATTCTGCGGAATACAATATTAACAGTAGTATTACAGCCTATCTAAATCTGAATATTATCTCTGCTAGGCAGACCAGGAAAATATAAGACACGTATCGCGCTTCCTTCACAATAAAAATGTATATTTTTACATTAATGTAAAAATTGAAATAATTTACAATAATAAAAAAATCGTGTGATTGAATAAAGAAATAAAGAAATGAGAATTATCTTGTAGTCTTGGTAGATAGTAGATAGTAGCATCCTTCAAAGCAAGTTTCAATCCCAAGTTCGAATCAGATATTTCATATTTATTACTGAAGTGACGATGCCGACGACGAGCCACAAGTAGGTGGGTATACCGTGGGTCTCATTAGCATATACGGGAGTCCTACATAACCACTCGAGTGCCCCCTGCGCCCGGGTGGTATGCGTAATGCATTTCCCCCCCCCCCCAAAAAAAGGTAAGTATAGTGTCACAAAAGCAACATTAAATCGAAGTGAGCTCCAATAATATTCACGCCAGCTATATCAACAGTCGAAACCCATATGGCGTTCGAAATTTATGACGTCGCGTTTATGGCGGATTGGTCAAGTTACTCGCGTGGTCGGACAGTGAATATAAATTGCTTGCAATATGATATTGACGCAAGCATTTTTTTACCGCTCGGCTTCAATTGTCGACCGATGATGCATTCTTGCTATTAGTTGCTGTTAATTATTCGTATGACTCAGTCGTGGACAACTCTTAATGTCACATAAAAATAAATGGATAATGGAATGGATGGATGAATAAATGGATGTTTTTTTTTAATACTTATTCATAGTTTTTAACATTTTTTTTCGTACTAAAATTTAATAATTCGCTGTCTACTTTATGATTCCTTCATCAGACACTCGTAATCGATTTGAAAATACATAATAATGTTGTCACGGGAGGTAGGCAAATTTTCTTAAGAATCGATTCATAGTCTAGTCAATCAAGATTTTCTTAGGAAATTTCCTCCTCTTATTGAATCTTTTTTTTAGATTTGAAAAATCTCATATATTTTTTGAGATATTGGCAAAAAACTAAACCCCTTTTTTATTAATTATTTAGAACTTTTGCAATTTTTGCAAGCGGAACTTGAATTTTTTCAAAAATAATTTACATATCATTCCGAATCAAATGATACCTCGTTCATATTTTTCCGAAACTGCTGAAAAAAGTTGATCAAAAAAGCACTTGTTGACTTAGACTATTAGTTGAAGTTGAAAAAGATTTGAAACTAACATTATTAATAATATTAATATGTTTTAATATTCGTGTTGAGCGGTAAAACTAGATAATAATTCCTCACACAGTCAGACCTTCGCTTAGAGCGATTTATGGACATACAAAAGATATCACAATTCACAACCACCCACGACTTATGATCACACATTTATTACTTTCATAAATGAAATGAATATCGAAAGGGTGGTATTTAAACTGACTTCTATTTAATAGCATTATTGTCCTCTAAAAATTTACACTGTCCCCTAAATTACTAAGTCAGCCACCATCAATGCGCGTCTAAAAAATACTCTTTTAGCCACTATAAATTTTCAATGTAAGCTACTGTAAATACGACTTAGCATAGCAGTTATTTTTTAGCATCTATATTTTTAACATACATTCAACTAGTAAACTTCTAAAATATTTAAATATGACACCAATAAAGTAATTTTATCTACATCTAGTTTTATAACTCAGCATCTTTTAATTTTTTTCAAACATAAATAATTTATAACTCGTCCTATATTTTTGATCATCAAAATACCTAAAATTATCATCAAATATATTGAATTTTCATCAAAACGTACCTAAAATTAAGGTGTGTAATAGTTAGTATAATAACATTTAGTATAATATAACTTGAAATAATGTTCACATGTCTATAATTTTCACATGCTATAAAAACAAATAACAAAATTTCATGTGATCTAATGTTTATTTCATATTATAATTCATTAATTTGCTTGAATAACATTTACTTTAACGTTTACTTCATATGAATTATGTAGCATAATGCTCTTTTTATATAACGTTCATTTGACTTAATTTTCATTTAATATAATTTTCAAATACATAATCTAATCTTCAAACGTTACGCACCCTTAAAAGGTCTACGGCATGCGGCAAACAGCAAGAGGCATTCCGCATGCAGCAAGCAAGCAGCAGACATGGCTTCTGTCACGGCTCCGGCGCTGCGGGGCTCTGGCGGTCCCACGCGATCTTATCGTCGCAGATGCTATTAACGCTCACCACCGCAGCTTCGGCTTGCTGGCCGGCTTTGCCGGCCAGCCTCAGCCGCTGCGGCGAGCGTTAAAACCACCTGCTCCTCAGCTCGCGGGCCGCCTCGCCCCTCCGCGCCTACGCGGGTTTACATTACACTCTAGGGGTAGGGCAGACAAGACTACGTGGAGTCGGATTTGCAGCGATTTGTTTCTGTCACTTATTTAACAACGAGCGCACCAACAATAGAATGAAAATAAACAAATACACGCGATAACTCACAATAAACAAATACACGTGACAACTCATACCCGCATGAATCGAATCGCGCTCGCTGATTGGTGCAAATGGCCAGTAGCGCCCGTCTGACTGGCGACAAACAGATCATGCAGTTGCTCTTTCCATGATAAAAGAATACGATTTATTATTTCACATGCTAAATTATAAAATATGATGTTTTCTAGTTCAAGCTTGAACTATCTTTTTTGAGGAAAATATGTTCAGGCTGTAAAACGAAAAATGTTGGTTAGTTGTAAAATCCGTGGCTGAGTTAGTAAATTAGAAGGTGATGTATAAATCAGTGGGACAAGTAAAAATAATAGTTGTTCTTTATTTGACGCTTTCTTTGGAATATTCAGGTGGCATTTAAAAAAAGGCGAATTAGTTTATTAGAAGCCTTCTCATTTTCCCATGGCTTAGTTATTAAATCAGAGGTTGGTTTCCGTGGCCTAAAAAAAAATCTGCGGCTTGACTTATTATTCCCCATATCGAAACAATTTTTTTAATAACACACTCGTAGTCCCTTTAGGATGCCCTGTTTCGTCGGTGCCACAGACAACACACTCAGATCGGGAGCATTTCAATGTCATCATTCTAATTTATTTTCTGCCTCACTGAGAATCGAACCCAGGACTCCAGTTACGACGTGTTTTCCAAATTTTTATATTTTTTGAGAGATCAGTTTCAGTTTGTATAAATTAAGAGTAAAGTAAATAAAAATATCTAAAAATTATGGTCAATAAAATAACCCAAGAATATAAATAACTTCGTAATGTTTACACAATGTTTACTAACGGGATAAATAAATAGTCTTTCTTTCCTCTTTTGTTTTCAAATAATATTTTCTTTTGCTCAATATATTTTGTGTTTTCATAATAAATACAGACAGTTAAATATTGCAGTAACCTCTCAATTTCAAATAAAAGAAAAGAATATCAATTTTCTATAGACACAGCTCTGATAAAATATTGAACTTTCAATCTATCTAAAAAAAGATTACTAGATCTCCTAGTTCTAAGCATGTTCAATATAAATATTTACGTTTGAGCTTATTTTTAAAAGTTCACTTTTAACCCGTTCCCGCCCACCCGCGTTCGATCGTAGAGGTAAAAATATTCTTCAAAGAGGTGATCCCGATTTGGTTATACATTTACTCGTCGTGGGAGGGTTGAGTTCCAATAGTTTCGAGCGAACACGTTAATAAAGAAAATATTTTGACAATAGCAGCAATAATTTATTTGGTAATAGCACATGGTTTTTTGATTAGATCACCTTCAAATCTTTAAAAAAATATTTTTGAAACCCCCCAAAGTAGTTAGAGTCCATTCGTGAGTCAGTTATGACAAACAGACGTCACAAACGATGATTTGACGAGCTGAGGTACCACTAGTCTTATTATTATAAGAATAATGGACAAATAAGTAGATGAGCCACCTGATAAGTGGTCAACGGCCTATGGACATTAGTAACATCAAAGGCATCACCGATGCGCTGCCAGGTTAAAACTAAGGGATACTCAATATTGACTTGAATTGGAGAACCATTGTGGTAAAGAGTACTACTTTCCATTCCATATCTCCTCAATATGGGGAAGATCTCACACGCCGAAGAATATGAGTTGTAGCCATGTCTGATGAATGAATCTATGAATGATTCGATTGTGTATTTCGTTCTGCCGGCACAGGTTTGTGTATAAAAATTACGCAATGCATTACGAATTCACATCTCTGTTTATATTCACACGGTGGCCTTGTTCCGGCCCGTGAACGGAATCTTTCACGCAATCGAGAACGAAATTTGGTGGCCAGATCTGTTCCAAAGGGCGGCTCTTTATTATTGCTCGTGGGTATACAAGTTTGTGAAGCATTTTATTGACGCCGATGGTCGGTCTATATAATGTCCATAATTGTTGTTTTCTTTTGCTTTATTAGATGTCCTATTGGATTATCGCAGGAGTAAATGGTTTTAAAGTGAAGACTGCCTTTAAGCAACGATAGCGTCTGACGCCTTTGCCTGTTAGGTGGATTTTTGGTTTTGTTGTTTGGCCAAAGAACTTTCTTACTTTTACTTTAAGTTCGGCAAATAACTCCTGATCAATTATGTTCCAAGCTTACACGGGTATGACTATAGATAATCAGTGACAGGGTCATCAAAATTCACATTATGAAGTTAAATTTTCCCATAAACTACTACATAACTAGGCTTGTGCACATCAGCTTCTGCATTTTCAAGGAACTAAACGGTATACTGTAATAATCCTATCAATGGAACTTGTTAGAAAGATTAGTCGTATGCACGCACGCAAATGGTGCGTTTTAAAATTATGGTTTCCTCATTAGCGTTTAAATGATATAAGTGTAACTCATCTAGTTTAAACATTATCCAGTACCATTTATATATCATGTTTTAAAGTTCGTAGCTTATTGTGAGGTTCGGTTTTAGTAATTTTCAAGCTTTTTTCGGTTTGATTTTTTTCTGTTCATTCGTGCCTGTGGAATTCATAAAGTTACTTCAGAAATGAATAACAATTATGCCAGAATGAAATAAGATTTTTGTTTGAAAATAATAGAAATAATTCACGCACATAAGCGCCCTCTAGTATTAATGAGCTTAGGAAAGAAAATTGTAAATTATATGCCTACAGTTACATTAAGTCGTCGATAATATTTGATATCGTATCGTAAATGTGACGCAAAACATATTATTTTATCTTGGACGTTAATAGAATACTTTCAGTATCGCTCGGTTTTTGACACCAATCCAAATTAATCCGAAGCTGTTTATAATTCCGATACAGGAAAATGTATAAGGTACGTAAACGCCAATAACTTTACGTCAAAAACCTTTATAAGCTTCATATTCTTCATTCTGCATAAGCTTCGGGAATTACCAGTTACGTACTGAATTAAGTGAAGTACCTTTAAAACTTAAAGTGGATATGAGTAGATTGCTGCTTTTTGCTCATTAACGGATACTATTTCTGGTTATTTAATCTCTCTCAAATTCTGTGCTTTTGTCCAGTTTTATTTTTGAAATTGTTCTTTTGTTTCCTGATAGCTTCATATATGTAGTGTTAGATTAGCTATCTTGTCTATCTTATCAAGTTTTGTTTTCTGTGTAGATACTCGTAAATAATTTTCATTACAGTTTTTGTTCGCTTCAATATTTACAAGCTGAAAATTGTTGGAATGTTTCCGAGTTCAATTTCTTCTTTAACTGATGTGAAATGCTTTTCACTTTCCAGTGTTTTCTAATAAGATATGCCCTTTCTAAGACATGATCCACCAATTAGTTCTGTATTGATCGTGGTTTCTGGGTATCGAGTAACCGCACTAGATTACGAGTCTTACCAAGTTTGTGTGATGATTTATTATAATTACTTTATCAGTAAATGCAAAAACGTACCCCAAATACTTGACGGGTATCTAAAACGTATAATCGCGGTACATTTCAATATCAGGCGACTATAAACGTGCCTACGTGTTTGACTCAGCTGGATGATTAGCTCTCAGGACGTGAACGTTTGACCCAATTTTACAATTACATAGTGCTCGTATTGTTTATCTGGGGAATAATTCCCACGCGCTTTTTTTTAAATTTTGAAGAATTTCTAATCCGATAAAGTTTACATGAGAGAAGATCGGAGAAAGGTTGCTTTTATTTTGTTATTATTTTTTTGTTGATCTTAATTCTTTTCAGTTTTACGTTTTAAATCAAGAGTGTACTTAAAATGTTAAATATAATTTCAAAGGAAGTTCCTATTTTTGAAATACTTATCATATTTATTGATAAATTTTTCGATGAGAACAATAATCGCTGCTATAAATGAAGAAATCTTAAAGCAGCCAATCGCTTTATATTTTTGTAATTTACTTTCAATCCTCTGGTAATAATAACAAAATGACACCTGTATTTATTGATTTATCAGCTGTTGACCTCCAAAGATACACGGACAGAAAGAAATTCAGACTTATCACAATGAAAATAAAAACTGTCCTTGGCTGAAATGGAATGGATGCATGATCTGTAGATAACACGATAACGCTGCAAGAATGAGAGGACGTAACATTGTTTAACGTTTTTGATATGAGTTGAGACTGACATCTTGGAAATATGTTTGTCGAACTCTTTGTTTTACTATTCTATTGTTTTTTGAGGTTTATTTCTACTATGAAAAACGTAAGTTGGAAAACGGTTTTATTGTAAATGTTTCTTAATTGATTAACGCTTAAAATAGGGATATTTTTATGTTACCAGTTTTTGCGGTATTCTTTGGCAATAAATCACTCGCAGATCTTGATGAGTCATGATGATGAATTGATGATATTGATTATATTTTTGATAACCTATTTTATCTAACTGTCGAAGATATTTCTATTTTTTTATCTACAAAAAACCGTTAAGTGAGAAATCCAAGGTAAATTAAATAAATGTAAAAATCCAAATCCCCCATTTAGTTACTTTTCATTGCGAATTTTAACGCCTTTGAAAATGTATTTAGAACGTTAATGAAATGAATTTATTCATCACAAAGCTGACTTCTTGGTCTCATTAATCTGGATTAAAATGCAGAAATATTTAGTTGATCTAGAGTAGAGTATACTGGACCGAAAATTTTATGAAACTGAATTTTTAAAACTTTTTCACCAACTTAAATTCACAATGTTTCACTATAGTCAAATAAAATTCTAGAATTATAGATTTAATACTATTATAAGGAGATCGACATTTAAACTATCGAATTTTGCATTTTATAGTCCTAAATGTATTTCTACTTCTGAATGCCGACATAGGACGACGCATTCATAGTACATTGTCTTATTTTTCCTACCAATTAGTAGGAGCTGTGTTTACCATTTATGATTAATCCATACGTTGCGATTATATCATTTTTATCAACGTTCTGAACATGAGTCATGTACTACAAACAATGTTTATTGCTCAATGGCGACGCAGTGTTAGCGCAAAAACTTAGCGCCTTGTCTTTCATGTGTTATTACGAGTACAGCAAAAAATCATCGAGAAGCTTCCTCGCATTGTTGGCAATAAATGCTATGTCGATGAGAAGATGGAAGCTGATTTGCTTTTTCAGTCTTCGAAAATTGAGAATGTATGCTTTATTGCTTATCTAGTCTGAATCCATCCAGGATTTTAATATTTGTTGGTATGCATTATTTTACCTAATTTTAACTTTTTAATCTTTTTATTGTTGTTTTTGGATTTAAAAGAAAAAAATAATAAATTAATAATAAACTTGAATGAAACAAAAATAATTGATTTTAAATAAAGACACAATAATTGTAATAAATATAATAGAGGATACCGATACTGTTAAATTTTTGGGATTAAAAATAGACAAAAAAATTAAATGGAATGAACAAATAGATGATGTTTGCAAAAAAAAAGTAAATTCTCTAATGTACTGCGGAATCTAAAATAAGTTGTTTGTTTTTTTTTTTGCAAGCTGTCTTGTTTTGTTTGTGTTTTTTTGCAAGCTGTCTTGACAGCGTATGCTGCTGCGGTCCTTAGACACGGGACTATATTTTGGAGTAATGCAACGAATAATGTTAAAAGTTCTTAAAGCCCAAAAAACGTGCATTCGAGCGATATTTGGGCTTCGACAGACGGATTCTTGTGAGCCTTACTTTAAGCGGTCAAAAATACTGACACTGCACTGTCTATGTGCTAGAATGTGCTTTTGTTTCTAAAAACTAATATTCTGTAATTTAATATTGAAGATTTGCGTAATATATCAGAATTGGCAATTTTTAAGCAAAAGCTTCAAGATCTGTTACAACTAAAATGTCATTATTCATTATATTAATATTTTCCCAGTTACTTTAATTATTTATAAGTATAATTTCAATTTGACATTGCCAATTAATTATTAATTTTAAATTTTTATTTGAGTTTTATTTATACGCGGTTCGTTTTTATTTGATTTATTTACTATATTTTGATCATGATTTTTTTACATTTGGCTTTTAGAAACAAAGCAATGCCATGGCTAGTGATGTCATTGGTGTTGCTGATGTCTATGGACGACGATAGCCACTTACCGTCAGGTGGATCGTCAGCTCGTTTGCGGGCTATTTCCATAAAAAAGAAGGCAGGACATAGCGATCAATTTGCTTATCTGTAACATCTATATATTACCCTGTACCTATTGTCCACAATAGTGATTTGATTTAAGGAGTGCTGTATTTCATATTTAAAATTGGCGTTTGATACATCATTGTAATTTTTAAATTCTTCTCTCTTGATTTTTTTTCATAAATTAGTGCGTTCATTTTGATAAAGTGTGTCTCCGTCTCTACTAAAGGTGATTTATTATTAAATCGGCTATGACTTAAAACACGTATTTTATGTTAAAGTTATGGCACTAAACCAACTCAATCTCCGATGACTCATTTTATGTCTGACCATGAACATAGAATACTAATCAGTTATGATGCTCTCAGAGCAAAGAATTGTGTCAAATTAATGTATTCTAATAATCGGATTGTAAAGCGTGATGAAGTAATCGTTATTTCTATTGTTTTAATGATACAAACGGTACAATTGGCGTGATTAAAATAACAGTGGTACCAACATTGAGACCTCGTTTTGACTTGCCAATTACTGCTTTTAGTTATTAGTACAATTATATCTTGACGTTATGGAAGAAGCCCTAAATAAGAGTCTTATGTAGTACCACTAAAAAACTTGGTACCATTCCAAGAACTAATCTAATGTAAGGTCCGTTTTTGGGATACTCAGATGTCTAGTGGAGAGGCCCTTACGATACGGTAAATAGAACGAGTGAACCAGGTGACCACATCTATTGTTATATAATAAAATAAAATAAATAAAATATCGATGATTCTAAAGATCCAGTGATACAAACTTTTTTCCTATATAAAAAAATAGCTATCAGGCTACCTTAACTAACTAGAAAGAATACCAGCAATGTATGATAACCCTCTTGGCTCGTGCGCCGAAAACTGTTGCCAAGCGCATGGTCAACGGTGAACTATGCAACTGCTAGGAATAGGTATAACATCACTTTAATTTGCTTAACATTATAAGATTTGTAACTTCAAACTTAACTCATCCAGGATGGTTTACATTTTATTATGGTACTGGCACTCGGGTTCCCAACATAACTGTACACAGTAAGATTGCTGCATGAAGCCAGAAATATAACTCTGGTATATATTCCCACGTTAAATGTATGAAATTAAGTTATGAATTATCAGGTACAGTGAATCATCAAGTTAAAACTACAGTTCGCTACATAGTAGGAGCAGGTGTACTCTTGATTGTAGAACAGGAATTTGCAGTTACAGCTTCGTCTAACTCGAAGATCTTAAGAAAGGATTGCTTTGGAGGGCTGAGTGTGGGATAAAATAAATCGAGAAACGCTTATGGATTAGATCAAACTTATCTTCAAAAAATAGAGAGCCTAATGTTGCAAAGGAGCTTTCTGTCAATCTAAATTTGATAAGAACTTAATAGACAAATCTTCAGCCAAAAGCCTCAGAGCGAAAACTACTGATTCGATGGCTTACGTTGCGTCACAGACCACAGTATACCGCTTACGTTGATTTCACATGTATTCTCAAAGTAATAACCCATGGCGTTAGCAAATTAGTTTCCTCACCGGAACCAGGAAATATTCTAACGGCGTCAATTAAACCGCACTCGTGTTTGTCAACACGGTTCCGAGATTTGTCAATAGGTGATGATGATTCAACGGACCTCAGCACGTAGTGCGGTTGCCCTCAAGTTTTCCGGAGCCTTGGCTCTTGACTCATTGCCGTGAGTCATTTGGACCTGATTCAGGTTGTGTACTCGCACTTTTGATGATGTAAGTTACGCACTAAAGTATGGTTTTTATTGTGGTTCCGTTTGATCTGTTGGGTCGGCATTGGATTTCTCGCTCTCTTTTTGGTCGAATGAATACGAATGTAGGGAGAAAGTTGTTATTTGATTAAATTATGCTGAATTTGGTACGGATCCCTATATAGGACTGCGACTGAGCATCTCTTAAATCATCTTTTGCGACCAGAAAATTTACAAAATTAAAACTGCACATATCGTTTATCACAAAGACGAACTCAGGCCTTACTATTAAATTAAACATATCAGCTTCGCATGCCAGAATGTCGCCAATTTGTCATCAACATTAGCTTTATGTCCGTTTGCTTGCGTCTTTGAACTGTGATTCATCAATCACACTGTTAGACTGTTACTGACCCGACGTGTAGCTTTGTAGCGCTGATTCACAAGAAACCACGCCTTATGTGGATTGGATAAATGCCACAATGGTCTGCATGATGCATCAACTGTGAGAACTCTCGCTACATGTATCGGCCGGATCATCGATTGATAAGCGCTCTTGTATTTTGTCTACAATTACCATATCAATCAGTGAATAGTGTCCATTTAAATATTTATACACTTATGCAAGACGTCAGAAATTAGAATACATAATAAAGTTATGAAATGTTTACCTTACCTTAATGTTCTTCGAGGACCTTTCTTCCTCAACGGTTATCGGTCTTTCGCACTATGTGGCCAGCCCATTGCCACTTCAGCCGGCAAATTCTTTGAGCTATGTCGGTTACCCTTGTTTGTCTACGGATCTCCTCATTTCTGATGCGATCAGGTAGAGAAATACCAAGCAGAGTGCATAGCCTGAATAGCCTGTAGTGTTCATCCATAAACCACTATTATCGCTAAGTAGTGATAAGGCAATAGAAATAGTTACGGTATAAACGACTCTCGCTGTCCCTCATGGGGTTTCGAATCCTGCAAACATCTTTAAATATTCAAAGTGTCGCTTCACTGATAACGGACAACATTTGGATTCCCCAATTCTTAATGACTTCAGAGTTGCCTTAAGTCTATCAATCCTCATTTAGCCAGTGTGGTGGTTTGTGTCCTTAGGGTTTATTGGTTATTTAAATAAATTAATTTGGTATATTTATATGTTACTTATAAACACATTAACGGGCCACCTGATGGTAAGTGGTCAGCACAGCTCACTGAAGTCCATCGATAAAGCCAGCACCGACGTTTTGCCGACCAAAAAGGAAGTCGGGAAGTCTCTTTTTGTGTCACAATAGATAATAGTACGACCATTACTACGCTGTGATAAGAAGCTAACTAGAAAAAGCAGGATATGATTTTACGAGGCTGCCAACAAAGTTTTAAGACTAGAACGTGCCGTGCACATTTGCACAACACATACGCTTCTACTTTTAATGTAACTAGCAGATATCGAGTGACGGTGTATTTTTAGAACACGCTACAGTCAGTTGAGAAGTTACCACAATCGATAGTTATAATCTTCCTCTAACCACTCCATAATCTCACAATGTCAATATGTGTGACACAAATGCATTGCCACTCCCTGAAGTTCAACGTCACACGTTTAGCTCATAATATTATTTTCGGTCGTAAAACCAGGTTGGATGACACGATTGTTGCCACAGATTGTTTCCGTGCTTGAAGATTATGTCTTTGGTGGTGGTTGGCATCTGCTAGATAGCAGTCGATGTTGAATCGTGTAGCAAAACCTATGAGCGGTTTAAGGGATTATAAAATGGAAATGAAATTTGCACCTATACCTATTTTTCCCGCGTTGGAGTTAGTTCCAAGCTGTATTCAAGGGAAGCTTGTAATATTTATATAGTATCAAATCCGATTATGAAAAGCCATTTCATTGAAACAGAAAAATACTGATATATGATATATGTGGATGCCGTGTTGGGTCTTTGAAGGAGAGAAAGATATAGTCTAAAGGAAAACCGTTTCCAGCAGTTATTACCAGATATCAGTATGGAAAGCACTTTTCCTTCGGCTTGTCGAACCCATCATAATCAATTCACAATTGGAAATTGAACCAGCGGTTGGCTTAAACACATTAGCGGTCGAGTACTCTGATGAATGTGATCGCGGAGTGATTTCCCTACGATTACCACTTGTTGGCCGCAAGTACGTGTTCGGAATTGCCTCCGAAACGATCGACTTGATGTTTGTCAAACTTTCACTGTCATTACGAGCGTTCGGTCAACAACGGCTATGTAAATGTTTTGTTATGGTCGCGGTAGAAACGTCTACGAAGATCTAGGTCTGGTCAATACTCATGGTGCTGGATGACTTGAAAGATCGAAGAGTATTACAAGAAGTCTCGAAAATAGTATTAAAAAATGTCTTTTACTTTCTTATTTTGATTATTTTTTTTACGTCAAAATGCGGAAAACAATTTTGATCAAATAGTGTCAAAAACTAGAAAAGGATAATAAACTTAATAGGACAACAGCAAATTAGAGAACTACGTCGCTGCGTCGATAAAAATCGCAAAGGTACTTAAAGTACGTGGATTTTATTTATCTGGGTCTTCAAAGCTTTTCAGCTCAAACTCATCAACCTCAATAGGCCTTTTGTGTTGAACAGCTACGTTCAAAACTCGTCATAGCCTCATTCGACTAGTTCCAGATTTTTACATCTTTACAACTGTATCTTTGCCCGTTTCGTTTTCTTGATTCTTCAGGTGAAATATTATGTTATGATTAAAATATAATGATTATCAATATCACGAGTACAGGTATTTGCATTCACGGATTAACAAATAGGACATTTTATTTGCAACTCAAACAAATAAGAGAGCTGGGTCGAAATATCGTTATTATTAAAATACGAATCGTAAATACCCGTTTACTTATAAGTACCTCTCGCTCGCACCTAGGACCCGACGTGCGCTAGCAATCTAACCACGTACCTCCCGCTCGCACCCACGACCCGCGCTAGCAATCCAAAACAACTCCAGCGCATGCTGTGCGCCTAGTATCACGCACCTTCATCATTTCGCTTTTCAGTTGTCGTATCGTAAAAATTTTACCCTCATAATTTTTTCCAAACGTCCCAAGATGTATAACTTGAATAATTGAGATATAAATGTGTATCATAATTTCATCGAGAATCTTTGTTAGAAAGCCAACTATCTCGCATATCATTAGTGGTTAAGTTTCTCAGCTATAAATGTCAGAATAAAATCACTTATAATCTTTAATTTGTTATAAATAGTCAAGACCATTACCACAAGTCTCGATTATTTTTGAAGACAAGACAACTCTTCTCTTCGTTGATCAATGTTTTAAATGGCGATGACCATTAACAATGATATCATTAAGATGGCATTTAGGTGCCTTTGGCAGTAAGTAACTATAACGTGTTCAAATGTCGCCAAGAAATTAATGAGGCATTCAATTGAAATCCCTCAAAACAACGCACCTTTAACGCAAGGTCGTTCGTTGCTCATTCACTTGTCGTGTAATAAAAGTAAATAAATCCATTGCAGTATCTCCTTTAATAGCTTGCTAATTGATTATACTAATTAGGAATGGTATCTCCGACTTGTTCTACGCTGTCTGTCATGAGAATACACAATTTAGCAGTTATTTTAATGTCGTAAAGGTTGACCTGTTTAGACAAACATGCGGTCAGGATTGATGGGTGGATTGGGAGCAAAATTTCACGAAACTTTATCTATTTCAAAAGAATTTAGAAGTGTTCGATGTGATTATTGTTTGATAACAGTCATTAACGACTTCAGCCTATTGCAGGCTTTCGGCGTACGTATCTAAATTGAAACTAATCATGGTCTTGTACTCTTAAGGTCTCTTAAATTAAAGGAAAGACTTGTGTAGGTATATTGGGCCGCCAATAAGTATGAACTAAAGTCTAAACCGAACAACTAAGACCAAAATTCGCCAACTTAAAAGTGATATCTTAGAGTACACAGTTACCACTAGGATCCAGTAGAAATAAAACTTTCCCCAATGAAGATATTCATATGTACAACAAAACTGTATCCTAACGTATGCAGGGTTTTCGTATTCTATCACTTATGTGGCAAGCAGCATATCTAGTCTGTTGCTAACGAACAATAGGCTTTATGTGTTGTCCATGGCACCCACGATACAGGGAATCCTAGTGTGAGGCTATGAGCATGTAGCGTTATTTATTTAATCTTGACATCTCTTGTTGCAGAGCTCATCGGACTCAGTGCTGACGACCGGCTCAGTAACGGAGCGCATCAGCAACCTGCACCAGGTGTCGGAGCAGACCCTGCCGCAGCCTGTCGTCAGCACGCTGCACCGGAACAAGAGCTCGTTGCATTCCACGTCGCAGGCTGCTTTGGGTAACTTTAAAGTTCATGGATTAAGCGCTCTGTACTGTGATCCAACTGGATGCACCAGCTCGCATAGGTTGTGGTATAGGTTAGGTTCAGTTCTGTGGCCACGATCCACGCAATGCACGCTATTTTTCTTTTTTTAGCTCTCTTTCTTGACCGCCAACGCATCCGTGACGTCTTTGGTTTTGCTGATGTCCATGGGTAAAGATAGCCACTTACCATCAGAATCCTCAGCTCGTTTGTCGGATGTGGTATGTGACTGACCAATGTTTGTTTTCGGGTCGCGGCTGCTACTAATGTGTTATTTGTCCAGTCAAAGGTGATGTTCATTCGAATTATAAAAGTTAGTAACAATTTGGGGAGAAGTCATCCCTTCTGAATCCTACGAACTAAAAGGGTTCCACAGAAATTTGTCTCAACGTTAATCAATACCTGTGTCTTCTCGTAACTTCCAGGAGGCAGCATGACCTCTCTAACGTCAGCTCCTCCGACCCCCACCCCGTCGTCCTCTCTGTCCACCTCGGACCTCTCCGAGCGGCCGCGCGTGAGCCACGGCAAGCCGAACCTGGCGCCGAAGCCCCCTACCGCAGCGCCCGCGCTCGACAACAGGCCTTCGCCCCCGCCGAAGAAACTCATCGTCAATGGGAAGTTGACGGCTAGGGCGCAGAGTATGCGGATGCCGAGGTAAGTGGACTGGCTTTAATTCATTAATGTCTGATTATTTAGAGCATACTCCACCACGCTTGGTTAGAGGATAACTCAAGTCTTAGAAGGTTTTATGGCGCCAAAAATTTTATGTACCTCTGTATCATCCGTAGTCGTAATCAGCTCAGCAGGAGAAATGAGATTTCTGTCGATATTATCAAGGGCATTTAATAGGTGTTTTCCGATTGAGTAAATCTGTTTGCACCAGTGAGGAAAATTGTTTACAAGGTTATATTGTACTGTACATACGTGTAATAATGTTCCGACAACTTTCAGTCATATACGTCGGATTGTCTGATGAATATAAAGCACTAGTTGTTGCCCGCAGTTTCGCACGCAGAAATTATGCTTATCATAATTATATATCCCCTATTTCACCTCCTTGGATTGAATTTTGAAAAATCCTTCCTTAGGATGCTTATGTCATAAGAGTGATACGTGTGCGAAATTTTAAGTTTCTAGCCCTAAGGGTATGGCCTGTGCGTTGATACATCAGTCAATCACTTTTGCCTTTTATATATATAATAATAGATAGATAACCACTATTTCCGTCCATTATTTGTATTACGTCTTGCAAACTACGATATATTTTTAGGAAGATGGCAATGGTAAAATTTTGAGAATTTATTTAATATCTTTTGGGATTAAATTATCTATTGAACTAGCTTGGTAGACCGAATTAATAAGTTTAGTCTGGTCAATAAACGCCAAGTAAAGTTCAGATAATACAAAGTTGCATGCATGACGTTGATTTTAATACGAACCAAGTTAATTTATTGCAATACGGCAAGTTTAATGGATAACAATTTCTTAAAAACGAATATGGTTTGATTTCGACCAATTTAAGAAAACTGTTTCAAATTGGTGTAAAAACTGTATAATTTGATGTCGTGCATGACGTAATGCACAGTAACCTGTGCTGGACCGCCGGGCCCTTGTTCGGGGTTCGAATCCCAGCGAGGAAATTTGAATGATGAGTTTGAATTTCTGTTCTCGATCTGGGTGTGTGTGTTCTTGTCTATGTGTGTTGTCCATAGCACCTACGACACGGAATAATATCCTAGTGTAGAAGTGTGTAGTATTTATTTGTTTCAGTGATATTATAATGTAAAAAGAGGTAGATATGTCACTAGCACGCCGACGATGAAGAGCGTAAGAACAGGCAATTGACCGTTCTGCTCGTAGTCGCTCTGTCAATACAAGACGATACACACGCTTTAGGTGTTGTTGTCAGAAGTGCTTGACATTTGACATACAGCGTTAAAATGCCTTCGTGTATTATACCCACAGATTATACCAATGTGATTGGTGTAGTGAAACAAAAGATAAAAACGTGTGTGTGTTGGTAGCTCTTTTCGGACAAGATTTTTTGGTTGATTTGGAAGGGCATAACATATCTATATTTTTTTTTAAATATAATTGATTTGTGGTACTGAGGTAAGTATCCAATGTGTGATGTCATTGTTTTTGCAGGTCTCCGCCGGTGTCGCCCCCCTCCCCGCCGGGCTCGCGGCCGCCCCCGCCGGCGCCCATGAACCCGCCCGTCGCTACCAAAAACCCCGCCTCGCATTTCGGTAATGTCTTAACCTTTCTCTTGTCCTCCATTCATCTCTCTTCTGTCTTGGCTGACGTCCATGGGCGACGGTGACCACTCCATCAGGTAGTAGCTCGACGATGCTGATTTCTCAGCTAATTACATAAAGCAACGTAATCTGCTCTGAATACCACTCCTATTCGTTCTTATTTTTAGTGTCCGTGAACGGTTTGTATGTGTGCGTTATTCGAACGCGCTTGTATGTCTATCTGTGGTGTTTACTGTGACGTCATTGTGCATCGCTCATTGCAGGCACTAATTGTTTTTGTGCTGTGTTTACTGTGTGACGTCATAGTGTATCGGTGATTGCAGGCACCCTGCGTGCGTCGCGCGGTCTGCGCCCCCCGGGCGTGTGTCCGCCGCCGCCCCCCGCCGCGCCGCCGCCGCCGCCCCCCGCACGCCACACCTCGCTCGCTACCAACCCGCCGCCGCCGCCGCCGCCGCACTTCAAACATAATGTGAGTGGTCATTAGTCTAGCAGACGTGAATCGTTTGCATACATCTGCGTTAACGTTAATTTAACAGCTGCGCCGGAATGTGCTTTAGCGCGTTAGGGCGCAGATGTGGCCAACAGAATTAAAATCTTTTGATCTGTCAAACCACCTAAGTTATCGCTTAATGTGTAATGGCATTAACACAGCCACCTCCCTGTTATCGCGCTAACTGATCGGCTTAAGAGCGCGATCTCATATCTTACAAAGGGCATTTTTACATACGATTTGACATAATTTCACAAACCACCTAAGTTATCGCTTAACGTGTAATGGCACTAACACAGCCACCTCTCTGTTATCGCGCTAACTTATCGGCTCAAGAGAAAATTTGACATAATTTCAGCATCTCAAACCGAATCTTGAGATAACAGAGATCTTAAGATCGGTTTATTAGGCCCATGACTTAGTATGTGTTGCTATTGTCCCCGCAGAACACAAACGTATATTATTCACGACACAGTACAGTACGGCCGCTGTATCTTGGCGCGTCTGAACTTCGCGCAGAAGGCTGCGCAGTAACATAATTCGCCAATACAGTAACATAATACGCGGTGTATTACAAATGTCTCAGTCATACATTAGCATGTTCGTGTTGCCATCTCTGTCTTATATGCGCTAAAGTTCGTACTGTACGTGTTGTTATCCCCCCGCAGCACACGAACGGCGACGAGCCGCACGCGCCCGCGCCGCCCGTGCGCGGCTCGTCGATGCGCGCGCAGGACCTGGAGGCGCGCTTCGCGGAGATGTTCCAGCCGCGCTCGCGGTTCCCCCCGCCGCCCCCCTTCCTAAGGATCGCCAAGGGCTACAGCAGCGCCGCGCTCGGTAAGTACGCGTAGTGGAACGTAGTGGAACTAATGTTCGTACGTAGACGGTAGCGCCATCTATCAGGCCGCCTTTACATTAGTAATTTACTTGCGTAAGTAACTTGTAGTCCGTTTTTAGACAAGACTTATTTGATAAAGGCTTTTTTTGAAATATTAATTTAAATTAGTTTAAAAAATAATTATTGGGAACAGAAATTGGTCTTGGCATTAAATGATTATTTGTAGTGATGGGCCGACTACGGGTTTTGCCGATCAGCCGACTAGACGACTAATCGGTAAGAAAATTGGCGACTAATTGGCCGTCTAGTCGGCAATGCCGATGAACCTTGCTGTAATCAAATATATATTTTTATGAAAATAAAAGAAACCGATTGCTTTCTGATAAACTTGAAAGTCTGATGTTTCTTCACCATAATTTACGCTCGATCCAATAAATTTTAAATACTTACTTATCGATAAAATTTAATATAAGTACGAACTTGTTAATTATTATTGCTACATACATAAAATATTTCTTTTCCTTGTAATCGGGTAATATTGTAATTTTCTTCATTACCATTATCTTTTAGTAGCGAAAATAAATGCCGAATATTCGGCGATTTTTGTCGACTAGTCTGCGTGTAGTCGCCCATCTCTAATTTAAAGACAAATAAATTATTTTCATTTTGTGTCCGCCTTATTTTTAAATTACTAATTACGATAAAAAAGGACGAGTAAGATTGTTTACCAAATAGGAGTCGTTTAAAAAATGGAGTTACATTAGTAAGTTTTACTCGCGTAAGTAACTTACGTAATTTAACTTATCGTTTTGCAAATGTAAACACACTTTGTAAGTAGCTTATATTAATTTCTTTATACTTGTGTATACTTCTGCGAGTTATTACGTATGTAAATACGTGAACAACTTACAAGTGTGATGTCGGCCTTATGTGGACTTATAGGGAACATGCGTGAAATTATAAAAATTACTAAATATCTTTGTTAAGGGATTTTCTTAAATAATATACATACATGCTTTATTCCATGTACAGACAGACATTAATTAGTAACATTTATATGTGTCAGTGGATAAAAAATATCTTTGTTATGCGGTTTTGAATACAGAACTTTCATGGTTTGGGATTGATTGGCTTGCATCTTTAAATTGTTTTGTGATTTCGCCTTATAAACCCATATATTTGCTTTGGTGAAGGAAATCATTATACTGCCCTTTCATTTGAAGAGTTGCCACTTTTGACAGTGGAATTATGTGAGTTTGACTTAAAACTCTGGAAAATCTTTCTAGGCGACATTCACTCATCACTGAAACGATTGAGTGACTGAAACATGACTCAAAAGATTGAGGTGATAATAATAATATCTTTATAATGTATTATAATAACAATTTTAAATGTATTTACAATTGGAAAGTACGATATACAATTCTAAACTCCATTAAAAACAATTTAGTCGTCTAATTTAAGTTATCATGAGCACAAAATTGTGACATAGGAGCTATGACCCAGGCATATAACTTTTGTATGATACAGAAGTTGGTACTGCGAAACTGCATTTACCATCGATAAATACAGTTTTGAATTCTATATGGTTCTATTAAAGTCCAAAATATACTCATACGCGTGTTCCCTATTTCCCGGGTCACTATTATTGAATATTATGGAATATGTACAATTTGCATTAGGGATTAATGAGAAAAATTATAAAAGATTTTTCCTAAAGATAAGTTTCAAGACAATTCCACAACAATATAATGCGTTATTAACATTCAGTAGGAGACAGTAATACCCAAAGGTATAGGAAGTAGTCACTTTGAGATTAAAATGGCTTAAGCTTGGGCTAAGTAATGATCAAAATTTAATCGATTTTACAAAATACAGTTTTATTGTAGGGTTAAATGCTTTCTTAGAGGACAAGCATAAAGCATCTTTTTGTCTGATTTGGGTTGAAAAAAAAAAAAATTTTTTAATACAGAACTGATTTTATGGTTGTGTCAGTATTGAACTGATTAAGCTGCGCCTGAGTAGTTGCTGTTTTTGTACTGCTTCGGTCATTAGAATGAACGAATAGACGAG
Source organism: Thymelicus acteon (assembly GCA_951805285.1). Taxonomy (NCBI): domain Eukaryota; kingdom Metazoa; phylum Arthropoda; class Insecta; order Lepidoptera; family Hesperiidae; genus Thymelicus; species Thymelicus acteon. The sequence continues at coordinate 3,761,015 of OX638226.1, read as the reverse complement.
TAGACACTAATAGTTTTATTAGGCATTTGCTATACTACTTGTTATATCACAAACGTCACTAACCTAAAATGTCATTACTCAAAAAATGTTTAAAAAATGAAAGTGTCAAAAAATCTGAAACACTTCGTAACTTACAGCTGAAACTAAGAAATATGTAACTATCTGTTTATCTCATATCGTCCGCAGGTTTTTTTAATTCATTGACTGATTCTTATATTTAGTAGATGGCGTTAGTGAGAGATAATGTTAACAGCGGAGATAATAATAATAATTTTATTCATTACGTCTACTTGATTAATTTGAGTTTGTGTTAACTTGCGAGTCTAGTAGTTTGTTTCAATATTTGTTGTAATAATTTAAATTATTTGGTGTCAAAGAATATACCAATTTAAAAGTGATTTATTTATATTAAAGTATACATGCATTAAACTAAGTTAAAAAGTATACACTAAAATCTTATCAAATAAATTTAGTCCGACCGAAATTTTAACGAGAGAGGTTATAATTATTTTTGACTAACAAAAATAGACGAATGACTTACGTTTATCACATTGACTTAAATGTTTTATAATATCGATACTTTTATGAAGAGAGAGCGAAACGCACACAGAGTGCTTTGAATAGTCATATGATGTATACAATAAATAGTTATTAAATAATGTACATATTATATAGGGTATTGTTAAATTGAATAGGTACAATTTGGAGTAAATGGACATAATAACATTAGGTGTATTACTGTGGTAAAAGTAGAATGACACAAATAGGGTGGAAACCAAATTTTTAATGGAGATTGTTATGTGATGTGGTTCGTTGGTTGGCCAATATGTCGTACGGGTACTAATAAAGTGTCTTATGTTGAAAAATCACAAATATAAATATAATCTATCGCTTAAATTTACAAATACTTGATATTATTCGATTTTAACTCTGGTGTCTTTATTTATGCGTGCGACATATGGCAATGTTATGTTATGGTGCATGACTGTAAGCATGTTATCTTCGTATATCTTAGCATAGTTCCAAGTGTCCTTACACGTTATAACAGTTTTAAGACAAGTGGTGTTTTGTTGAAATTGTTCTGTTATTAGACTACCTACAGTTTAGTAGTAATAATGGCTGATATGACTGTCTTGAACCAACCAAAACATAATTTATTGTCGCTTACGACTTTGAATAACATTTTTGACTCGTGTGCATGATTTATTTTTACTTTTAAAACTAGTAATGTTCTGCATTTATTTCTAAATTTGTCATTCCAAATCTCTTTTCGCCGTTGAAATTTAAAATTTAGGGTTAATATTTTTACACATCACTTTTAGGTTCTTTTGGTGCATCGTTCGTTCATGGGACACATTCATTCACAATCCCATTGATCAATCATTCACCTTCAGTCATATTAGACCAAAACCTATTTTTATAAGCAATATTATATTATATTCGTTTCGAGAATTTAACTGTACGTTACTTAATTTTAGATGTAACTGTCGTATAGTATATTATAATACTTATTTTTAATTATGTTCAGTCATTATATTAATCATAAATGTATGTAGTCTAGTTGTATTGACGTTTTAGTTATCTTTTATTGATACAGAATAATTTATATGCAATGAGTATTTTACTGTTTATTTTTTATTTATATATAATATATTTGTAGTTAAGCCAACAGTAAGTGTCGTTTAACCTGCATACATGGAAACACAGATATCGAACTTGAGTCAAGTAGTTTCTTTGTACAAAAAAGTTTTTATACTAATGTGCAACAAGTTTTCTGGAAATAAGAAACAATTTTGATTGAAAGGCACATAAGGTTTGCTATTAAACAATTATTCAATTCCCAATTTCTTCTTTGAAAGCATATTGGTGGCGGCGGATTGTAATCAAGCATCACTTCTCGTTGGCTTTACTATTAAATATTTGCATCATTTATAGCAATCGCTGGGATGCCTGCACGTAAACAATATAAGTACGATATGTTTAATAAGATATATGTGTAGTAGAAAATTCTTGTTGTGATTCTTTGTTAATATAGACAGGTGCCATTATTGCAAATTATACTTTTTGTGAACGCGATCGCTTTATAAGTATTCCGTTGTCGTTTATTTTTTCACGAGTCTCTTAACTGTCCATCTTTTATTCTATTTTATCTGTGACTTTTCTGTTGCCAGTGTAGTAAATCTTATGTTCCATAGAGTAGTTTTAGATATACATTATTTCTTTTAAGACATCTCACGCATGCAGTTAAGATATTCTGTGGACGCTTTTTGTATTAATAAAAGTATTGTGATACATTGATGTATGATGCTTAAGTATTTTATTTTTGATTAATAAAAGAGTAATCATTATTGAATCGTTGTCCAGTATTTCATTGTTGATCCTAACTTGTGCCGTCAAGTGTACAGATGACTAATAAAAAAGTTCTCAGCTTTGATCACAAAGAAAAATTTAATTGAATTATTTTGCTTTTGATTTTTAACTAGTACCTTACAAATACGTATTAAAATTATTAACATGAAATTTTTATGTCAATATTGGATTCTATATTGCGGTAGTTTTCAGTTGAAAAGCGAGTTCATATTAGTAACATTTAGCAAATACAGGTAAAGAGTAGATTCATATAAGTTGATATTATAGTTTTAGGCTTTTTTAAGTTCCGTATTTCAATGTCGATGAATGTACCGCATGGCCGTGGGTAAGTTACTGTTATTTATATCTGTATCACTTCAAGACTTCACTTGTTCTAACAATTTCTAACTAACACATGCTATCATTTTAACCCTCTCGCATGTATATTAACAAGGTTTTATTTGATTTTCTGGCAGTTGAAATTACTTTTATGGTTATAACTGGCAACACAAAAAAAAATCACTGTAAAATAAAGAAAGGAACATATTTATAATTGGAACTTGATAAAGTTTAAAACTAAATTTTGACGTCGAATTAAATTTATCTATGACTATGTAGGTAATTAACTTTAATTATATACATGTGAATTTAAAGTTTTAACTTTAAATACCAGTAATATGTAGCGTTTATTAACGTTTTGTTAGCTTGCATGAGGCTTGCATTTAGTTGGCTGAATGGTCGTTGGGCTAAATTATCAGGTGCCTCAGTTACTGACGAAATATAATAGTATATTATTTACCTAACAAGGAGGAAACAACCTCCTTACGTTGAGGATTTTTAATTAGTTTGTTCCTTAGGTAAAATATCTACTTTTTTAAAAAGTTTCCTCTTCGGGTATTTAGTGAAAACAAAACCAAGAAAAGGCTGAAGTATTTAGTGATTCCTAAACACGACCAATGCATGATACAATATCCTTAAACATAAAATCCTTTATACGCTTGAGTTTTCGTTAATTCTATACCTATTAATCAAGTTTTCTCTGTCCAGTTGTATAGTTTGAAAATACTAAAATCGCCTAGAGTTATTACGCGTTGGCGTTACTGCCTTAACATGACATTAACGTTGTTACATGTTTGCGGCAGTGAGTAAGGCGCAGGCGCCGGCGCCCCCGCTGCGACTGCCGCTGGGCTGGGCGGGCACCTCGAGCGTTTGCTAGCGAGCGCCGGCGGCGCGTGCCGCCGCCAGACCCTCCGCCCCGCCGCTCGCGCACGCGCATCCCGCGCACGCCTTGCTCGCCGTCGCGCACGCGCTGCTCGCGCCCGCTACACACGCCACCGCGCCCGCCAAGCATGGGAAACAAAAGACTATCGCTCCCCCCGCTGCCACCAAACCAGCGGATCCCCCCGCTGCCACCAAACCAGTGGATCCCCCCGCTGCCACCAAAACGCCCGAACCTACCGCCCGGCCAGAGGACAACGAACTCCCGATCGAGAGCGTCACGATGCCGACGGACGACGTCAGCGACCTCCGCGACGTCGTCGACGCCATCAACCGGCTCTGCGAGACGATGAAGACGTCCGACTACGACGCCGGGGATGATAGTAATGACACTAATGACGCTGAATTGTGCGACGACAGTAAGGTCGGTGAGGTGGAAGTGAAAGTTGAGAGTGAGGCGGAGTTAGTGAGTCCGGAGCAGATCGTGGTGAGCGAGGTGGAGACGTACGTGGCCGAGCTGTGGAGCGACGCGGCCTCGCTGCACGCTGCGCTCGACTCCCCCACACAGGTGGACGACGTAAGTACGGTAGACTTAGATTCATACGTAATCAGAAATGACGTGCCTGTGTCTGTTAGATCGATTGAAGTCACACGAACTGAACACGTCGAGACTGAACCATTAAATGCTTCCCTTAGCCGCGAAGTAGAAGGCGAACTTTTAGATTCATACGCAACTCAAGTCGAAAACGTAAATGTAGCGATAAATCAATCGAATCGTTTCGAGAGTGTAGTGTTTGTAGCTTCGGATCCCGTTTTCGATCCGGAGCCGATAACGGCGTCCTTTGAACCGGCCAGCGAGATGTATTACACTGCGTCGTCCGAAGTGTCCTTACTGTCTGATGTTGAGTTGCCTGACAGAGGTCAGGAGGAGATAGAAGATAGGGAAGCAGTAGCAAGAGACGATAGGAATGGCGTGATGGCCGGCCACGTGGCCGCTATGAGAGAACGCTTCGAAAGTATGACTCGTGCCAACACCCCCTGCCCAGATGTCATGCGATCGATGTCGCCATCTTTAGACGTTTATAGAGACATTACTCCCTCGCCTGATCATTTAGGGTAGTTTTGTATTCCATTTCATATCACAGAACAATTTTGACGTTACATTTTCTAGAAGTTATTCCGACCTCACTATAGACAATGTCAATTTGGGCATTCTAAAGATTAGCTAGTACATTAGAAGTATTCATCAGTATTCAGACGTTCTTTATATAAATTACTCATATTTTAGAAGGCATTCCAAATATAATTAACAATGGGGATGGAACCGGTTTTTATACCAGGCATGAGATTCATTTAGTGAATTTATATAGATAGTCTTTATATACAAGTGCTTTTCCCCATTACTGCCTAATTGCCTCATTTATCTTCACTCCCAATATTTATCTACGAAATTCATATAATCATCACAAAATTGGCTCCAAAAGTATAATCTAATTGCTATTTTGGATATCATGGTATATTTGTATCGTATTTTAGAGGTAAATGGTAAACTTCATTAAGTTAAGGAATGCAAGCATCGAAGTAAAGGAAATAATCGAAGTTATCAGCCATTTCTAAGAGATCAGCTTTTATATCCCACTTCTGATTTGCTACGAGACTCACGCGAAAATTAGACTAAGGGAACTAAGTAACCTCATCGAGTATACAGTATTTAAAAGTAACTGATCTTGATAGTTAATTATAATCATGCGGGTGTACGCAGAGTACAAAAATATATTATAATTATATATTGGATTTTGAATATTATATGTTTTGGTAGTACCGTTAATTTTAAAGCTAATTCTGCGTACTTCCGTATACTGTAACGTGCCAACGGAAATTTCATTAGCGTTCTGGTTGTGAATATCATTTAATTTCACATCTAACACAACATATCGAAAAAGGTTGGGTATAGTTAGCGCTAGCGATTAGTAAAGGGAAACACGGGATGTTAGCATATTCTAGTTCAATTAATCGTATTATAATCCAATAAAAACTTATTTATCGTGATTATCGGGCGCTCAAATTTTTGTAGTTTTTTTTATAAAATATTTGGTACTAGCGGTAACACGTAAAGATTATACCACATTACTTACAGACCAAGTACGAGTAGCATGTTAGAGACGCTTAGCTTAGTATTAAGTATACGAAGCGAAGTTATTTACTGGTTACAGATTAAACTTACGATATTATATTACATTGAACTTGGCATGACGAATCGCAATGCCTATGTACCTACTTGAGGTCACCCTGAATTTAGTGCACTACACATTTTTTAATTTTATTATAATTGTCAGAAATGTGAAGATGTTATCGTGTGAACGTTTTGTAAGATTATTATAATAATTATTTCACATTGTTCAGTTGGAATGCATATTTTATCTTGGTGCTGTGATTATCTTTCAGACTTTGTTGTTCCATAAAAAAGCTTGTTTCTCATAGACATGTACCTATTCATTAAACAAGAATTTAGAAATATCTACTTCCTCCTTCCATCCTAGTTCCTCATACTATTATCACATTTCTTTATTTAAATATTTGTACTAGAGTAGCCTCAATATACTGTCCAATAGAATAGTTCCTCATATTAACCCTAAATTAGCTAGATAGTAATAACTTATTTCGAAGTGGCAGTTGGACAAGTCATTGTCTGCTGTCCAAGTCGAAAACGAAATGTAGACAATTCTCATAATAATTAAATCAATTAATTGGCAAATGCATTAGTAAATTTCGTTTACTAATAATATTTATAGTTTTTATTTTAGTCTATCCGGGAATGTGTTACAGGAAAATGTATCCGTTGCCATGCAGTCAGCAACATGTCATTAGGACTATTGCATGATAATATGTTTTATATAAATAGTATAATTCCGAACTTACCTATTAAGTCCGAGATACTTTTGTCAGTGTCATTTAAATACAACGCCTAAAATGTCTGTATCGAACTATCGACTAACTCAAACGGGAGACTAAAAATACTGTGTACGCATAATCCCACGTCGTCAATAAGGAACATCGACGGACAGGACGTTAATCACCGATATTAATTACGATGTGTCCCTAATGGTCTCTGGGGAATTTTGTAGTCTTGGGCTTCAAGGACAAAAGTATCTCGGCTGCGCAGGCCAATATACTTACTGGTCTGATGTAGGTAAAATCCTTTCTTCTTTTGGTCGCCTGTCCAGGTACTGTTGTCATTTATTATAATCTAAGGTATGTTGCATTTATTTTTAAATGCAAGCCCGTTCCTCAACGTACAGTCCATCATTATTATGTGTCAAGTCATTCCAATCAATAATCCTTGAAAACTATTTTGCTATTAGCAGTTTCTGCACTACCCTCTGTGCTATAATTTAACAAGATGGGCTGTCCAACTTTGATCTAGTAGTCAAATCACCGTCAGTAATTAGTGAGCAATCTAAACATTGAAAGAATTAAGTTATTATGCCACCCGAAGACCTCCATAATGATTTAGCGAAGACATTCAATTTATCGAACACGTTCGCAGTTAATATCAAACGCATCGGGCTATGGCCAATTCAATGGCATATCGCCATCATAGTTGTTTTTAAAAGCTGTACCATTTTCTGTAAGTTCAGTTAGTCTGTAATTAACCCTAATTTTCATCTATTTTTAACTAGCATTTAGACCTTGATAGTAATTTTTCGAAAACCAAGGGTCTCATGTCTATTGGGCCAGACATGTGATAGATTAATTTGTTCTTTGATTTTGCATGTGTGTGATATCTTGTGCATGTCCACGTCATCCGCGACACATTATCGTTAAGGGTACAAGGGTTGTTCAGCTACTATCTATATTATACACAGCTAGTGTGGAACAAACATTTAGATAAATCTGCGTTGTTATTACGTGTTTTCTGAACAACATTGTTACCTTGGCATGCTTGTTACAGACGTTGCTTACACATCTCCAAATATTTTATATTATTCTGCTATCAAAAAATAGCTATGTGTATTGTCTATTTTATCAAATATTTATTAGAAAGAGTATTTGTTTTTCTTGTTATCTTTTTTATTGGATTTAACATTATTAAACCTGGTATTAACTGTAATGCAATGTTCTTGTTGCAAGCTTGCCAAGTCTCATGTGATTGTGTATTGTCTATTGCTCAACATTTGCATTGAGCTGTTTTGATTACACTAAATATAATTATTGGTAGGTTTGATAAGTACTCAATTGAAGGCATTTTTATTTATTTTTCCAACATGTTTTAAGTTTCGTAAAATAATTTCTGTTGTCAGCTCTATGTAAATGTTAACTCTTTGAACTATCGAAGCGCTGCAAACTTGTCCAGTATTGGATACAAAATTGCAGATTATTCTTTTTCTCTTCTCCCTCTTCAGTTTTCATCCTAACATGGTTTACATTCAATGACATTTAACCAACTAATCTCGTAAGTGTTATAATGGATTGTGACGTCAGTCTGTTCATCAAGGAATGTAACTTAAATTTTCCTTAGTTTATGGGTAAAATTATATTATTCAAGACTGGTCACGTTTGCCATAGTTATGTAGTTCTACTTATACTGTATGTATGTATGTATGTTTGTTTGTATGTATTACTTACGCTTCGTCGTGTTAAGCTCGTTGTAACAGCCGTTGTCGTTCAAGTTGCCATGTATGTTAGACATATAGTTATTGTTAAAACACTTACTTTTAAAACAACAATTTGTTTAATGTAATTATCTGTTATTTTTTTAACAAAATGTTTTATCAATTACATATTGCGTTGGTTTAATGGTGATACTAGTTAAGTAGGTTTTATATCGTAAGCCTGTTCTTATTATATTATATAGGATTTGGTATTAATATTTCGTCTAAACAGTCTAGTGAATAGTTGTCGTGTAATATAAACGTGTTATGTATACAAGCGTCTTTTTATTGTAAAGTACTCCAATATACAGCTTAGTTAACAAAAAGTTCATTTTACTAGGAGCAAACTGAGGCCGTCTTCAACTGGGAACTGTCGTCGGGCTCATCGCGAAATCTGCGTTTAGAAATTGATGCATTTATATAGATAGACCACAAAATTCAGTCAGTTCCCAGCCTCAGCCGGTACGTACGGTGCATAAATCAAAAGCAAACATTCAAATCCAGAGCATTTATTGAGTAAAATAGTCAAAATTCTACAAGAATAGGCAAACGTCACAACTTCACGTGGAAACGCTTATGAAAAAAAATTTCAAGGCAAAGAACATTTACATATCGTCGGGACGCTTACACACACCTCGACACCGGAATCGAACGGAGATTAATGTAGGGAGGTCGCGGCGCCGGGGGCCGCCAATCCAACAACGCGAGTTGTGACGGACGTCGCCTGAGCGGTCAGGGAACTGCCGGCCCCGCGCCCTTACCTGCCCGCACCTGCCCCTGTCTGCCCGCGTCTGCCCGCGCCTGCCCGCGCCGCTACCGGTAGCGCGGCACCATGTGCTGCAGCCCCGGCATGCCCGGGAACATGCCCATGGGCATGACGCCGCCCATGCCGCCCACGCTGCCCACGCCGCCCATGCCGCCCACGCCGCCCGGCAGCAGCATCCCTGCACACAGCGCGAGTCAGAGCGGGTCGCGGCGGGCGCGCCAGCAACAGGGGACGCTCGGTCCAACACCCAGCGGTGTGACTGTACTACAATCGCCTGTCGCCCGGACCTCGCCCGGACCACCACCGGTCGCCCCCTCCCGCCCCAGTGGCGACGTAAGGTGCAGTAAGCGAAGGAACACAGGTAGGTAGGATAATAGGATAAGTAATTCACATGAAAAATCACACTTTCAAAATACGGCGATGTGTTCGAATTCCGGAGTACATGCATGTCGGGCTGGCGCGGACGCGACCGCGAGCGAGCGCCGGCGACGACTATCCTCGATACATGCACATCTTAAAGCGACAAAACTACTGTACGTAAATATAATATTAGTGTACCCACCCGTGAACCGACAAGGGGTCGCATCGGATGCGACGCTACGAGAGTCGAGACAGTATGGAGCTACTACATAAAGCGAATCCATTAAGGAATGTCAATAAAATTACCGCTCATTTTCGAATCCGACGGTCCGATAGTGCGGATGGCACATCGAAGCCTCAGTTTTAGTCTTGAGTGTTACGCACGGGTCGGGTCGGCTCTATGGGGGAGGCGGAGATCGCCCGGTGTTAGTGGGTGTTAGGGCTGGTGAGGTGTCGTGAGTATCGTGAGTACTGTGAGTACTGTGAGTGATGTCAGTACGTGAGTATCGGACGAGCTGTTACACTGATACAGTGTGTACATTGTGTACAGAGCCGAGCGGCGCAGCCTCGCTATGTCCGTCTCGTATAAACATATGGAACGATAAACTAACTCGCCGGTGGTTGGTGCCCTGCCGTGGAAAACAGAAATAAAATTGGACACGACAAAGCACAATTTATTTGAGAATCCTTATGACACTACTGACTCCATTTTCCACGCAGATATGTCAATTGTACATCTAGTTACAGTCATGTATGTATAGGTAAGAAAAAATATAATTGAGCAAACCTAAAAATTAAAACTACAACATATTAACACTATCGTAATAGAAACACTTGACACTAAACCAACCATTCTAACTTACACAATCCTAAAACATGTAAATGCAGGTAAAGTCTATCATCAGTAATACAATCAATTTTGTTGTACTGATTTCAATTCATCGTTAAAAAAATATGAATGTATACCTAGTCTCGTATTACTCTTGAGAATGTGCAAAAGCAGTCTTTTAGCCTTTTTGAATCACAATAAATGATTACGGATTAACAACATACATAAGTTTGAAACAAAACTGGACTGTAAATATCAATACATTACATAATTAGAAGTAATGTGACCTATCTGTAACAAACTGAGTGCAACAAGTGGCGTGGTCTCGGCCTAGTATAGGATATCGAAGTACCTTAACTATGGATGCTGTAATCTGTAAAAACAGCAACATTTGTAGTCTTATGTTTGAACATTGTAAATTGTAAAACTTAAAAAAATCTAAACGTATTCATGTAGATTTATGCTGGTACATTTCTACAAAACACAACGTCATATACCAATATAAATCATCAATTTTGCTAACACATTATAATGTAATGATTGATTTATCTTGTGTTCAACAATATATTGGTTGCAAATCGACGCCGCAGTTGGATAGTCACCTACAGTTTTTCAATGGAGTACATTACGCCCTTGAAAGATTAAATACAATATACCCATTACCTCCTAAACTCTTACAATAAGAGATGACATATCATTCGGATCTCTTTAAAAGTTTTCACAATTATACATTTTAGAAGAAATATAGCCTAATATCCAAGTCTAACTTTCTATAACACCTTATCAAGAAATAATTTTTCACACCATTTAGTAACTACATAATTTCATAATCATCTATAAATTCATTGGACTACTAATTAATTTTAATAAAAACATTTTTGAAATATATTCTTACAATTTTGGAACAATTAAATGTTTTATCACTCGTAAGTCATAGAAAATGGCTGGAAATATTAGACAGATAATTATAAAAAAGAAACCAAAACCGAGGAATAACCAATTAATGTATTTATTAATAAAAATTATCCTATTCCTAATAAAACCTAAAAGACAATTTAAAAAACGCATCGCCGATTTGCAACCAGTTGTTTAAACATCATACGTCATCGTTCACCACGCCAATCTACAATTACATCTAAAATGGTATCGCCCCAACTTTTTTTACATTTTCAGTCTATCACACGTATGGCATAACAAAATCTCTAGAAAAATATCCAGTTTAGTAGTAAAGCTAATAACCATACATCCACTATTTACGCAACCATTTTAGAACCAATCTGATTGGCGTGTAATGCACGTGTGGTCCTATAGGTATAATTCTCGTCATTGCATCGTCGGACCGACTGAGAACTGGTTTTGATAGGCAATAGAACAACATTAGTTATAAACCGTCAACCTCATGACCTAAAAGGTTGCCCATTTATTACCATTCGAGTACTATTGCCTAGTCAAAACCAAGGTTGAACTTTCTCATCTTTGTACAGTGTTCGTCAAAAAGTTATATTGGTCATCAAAACAGATCATCGGCATCGGCTGGCTTCGGTTCAATTTACTGTTCTCGTCGCCAAGTATGAACGTTGGGCGCCAAATTCGAAGCTTACCGAATATAGCCGATAAAAAAGACGAATTCACACGAGTCGATTTCCGCACAAATAGGTAGAGTTCCCAGGTAAGAAAAGAAATTACTTACTGATTAAACAATTTTTCCGTGGCTTTAATGAATTTTATTTTATAAATTATTGTATGTATTTGATGGAATGCAATTTGTTGGTGAGACTTGACTCTGACCTTTTATTTGACATGTTTTATTATTATTTTATTGTTATTACTTATTAATATTATTATTGTTTCGTGTTCCATTTTTTGTGTAATTTCTATTTGTAATTTATAAATTGTATCCATTAGTGTAATTGACGAAGCCCGTCCTAATGAAATATAAATATTTAGTTCGGTCCCTTTTCTATTTGCATTCTGTGTTAGACTAATTTGCTACTTGAAAGCGTTTTATTTACGTATTGGTTGTATATCTTTTTAAATAAACGCTCAAAGGTTGTATGATCCCCAGTCGAATAAATAAATCTTGAACAAAAATAATAAGATAAAAATAATAATTGTACCATGTAATATAGTTTCTTTCATGCGTAATGAACTGATTGATTATAGTAATAGCGGCTTTGTGAAGCGGTCGGTAATCGACTCGTGATATTAAACAGACTCGTCATTCTTTATTTTTCGTGTTTCGGTGTTTAAAAGACTATTTTAGAAGAGAAACGAAGATAAGCGAGAGCTATGAATAAACTAAACGCACTGCAAATAGCTTTGCCCTATACAACTCTCAGACGGACACTGTCAAACGCTTGGAACGTAGAGATCGCTTACTTTAAAAATGAACACCCATTTAATATTAACATTATAACCCGTGAGTGCCTACATAGTTATAACTACATAGTACACAAGTTATAACAATAATATAATGTACACCATTTTTCAAGTACACACTCTCTACGTCACACCCCTGAAACGCGATAGACTACGGTGAGCGGGGGGCGAGGTAACGTCTGAATGGATCATTTAATTGCCTAAATCTGTGTAAGATATACATTGGATGGACAACATCGCGCCAATTTTGCATTTATTGACAGTGCGAAACGATTTTTTATTGCGAGATGAAAACTGCTGTAGTTGGGTGTCGAAAAAGGAATTAGACAAAAAAATCTGCGAACTGTCGCTTGGTAGCGAAGACTCGAATGATCGTCTATCGAATGAGTTACACCCTATACAGGGTTCCTATTTTAGGGGCCCGCGGGGTGCGCCAAGTCATTGTCATTGAACTAAGCGACATAGTTTCTTAGTGATTAAACAATAAAATTCAAGTTGCTTAAACATGTACAGCCATAATCAAAAATCGGAATCTGAATAGTGATGACAGAACTGAAAGGGTTTCCATGGATAAATTATTATTTAAAAACTACAATAAAGCAACAGCGACACATTACGATATTGTGATTTCCATATATTTTTGATGCGGACTGTATAGTCGAAATTCATTCACGTCAAAATACAGTTCATTATACTTTATTAATGTCTTCCAGAAACCCTTTTATTTCCCCACGAAAACTAAAGATTATGTCATTAATGACATCACATTATTCACAAAAATCGCCAACGTCCCCGCCCGCTCACCGCGGCAATCGTCGTATTGCCGTACGTATGTTATCGCACGTACGTACGAGCGAGCAAACGTACGTAACTATACTCCGTTTTCAGACGTGTCCTATTTGGTAAACAAACTTACAGTGGCTTTTAATCTCAATTTGTAATTTAAAAATTATCCAGACTTTCAGTAGAAAGCAATTTAAAAATAAATGGTAAATAATGAAAAAAAAATTGTTTACTATTATTTTTTTAAACAAACAAATATTAAAAAAAAGTAGCACAAAGATTGTTTACCAAAAACGACGTTCAAAAAACGAATCCACCCTAACGGTTGTAATACTGCGCATACGCATACTGCGGATACTGACCGGGCTGTAGGTGTCGCACGAGGTTGAACTGCGGCATGACGGGCAGCATGCCGACCACGGGCGGCATGGACACGGGCACACCCACGCCCACGCCCACACGCTGAGGTAGCACGCCCACGCCCACCATCTGCTGCATCATGGGGCGGCGCATCGCGGCCGCGGCGGCCTGCTGTTGCCGCGCCGCTGCGGCCACTGCGGCTGACATGTGCGCTGCCACCTGTCGGGGGGCAAGTGTGATAACTAGGTTGCTACGGACAAGTAGTCTAAACTAATATTAAAAATAGGAAACTTCTTTCTTTATTGTTTGTAATGTACTTAGCTAGATTTACTAGGTACTACAGGCTGCTTCAACATGAGTTGCATAAGTAGCCATAGTGTCATTTAATCTGTAACTGTTAATAAGAAAAAAATAAGTACCGAGTTTCTTGCCTCTTCTACTCCTAGTTGCCACTCACGGTAGGCATTTGTTGAAGCGATGTGGTAGTTTACTTTTGAAGTGTTTGAAACCAACTTGAATAAATTTTATCACTTAGGTTAAATATATGTACAAACATTAGACAGGGAATACGAATAGTAACAGATATTGTCAAAAGTATTTTAGAATCAAATTGTTCTGAAGAGCTTAGAGATTATTTCAAATTCAAAATTTATAAATGAAGAACTGAAGCTTACTACAGTCCACTATCAAACTTTACCAAATAAATTTACTAATAACAGATGCAAGGATACCAAATTGAAATAAGTGGATAAGCAAATTATAAACACAATGTTTTGTATAAAACATTAAGAAGTTCAAACACACAATGAATAGAAAAACAAAAGGTTACATTAGTTAGTATTAATTGGTTGGTTGGTTGTAAACTTGATGTGCACATGTAACATCTATAATTTGGTATTTTTCATGGGACGTTAAAAATGTTATATTAATCCCAAGGCCGTCTTTAATCTATTAGAGGCTTTAGGCATATTAAGATAATGGGTCCCTATGACTTTGACAGAACACTATTTTTATGTTAGAATAAACAAAGAAAGGAAATAAGCAAGCTTCTAGTTTTTTTTTATTGATTTATCTAAGCATGCTGAAATCGAAAAGCCTAATTTTTGGGCGATAGTAATAATTAAATTAAAAAAGTTTTTCGGTAATAAATATCGGTTTAGTGATCTGGCAGTAACTAGGGGGCCCCTATCGATCACGGGCCCCTGGGCACTTGCCCAGAGTGCCCAGTGGGAAAGAGGGGTCTGATTAATCCACTAGCTCAATTCTTGACTAAGTTATTTATTTATATATATAAAGACTATGAAATAAATGTTGTTTTATTTTTCTTCATTACACAGTAAACCATTATACATGATTTACGAAGCTATCTACATAATTTAGGTCCCATTAATTTGGTAATTCCTGCTTATACTAAGTATGGAAAATCCTTATAATTCTTATTTACAACTTGAAAACAATTATCATTCTCGTCCATGAATTTTTTTTATAATTATATTGGATGTGTCAATGCCTTTTACAAAATAAATGTACACAATTAAACACTTTAAGAGATAAATTCATTAATTGAATTTTGTGATACTTAACAGACAGACATACTGTTTTATTATGTGCTGTTTTCCCAAGTTTAGAAAGTTAATCTGTCATGTTGTTATAAATCGCGTGATAGGTTTAATGTTAATAACTGACATTGAACATGCTATTGTCTGACACCGTCGCTCGACCTAAATATATAGTGCCTTACTGCATCATGCGTAATACGATAATTTAAATATGATCTTTGATTTACCATCAACGTATTTTACGTGTGGCTACACTCCATCAATATGATTATCGATAAGGTTATTACGTTGGTCCGCACTAGGGTCACTTAAGGTTGACAATATGACTGAGATGAACCGATACTAAACATATTTAATGTCAATTAGTTATGGACTCCTTATGACTAAATAAATGAACGGTTCTGAGTTGGGGAGCAAAATAACACTGGAGGTTTATTAAGGAATTAATGAATGAATTAATAAAGCGGAAATTAACGATGAATTCGTATTGATGCTTCAATGATTACTGGGTATTATTATTGGATACGTAGATTAATGTTAAAAACCTAAGCAACAACTAGGATTCAAATATGACGAATATGACTCAACTACTGTTCTATTCTATATTCTAAATTTTTCTAATGGTAGTTAAGCTCAAAACCAAACGTTAAATACAACCAAACAACAAATATAATAAAGAAAGTATCACGTACAGAATATATTACCTCTGCCTGACTAGTGCTAGGCGTAATCATAGGGGGCGCTGGGGTAGGCGGGGCGTCGGGTTTCGGCTTCGGCCGATACTTGGCGTGTCGAGCCCGGATCTCCTCTAGGGAAACGTCTTCTGGAGGGTGGATGATCTTGGAGCCGGCCCCCGTAGCGGTCACTAGAGGGCACGCGTTGGCTGCGGGCGGACGCACTTCGCCGTTCTCTTTGGGCTCCGAAGAGGTCGCTGTTGACGTCGTCGGCGGGGCGCTTATTGTTGCGTTGCTGTGGAATGAGAAAGACTGAATTAAAGTACGTTTTTATATGATACTAGCAAGCCCTGTCTTCGGACGGGTAGAACATAATCTCTATAATGCCTACATTTTTTTCTGTCGTAGAACTGAATCTCTAGATTAAAATGTAACTGATGTTCATTGTTCTTCTTCATTGTTATTTGGAGTACTTTTTAACAGACTTCTAAAAATAGGTTCTCTTATGGCTTCAACCCATTAATGGCCCACTACTGGGCACGGGTCTCTTCTCGTGAGGAGGCCTAGAGCATACTCCACCACGCTGCTCCAGTGCGGATTGGTGGAGGGTTCTCCTATAATATGTATGTATTACATCATTAAGAAAAAAAAAGTTTTATTTTATACTCTTCCACACAAACATATATGTACTGTAATTGAGGTAAAAATATATCAAGAGTAGTAATTACCTATACGCAGGGAAGGTGGGTTTATTCGGCGTTGAGGAGGGAACGCTCGCCGCCGGAAACAGAGGCCTCATGCCCGGCATCATTAACCTGAAAGAGAACATCACAATCTAAACATAATATAACATATACATTTTTTAATTTATAAAACCCCTGACAGTTTTATTTACATTTAACATAGCTATGAACTATCTTGATTACGTCAGTTTTCAAACAAAAAAAACTAGCATCATAAGGGGCCATCCATAAATTACGTCACACTTGGGGGGGGGGGGGGTCGATGTAGTGTGACATTGTGTGATAAGGGGTGGGAGGTGGTCCTTTTCGTGACGTCACATTTTGAAATCGAATAATTATGTATAGGTAAATATAAAAAAACAATTAATGGAAATAAAACTTATTTCGGAACTGCTGTTTTAATTTAATAATTTCTAGGTGTAAAAATTTCATAATATGTGACGTCACACTAGGGGGAGGTCTCACAAATGTGACCAGCTGTGACAAGGAGGGGGGGGGGGGGGGGGGGGGGGAGGGTCCAAAAGTCATTGAAATTAGTTTGACGTAATTTATGGATGGCCCCTAATCAGTCCATGGATTCGTTTAGGAGCTACGATGCACAGACAGATGTCAAACTTACATATAAACGCTCGTCTGTTTACGATGGGGGTTAAAAATGTATTTATTATTGTTACGAGGAATATTATTTATCAATTTATCTATTATTACGTAGATACAACGGTAGTAGTTACAACGAATGACGTAGGACGTGTGACCTATTTCGGCACAAACTTTTGCCACAGCTGTAAAATACGACGGCCATAATTTTTCGATGCAGATTTTTCATCGCTATAAAAGTTGGCCTTGTGCCAAACCGCATAAAAGTACTATCTTCTCAAACACTTCACATCAAATCAGGTGAATTGCTATAGATTGGACTCGATCAAAAGAGAACTCTTCAATACGAGAGATGTTTTGTAAGCCCTATCTATGCCTTAACACTAAATAGTATTAGACAGTCTCTGTGTGTTTGAACACGATGCCGGGCGAATTTACCAATGGATAATAATAGATGAGGTAGTTAATAGACGTATAAACGTTAAGTAAGGTATAGCCTAAGATCCGGCCGCAAAATTCTGTGCTCATCTGTTTTTTAATACAAACCAAATTTTTATGAATATTTATAATGAGGAGAATATAGAATGACCAGGTTGCCTATCAAAATTTGGCCGCTAGTATTTTTAATTAAATTATTTTTAATTTATTTTTGGGAAAAAATTTCACTCACTTGTTTTTTAAATAAAACCTCATCTACAGCCGGCAACCCTTATTTGCGGCCGGATTTAAGTAGGCAACCATATACGATAGTAAATAGAAAAAAAATTAGCTTTAATTTGAGATATAATTTATAAATGTACGTTATGAACGTATAAACGTGTCGAAATCATACCTGTTTACACCAGGCTGCGAAGAGGTTGCGGCCGTTTGCGCAAAGGCAACCGTGATTTTTTAGAATCTTTATATAAGTGGCCGTGACGTAGATGAGGTTTTATTTAAAAAACAAGTGAACGAAATTTTTGCCCAAAAATAAATTAAAAATAATTTAATTAAAAATACTAGCGGCCAAATTTTGATAGGCAACCTAGTCATTCTATATTCTCCTCATTATAAATATTCATAAAAATTTGGTTTGTATTAAAAAACAGATGAGCACAGAATTTTGCGGCCGGATCTTAGGCTAGTATAAAAACAAAAAAATCGATGTTATTTGTATAATCACGATATTAGTATAACATTTGCTATAACAAATGTTACTCGATATTTTTCAGGCGATTTAAAAAAATATGTATACTATAAAACATACATGTAAAACAGCATTTCAATTAGAAATTGAAATTTTTAAACGCCATTGTAACTTCTCCCAAATCAAAATACCTAAGAGATAATTAAAAACAAACTACAGCCGTTGTTATGATCACTCTCCGCTTAATTATTTTAATTAATAATAATTTACGCTTAATTTAAGTGTGGATTTAAATCCAATTCAAAATCATTTTAATAGGTATCATTGATATACATACTACCACCATTTGATTTGATCTTTATGATTGCTAGCCAATTGTAATTTTTTTGAACTACATGCTTGAAAACATAAAATAACAAAAAAAAAAAAAAAAAACCCACCTGCGTAAAAAAACTAAACAGAAAAAATCAAGCCCAGTAGTTTAGAATGTTGCTAAAAGTAATACTGAACAACTTAACCATAGAAGGATTAACAGTCGGAACTCATTATTCAATCAATCAAATCTTGTTTGTTTTTTCTCAAGCAACCCTGTAAAAAAAATGGGTCCCGACTGTTAATTCTTCTATGGTGTAGTTGTTCAGTATTACTTTTAACAACATTCTAAACTACTAATGGTTTTTTTTTGTTTTTTTACGCAGTCGGGTTTTTTGATTTTTTAATATATTTTTTTTATTTTATACTTTTTAGTTAGGATTCATTGTGCTTCCTTATTGGGATCATAAAACGGAAAAAAAAATTTAATGATGTTTTATTATCATTCAATTAAGAAAGTACCGTTCTGGCAGGCATCAAGCGGGTGCACCCCTGTCCCTGTGGTAAAACTCACAATGTTATCATTTCATTAAGGGAGTTAGTAAATTACCGAAAATGGTTGTTTCAACAACTATAAATTCTTATATATCCTAAACTGTTACTTAAAATGAAAAATGATGAAAGGAACCTAAAAATCATTTTTGAATACCTATTCAACGATGCCCCACTTGACGTAATTCGTCGATTTTTTTTTCATTTAGACAATATGGCGTCTGGTTGTCCCTGTGGTGAATTTTATTTCTTGTCATGTCTTTAGTGACACTCGCAAGGTTAAGACGAATCGACTGACGTAAAAATCATCATCACCGATCAACCCGTTTGGTCTCTACAACACCACATAGGAACACCCATACATACATACATAGACTGATAAACACATTACCGTCCACGGAACACAGACACAAGTGGAAATGGTACAAGTGTTGATTAGTATGGGAACCGTGCTAGCCAAATAAACACAAGGAAATCCATAATCGTATTATTTACAACTAAGAAACTCACATTTTAATTGGTTGTTACTTGTCAACTACGAATAGTCTAAGAAACTCGCTGTTTATAGTTGAAAATGCACCTTAAACTTTGATGTTAATTCTTATTTTTCCATGTCTTATTCAGTGATCTTAGAACCTTTATCAATTATGATCATAATACTTTTCAAGTTTATCTATCCACCGCTAGATGGCAGTATTCTGCGTTACAAGTAATATATACTTAACATCTTTACTAATAAGGTTGACAATACAATATCATACAATGTCAATCTTATGGAAAATAATTAAATAATTCCATCTACTGAACGCTAGATGTCGTGACTGGAGTCTACAATAGATTGAATAGCAACCTTACAAGGTATAGCGATAAGTTACATTTTTGGTTAACAACATCATACTGTGTTTGGTTTAGGCTTAGAGATGTGCGTTGTGCTTTTTGCCGGGTTATCGATATTTATATTGAAACTGGTACTGTCCGAGTGTCCGACATCATAAGATGTAGACCCGTCATATTGGTACTTAAACTTCTTGTTTTTGTACTGCCTATGTGAACACTTGATCATTATTTTGAAAGCTTATATCTCAAACACACGGATCTAAAAAAAGACGGACGTGATCCCAACAAGAAATTCAGTGAAGCACCCATAGTAATACCAACTCTCTATTCGTACAAGTACACACACCCACACATTGACACCATACTGCGTCAATCGCGAATCAAAAATTACGCACACATGGAAAGCTGGCGGCCATTGCTATGCTTCACTCTCGATTAGACAAGGTTACGTCAGTCTTTTTTTAGGTCCGTGCTCAAACATTACGAGGCGTAGACGTGACCGTAGCAATTTTTATCAACCTTAGCTATCTAAACAGTCACGGAATACCAAGCCTAGGCATTTTTAGCAACGAAAATAAATATACTTTAATTATTATGTCAATAAGTGAAATTTCAATGAAGCTAAACGAAGCTACAAAAACAATGCTGATATGAACTGGGATGCATTTCAACCTTAACATTATACAAATAAGGTAAATTTATTTTCTTGGAATTACATTTCTTAGACATGCTGTGCCAGTCACGCGCATGGGCTTATATTCCTCGTCAGGATCCTAGATTATGTACCAATGATTTCAAATAAAAAAAATCATTCATATTAATTTTATACATTTTTATGATACAACACAATACTTTATTGCACACCAAATAGCAGAACTGTACATACATATGACACATATCCCTAAAATAAAAAAAGAATATTATTATTATAATAAAATTGTAATATTCATATTATGAAATACTTTTAACTAAAAATAAAATTACAAAACTGCCGATATTCATATATTTGTACCCCATCCCTGCCCGAGTAGCAGAAAATGTTCTAGAAAACAATAGCCGAGTAGCAATATTATCTAAAACATAAAACGAACCTTATTGCCAAGTGACTGAGTAGCTTTTTGATCATAAATTATATTATTTCCTTTATTTATGTGTTTTGAATTTGAATTATTACAAAATAAATAAAAAACTAGGCTTATTTGTGGTATAAAACACGGCCATTAAATAAATTCATTGCTCGCTATTATTCCTGCCCTCCAAAATTGCACATTAAGGCATATTTACGTAATTTAAGACAAATTTTATTTTACGTAATGCACAACCGACGCAGCTCAGTGACAGTTGAGTTATGCCGGCAAGTATGCGGAGCTCCTCTTAATGTTAGTCGCTGTGCCACGCCCACATCGCACTTCCACTGGTGTCTGTGTTCCGTGTTACCGTCCTTTGCGTCCTACGCGCAGTCGGGTAAAAAATGCAGATTCGGACCGAAATAAAATCAAAATAGTTCACGAATCGATTTCGTAAAATTATTCGTTCCAATTCAAAGCTGAATTTCAAACCAGTAAGAGTATTACAAATCTGCGCATTACATGCCACTGCTTATTTCAATGTGTAATCACATCCTTACAAGTCTAACAGAATAATACAAAAGGCTATTATAAATACAGTATTAAATTAACGATCGTTGAATATAAACACAATAGTTTATCTTTTTCATTATTTCTAATGCATGGACTGAATAAAATAAATAAATGTTCTTTCTTACACACACATCTCCGAATTAGATTTCCCTGTGTTTCAGGTGGAATAACACAACTACTACTGACAGTGCTGGTTATTTTGTATTTTTTTACATGAAGATTTTTTTTCCATATTATATCTTGAAAAAATATATTTTCACACCTACCTACCTACTGCTTATTTATTATGGTACTGAAATTTCATTCCACCAATATATCAGATCTGTAAGATCCACTATTGTTGGATCTTTGTACATTTGAATGAATGTGGGAGAACGTACAAAAATATATTTTTTTTTTGAATTTTCAAAAACCTAAGGGATGATGACCCAACCGCTTGATGCCTGCCAGAACGGTACTTTCTTAATAATTGAATGATAATAAAACATTTAAAAAAATTCTAGCTCCATGGGAAACGGGTTAGTCAGATGGTTCAGTAGCTCTCAGACTAAAATACAGGGTGTCCCAGCGCCAAGTGACCACCCGGCGTCTATTGATTATTTGGACAAAACTATAAACAAAATTCCAATAAAGTACAGGTCTAATCGGTTTAGTTTTTTTTTATTAGCTTTTTAATTTTTTTGGAAAAAAACCTGACTTGCTGCACTATTTTCGACATATTTTTTTTGTTTTTACATTTATTTTCATTCTGTTTTTTTTATTTACCAGTTGTTATCATAGTTTATCTATTCGAGGTATAAAATCTACCCAAGATTAAATGGAATATATTTTTTAAAGATATTAACTGAATTCTTTTTGAAAAAAATTACCCTTTTTTATTTAATTTCGCTAAAAAGTTGGAAAAATGCCCGATGAATATTATTATTTTATCAATTATTATTAAATTACATGATATTACCAACAAAATATCAAAAACATGTTTGTAGTTATCTAAATCATTTACCGAACTACAAACTCTTGAAATATGCACCCTATTTTCGATAATAAGAAGAGTAGACTTTTAAAACCAGGCTAGTGGAACATTTAAGTGTCTTACTATCAAAAATACCTTTTGCCTGTTGATAGAATAATTTTAAATGAAAGGAGATAATAAAAACAAGTGCAAAATTAAATCATTTATTAAAAAAAACAGTAATTAATTCATAAAATTTTCGAAATGACCACCATTGGCATTAATACAGGCTAAGGCTCTAAATGACATCCTTTGACTCGTTATTTGCACTTCAAAAGCTTCGCTCCTATTTCTGTAGCAGCAGCATCAATCCTCTGTTTCAATTGAGACCTTGGAGGACCATGCTACTGGACCACCTCTCTCTCGGTCTCCTGATTTATCGCCTCTTGATTATTATTTTTGGGGCTACATGAAACAAAAAGTGTATGCTGTGCCAATAGCTACGAGAGAACAATTGAAGCAAAGGATTGATGCTGTTGCTACAGAAATAGGAGCAAAACCTTTCGGAAATGCAAAGAACGACTGAAAGGATGTCATTTAGAGCCTTAGCCTGTATTAATGCCAATGGTGGTCATTTCGGAAATTTTATGAATTAATTACTGTTTTTTTTTAATAGATGATTTAATTTTGCACTTGTTTTTATTATCTCCTTTCATTTAAAATTATTCTATCAACAGGCAAAAGGTATTTTTGATAGTAAGACACTTAAATGTTCCACTAGCCTGGTTTTAAAAGTCTACTCTTCTTATTATCGAAAATAGGGTGCATATTTCAAGAGTTTGTAGTTCGGTAAATGATTTAGATAACTACAAACATGTTATTGAGATTTTGTAGGTAATATCATGTAATTTAATAATAATTGATAAAATAATAATATTCATGGGGCATTTTTCCAACTTTTTAGCGAAATTAAATAAAAAAGGGTAATTTTTTTCAAAAAAAATTCAGTTAATGTCTTTGAAAAATATATTCCATTTAATTTTGGGTAGATTTTATTAGAGTCCGACCGAAACTGGTTTTTTAGCCGAAACCGAAACCGAACCTTCGGCCTTAGTTCCAGTTTCGGCCGAAACCGAAACCGAAACCGAAACTTAGGGTGAGGCCAAACGAGCGTATTTTTGGAGCTGTGAGTCACGTGAAATGAGCTGGTTTCATACAAATATATATATATAGGTATTGAAATATAGCGTGTTTTTTACACATTTGTATACGTGCCTTGAGTTCGATAAACTTATTTCTTATTACATAGACGGCAAAAATTCGAAAAAAAAAATGTATTTATGAATGAGCGCTGTTTTAACCCCCGACGAAAAAGAGGTTTGTCATAAGTTTGACGTGTCTGTGTATCTGTTGTATGTCTGTGCATCGTCGCTCCCAAACGGAGAAACGAAGGTGACTAAATCGAAAGTGTTCTTAGCTATGTTTAGTGTATATCAAGCTGTCGGGCCTCACTCAATTAATGTAAGTATAGGCGAAATTTACATAACGTAATTTATTTGTGAACCGTTTGAAATAAAACAAACACTAAATGTTAACCCAAGCTCACTACAATATGTATAAGCCAGTGAAAACCGCAGCTAAATCTGTTAAGCCGTTCCTGAGATTAGCCGGAACAAACGCACAGACAAATAAACACAAATTAATTTTTATTTAATCTATTATGGCTAATACATACCCCTATTAAAAGTTTTACTCAAATATTAGTACAGTTACAGTTTCATTATATGGCTATGACGATGATGGTATATACCTACAGACAGTTAAATGGTGTTAGATAAAATGAAAAAAAAAACAATAAAATTAAAGTCCTATGCTCAACATAGGCCTATGCAAATGAGCGCCAAAGCACCCTGTCAATTAATTAATGAACAAATAAAATAAACATGTTAAATTAATGACTTCACTTGAAAAGTCAGTGCCCACGAGTTAGCCGCGAATTAAGCATGACGACGAAATTACGCATGACAATGCACGAACAGAGTTTCGGTTTCGGTTTCGGTCAAATTTTGCCAAAACCGAAACTAGATTTTTTGGCCGAAACTGGCCGAAACCGAAACCGAAAGTTCGGTCGGTCTCTAGATTTTATACCTCGAATAGATAAACTATGATAACAACTGGTAAATAAAAAAAACAGAATGAAAACAAATGTAAAAACAAAAAAATATGTCGAAAATAGTGCAGCAAGTCAGGTTTTTTTCCAAAAAAATTAAAAAGCTAATAAAAAAAAAAACTAAACCGATTAGACCTGTACTTTATTGGAATTTTGTTTATAGTTTTGTCCAAATAATCAATAGACGCCGGGCGGTCACTTGGCGCTGGGACACCCTGTATAAGTTGGCAAGTTTCATGCAAAAAATAATTTTATTTAATTAAATTAATCTTGTACTATGAGATTACGACCAACTTACCGTGGACCCTGCATGAAATGTGGCATCATGTGATTCATATTCATGTGTCCTGGATACATCCCGGGCGGCATTGACCCCATCGGAGTGGGCAGGATGCCTTGAGACACCGACGAGGGCCCTGGACCTAGCTGTGGAACGACCGGTCACAACTATGATAAAAATGAAAAATAACCAACAATAAAATGGCTACAGTCGCAGATCTCGCTGCACTCGTTACGCAATATGCTTCGTCCTGCTCGCACTTTTATGCCATTGAGTGCAGCGAGATACTGGGACTATTTTAATAACCATACATTCATAATTAAAACATCTGCAAAACCAGCTGTGTTGAGTCAATAGCTTAGTGAGTGAATGTGGTTATTTTATTTTCACATATACATAAAATGAAGGTTAGATGTATCAGTGTTAGCACTAAGTAATTAACTTTAATTGTATGATCAGCGAAACTTAAAAAAAAAAACTTAAAAAAATGATTTCCAAAACACAAACTCCACTAATAACTTAACCAATTTATTAGACACTTTCAGATAAGTCTGAGTTTAATGGTGTTATTTAATTTAATAAAAATAATTTTCATAAACATTTACTGTGTATCAGTCTGATCTGAGCCTAAGTACACTTTAACCATCTCGCCCTTAGTTTGCTCACGTTAATTTGCTTGAGCCCTTGCGGCCTTGGAGTCAGAGAAAATATTTTTTGTTGTTGACAGTTCATCAAATTTTATTCAACTAAAACAAACAAGGATTTCAGAGTTTAATTGTGAAGTATTTTTGGAAATGTATAATTTTTTGATATGATAATTTTTATTTATAGATGTTTCAATGTTTACTAAAAACAGCCATAACCTATGAAATCGCGTTGTAACACGACTAAAATTCGAAAGTCTTATATTTTTTCTAAATATGCTTAAAATCAGATTTTTTATTGCAACTATGACTGACTAGTAAATGCAACAAATTCATCTTCATCTTCATATTTAATTAATTTGCCTAACATTCCGCAGTGAATAAAAAAATAAAAGGGGATAATTGGAGCATGTTATAAAAAAAATGATTTAAATAAAAAGTTAACAAATATAAACCATTATGATAATAATTGGTTGTCCTCACTTCGTGATAACAACTAACAAATCTACATACATAGCCAAATCATAAAAAATATATATTTGCTAATAAGTGCACTCCATACCTACTCGTAACATGACATGACAATGAGAGAATCCCGATTGTAATTGCTGAAGGGTGATTAACTTTAATGATTACATTGGTACCAAAACACAATGGTCATTTGCTGTAAAACTACTTTATATACAGTGTGTGTGTAATTATGTTTTTGTGTTTAAGTAATCTGTAATCATGTTTTATGAGATTCAATCTACATTGTCTCTAATAGTACCTATGAAACGGAGATCTGTTTAATTGCCTAAATATTATACACATTAATGCAATACCACTGTTATCAACTAATAGAATGATTCACCAGGATAATTTAAGTGTAAGCATGAAAACAAATGAATATTTTTTCAGGTATGATTACAATTTGTATTCCAGATTCAACACAATTAGCTACCTAGAACTAAAGTGGTATAATTAACACTGTGTAAAAATGAGTGAAATTAACATTGAGATTACTTTTATAAGTTAAAAAAATGAAGTAGTCATTTAATTCTAATGTTGATTTAGATTACTTTGTACTGAAACAAAAATAGCTTATAGATTACTTTTACATGCATATGTTTATTATTTTTAACCAACTTCAAAAAAAGGAGGAGGTTCTCAATTCGACTGTATTTTTTTTTAAATGTTTGTTACCTCAGAACTTTGGACTGGGTCAACCGATTTTGATGATTTTTAATCGAAAGCAGATGCTTGTCATGTGGTCCCACATAAATTTGTGCGAGATCTGTCAAGAGTTTTTAAGTAATTTTGAAGTCGGTTATTTTTTGTTAGTAAAATTTAGATTATTATGATCAATAATGAACACGTATATCACAAAACCTTACATAGACCACCTTAGTTCCAGACTAGACATTAAATAAAAATCCTAAAAATCTTGTTACGTCCTTGGAACTTTGTATACAACCTTTTCTGTCTCATAATTATGAAGTACTGGGTTATAGAAATATTTTGCAATATTGTGTTAGTTACATCTTGTAACTTAATACAGAAGGTCAGGGTGTACAAGTTAATCCATACTAACTTCACTCAGAGCTCTTGCAAGTGTTTATTATTTCTATGGTTATGTAAAATAATACATTATGTGGTGCTACATGTGTCTATTGTCGCTGCTATATTATTATATTTAAATTAAATAATTATAACCTACACTGCACAATATTACTATATAAAATACACTGAGAAACTAAGATGTTTATATTTTATTTGATATCCTACTGTAATTCATGCTGAAGATAATGGGCACTTCCAAGTTATTTCTTTTTGAATACTGTCCAAAGTAAAAATCATTAACTATCATAATTATAATACGTAATATCATTTCAATTGGTGCATATCAAGCGGAGTGTGACTACTGGTGAGATTGTTGTTTCATGCTAATCAAATAACAATTATGTCATATTATACCAATAATGAATAGATTAGAAGCAACAAATAATACAATGATAAAGATTACTGCTATTGACATCAGGGTTGCCAACATCTAAAAAATTTTGTATAGATCTTAATGACCTTATTTCATTCTGCAAGTGAAGAAAGATTACAAATTAATAATTTTATTGTATATCACTTATTTCAGTCTTTGTTACACTTATTGTCAAGTGTTGAAAAAATGTTATCATATAATTTATTGACAGTACCACCAAATTATCTGTGAATTTAAGGGAGGATGCTGTAGGACGCATTGGACCAATCACTGGACACAATACGAGAGGTAGTAACTGACAGAAGAATGACCACAAAGTATAATACTTATGAATGAATTTTAAATATGGCGGCATTAGTTCCAATTTTCGGTTAAGTTGGTCACTATATATACATAAAGATTTTGTAGAGGAAATGACATGTCTGACACAAATTAAAGCACATTGGCAACCCTTGTTAATATTAAGAATTCCTACTTATTATAAATCCTATTTTTCAATACATCCATAGAAGTCCAACACAGGTATATCAATATCAAAATAAATACACAAAACATCTATACTGATAAAAATAATACACTTGAATGAAATAATAGTAATGAAAATATGGCATAGTGAATGAAAACTAACCGTCAACTACACAATACACATTGTATACACCAAAAGTCATTGTGAAATAGGACTCACAGTTCTGCAATCCAATTACAATAATATTTTAGGGTAATGTACAGCCCACTAAGTCCACAGCTGGGCTAAGGGTCCCAGGCGGAGCTATATGAAGTGACCTGGTGTAGAATCATTGCAGGTTGGAAGGTATCCACATCACATATTTTTTCTAATCTGTTTCAGCCTAACTAATTACACACCTATTCTCTACATTGATATTTAATATTTTCCAAAGTAATTGTGGGGTGAATACAAATAACTATACAAATACATTTGCACAAGTGTCACAAAAATATTTATTTTGTGACATGTGATCCTACCAACCTGTTTCAAATTTGGAATAATAAATAAAAAAGAAAAAAAACCAACTCACCAAAGCAGGAGTAGCTTTTTTCTTGGCAGCCGGTTCATCATCGTCACTGTCTGAAACCTTGCCCCCACCTAAACAGTTGCATATAGATAATTAAATTGTAAACAGGAGGAGGCACATACAACATACCTGTTCAGGAACACTAACGCTACACACCGATATACATCTAAGGCTACTGTGTCCCAAGCAAAAATCCAATTAATAATAAGTAGAATAGCAGTAGTAATAGAAACAAAGTAATGTACATACATGATCCGAAGATCAACAGCCGATCCCCAAAATACAAAATTTATACCTGTCTTTTGCTTTTCATGCTCCTTTACATCCTCAGGCGGTATACCTTCCATACCATATATTTCTATTTCTATATTTGATCTATTGGGTAAGGAATTTGGTACTTTGTCTATGGCTTCCTTATGAACCTGCAATATAGAAAATATTGACTGCATATTTCGCAGGGCGACTAAGATTAAGGGCGGATATTTACGTAGTACTATTATAGGATCATCGCAATTTGGCGCGTTATGCGAGCCAAAATAACTGCCATCGACGAGCGAGAGTGAAAAAATACGAGGCGTGGGCGAACAGCGGCCGTGCCAACTCTGCAGGACACACTTACCTGCATGCAGTGTATCGATAAACCCGGCCCAGTGTACAGTTTCTTGTGACATATGTGACATTTGAAATGCTTCGCCTTTTGATGCTGTATCAGTATCTTCTCATCGTCAAATTCTCTATTACAGTACCTGAGTAGCACGCTAAGGATTTTATTCGTAAAAAACAGTGGGTATAAACATAGAAAAATAAGCAGTTACATACAAAATTAGGTCAATTCGGCCAACGAAGGTCGCCAGATATTAGCGTGTCGCAACTTATTTCGTATTTATAAAAGGATACCAGCACCACGGTTTCGACGCCTTCTTCTTTTTCCTACCCATGATACAAACTACGAAAACACTAACAAAATATAACAAATAACACTTAAATCAATTACAATTAAATAAATACTAAGATATCACAGAAAATTCTATGTTTTTAATCAATATTAACTTCAATCTCCAAATTAGGCGTCACATTGAGCTAAAGCTGAAGCAATGCAAAATGGCGGCGATAACGTGAAAAGCGAGTGAATTGAAATGTTTAGTTGGCCTTTGTCTCGTCAGGGTCAGTTGTCATGTCAAAAGAATCAAACTGTCAAATATAACAGATAATACATAGTTAACTTGAAAAGAGGTCACGTAACCACAGATAACAAAAATGCTTACGACGCTGTTTCCATTTACTGTAGCCAGATGGCTCTGCTTAGGCCCCATACAAATTAAAGTTTTAAAGTGTCGGTTAAAGTTAAATTTAACCTTAAAAATATACAAAACTGGATTGCACAAGTCACAGTGTCAAAACTTAACCTAATAGTGACTTAAGTAATCCAGTTTCGTATCTTTTGAAGGTTGATTTAATCGAAATTTTATGTATAATATTATTTTGCTCCATGGTATAACCTCGTATAACCATGGTATAACCCACCGTATCAGTGGGTTGGTCGTACATTTTAACCGCAGCTAACGACCGGACCGAAGTCAACCATAAAATTATATTAAACATGTAAGTGCATGAAAAATTACCTGATGTTGGAAGTGAATAATAGATGGCGCTACTTATATTTGAAGTAAAATAACCAATAAATGAATATCCCCGCTACATCATGTAACCAAGAACGTGCACACTGGATACGAAATCATTAGACCTATTATGCAAAAGTTTATATTATCAGAAATACTCACAGTTCGATACCTCGCGATAATTATGCCTTGCGTATGATGAGGACTTTATCTCAGATCAATAAAAATAGGGACTTTATAATATGAGAACCCATGATGGGAACTAATCTAACACAGCAATACATGGTTAGGCGGCCAATATTTTGTACATTCGGTACATTCGGAATTCGGTGCATTTGGCGCTGTACCTTCTATACAACAATTAATAAATGTTAAGTTCTATACTTCTTATTAAATATTTTTCTAAAAATTAATTTTGGCATAAGTAAAGACAGGTTCTTAAATAATTAGTGTAATCACTTACATGCTTGTTGATGAAAAGGGATCGAGAAACTCGTTCTATAAGCGTGGCGTACCTCAGGGCTCTATTCTGGGTCCTTTACTCTACGCTTCTTATTTGTACGACATAACTAGCTGCGTTAAAAATGCAAAATGAAAAATCTAACAGACTGCATGATGTTACAGGACGATTTAGATAGACTCAGTCACTATTATATTAAGAACCGGATTGGTATTAATTTAAGTAAATGCTTTCTTGTCACATTTACACGAAAAATTTCCCTATTAACTACAACTACAAAATTCATAATGTTTCACTTAGTAAGGATTCTGGTCATCATAACTAAACCAGCTACCTTACCCATACGAATACATACTCAAGAATAAGTACTGAAACTTAAAAAAATAATAAAAATAACTTGTTGTGTCTTTGAAGTCCATTTTGGAATTTGTTACATGGTATGTAATCTGCAATTGAAGTACCTAGAAAAACCGGGCAAGTTCGTGTCGGGCCACGCACAATAAGTTTATCAACTATTAGGTAGGTACTCATTAGCTACTTATGCTAACATAGCCGTGATAATTTTGCTTGTAAATGCATCATATAACCTATTTTTAAACGACTTCAAAAAAGAAGGACGTATTCAGTTCGACTGTATTTTTTATGTTTCTTACCTCAGGTCTTTCTACTGGGGGAACTGATTTTTATGATTCTTTTTTAATCGAAACCTGGTGTTTGTTATGTGGTCCCACTTAAACTTGAGCGAGATCTGACGAGTAGTTTTTGAGTTATCCCTAATTTTGAAGTCCTTTATTTCTTGTGAAGAATTATTGAGATTTTTTTCACTTGTCCAACTCCAAATTAGCACTTTAAAGCCGAATATTTCGCAAACGTACCACTAAATCCAAAAATGGTCTTTATAGACCCATAATATTTTTGAAAGACCTTTTCAACGATACCCCACATAGGCGACGAATAAAAAATTAATCCCCACGTTACCTATAGGTGAGGTACCCTGAAAAAAAATGTTTTTTAACATTTTATTGTACGATTTTGGAGTTTTAATAAATATGTATATCAGTGCCAAATTACAGCTTTTTTTCTAGCACTATGGGTCTCGGCGTTTGCTTCGTACAGACAGACAGACGGACAGACGGACGGACGGACGGACGGACGGACGGACGGACGGACATGACAAAACTATAAGGGTTCCGATTTTACTTCGGAACCCTAAAAAAACCCCTGAAAAACGACTTGACATTACTTATAGTTTTTACTATTTTATAATAGTAAATAGATACTATTTTATAATAGTAAAAACTATAAGTCATGTTGATTACATAAGCTGGATGGAGGCGCGTCTACATAGATTAGAATCGTGTTTGCGCTCGTCTTAGCAGAATCACTTATCAAGTTATCACCTTATCATAACTTTGACAATCACAAGAGTGGCTCGAGGAACGTGACATTTTCACTTCAAAACAGGACAGGTTATCGAGATGCTTATCCTTTTAAAAAATCGTTTAGTGCATCAGATATGAAGTGGAGCTAAAATCATCTTTAAAACTTTTATGGAAATAATCGGTAAACGACCTAGCGATCCATCTGATGGTAAGTGGCTATCGTCGCCCATGGACATCAGCAACACCAAAGGCATCACTTTTGCGCTGTCGGGCAAGAAAGAGAGAAAAAAAGAAAGAAAGAACTGGCTCTCAGGCCCCCAGCCGGAACACGACGAGTCGTTTGGCGATTGACTCATGCTCAAGGGTGGTAGCTATCCAGGCGAACCTCATGGAGAAAATCAATATTACTTGTACTACTTAAATTTAATTAAAATTCTTTTAGTAGTTTTTGCATGATAGAGTCACAAACATCCATACAAACTCACATTTTTAGTAGAACTACTAGGACTAGTAACCGCCCTCGCTTTGCTTCGGTTTTCGTATAGATGCCTATTTTTAACCGACTTCAAAAAAGGAGGGGGTATTTAATTCGACTGTATTTTTTATGTTTGTTACCTCAGACCTTTCGACTGGATGAACCGATTTTGACGATTCTTTTTTAATCGAAAGCTGGTGCTTATCATGTGGTCCCACTTTTTGAGCGAGATCTGACGAGAAGTTTTTGAGTTATTTTGAAGTCGGTTATTTTATATTTTTGTCAAGAATTATTTAATTATAACATAGTGTCATATACTCAGAAACAATAGAACATCCTACTGGTGATGGATTTTTTGAAATTGGTCCGATAGTTTTTGAGTTTATCCATTACAAACAAACAAAAAATCAGAACTTTCCTGAAAAATCAGAAATTTTGATAAGAGGCTCCCCCTATTCATTCAATATTTGAATTCCTGCCAATTTCTCCTGCTCATGACATCACCTGAACATTAAACGAGGTAATATCGTCAGGCCGTATGGCCAATCACACGCTGGATGAATGGCGTAAGAGGCGATTAAATCCGGCCCGCTGATGGTAGGACCTCTCGGAAGAATTGTATTGGTAATATTGATTATAGTGATGATTAGCTATTGGTGTTCGCCTGGATAGCTACCACACTCTTGTTTTAATCAGCCGCTTGAGAGCCAGTTCTTTCATTATTTTTCTTCTCTTTCTTGGCCGGCAACGCGTTCGTGATAACTTTGGTGTTGCTGATGTCAGCTCGATTGTCGTCTATTTGTATAACTACAACATTAGACACTATGTTATAACTGTTATTAATATCGAGCAAAAAAACGGCAAAATATCACGTTTGTTGTATAGGAGCCCCACTTACATATTCATTTTATTCTGTTTTTACTTTTTAGTATTTGTTGTTATATAAAGCGGCAACAGAAATACGTCATCTGTGAAAATTTCAACTGTCTACTAGGTAGCTATCACGGTTCATGAGATACAGCCTAGTGACAGACAGACAGACAGTGGAGTCTTAGTAATGGGGTCCCGTATTTACCCCTTTGATACGGAACTCTAAAATGTTCCCTCCAGTGGGATATTGGATGAGCAATTTCCACCAATCATTGGCTGATTGTCGTTGACCTTAAGACGTAGCCACTTGTAGGGTTATAACTTCGACCAATAATTAAATAGAGCGCAAATAATTCATCCAATATCACGTGATCCGTCTTCAGGTGCCT
Organism: Thymelicus acteon; assembly: GCA_951805285.1. NCBI lineage: Eukaryota > Metazoa > Arthropoda > Insecta > Lepidoptera > Hesperiidae > Thymelicus > Thymelicus acteon. Next base: position 3,727,029 of record OX638226.1, on the reverse strand, counting down.
CTTCGAAGGTTGCCGACCAGCTGTATATAATATAAAGGTGTTGATAAAGACAGTCCTGACAAAAACGGACGTGTGGTCACGATAGGCCATGGACATAACGCATGACATCCATGTGATGTGGGCGTGCTTCGTCTTGGGACATGTCATTGGCTGAACTAGCTGCGATACGTCACCAAAGTCAACTCTTATAGGGATTAGTTTTATCATGTTTTCCTCTTGACGTAAGTTTTAGACTTCGGCATTTAACACTCCAGCATTGGGTAGAACTGATGGTAGGAGGTAGATAATGTGAAATGGTTGATAACAAATTAAGCTCGCATATCCAGTACCTGATACTTGAGACAATTATCACTAATCGGCTGTAATCTTAATATCTAGACCTTTTGTTTTATAATCTGAGCTTAATAGGTACTTATTGTTCAATTTTATACGATAAAACTTACCTGTCCAGTCTGGAGTTTTCTAATTTCACACACCAGCTTATATACAATCCACTTCTAGGTGCTACTACCCCTGGAACACAAGGGAAGAAAATCAAGAATCCAAGCTAGTAGTTCAATGTTAGAAATATTAGTGGTCCAACGCCCTAATGTTGTATAAAAATCCGACATTTTGCTGCGTTATTTTAGCACGATTAGGATTACTTACATAATGTTAGGAATGACATAGGGTAGGTACTAGGTCTAGGTATATACCTACATCTATACAGGGTGAATTTTTCATGTTACTGTGGATGGCCAAATTCTAAACTATGAGGAATAGCGACAAGTGGTCAAAAAGTCTCGGGGCCGATTTTGATGAAAACTAAAACTACATCATTAAATTTTTCATTTTATATTCCTGGCCAGGAATCGAACCCGTTGATTTTGAAAACAAAAATCATTTGCTATACATACTACACCATTCGATAGTGTTGCTAACAAGAATCATCTAGGAAGTAATGACATAATAATATTATAGATATCTACCTGTATATTGTACGATGTATTTCGTACAGTTTTTGCATGCGAACTGATACGAACTTGTTATTTTGATATTTGAATTTTATTAGAAGATTAATAAATTCAATTTATCTAGCCAGATGTTTCCGTTGGCTGGTTAAAAAGTTCATTCAGTTACCTACGATACGACTTAACTTTTTAATTTAAGACAACACAAAACACGATTATTTAAATTCTCAGTACGGTCACATACAAAATTAAATATTGCAAGTGAATATTTGCGAATCTCAAAACAAAGATGTTTACGTATTTTGATAATGGTGTGTAAACAGTTAATACATTTAATGTTATGTGAATGAGCAACGTCCGGGACGAATCTTACGAATTGTAGATTTAAATATTTACTTAAAAATGGAAGTATGCTTTCAATTTTGTGGACAAGTAGGATTTCACCAACCTTTATAGCTTTATTTTGATATCGGAAGAATTCGATCACTAATAACTCCAGCCCTTTATAGATAAGTAGAGAAATGTATAGTTGTATACCCTCACTCTTTACCGGCACCTGGAAGCCTCGTATGCTGTGCTCGAGTCTATCTGGCAGTCTCATTTGGTGAAGCTTATATTATCTAGCTGCTGCGCGCCTGTGCCAGATTATGTCGAAAGCTTGGGCTACGTCAAAAACCAGGAAAGTGCGTGTCAGGCCACGCGCAATGTAGGGTTCCGAAGTAGTAAGTTTATCGACTATTACTCATTAAATAATTATGCTAACATAGCCGTGAATTTGGCCTTGTAAATTCATCATATAGCCAATTTTTTTTATTTGTCACTTGTTCAACTAGAACCGTCTAGCTAGCGAGGTGGACACTTGACTCTAACCAAAATTAGCACTTTAAAGCCAAATATTTCGCAAACTGACCCTTAATTCCAAAAATGGTCTTAGAAGACTCATATTATTTTAAAGATCTTTTCAACGATACCCTACGCCTACACTATAGAGTACGCGATGAATAAAAAATTCATCCTCACGTTACCTGAAGGGGAGGTACCCTGAAAAAAAAATGTTATTCAATGTTTTATTCTACGATTCTGGAGTTTTAATAAATATGTATATCCATGCCAAATTACAGCTTTCTAGCAATAAGGGTCTCGGCGCTTTGCTTCGGACAGACGGACGGACGGACGGAAGGGCATGACGAAACTCACTAAAAAGGGGGCACCCTCTAGCCTTTTATTTTATTTTAGACCGGTTAGGATGTGCTCTACTATCTATGTGGTGAATCTGTTGTACACAAGAGTGTTTGGCTCTGAAACCGAATCAACTCTATTTCTTTCCAGGCATCTGGGAAGATAGGTACAGCTGTAAGTGTATATTATATACATTATATCGCTGATCTCGCGAGCTGCTACTAGGCAAAGTGAAGCGAAATACCCTCGCAATCTCCCCAAGGCAGTCATAGCCACATGTGAACCATTAGACAGCCCCGAATGCTACTTGGGCGGAGAACCGGGCGCTCCACCTACGATCTCTCGAAACGATTCACGGGTGATTTTTGTCGAAGTTCTTTGGGCAACGAACACTTAATATTTGAAATGGGACGCTCGGACGGTACCACATAAACTAACTGCTTCCGGTCTGGACACATCTGGAGTACTCTATAGCTTCGTGGGCAGGGTTGGAGTCTACCTACTTTAGCAATTAGAAACCTCATTTTCTTAAAGAAACACATTCCACGCATTGTGCCTCTAATGGTAGGAAACTATTATAACGTAACTACAAAATAATATCAGTATTATGTACTTTACATGTTTCATGTCTCGTACCGTTGCACGTCTAGTCAATACGTAAACATAGTTTATAGAATTTAAACTTACGTCAACATAATATACACCTTACGTGTTATTAAATAAATAAAACGTAATTAAAGCAATAAATCAGCATGTGTTCAGTATTACGTCAAATGCACCTGATATTGTAAGTTGTAACGGATAGAATTTATGCATTTATGATGACCTTTAAAGACTGAAACTACCTAAACGATATGCCACAAGTGACAAAACTGAGCCACAAAATGGTTTCATTTGAAAGGCAATAATCCGAAGGTGGTTTGTGACCAGTAAAACAATGCATTAGTCTGAGGCATTAGTACATTATTATTATTATTAGGTCCATTGATAAAGTTGATTTTCCACTTTCCCATACAACAATTTGACAGATACTACTACGATATACTAGTAGATTTGAAAGATACGGTTTCTTGCTGATTTCCAAAGATTTCCACATCAAGTGGAATAATTCTAGCAAGTTCAAATCAAACTTTCTAGTAACCACACGGCAAACTTGCAGGATTGTTTTGACGAACCAGCTACTTTTTGATGCAACTTATTTCACCGCTGAGCGCTAACAAAATGTTAAGGTTTCCAGGTCTTCAGTAAAAACATTTATTAGGTACTTCTATCCGCAGAAACTATAATAAATGACATGTATTGTGTATACCTCAGACCAATAACAATTGATCTGATGTGAAAAAAGAAAAAAGAGAAGAAAAGTTTGAATATTGATCTAAAAAAATTGGTTTAGTAGAATATGAACGACAATCTGGAATAATCTATAAAGATACAAAGATACAATAACTAAACGTACTTAGTGTTGTAAGGTAGTTATAACCCCTACCTGATAAACGCTCGGTAAGGAGACAAACAACTAATCCGATCTCTTCAAAGATAACACAGTCGGCTGCCAATATCAGTAAAATTGTCGATGTATACATATGTATAATTATACAGTAACACATGGATATGCTTTGTGTCTGCACACATGAACCTATACAATTATACATGGTATACATAAAAATATTATTGGTATCCAGGAAATCGTTTTCGAAATATTAAACTTTGAAGTGCTATTTTTGGAAGAGTCAAGTTCGGGAGGGACTTGACTTAACAGAATAGATAATGACCTAATAGAATTTTTCCACAAATCCAAAAATTCATGATCACTGAACTGTCACGGTAATTAAAGTCCTGTTACAATATATGTAGATACACTGCGCCAGTCGTCACTGTATCGGGCCACGCACTTGGCCGGTTTTTAAAGTTTTTCAACATACAAGAAGTTTGAAAGTAAAATGGCTGACATTACCAAAGTAGGTCTCGTTACACTACAGGATGTTATTACTTTAAAAGGTTTCTCTCCCTTACGTTTATATTTTGGGCAAAAAATAAAAGTAAGGTGTTTCTCCCGGTGATGGACAAAAAATACAAGTGTCCATTATTGGTACAAAAACCTTAGTTGGGTAATTCACATTTCATGTTGTAAGGTCAGCAAAATATTAGTACGTCATGTCGTGTGGGTGTTAACCACGTCAACAGAAGAATGACCTGTGGTCCTGAATAAATAAACCGAGTAATTATGAGGTACCTACTTCATGACATGCAAGAAAGTTATTGGAGTTCATTGTACCAAGTAAACGAATTCATATAAATTAATTATCCTTGTGTACAAGCCACATTTGTGGTGTTTGGTGCAGATCAGCAGATGGAGCCTTTGACACATAGATTTAGAACCAGTAGAATATCCCATACATTTGGCAGAGCGAGATAGCCAGTTACAAAATCTACGTGAAAGACAGAGATTATTTTTTGTCCTCGTCACCGTGGCCCATTACGTTATACATAATATATTGTTTGTCACAAGTGCAAATAATGGTGAGTTGTGTAGTTGGCAGTGGCACTTTGGTAGTCGTTTTCCTTGTCGGTTGTCTTTTTTGTGACAAGGACTTCCGATCCCGAATCCTATAATATCAGTTGGCTTTCTGTATCCATCCGCCATATACGATGATGTTCGCTAAAATTTACTGAAAGGAAATAAATAGGGTAATTCTGCTTTTCATTCGACGCCATTGTGACTTGAGTCATAGTGGTTCCACAAATCTCTCAGATGTTCAAAATTAATTAATTCATGTATTATATTATATTTTTTTATTTCCTTACTTGAAGACTATTGTCTTTGAACTTAAACCTATAAATAGGAACCAATCAACTACCTATGTATAAATATCGATCAAAAATTTATATCGAATTAGTTTGACTTTTAGTTTGAATTACTTTTGTGGAATGTCCATTATATCTTTGGGAATGCCGCACAACATTATAACTGATACCTACTAATGATGTTGGGGCCAAGGAGTGGTCCGGTCCATAAATAAAAAGTGCCGAAACTTCTGTCTTAGAAAAATTCGAATTCGCCACAAATGGCCAAGACGAAGTTGATTGCGTCAATTAACTTAATAACAATAGGAAACCAGTTCCTCCGACCAGTGTTCAGTGTTCCAAATTAGGCCCCGAAGGCCGTTTGTTTACCTCTAAAGAAGGCGTTCCTTTGAATTCATTATTCTTCCAAGTACAAAATTAGGGATAACTCAAAAGGTACTCGTCAGATCTCGCTCAAATTAAAATGGAACCACATGACAAGCACCAGCTTTTGTATATAAAAATAATCATCAAAATCGGTACACCCAGTAAAAAGTTATTAGGTAACAAACATAAAAAAATACATTCGAATTGAGAACCTCCTCCTTTTTTAACCGACTTCAAAAAAGGAGGAGGTTATTCAATTCGACTTTATTTTTTTTATGTACCTCAGAACTTTCGACTGGGTGAACCGATTTTTATGATTCTTTTTTTAATCGAAAGCTGGTGCTTGTCATCTAGTCCCACGTAAATTAGAACTAGAGTAGTTTTTGAATTATTTTGATGTCGGTTATTTTTTTCTTGGTAAAATTCAGATTATTAACATGTTGATTCCGCACTAACTTAGTGTAATACATCGATTTAAATTCAGTATGTGAGTAATTAATGCAAGAACAATATTTTAATGTCAATTAATCATTTTACCTGTAGTTAGAAATTCCTCGGAACACTATTCACTATCGAAATATGTAATAGCATGCCTAACTATACACTATGTATTACACCTATGTTTTCATCGTGAGTCATGGACCAGTCAGTGGTCACGTTATTATTACTTCAATGGTAAATAAGCGTAATGCATCCGTGACATTTTACGATTAGATTTAACGCGATTAAAATTATTTAAAACATACCTATTTTTATAACTTTTGAATATTGTATAAATTTACTAACAGAAACTTATTTATTTTTGGTTCAATTTCTTAAGTATTTTTAATGTTTCTTCAAAAATTGCAAGTATGTACCTACCTTTTTTTTAAAGTGTGGAAAGACCTTCGTTTCGTCCATCCGGCCACGGGAAACCAGATAGGTATGTGGGACTTGAACCCACTAAACCACACGGTGTCGACGCCTACCGCATTGGTGTCGGGACTGTGTGCTATTCTCGCTCCACTGCCCCGGCGCGGCCGGCGGCCGCTACCACGGCGGCCTCGGCACGGCACGCTCTCTAGCCCCTCTCCTTGACGAGAGAGTTGGAGCGGTCAGCGGGATGGCCCGTCTGCCAACTATTTCCCGCTGGAGTAAAGGCGCGCTCGACACCGGCGCGCCTTTCAACCCGAGCCGTTACGCCGGACGACGAATTCCCGTATCCGAATCCGAAAATCGATTGGCTGGCTATTATGCGCCTGTGTTCGAGATTTTGCAGATTGGTCTTAACCAGATCTGAGTCACCAATGAGCCTCTTCGCACGCCTCTCCATCGAATCCAAAGCAGAAAGGTGACATTTGGCTGCATCAGCGCAAATGTGAGAACAGTACTCCGTACATGGCCGAAGCTACTACGTTAGGTAACAGTTGCTTCGGTGTGAAGTACCGCCGCACCTTCGCAAAGACCACAAGTTTCATTGCACCAACTTTTACATTGGATTCGATGAACTGCCCAAAGTTGAGCTTGGAGGATATCTCAACTCCTAACAACTGAAGGCAGTCGGTATAATCCAAGGACACCCCAAGTAGCAAACTAGTCATATAATACAACTAAAAGACGTATAAGGGTTTTGTTTCAGTTTTGTAGCAACCAAATAATTGTAAAGTGGTATTCAATACGATGCTTTAGTTATATATAATTTAAATCATATAAATACGTCTGGTAAACGTCGTCTCAACGAATTTCTATGACGTAATATAAACCTATCTGCCACTACGTTTACATGATAAAGCTTTGAGTCGAGTTAACGTTATAGTCAGATAATAGTCAGGAGTTCCTATTTTTGTGTAATTTTCCAAACTTTTATGTAACGCTTAAATAATTAACTGTCCTATAATGATTGTATAATAAACTATTATAAAAAAGTCTTATTAAGGCGTTTAGTTCAATCATTATGTAACTTTTAGGCTATAAGTTTATTCTTATATGACTTTTATAATTCATGTAATTATTTAAACGATAATAAGTAACTTTTATATGACTCAGAAGCCATTTTTAATTTAATTCATAGTTATGGATCCCGGAAAGTGGAAAAGGATTGACAATAGTGGTGGTTTTAGAAGAAAAGTAAACAAAAATTATAAATCATTAAAAATATCAAAAATACCTACAATTAATCTGGAAAAGACATTGTCGAGCGGTCCCAATCAAAAAGAAAGTAGCAAAAATCAAGGTGGTTCCGTATATTTTTTAACACTTAGGCAGTACCCAGCATTAGTACCTACTACTTAGGCTATAGGCGATACGACTTAGGTAACCAGGCGCCTAAATCGTACCGAAGGACCTTTTTGGAAAAGTGTTGAAATTTCTATTTCTTTAAATGATTTCATAAGCTTAAGTCAATTCTATGATAGCTTAGTAAATAAACATTAAGTGGATGTATGAGATTTTATTTCATTTGAAATACCCTAAAATACAGCTATTTTCCCTTAAGGCGCTGCCGCGCCCGTTTGGTTGATTTTCTTTTGGATATATTTCGTAAAGTGTATACGCTATTAGCGTAATACTTAGGTATATGTTTTTTGACTATGTACTTTAAATCTGCTCGAAAATGAAAACACGATAGCGTGAAATTTTCTCGATAGAAAAAAATCACGAAGTTGGCTCTAATAATTTACATTATAGCTTGCCACCGCGATATTTAAAGAAATTTGTGCATGGAATTCTTTTTAAAACATAGTACATTATCACATCTAAATCCATGTGTTTTTTTGTGAAAAAACATGAAGTAGTTTTTAAAAACCAAATAAAAACGTTGTTTGGCGCTTATGTCGGTCAGTTTCGAGCGCACGCTCAGTATAGCTGTCTCACAATTTTCATACAAGAACTCATTCCCACACTGTCTTTATGATGTACATTCAGTCGACTGCGGTCTTCATCGACGTCGGACGTATGTCTCTGCGCTATTTTTTACACGCTTTTTATTAAAGAATTTGAAGTAGCGTATAAAGTTTTTGACTTTTGCTTATGATTGTCAAAACGTTAAATGGGGAAAACTAAACAGCACAGAGAAATGGAGTAGTTTTGTTTTATTATTTATATTTTATTATTTGTACTTAAATAAAAATGTTTGATGATATGTAAGAGAATGAATAATTAAATTACTGTTCAGTTGCGTAATACATTATCTATATACATATATAAAAGCAAAAGGAGACTCGCCGCTTTTTATTCGGTTCGGTAGTTGCTTACATAATGAATAAAATGAAATTTTTCAAGGAGATTGCCGGGAAGACGTCAGCTAAGAACGGATTTTTCGAAATTCATCTCCTAAGGGGTAAAATAGGGGTTGGAATTCACTTTCATACAAAACAACTCCGTCAGTTTTAGAGTAATAAATATATTTTTTTATGTAAGTTTATCGTTATGAACAAAAGTTAACTTTGACCCATTTTTTTGAAAATCCTCCCTTAAAGGGAAGTCAATACATTATTTATGAAGATTTAAAACATACACCCACACTCAGATTGTAAATATACGTATATATAGTGTTAATAGAAACTAGCCAAGTTAAATGTAGAGCTTGAATTACATGTTGTTGTGACAAAAATTTTAGAATTTTCTACACAGAACTTGGCACCCATTTAGATGTCAATTCTTTTTTTTTATTGAACTTGGCTCTCATTTCACATTTATATTTTTGATGAGATAGTATCCTACATAAAGAAATACCAAGCAAAAAATGAGTTTTTTTCTGTCAAGTTCCTACTTACTATTTTCACGTATGCACAGATTTATTCTTCGACTGAATTCACTTCTTGTCGCCTTTTATATCGAATTATGATGGATATCATCAGTTTCCAAGGAGTGAATTTGAATCAAGTTATTTTATCATGCATATTATAACAGCAGTGATAGCCTAGCGGTTAGAACGTTGGTCTCCCGAACGGGAGGGCCTGAGTTCAAATCCTGGCACGCACCTCTGATTTTCAAATATTATGTGCGTATTAGAAATTAATTATCACTTGCTTCGGTGAAGGAAAACATCGTGAGGAAACCTGCACATCGGAGAGTTCTCCATAAAGTTCTCAAAGGTGTGTGAAGTCTACCAATCCGCACTTGGCCAGCGTGGTAGACTATGGCCTGTACCCCTCACATTGTGAGGGGAGACCCCGAGCCCAGCAGTGGGACAGTTATGGGTTGTTGCTTTGCTTTGCTTTGCTTATTTTATCATGTACTGTATTGGTCTGACTTTTTTAAATAGGTTTCGCTTAAATTTAACTACGTTCCGTTAAATTAATAATGTAATGAATATTAAAAAATATGGTTTGAAACCATTTATAAAACCAACATAATCGATACATTACTATAAGCGAAATTTAAAAATGAAAATAGATTCATTTAATTACATTGTCAAAAATGATTTACTTGCATTTGAATTATACTACGACTAATTGGATGCTAACAAAGCACATTTTCCCTTATGTATGGGCACTTTGCCATCCATGGACAGTAACTGCAGTTAATATAATATTATATGTAATTATGTATTTAAGGTTGCTGTAAACATATTTTTTTCAACTAAATAATAATTATGTTTACATGAATGACGTGTCTTACGAAATAAACAAGAATTTATTCACCGTAGTTTTTTCCCTGACGCTCATAATATTATTATGAAACTAAGCGGATGCCTTTCATTCTATCATGGTCTGTCTTTCTTTATTTTTGTTCTCTTTTTCTTGGCCGGCAACGCACCAGTAATGCTTTTGGTGTTGCTGATGTTTATGAGCGACGACAGTCACTTACCATCAGGTAGATCGTTAGCTCGTTTGCCGGCTCGGCTATTTCCATGCATACCTAGCAGCATGAGTTGTTAGGAAGAAACAATAAAATAATATTTTATTTAAGTCGTAAATACATATTGAGAATACGCGGTACGAGATAGCTCAATCGAGGTAGTACGTAGGTACCTAAATATTACCGTTTTTAGTTTACAATTTAATTATCGAATCGAGTAGAACGTCTAACAACTTTGAATCGATTTGTTGCAATAATTGGTTTGTTTCGTGAACCGATTTTTTTGTACATCTCTAATGTCACTGTGATGGCAAACGACAAATTGGGCATCTTAGTTCGGGATGACTATAGTTATAAGTAGTTTATGTTCGATGACATAACGTGCTACAATATATTTTGAAACAATACTTCGAATCACTTTAAACTGGTATAATTTCGGAAATAATACAAAATTTAGTCGTGTACACGCCATACAAGATTAGAGAAAAATAATTTTTCACACATTAAAAATGAAACGACGTAATACACTGGAAACAACGTCCCAAACACAGTTTCCCACAGGCACTTGGGACACTTAACATCTTCCCCCCGTTGAACAGAGTACTAAAACTGATATGTTTCATTATATGTTCAGCTTGAAATCTACCTAATGACCAGATGTCATCAATTTTGATTGCTACTCTTAAATTTCAGGCATTATAAGTGTTTCGAATAGAATCATTTTTTTGAAAACTAAATAAAATGATAAAAATTTACTGCTTTTTTATTTATTCCTTTGTATTCACCCGATTACCTATCTGGATGCCATATTTTAACTTTCTAGACCATCTGGAACTGGGTTAGAGTCTTGATCTATAGGTCAATCAGTGATAAAAATGACGATTTTTGGACGTTAATATCTATATGACCGTTTGAGATGTGTATATGCAATTTGGAACACATATGTATTTCGCAAGTTTCAATAAATGTTAAAGTTTCAATAAAATTTGACAGGTTTATGTTGAATAGTTTTTGAGTTATGAGGTGGTCAAAAGTGGCTCCAAATGGTTCATGTAATGTTACACACGGTGCTACTCGCCAATTCTATTAGTTTGAAATTGGCTTGACACGCTACCGCGTGTCTAGATTATTTATTCTCTTCAACATCGTCAAACTCTGTACAAAAATTTCTCGTTTCGTTCTACCAAAAATAATTAATATGTCAACAACCTTAAAAGCCTACCACGGCTATGTTGCCTCTAATTTAAGGTATGGTATAGTTTTTATGGGGAAACTCTACAGATTGCAATAAAGTCTTCATTGCTCAATAACGATGTATACGCGCTATTTGTAATGTTACCCCAGACACTAGCTGCAAGGCTCTCTATAGGAAGCTAAAATTATTGTCATTGACAGGTAGGTATATACATATATGAGATTTGTATTTGTTTTAGAACAAATACCTATGCATCTTTTTCAGGAAAAGAAAAATAATTGTTATTTTGCAACCAGATACCCTAATCGACTATGTGTACCATGGTACCTTCTTCTCGATCAGCGATACGTTCAAAAAATTAGACTTCAAAAACGATATATAATAAAATCCTTGAAAACATAAAAATCTTAACTTTCACTAAATTTAAAATAGAGTTACTTAAATGGTTAACTGACAAATGCTACTATTCAATGAAAGAATTTAAATGACGATTTTTTTTATTTTATGGAAATAGCCGGCAAACGAGCTGACAATCCACCTGATAGTAAGTAACTATCGTTGCCCATGGACATCAGCAACACCAAAGGCATCACTGATGTGTTGCCGGCCAAGAAATAGAGGAGAAAAAGAAAAACAGAAATTATTAATAATTACTGTTTTCCCTTTACATTTGAAATTAAAATTTATTATAATATGATGTAAATAACGTAAATTCACATATATTTTTGTGAAAATCCATAAAGTAGTTTTAAAAACAAAATAAAAAAATAGTTTGGCGCTTATGTTGTTCGCTTCCGAGCGCAAACTCAGTAGGTATAGCTGTCTGACAAATTTTATATAAGAAGTCATTACATTACTGTACTATCCTCGATCCGCAATTGTTTGTTTTTTATCTGTTTGGCACCGCCTCAAAATTATTTATTTACTGTTAATAATTTAGGATCTTAAATTATAATACTAAATGGTTTATTTTATTTTTCATTTTAATTTATTTTTCGTTGGTTCCATTTTTTGTTAAAAGTAATTGTTTTATAATTTTTAGATGCAATAAAAATTAATGAATAAGTACTACTCCGTAGTTTTTCTGTGCTGTGCTTGTGAAGTGAGTGACATGACGGAAATAAGAACATCTAGGACAAAAGATAGTGGCCACGCCCACTTTCAGCATAAATTCCCATGACGGCCTCCTCTTAAATAAAGTAGTAGCAGAGTAAATTAAATTTAATAATGGCATAAATGAAAATCATGATAACATTTGGCTTAACTTTTTATAAAGTATTGCAAGAAGAAAAAATATTGTCCGTTCGCATAAGAAAACTCATGTAGATGTTGTGTGTTTAACCATAACAGGACTTTTTTGTAATTTTATTTACATCTATATATACGGTTAAAGTTATGTAGGAGTATTACTAGACACTATTATAAAACATATTAGTTACACTTGCAACATCTATGTGATTTTTATGTAACGTAATTGACGCCGTTGCGACTACAAAACGACCCTTACACGCAGTGGCGTAGCTAGCCCTAAGGGGGCCCCGTATCAATATTTGTTGTGGGGCCCCCTCAACTTCAGCTGTCTAATATAAAAGGAGTGCCAACTGTACAGTAGCGGGCGTTAGCCGCTGGCGAGCTTTTTTTTGGGAGTGGTATTGGGGGCCCCTATATGCTTGGGGCCCCGTATAATTGATACGGCTGATACGGCGGTAGCTACGCCCCTGCTTACACGATGTAAATGTCATATAAGGTGCGCCCAAACCCGCGTTTTATAGACGTCTAATATACTGTAATATTTTGACTGACTGAAAGTTAATCTAAGACGTTCGTTGACCATTTATATAACTTTATTTTGCTACTTGGGACATTCTGAAAAGTGAAGAGACATGTCTGTGTTTTAGTGGCGTTGAATCTCACAAGATTGGCTTCGCCCCACTCGGACACAGCCTGAAGTGTGAGATTCATACGTTCCACCACCGCCTCTCTTTTTGAGTGAATTTCGTGCCTACTGGCCCAGGAACTCGGTAGGTATATAATTGTTCTCCCAGAAGTAGTAGAGATACGACTTTGTTGTGTATGGCGGGTTTTCTCCATCCCCTCCCGACACCTCGGGAAAAATCTGACATTTCACATTTTCAAGATGGCGGCCGAGTTGATATTGTCAGCTTTTTTGTTTATGACTTTTTGCGGGATATTTTTGGGGCTTTTTGATAATTTTGTATGGAAAATTACGAAAAAAGTGGAAAAAATTGAAAAAACAATATGGCCGGCGAGATATTTCAGTAAGATTTTTTTCGATTTTAGAGGTGACTGCAGGGTCGCATCGGGGTGGATTTTTTAACTTTTTTACAATATTTTTTGTGTTACCTCAAGTGTATCCTCAGTTTTGATATTTTGGGGATATTTATTTTTTCGACAAGTTGGCGGACGCGTTGGCGGCCATTTTGAAAAATGTACGAAGAACTTAATTTTTTGGGTGAATTTTTCTTCGGGTTGGCAACATTTGAGCGGGTCCCTTTGTTCCGTATTTATCCATATTATGTAGAGAGAAAATAAATACTTATAAAATGTAGGTAGCCTGAAGCAAAAAATTAAATGAAATTTTTAAGGTTCGAATACTTAATCGTATTCGACAAGGCCGACTGCTGTCTAAGCGACCTGCGATGAATTCGAAATACTTCAAAAACAAGTGTATTTTACAATACAATACAATACAAATACTCTTTATTTGCACACCAACACAATTATTACAGAAATTATAAACATAAAGTACGGTATACAAAGGGCGATCTTATCGCTAGAGTAGCGATCTCTTCCAGGCGGCCTTTCGATAGATTACAATAAAGACAGAATACATGAATAGAGTGTGTGTATTTTAAATTGGTACTCACTGATCATACTGTATCATTTCCCATAATTGGACGTAGTTCCAGAAAAACGTTCCAATCTACAAACATAACATTTTGAGAAAATCGAGGTTTAAGTTAAATCCTGTATTACTTCATGAAATCATTTTAGTTTAAACTTCAAGTATTGTTATACTATACATAACATGTTAAAATTTTTAGTTAACCTTATTTACGACTTCCAACACTGATATTTTTTTTAATATTAGCAAAAACTTAGCTTTGGAACGTTTTTGATATATTGCAATATCTTTGTCACGTTATAAAATATCAATTCATAAAAACGTTCCAAATATCATTAGTAACTGGCAAAATAATAATAAAACGAGTTTATAATGAAAAAAGTTATTGAAAACTAAACATATTCAATCAAAAAAAGATAGCAATATATTCTATCTTCATGAAATATTAAGATATTAATGAGTATAAAGAGTTATACTTAATAGGGAGGAAATTCAGAGGAAACGTGCTTCCTTTAAACCCAGAACTCTTTGTTCCTCTTTGGCCAAACGGGAAGCCTTACTACTCAGACTAAATTAAATGACCTTTAGTCAATGTTTCACTTGATTCCTGAGGATTGTCTGCCATTTTATAAACAGTTAAAATGCATAGAAGTGTTGACTGATTAAACAGAAGGATTTGAACCAGATTTTCATGCTGAAATAGAAGATGAAGATGTTGATTAGGAGATAAATTAACTTAAAAAGATTCACTTAATTTGTTTTTGGTTTAATATACATGTATTTTTTAGGGTTCCGTAGCCAAATGGCAAAAAACGGAACCCTTATAAATTCGTCATGTCTGTCTGTCTGTCTGTCCGTCCGTATGTCACAGCCACTTTTCTCCGAAACTATAAGAACTATACTGTTGAAACTTGGTCAGTAGATGTATACCGTAAAACGCGTTAAGATTTTCACACAAAAATAGAAAAAAAAAACAATAAATTTTGGGGGTTCCCCATACATAGAACTGAAACTCAAAAAATTTTTTTTCATCAAACCCATACGTGTGGGGTATCATTTTTTTCTAAATTGAATTGTTTGCGCGAGAGACTTCCAAAGTGGTAAAATGTGTGTCCCCCCCCCTGTAACTTCTAAAATAAGAGAATGATAAAACTAAAAAAAATATACGATGTACATTACCGTGCAAACTTCGAACGAAAATTGATTTGAACGAGATCTAGTAAGTAGTTTTTTTTAATACGTCATAAATCGTAAACCGCAAAAAACATCGATCACAGTTACAATGAAGTACAAGAACTTTTATATTATGTTACTTGCTGCTACGGAACCCTTCATGGGCGAGTCCGACTCTCACTTGGCCGCTTTTTTTTCATTATAAACTCGTTTTATTATTATTTTGTCAGTTATTAATGATGTTTGAAACGTTTTTATGAATTAGATTCTAAGTGTGTATAATAAAAACAATATAAAATAAAAACGTTTCAGGACACTTGGACTTTTTTAGTTAAATAAATATTTGTATTCCCCATACTATGTGGGTTGGGCTACATGGTCGTACATGCCATTTATAGTGACAGTAGAGTTTTCAAATTTTGACAGCTGGTTAATGTGCATCCCATAGTCAATTAGGCACTATTAACTCAATTTCGACATGAGTGGCTTGGAACGTTTTTCAGAAACTACGTCCAATTTATTTAGCTATAAATCTATAATTAAATTAATATAAAATTAAATTAATAAAATGTCACCTACATGCTTCTCTCTTACTAAAGAAGGTCACATCGCAAAAATCTACGACGTCACCATTGAACTATTAGTAACTTAGTACATTATATTTCAACGTCACACAAGTTCAAATCCATCATGGAAATTTCCTTCGACGGCTCGAAGTACTATTCCGTATGCGATGAATTTTTTGCGATGTGTCGTCGCATCGCATCATGCGGTTCGGCATCGTTCTTGCGGTGCAATGGAATGAAGCGTTTTTCCAAAAGAATGGATCTATACACAGCAGCAAAGGACAGACAAAGCTATATTATAATAAGTCATACAGTCATAAAATGCGCAGCTTTTACTACCTGCTACAAAAATTAATCCTAAATTCACACGTGCGGCAGTGACTCTACAAAATAGCAAGTTTTGCCTGGCGCAAACCTGAAAATGCATAGTTTCATTTAACTATGTGACATTATGACACTTCAAATCTAGGGAACAACAGTGTCACACAACATAATGATTTCCATGTGGAGTTCGTGTTTTTGAAGTTGCGACAAAGCACCCTCTATCGTAGCGACTGTGTTCACGCGTGCGTCAGTTTGTCGTGTCGTTACCGCGTCAAACACATAGGACAACCTCCTGAATGTCCTATGAGATCTATCTCTTATCTATGAGGTTCAACCCCCCTAGTACTTCTATTCTTATGTTTTTGTCTCTCAGTTTTTCACACCGGTTTTAATCACAAGCTGTTGATGGAAAAATACAACCTGATCCAAACGCACGGTTCTGACGCACATCGTGTGAAAACCGGAAAATTTAAGGCATAAATCAACGAATTCTAAAGGAAGGATGTTATTATTGTCTAGGCTCAGATTAATAAAAAAGGTTGTTATACCTATACATACATACATACATATAAAAATAAAAGTGTATCTTGTTTGACGTATCAAAGGAAAGAGCAGTTGGCTTTGAGCTGGATCTGAAAGCACTGAAAAATATTAGGTGCCTATACGAAAATTATACTCAAAAGTATTCAAACAAAATCTATCCTACATGCAGTTAGGTACACCAGTCTCTTGTTTTTTCCTATGTTTGTCAACCGATTTTCTTTTTTTTTTCGTTGTTTGGCTATTGGCGGTTTACGGGGGCAAAAATTGATCTAGCCAGGTCTCATTTTTGCATACAATATGGTTCGTAATTCCATCTGAGGTTCGTAAATACATCACCACCACCACGACGAACTAATGAATAACCCAATGGCAAAAGTATGGCCCTTTATTAAGTTTGTAAAGTAACGTAATTTTTTACGGTGATAAGACGTTTTTGGTAAAATTCGATTCCTCTATTTTCACCCGAGCAAATAAAGATGGTCATTTACATTCAAGAAAGGTTTTCAAAAATTATTTGGGTATTTTTTCATTTTGGGTATATTAGATGTGGCGGATTAAAAGGTAAACACATGAAGGATGTTAATGAGTTCGGTTTTTAACTGACTTTAAATAAAGAGTTTCTCAGTTCGACTGTATTTTTTTACTGTTACCTCAACTTTTTATTGGGTGTACCGATTTTGATGATTAATTTTATATTCGAAAGCTGGCGCTTGTTATGTAGTCTCATTTAACTTTGCGAGAATTAACGAGTAGTTTTTGAGTTATCCATAATAATGCGTGTTTAATTGATTTCGACTACGTTGATGATTTTCTCATTTAATTACTGTTTCGAAGACATTGAAGTATAATGTCATAGAACAGACATCTCGAAGAAAATGTGTCCCGCCGGGAGGTTCTATTTTCAAAATTGAGCCCTCGTTCTCCTTTCAAAATCGAACGAATCCTTTGAAAATTGAAGCCGATCGGTGCCAATTCATTGGGACATACATTGTGTTCGCGGTGTCGGTTCTATATGCTAGTAATAATACTTCTATGTTCAAAGACTGTTTATACTGTACATTGAACTATACTGTACATAGACTGTATATTGAAGTTATAAAATATATACTTAAAGTTAAATGTGCTAACATTTTATACAAGCGTGAGAGATGAGATGAGCACTTAAATCTCATCGATAAAACGCTTATCATATTAAAATGATTTTATCCTTATCACCATCACACATCGCCCGCGCCGGTGTATTAATGTTCATTGTCAATTTCTCTTAAGATCGCAGCCTGCGTGATGTACATATCGTGTCGAATGCACAAGTGCTTAAAACCAAGCCTAGGGCATGCCGCTGTGACAGTCGAGTGCTACCTTTGTAGAACGGAGTACGTCGCCGCTCACCGCGACAACATGACGGCTTGACGCGCAAACACGTACCTGATTTTATCACAATTACTATTTAAGAAACAATAAATGCACAGAATACCAATAAAAAACATTGGCCAAAAATAATTCACCTGTGAATCGAGTGTTATAAACGTGCGAGCGGTTTTTTTTTTCGTTCGATTTTTGATTTTTTTTTTGTTTTTAAAGTCGAACTGAAAAAGTGAAAATGGGGTTGAAGGCCGATGACGACAAGAGGCCCAGTAAGTTGGCGATCATGGAGGACATTTCCGATACACCACGTAAGTTTTTTTTTCTGTCCAAATTTTTTATACATTTACTTATTATAACGAAAGAAGAATAGAAATATACTATTATGTTCTAGTCCTTAAGTGAAATATTGTTATAAACATTTTGTTTTGTTTAAAGAATATAAATTGTTGAACTACCTGCAAATCTTTAAACTAAGTAAGCAAAGGTTTAAACGACACTCAGCCAAATATATGTAATCTGTATATCTGATGAAAAAAATGTTATTAATTATGGTAAAGAATCGTTAATGAAATAAATTTTAAACATCACACTAAACATATTTCGGTATTTTTTTAGTCTAGTTTTTCTATACGCGGTTCTATGATTACTAAACAATAAAATATTTGGCCAGTAATATTTGATCTATGTTTGATTTTTTATGTATTTTCTTTAAATTATGCAATAAAAAATTAAAAAAAAAGACCCCAGGAAGATCTTAAAGATATTATGACAATAAATATTAGTAACACAAACGATGTTACATTACAGGTCTACTCAAATTATAATGAAAGTAATGGATTTTAAATTGCAAACGAATTAAGTTATCCATTCTGGTTTGTAAACAAAAATTTGAAACCTGTTGACAGTATGTCGGGCAAACATAGATAGATCTACACTACACAGACAAAACACACATAGGTAATTTGTACATGAACTTGCCGACTAACTGGCTTGCAGTTTGGCAGAAATGGAAATGTGGAACTTGTACACTCTTTTGTTAGAAAGAAATAAATAATATATAGTATTCATTAGGTACTCTACGGTGAAGAGATTGGCACACTTTTTGCTTGTTTAAATGACAAACCATAAACAAACCGTAATTGTTTTTACAAACCTGCTATTCACCCTCAAACTAACTTTTATTTTAGACAAACCATAATTATAAAACTGAAAATAAAGGATTGAATAGTGAAGACGATGAATTGGCGCCAAAAGGCCGCCATTATTTGCGCTCAATTTTACCAGCACAATGGGAGTGCAACTGCAACACGACTGACAGCTGATCACACAACATCTTCATTATTAAAACCGTCCTACTGCTGGTAGCATACCTGGTACCTCCTCCACCATGAGTAGAGGTTATAGGAGCATGAGGTTTACAGTCATTGAAGTATAATGTCATAGAACAGACATCTCGAACAAAATGTGTGTCCCGCCAGGAGGTTCTATTTTCAAAATTGAGCCCCCGTTCTCCTTTCAAAATCGAAGGAATCCATTGAAAATTGAAGCCGATCGGCGCCAATTCATTGGGACATACATTGTGTTCGCTGTGTCAGTTCTATATGCTAGTAATAATACTTCAATGTTTACAGTCAATAATTTTCATATCCATTTCACTTGACAAGTGTATCTTGGAAGTCAGACTACACACTTTTGAGAACATAATGAAAAACTGTCAGGTGTCCCTGTTTCCCGCGTTTTTTCTTCAGTGAAGCAAGTGCAGGATTAGAAGGTTACTTTTGCGGGCGACCAAGCCCGCCATTAAATAGTTACCTATACTATATAGCCTAAATCTATAAAAATACTGTACCACAGAGTAGATGACAGTAACAGATAACAGTTAAATTGAGGTTATAAAAAACTTATGTTTTTCTGTGTTGTTACTAAGTACCTAAGCATTAGTGCACTTAACAAAAAAGTGATTTATTACATAATAGGTATATTACATAATTAAGTATTTTAAGTAAGATGTCCTTCATATCCGTAATACTTACTATCCAAAGTCATAGCTCTGTCACGGATCACGGACACTGAACAATTAACGGACCTTAAAATTAAATTACTTACTTAATTGTAAAGGCAACTGCAGGTAATTAATACTAGTTTATTAGTAAAGTTTTATCTCTCACGTATATCACTTATCTCACGTACATCCATGGTTCCTAAAATTGATTACAGGATGTTCAATAAATAAATCACGATAGGATGGATTTATCTCAGGGTTAAATATTAGAAAAAAATCTGCCATATTTTAGAGTATACGATAATAATTACAACAAAAGCACTATACGATCTCGGCCACGCAGTCTTCCGACCACAATCAATCTTCCTTTTTTCGATTACCTACAATAAAAATATTGTTGCATGTTTCCTGAAATCGGATTATATCAAGCAATTACCTCTCAGCTAGTAGATCCGCTTTGAAGTCAGTCACAACTTCTATTGCTTCTCTGTCCTAATCCTGACGTCCTAAAGTCTTCAAGCCTGTGTCAATCAGTCGCGTACTCCACCAGAACCAAAACAAATATTTTAATTTTGTGTTGAAACATACGTGGTTAACTCGTTTCTGAGTTAACTTAGACGCCATAATTGGCGCAGTTAATCTTTTTCTATTCATCTATGTATCTTAAAAAATATTTCTTGGATTTCAATAAATTATCATTGATCTAAATATTCTAAATGACATGTCATTGTTTCGATCGCTTATTTTTTTTTTTTTATTTGTTCGCTTGAGTTTTAATAGTGTTTTATCAGTTCCGAGAACTTATTCTGTGATTGTATTTTTTCATGAGATAAATTAATGCTTGACTGCAATCAGATACAGGTTTATCAATTTCGAGACAATTCCACAGAATTTGGGGCAGAAAAGTCTAATCACTGGACACGAATTATTTACGGGACAGTGCCGGATTTGCCGGCCATCTGGCAACCCTGATGGCGGGAAAACTATCTCTGATCTATATCTGGAATTTGTGTTAATATCTTGATCGTAATGCCATGCCATTACCTAAAGACAGTTTTTTTTAAATTACTTTAAAATTGTAATTTCACCATCGACTTTAAATGAGTTCGATTTTTATTGCGAATTTGAGTGCATTCATTCAGGCCAGCAACAACTCAAGATGACGTTTTTAAACGTTAAGAGTGAGTTAAGAGTGATTCAGTAATGTGGGACAAAAACATTGAAGTATTATTACTAGAGTATAAAACCGACACCGCGAACACGATTGATGTCCCAATATATTAGCGCCAATGGGCTTCAATTTTCGATGGATTCGTTCAATTTTGAAAGGAGAACGGGTGTTTAATTTTGATAATAACCTCCCGGTGTGACACAAATTTTGTTCGCGATTTTTGTTCTGATACCTACTTTAGTACATACATTATACTTCAATGGACAAAACAGGTATTCTAAATTCGAAACGCCCATTTAACTATATTATACGGCTTTTTCTAAACGAACCGTAAACTATGTCGTAAATAAATATGAATGGAATCATGCGTTCTTAGGATTCTGAATTACGTATTACGCTAGTAAATATTCATTAGGTACTTAAAGAGGTATTTCTTTCTTTAGAATTATGTTTACAAAAGAATAATTGACATTGGGTTGCAAAAAGATTAGCTTCATGATTACGTGGGGTTACATGTAAATAATAGTTTAAATATCTTAAGTTGTTTTTAAAGTTTCTCAAGTAATTAACGTGCACTTGTATTGTATGATTTATAATCTAAAAGAAAAGAAAAACGGGAAATTTACTTCCAAAAAATCTAAATTAGGGTAAATTAACATTAGGTACCTTCAGACTAAAACTCTTTTTTTTATGTAAAAAGTTAAGCTTAGAAAAAATGTCACGGTTCATTCTTATAAATACGGTTTTCCGGTAGTTGGTCGCCAATGAACAGATGAGATCACTTTTGATTTCTAATTAGTGATTACACAATTACAAATTAATAGTTACGTTTAGTTTTATGTTTTTGTACCTTTTAGTAAGCACAGTTACTGCTAATTCGCTGTTCAGACAATTATAACGAATATTTACTTTTATTTTTATGTGCTACGAGTAACCGCCCTCGCTTTGCTTCGGTTTTCTTATTTTTTTACACCTTGGGTGACATTATTGGAGTTTTATTAAGGATCACTAATTTTTTGAAAATATAATATTATTATAGCCTATGTTATTCGGGGATAGTGTAGCTTCCCAACAGTGAAATAATTTTTCAAATCGGTTCAGTACTTTCGGAGCCTATTCAATGCAAATATACATATTAGTATAGATTATGATTCTGTGCTATTATCTAGCTCCTTGTTTCAATAATTATAATACAATTAATATATTAATATACCGCGTGTAAAAACGGACTATTTAGATCACAAAAAAAGTGCAACATTTTGGTGCTGGCGTAGGTTACTGTGCTATAAAGCGGCGATTAAAGTTCGCTGCATACGTAACGTGGACGGGACGTGGATCAGGCATAAATATACGTGCGTGCCACGTTCCCGTCCCGTCCGTACCTCCGTGGCGTATGTATGCGCTATCATTTACATTTTCTATGAAACGATGTTTCAAAACTTCACGTCCCGTCCCGTCCCCGTCCCGTCCACGTTACGTATGCATCGATCTTAACACCCTCGCTGCGCTCGGGGCCCGCTGCCGCCGTGCCATGCCGCGATGCCGCGCCGCGTGGAAATATAGACCTCTTTAGTTTTACATACCGTATCGTATTGCACTAAGTAGTTTATGAGATAAACGTTAACATAGCACTATTATTTTGCATTACTACATTTATATTACTGACTACTACTTTTTTGTGGTTTGAGATTATGTGCATAATTATCTTCTATATGAACCTATAAATTATTCTAATTGTTTATCTAAATAATATAAATTTTACTAACAAAAAATAACCGAATTTAAAATAACTCAAAAACTAGTTGTCAGATCTCGCTCAAATTTATGTAGGACCTCATGACAAGCACCACCTTTCGATTAAAAAAAGAATCATCAAAATCGGTTCACCCAGTTGAAAGTTCTGAGGTAACAAACATAAAAAAATACAGTCAAATTGAATACCTCCTCCTTTTTTGAAGTCGGAAAAACTCTCAAAACTAAATACGATTCGTGATAGACTGCATTTAGGCATTATCTATTCTGCAAGTTAAGACGAAAAACAAACTTCGCAGAATTGCAATAGCAGCGGTAAAATTTTTTGACTTGCATATTCGCATAGTTGGTGTCGAATTTATGTAGGTATGTAAACCAGTTTCAGAATTATGTCGTCATTCGTGACAATCGTGACATACAGAGTGATACAGACATCGCTTTCGAAGGGTTTTTGTTTAACTGAAATTGAATATTTTACTTAGGAGCTATTTCTGCATGTTATGTTGTAAAATTAAAAATCATGATAATTATTAAATAATGCATAACATTAAAGTTATATATATTTATTTCGGTTCATCTATTTTTTGTTTAATATTATATTTTCTAGTTAACGACTCAGACGTTTCGTAATAAATTTTCTAGAGCATTTTATTAGAGACTATTTAACAACTTGTACGTTGTTGATGTAATTCAAGGTAACCTTATTTAACAAATACATTGAAATTTGCACCAAATACCTACAAGAAACTCAAAAACTTCTTTAAATAACAGACAGGCATTAAACAAACAATATTATGAAATATAATAACGAAGAAGTAGTTTCAACACTGGCATGAAAGAATCTATTGTCACTGTTTTTAAAAAGATAATGATAAAACGTTTTGTATTGCAAGATTTCATTGGGCCTCGTCCCCACGTGCGTTCGAATTTCGAAATACAATTACGCGTAAGTTTTATAGTTGAATTGATATTTGATAACAGTTCTTACGAAATGTCACCCTAGACAAAATTCAATATGTGAAAAATTTATGTCAAGGAGTCTGTGACATCGACGGTGTCGATATAGGCCTGCGGCCACATCCCATTTTTACCCCCGAACCGATCACAAAAAGGTAACCGCATGGAACTTTTTTTATTCGATTATTTATGTCTTGGGGCACTTTCAGTTAATTTTTACCCGTTTTTACACTTGCCAAACACGATTAAAAATGGCAAATACCTCTTTTTTCTCGACCCGTCAAAATACAGAAATTTTGACTTCAACTCGCGACTGCTCAATAAGTACCCCATTATTTTTTAATGAAATTTTTACACGATTATTTAAAACATATCCCTCAAAATATAAGCCGAGTCCGAATTCTTCAAAATGCATATCAACAAAATGGCGAATTTTTGAAAAAAAAAATTACTCGAAGGAGAATTTTTTTTTCAAACTGAAAAGTTGTGTTATAAATTTTCGAAATTAATTATTCTAATACTTCCACATCAAAGATGAATACTTGAAGAAGTTTTCTGTAAAGTTTGATCTCTTCAAGTACCATGGTTAAAAAGTTACAGCTGTTTATTTACTGCGTCGCGGCACTCCGACGCGCACGGTTTTCTCACCAAGCTATATTAGACCGTAAGTAGAATATTATAGACTATTTGTCATTGATATTTGTTACTAAGTATGCAGCTCAAAGCGAAAAATGATAAAAAAACGACTCATGAATTTCGTAAGTTATATTTATTCTATTCTTTTACATCTTCTAAAGTACTTGAGGAACATTTCTCATTGCACTTACACAATTTACAACATTTTACTTTTGCTGTAAAGCAGGTACAGGATTGTGCATTCATGCAGGAAGTTACTTTGGACCTACAATTGCATATATATTTTTGTAATTATTCTAAGCTAGTTGGTCCTTCAAAATAAACCGGAGACATGACTCCATCTTATAATTATTACTATACACTAATGTGCATTATACACATACAGACAACGTTTGAGGTGTTCAATCAACGCGGGCTTAGAAGGTGGAAGATTTTTTATCGATAATTGTTTCTTAATTGTGATCTTACTGCATTAATATCATCGTGGTGATTCCCAAATTGACTTTTAATATCATAAATTCTACAGATTATTTTTCCGACCCAAATATCGACCAATAGAATTGCACCATTCGACGTCACGTGGTACAACCTACATGGTATTATACTGATAATTTTTTGAAAATTTTCTCTGGTAGTTGCTATATATAAAAAACAAAACATGATCCAGTCAAATTAACCACACGTCAAACTGACAGGTTGAATTCAACGGAAAAATAATCCCCCGAATACCACACGAGCTTCAAAATTATCTGGCATTTCCCTCAAGGTTCCCTGCAAACAAATAAAATCGTCAAGTTTTTCAGGAAAAATCACGAGCGCTTTGCGCTCGTGATTTTTTAACCTGAAAAACTTGACTCCTTCATTTGTTTGCAACGAACCTATCGGGAAATACCCGATAATTTTAAAGCTCTTGTGGTATTATAAGTGATAAATTTTGTACATATACCAATTGTTTCTTTTGACAAATTTTCACCTATGCGAGATATTTCATTGAGTTCTTTATTACTCATTTTTTTAGCGACATTGTAGGCTTTAACCTTTCCAATTCGAAATATCGCAGATGTAGTGTCGGAGGCAGTTAGTGCATGAATAGCCAGTAGAGCGAAACAAAGATCGTATTTTAGTTCTTTTAGAATTATTACAATATCATTTGTCACTGTGAACTTCATACTTAGTAACAAATATCAATGACAAAAATCGTCTATAATATTCTCCTTACGGTCTAATATAATATGTTTGCCTCGAGCTACGCCGCTTGGTGAGAAAATCGTACGCGTCGGAGTGCCACGACGCAGACAAACAGCTGTAACTTTTTAACCATGGTACTTGAACCAATCAAACTTTACAGAAAACTTCTTCAAGTATTCATCTTTGATGTGGAAGTATTAGAATAATTAATTTCAAAAATTTATAACACATCTTTTCAGTTTGAAAAAAAAATCTCCTTAGAGTAACTTTTTTTTTTCAAAAATTCGCCATTTTGTTGATATGCATTTCGAAGAATTCGGACTCGGTTAACATTTTGAGGGATATGTTGGAGACACGGACCTTAAAAAAATACGGACGTAATCTCAAGAACAAATTCAGTGAAGCACCCATCGGAATACAAACTTTCTATTCGTACAAGTAAACACGCACACATTGACACCATCGGCCGCCATTCCGGCGCCGGACCGCACTCGAGTCATACGGACAACGGGAGTTGATAAATAATAATAAAAATGCCTTTGTGTGCTGTTAAAAGTTGCAAGAACAATAGTAATGCAGTTAAAAAACATAAAGGGATCACCTTTCACAAGTAAGCTTGTAATTTAATCACTGATTTCTTTTATTTTTCCTAAAGTTATTAACAAAATAAACTAGAAAAATTGTAACCACAAAATCAGCCAGTGTTGCCAACAATATTGCATATGCAAATACCCAGAATGTGTGGGAAAATTATAGTATATATAAAATCCTCGAGTTTCTTACTTTAGTTTAATAATATATATTTTTGGGGTTCCGTGGTAAATAACAAGGTACCCTTACCTATATGTTTGCCATGTCTATCCATCTGTCCGTGGCATTGTTTACAAACTAACAATATTAGAAAGCTGAAATTTGGTATAGATTAAGGTACATTAATTTGGTTAAGATAATGGTAGAACAAAATTTGAAAAAAAATTTTTTTAGCTACCTCTCCTATAATTGAAGTGGGTAAACCAGTGTATTTAATCTGTTGTCAATTAATAAAATTCATTAATCTCATCAAATATAATAATTTGCTTTTATTGAATGTGGAATGTGTTATTTTCGATTTACATGCATTAAGTATTTAAGTAGATAACTAAATTTTAAGTGAATAATTTTTAGTGCGCGTCTAAACGTAATAATTTAGTAAAGCTCTTTAGTTCATACAATTCTTCACAGCCTACTTAATTATTTATGAATTTTTACTAAATTTTAACTAAAAAGTGTCTGTCCAACCATGTTAAGTGATAAGCCCCGCCCACCTACTTAACAGAAAAATAGAAAAAATTCAATCTTTTTTTTGTTTACTTGCGTACTAAATTTTAACTACTAAATTGTTCGTTTAACGTATTAATTTACTTAAAATTTAGTTATCTACTTAACT
Source organism: Thymelicus acteon (assembly GCA_951805285.1). NCBI lineage: Eukaryota > Metazoa > Arthropoda > Insecta > Lepidoptera > Hesperiidae > Thymelicus > Thymelicus acteon. The sequence goes on along the minus strand of OX638226.1, from coordinate 3,699,786 downwards.
ACTTAATACGTGTAAACCGAACATTACGGAATGTTATTCAGTAAGTAATACATTTAGTGTTTAGATTTTACTACTACATAAAGAAAAAATGGGGAAATGTTCATATTGTGGTAACCCCAAAATTACGCACACGTAGTAAGCGATCGGCCATTACTATGCTTCACTCTCGATTAGACAAGGTTATGTCCGTTCTTTTTTAACGTCCGTGGTTGGAGATAATCGTGTAAAAATTTAATTAGATAAAATTGACTTACTTATTGAGCAGTCGCGAGTTGAAGTCAAAATTTCTGTATTTTGACGTATCGAGAAAAAAGAGGTTTTCGCCATTTTTAATCATGTTTGGCAAGTGTAAAAACGGGTAAAAATTAACTGAAGGTGCCCCAAGACATAAATAATGGAATAAAAAAAGTTCCATGCGGTTACCTTTTTGTGACCGGTTTTTTGATTTCTAGAGCACTTTTTAGGGGTGCGCCGCAGGCCTAATATGCATTTCTCTGAAAGTCTGATATTGTCTGGTTTGTAAATATTAATGCTAATTGGAATAGATGTATAAAATTAATATGATAAAAATAAGTTTACATACATAATCAAACAGTTTAGATTACCATATTACCATTCACGTTAAAACATGCTTTAATAGTTTCTTGCCGCTTCTTCTTCCGGGACCAATCTACCGGTTCTATTTCATTTAGTATTTCCATATATAAATTTCCATAAATAAATTCTGGCAAGCATTTTTGGTATTTTAATAGTAAATCTCACAAATCTTTAAACTAATTTGTATGCGGTTTGCAAAAATATGTTTAGGTTCGTCTTATGCTTTTAATTTCATTATTAGTAAGTTGCAGGTGAACCTTAACTTGTTCGTTATTATTAACGATGATTGATTTACTGTGGTTTTAAAGACATAAGACACATTGAATAATAAAATTAATTGGAAATGCATTTTACTATATCTATAGTATCTAGGTACATAGTAGTTTAACTACTAATGTTATAGATGTGAAATCGCAAACATACATACCTACATTACCTACCAGGGGAGCATATTACCGGTGTACCCTATTTTCTTCTGGACATGGACTAAATCCGTACAACGCGACGGTTTTTATGAAAGCCAATCATCTAAACATCTTCACAAACTTTCACATTTATAATATTAGTAGAAAGTAGGATAGGATTAACCACTCCTTGTATCTTGTTACTATGCTTTAACTTTATACAGACAGCGACTGATCAAGAGATCTGACCGCCCTAGGCTAAATATAAGGACGCGCCCCCGCCAAAAAAGTAGTGAGTAGAGTAGTAGTGTGAAAATTTTAAGATGGTTCATAAAAGTTTTCAGATCGATCTGCAAGCGAAACTAACGTTGTCATTTAATCTGCATGACATTCAACCTTAGGGTGGCAAACCATTTTTTAAGCTGATCGTACATAAAGGCAAAGTACCTCATTAAAAAAAACACGGAAACACTAACGCGCTGTCCTACGTGGGCGAATCAACGCGAACGCGAAGCGACACGGCGCGAAGCAAAAATAACAAACACTCGAGATGTATTGAAGTGTCCTACGTGACCAAAAGCACGTAGGGGGCGTTGCGGTGCGGCGCGATTTGAAGCGAACGCGATCAGTTGGTTTGATATTTTCGCGCGAACTTCAGCGGCGCGGCGTATGTCGGTGGCGGTGAAGTGACAATTCGCGCGCACGTAGGACAGAGTCGCTGCTTCGCTCCGCATCGCACTGAATTCGTATCGGATCGCTTCGCGATCGCGTTCGCGTTGAGTCGCCCACGTAGGACACGGTGTAAGGAAAGGACAATAAATATCAATCACAATATTCGCGAGTGCGTGTTTCATATGACGGACGAACGACGATTTCAAAAGAGATAAGACAAATGAATAAAGCGTGGCAAAATATACCTACTAACTATTAACCACACCGGGGTGTCCCTGAACATCGTTGATGTGTTTCATTGCGCGCGGCAAGCTGCGCTGAGTGCCTAGTGCGAGTTTTGTTTAATTCGCCTCACACGCTGTCCTACGTGGGCGAATCAACGCGAACGCGAAGCGACGCGGCACGATGCGAAAATAACAAACAGTCGAAATGTATTGAAGTGTCCTACGTGACCAAAAGCACATAGAAGGCGTTGCGGTGCGGTGCGGTTTGAAGCGAACGCGATCAGTTGGTTTGATATTTTCGCGCGAATTTCAGCGGCGCGGCGTATGTCAGTGGCGGTGAAGTGACAATTCGCGCGCACGTAGGACAGAGTCGTCGCTTCGCTCCGCATCGCACTGAATTCGTATTGGATCGCTTCGCTCCTTTTTCGCTAAGTTCCTTATCGCGCGTTGCGAAAGGGGGCTAGACAGAAAAAATTAAAAGGAAAAATTGTAACGACACTTTTTGCCGTCGTTTATTAATTAAAGCGAGTACTAGGCGACCAGAAGTGTTCGAGGGTGCGACATCAGTGATACTGTACAATCATAGTATGTGGCTGTCTTATTTACTCTTCGGTATTTTGCATAGGCACAACAGGGATATCTATATTACGATCATGCACATTAAGTTATTATTGCTATTTCTCTTGTCATGCCAATTAATATGCGGAAGAGCGACAGGGATAGAATAAATCTATCACTGTCGCTCTGACAAGACACTTGTCAGGATTGTTTGGCAATAATGAATATTAGGAGTTGATTTATCGTTTTTCAGTACAAAGTGTATGAAAAATGTTTTTAGCGTTTTCTGACATTTCTAGTGCTCATACCTTAAATGGTCCCATAGAGTATTTTGATTCCCATACGAAGTAGGATCGATACGCATAATTTTTTTTTTTTTATTTTAGCACTTTTTTCTAAAATACATTTTCTCTAAAATCTGTGAATGCAGTTCAGAATATCTTAAAAACTTATGGATAGTCTCGTAGGAACGTTTTCCTGTAACTATAATTGGTTAAGGTACCTGCCCTTACTGACCCGTCTCAAAAATCCACCCTGTATATAGAAAAGACATCTCAAACAAAATGTGTGTTCCACCGCCGGCTTGCCCTCTGTTCTCTTTTCAAACTAGAAGCCTCGTTTGCACACTTGCCATAGAGTAACTTTGTATATGACACTTGCCGAACCAAGACGGCAAGCCTAACACCGTGTCCCCACGTAGGACACCGCAACGCCCTCTACGTGACCAAAAGGTCACGTAGGACACTTCAATACATCTCGACTGTTTGTTATTTTCGCTTCGCGCCGCGTCGCTTCGTCGTTCGCGTTGATTCGCCCACGTAGGACAGTGCGTAAGCAAGCTTATTTAGTCCATTAACACGCTAGTGGCTTGCCAAGTTCAAACGTTCCTTATGATTTTTTCATTAAAAAATGTTGGAACATTGCACAATAATTTAATTAAATTCGTTTTAGTTGATTTAACTTAATATTTTGTTTTCTTACCGATGATAAGTGCAATGCACACCCCCGAACCCGATGTTCGCGGTGTTTGTTCTATACGCTAGTAATAATAGTTCAATGGTCCAAACGTGTTAAGTGATAAACCCCGCCCACCTACTTAACAGAAAATAGAAAAAAATCTAAATTACTTGTCTACTTGATTTCTAAATTTTAACTACTAAATTGTCCGTTTACAACTTTACACGTATTAATTTACTTAAAATTTAGTTAACTTCTTAGTACATATAAACCGAACATTATTGCGAGGCGGATTAATCAAAACGCGCACTAGGCACTGAGTGGCACTCCGTTGCCAGCTCACCCACTCGCTCGACCACCGATCGATTCGAGTAACAAGTCAGTGTTTGTTTTATGCGCGCTTTTTAAAATTTCAAAATTTATTGTTAAAATCAGGGACTCGTCTCTAGGGACTAGACTGTCTCGGTCTAGTTGAAATGTGTAGGGTAGATGCAGTGATGCTAGATTAGTGCATGCGAAGACACGATTTTAGCGCGCCCCCCCCGATCCTCGCGCCCTAGGCTGCAGCCTAATTAGCCTAAGGGTTAATCAGGCCCTGTATACAGATACAAACATAGTCACGATTGCAAATTGTCTTCAATATTTACTCGTACCCTATTGCTTTGTATGAACGCAAAACGCAAACCTCACTCCGTCTCACACGTGCGACGGTCTGTTTGAACTTGGTTATAAATCAAGTATTTGAACTCGCGAAACCAAACAGTCGCGGTGCAAGTATTCGGAAGAGCTGCAAACAGTGAATCATTCGACTCGTGGCCCTCGTGTAGATGTCGTCATTGTCGTCAGTGAAGTTAAATAATAACGCCTTAAGCATACCGATGAGCGCACCGATATCCTTTAAAATGTGGATCAGTAACAGTTGCTTTGAGGTAAGCCAGTTGTCAAGCTGTTATTTGGCTATCGTTCAGATGAGACCTTGTGGTCAGTGTTAAAACTTGCGACGACGGAAACCCACATGACGATAACCTTATGATGTTGGCAACCTCTATTTCTCGAAGAAGGTGAGCTAGTCGTCCCATTTCGCTAAAATTGTCTTTCCGGCACAGCCTCTCAAGGATCGCCTACTGCTCATGGACATTTTAAAATTTTCACGAGAATAGTGACAGATTCGCTTCGGAGAAGGCTCGATCTAAGTATTAGGTCCGTATAAATTGTGTCAGTAATTCCGGTGGTACGTATGTGTGTGGATGTGTCAATTGGTTATAAATAACACAGCGGGGAAGGCGGCGTCTAATAAAAGTAGAGTCGCAAAAAAACGAACAACCTCTTTATATCTGTGACTGCTAATTAATGTAGATTAGATTTTTCAACCAGTCTAAACATTTTTTTTTCAACATATCTACGGGTTTTAGTCACTATGTGTAAAAATAATAAATAATGTGAATGATGCAGATTCTTATGTTTCTTTAATTATAATCTTTCGGATCTAATAAACAATACTACTAACAAACTACCCATAAAACAACGAACAGCAAATATTAAAACATGGGAAAAATATGGGAACTGAATATATAAAAATTAAAGCGTTTTATTAGTTAAAATATTCTTTCGCAATTTAAATGACTGCTCACAGGAAAAATAGCTCACACATAAATACAACTTGGGAAAAATAGCTTCATAGTGCAGTAAAGTTGAAACTTCCCAATAATAAATAACGCTACGGAAGTACCTAATGGCCATTATTACTCGTAACAGCAATAAAATGAGCGATAATAAAACATTTTTCGCAACACAATGATGTGCTCAAGTGATAATAATGTTCCAAATTATGCAAACAAACATAATGTGTAACATTACGACCTTAACTTTAATGGTACAGGTTTTTTTACATAATATTTTTCTTTGTATTAGGTATTGTATTCAATATAATTATTCTTTTATAATTATTCTTTATATTAAACACGGAAATATAAGCGCAATAAAAATAAAAAATAATAATTATAATTATTACTATTATTTCCTTCTTACTCACGTATATAGTATATATGCTGTAGCATACCTTAAATAAGGTTTAAGATTCGGTAAAATAAACAGCAATTACGAACCTTAAATAGACCGAGAATTTTGTAGAATGTTACCGATGCAGGCGTGGCTTCCTCACAAAAACCAAAAGGAAATAGCGGCTATATATTTTGTGGTTAAAGCTTTTTTAAGTGATCGAAGGTTAAAGCAGATTTAGACGGGAATTTGAACATGTCACCAATTCCCTCGGAGAGTACATAAAAAGTCAAAGGTTTCTTTTTTAATTAGTTCTAACTCTAATAGGTACATGTTATAATAGGTAGCAGTCGAATATTTAAGTTACCTCGTATTGATATCAACATAACATGATGTGAATCTAACATAACATTTGGATTGTAAGAAGTTAACAGACTCAACAGACTGTATACTTTTTAGTAAATTAGGAATATACTGCCTGTATAATAGGCAGTATACAGTCTCATGCTCTATGTTATGTGGGTCTCCTGAACAGGAGTGTCAGGTTCGAATTCCGCACAGGACTTTATTTCTCAGTGTTAGAAATTAACTATTACCAGCTTCAGTAAAGAAAAACATCGTGAGAATACTTCTGTGCGTTGAGTCTTACAATCCACACTTGACTTGTGTTTAAGCCTATGTGGCCTATGTCCGTCACTGTGAGAGGAATTTGAGCAGTGGACAGTTACGGGTTATTTATACGTTAGTTAAAATAATGCTGAATAATTTTGTACTGAAACGTTTACGATAACTACGGCGATATTATCTTCGTCGCTTCGATGGTTCCTTGCGTACCTCCAGTATATGGCTTTATAATTGACAGTCGATTATGGTGTAAACAGTAAACAATTATTTACCGTTTGCGTGATTACGTGGATGAAACATGTTTTTAAATTGATAACATGGAATGGAAAAATTTAGCAGTAAACGAGGACCATAAGACAACGGATTAATTTAAATAGATATCTTTTGTCGGAATTAAAATCTTTAATGTTATAATTTAATTTAATACAGACAAATACGTCACAACTCAGAGTCACTAACAGTTACTTAAATCGCTCCTTAGTACATAATTTGTATGGTGATTATTTACTAAGGAGCGATTAAAGTAACCGTTAGTGACTGAGTTGAGGCGTTAGTTTGTTTTGAGTTATTGTTGTTGTGTTATTATTTACTTAATATTTCATTCGATATAGACGTATTCTTGACCTAGTTTTTGTTTATGGCACTACTTAATATAATCTAGTACATATTTCGTTTCTAAGATTAGTATATAAACATAGTAGGCACAAAATTTATTTTATGATTAACAAAACAACAGTTTTATCCCTTCATTCACAATTGCTTTTTTGTTTACCAAATAGGTACATTGATTCCATCTATCTATCCATAAGTCTTTTTAATTGCTGGATTTGCGCCAATCTGACTTGTCCTGAGACTTCTGAATCCAGCGGTTATCCATTATCTTATTTATATATATCTTATCTCAGACCTCAGTCCACCTGAGCAGCACGTGTCCTTTTTCTCCTTTTCCAAGACGCAGTATCCATTCGGTGACCTTTCTTCACCTACGGTTGCCGGTCCTCCGAACTATGCCCATTGCCACTTCAGCCGGATAATTTTATGAACTCTGTTAACCCTGTTGGTGTACGAATTTCATCATTATCATCATCATTATTTCTCTCTATATCCCGCTGCATTAAGCACCATGTAATTATCTCGGATCCCTATAGTGACACACACTGCTCGAACACCTTCGACTTATTAAGGCACCGAGATGGGACGTAATTTGTCGAACGCAGCATAGACATTTTTTTCTCGAAGTTGGACTTAACCATTTCGATGACAATGCATTAAATTCAAATAATTAAATGACGCAATCTTTATCCGTATCTTTCCGGTCGGACTTCCGCTTTTAAGAAATATTCGGCCATCTTTTTTGTGAACAAAATTAAATCAATAAACGATGAACGACCGTTAAATTATTCAGCTAGAATTAAGATAGAATCGGAAGGTCAAGAACGTAAAGACTAGATAGGGACTTTTATTACACAACTTCTAGTTAAATCTAGTTAGTGATCACGCTTCGTACTGGTTTATTCTGATATCTATGTAAAATCTACCTACCTACGAACGAGACACGACGTGACGGGACCCTTCGTCTTACTTAGGGAGGGCCACAACAAAGACGACCGGGTTACAAAGTGGTAATTTTTTTACGATATACTAGTAGGCATAAAATCCTAAAAAAAATCTAAAGTGTAGGTACGTCTCCTAAACGCTGTAACCTCTAAAAATTCTAATAATTAGCTAAAACGGTGGTATTCACGCTACATAGCAAACACGCAATCTCAACATTTAATGTCGTGTTGGTCGAAGATTAACGACAGTTTTTGTACAAATTCATTTTCGACCGGCATGGTATAATAAGGTACTTAGTATCTTAGATCACTAAATAACATTATAGTTGGTGGGGATAACGTTCTCTTAAAAATAAAAATAAACCGAATCATGATCGCGATATTAATTTAGTCTCCGATATCTCATTATCTATATACGTACTTATCTATACTAATATTATAAAGCTGAAGAATTTGGTTGAACGCGCTAATCTCAGGAACTACTGGTTCGAATTGAAAAAATATTTTTATGTTAGATGGTCCATTTATCACGGAAGGCTTATAGGCTATAAAACACCATATCGCTCACCTAGTAATATAATGGCACATCTGCAAAAAATGAGAAATTGAGTTTATATGGTATACGTGTTTAAAAGAGCATAATTTACATAGTGGTAAATATATATTACTGTCTATACTAGTAACCAAACCCATACAATCTGTAAAAAACGTAAAAAGAACCCTTAAATTAATTTTAAACCTTTTTATATAATTTTTGATTTTGAAATTCGCTTTTGTAAAATATGACAAACGCAGATGTGCCGTTGTATTACTAGGTGAGCGATATATATTACTAGCTGGACAGACTTCGTTCTGTCAAAAGTTTTTTTTTTATTAGAACCTTCCGTCTATCCTATTTTTCAAGTTGGATCAAACTGCACACGGTGTGCAAATTTGATTAAAATTGGTTAAGTAGTTTAGGATTCCATCGCGGACAAACAACGTGACACGTAATTTATATATATTAAGGCTTAACACGCATTGCGAATTTTCACCGCGCGATTTTTTCCGCAAAATTCTGTGAGCTATGGATGTTGTATGAAGCCGCACGCACTTGCGAAAAAATAATCGTGTTGGTTATGTATGTAGTACGCGATTTAATAATCGTCAGAAAAAAAATCGCGCGGTGAAAATTCGCAGTGCGTGCTTACCCTAAGATTAGTAGTTAGGTTTTTTTACAAATTAACGCGGCGTGTGAAACCGCGGGGCACAGCTAGTAATAGCTATAAAAAGAGTAACGAAGTCTTATCTGTTAACCTAATGTGACGACGATTCAGTAGCAGGGCTCACTCTGCCGACTGAGGAACCCAAATTCAACTCCCGGTTCTCCCGGGGATGATGTTACAGATTTATTTGCAACACTGGTTTTGATAAAGCACTTTCCTATGTGGCTCAAGGAAACAAAAATTTGAATTTTTGACTTTCCAAAAATCAAAGAAAATAACTGTCGGTGCCAGTTGGCATAACCAGGCATATAACGTCATAAAAATGGCAATTATGTGGTTCCAGCATAACGAAGGTAATAATACACGAAACAAAACAAAACAACAGAACATGTATTTTTCAGCCGATCAACCGATTTGCTTCAAAGCAACAAATGTTCCTTCATTAAATTGATGGAACGCGTATTTTTCAATTTTTCAAAATATTGCAAATAAAAGGAAAAAAAAATGTATGTGAATATTGCTTATTTTTCAAAACCCGCTCCTGGAGGAATTCTTTATAATTTTATCGTGGATTTCAGTATATAAATTACTAAATGTAAGTACTTCAATATAATTTCACCGTTTTTTTTTAATTTTCTTCTGTAAGAGTTACAAATAAGGTAAAACATAATTTCCGTATGCGAAGCTGCGGGCAACAGCTAGTATTAAATAATTAGCAGAAACATGCTTTAAAAGCTCAATATTTTTCAAAATAAAGTTGTAATCATCTTCAAACGTCAAATATTAAAAGCCACCTGGAATATTCTAATCGATTTAAAATAGGCTACTCATTTGTTGTATACTAACAGCTTCTTGAAATCAACCGTCAACATCCCCATTTTTGATCAGAAAATATTTAAGGTTTTGCAATTGGTCAAAACCTTTGCTATCGTCAACTTTAACGTTTTCTTCGTGGATACTAATAGTTTCGGAAACTTGATTACATTCAGGAACGTCTTTTAACAGCCATCAATATAAATTGTTTTGTGTCCTTATACTTATAACGTCCGTAACTTATACAAAAGTTTCTTGGTAAAATGTAAAAAGCCTAACAAAGTCGGACAAGCCGGACACCGTTAAATTTGGCCGGACACGCATTCAAAAAGCCTAACCATGTCCGGTTTTATCCGGACGTCTGGCAACCCTACTTGCCACCATCCTCTCAGCCGTCAAACGATTCTTCGTGTCCCTGAGGGCTTGAGAGCTACAGCTTACTTTCTTCACTCTTCTGTGCATGCTATTGGTGTTATCCATAGGCAAAAATGTAGCTGAACATGAAATAATAACATATTGAGCGATGTTTCACTCGTGGAAGTTAAGTACGTCACGCAAGTCACGCTTCTTGTAAGACGAGACGAAAGAAAGACAACTATTCGAATATTACGTCAAGACTCGTTTACGTTTTTGCAGACGATTCGGTCAGTGACATGCTATCCTAGTGACCTAATTCGTTAATGTAACGTCTGTCGTGATAACTCGCAATAACTCGATTTATTTAATTAATAGAGATCTAGTGATTATTTAGCTGCAATGGCGATTGAAAAAAAGATTAAGGAGCCTTTTCATAATACTATAAGGAGGCATAAAAGTAAAAATTCGGAGCTGCTTCATTTCAATTTCGTTGTACCTACAATCAATTGAATCTACAAACATACTCTAAACTTTTACTACTCCGTAACCGATCGATATCAGAAGTGGAACACATTGTAAGTATGAAGGCATTTCGTGTGAACGTGGAGCTACGTCCTTAACAAGTAAACTTTAGTCTTAGACAGAAAAAAATAACAACAATTTTGTTTTATGAAATTCGAGACTGATTTTAAGGCGAACTTATTTTATCGTCGCACCTAGTTGAAATGAAATGAAATGAAATAATCTAGTACACTTATGCACGTCATTTTATGAACTAGCTTTTCGGAAAGGTGCTTTGTCATGGAGGAGAAGACAAGCCGTAAAGAAACTCCTCAGTACATCTTTTAATCTAAAGTTATATCTAATGAATAATTTTTAACAGTAGTTGGGTACTATATACGTAGATCTGTATCTGCACAGAAAATGAACGTCGGATTGCACAAGCCTACTTTCACAGTTATGCAAGTAACTGCACGTCTAACGCTTCGTAAACACATGGAAAGATTTTAATGATTTTGGACAATATTTCAATATTTTAAACAAACGGATTCACAATGAAAAATATTTAATTAAGTAATTCAAAATTTCTTTATAAAAGTTAGGAATCCAAATCCAAATTTAAACACTAGCTAATTAAGTACAATAACTTCTGTTTTGTGAAGTTAATATCTAAACAAGAAACTCATCATAAAAATCACAAGCTGTCTACGGACAAGTTCTTATAAATTAATGTCTTCTTCCTATATAACACAACTAGCCTAAAAATTTGATTTCATTTCATTTCAAAAAATATTTCGAAGATTAAAAGTTTCATATCAAGATATCTATCGCTATTTTATTCTTGTTAAACCGCTTTCGCGAGTGCTTAGACATGAATAAAATATTAAAATACAAAAATATTTGAAAGTGTTTTCGTTTACAATGTAGAAACACTAGCTGACCCGGCGTACTTCCTATCGCCTAACAAACTATTTTTTTTTCTGAAATAAAAGTAGCCTAAGTTACTCCTTGTTACATCAGCTATCTGTAGAGAAAGTCCCGTCAAAATCGATCCAGCTAATTCAGAGATTAGCCGAAACAAACCGATAGACAGACAGACAGACAAAAATTATAAAAAAATGTTGTTTTGGTATATATGTACTTACCGTGTATACATCCAAATGCACTTAGTAAAATGCGGTTATTTTAATATTACAAATAGACACTCCAATTTTATTTATTTGTAAGTATAGATGTATAGATATAAATGTATAGATTATGTATTTTCTTTGGAAGTTTCTTGCTTCTTTTACTGGGACTGCTTGCTAAAGCGATGGTGTTGTTTTTCTAAGCATCCATGTATAAATGAGTAAATACATAAATAAATTATTATGAACACTAAAAAATACGATAGGAATTATTTCTTTCATTAAAAACAAGTATTGTGTGTAATAAAAATGTAAAATATTTTTATACGATAAACAGTTACCTACCTGGCTTGGTCGTGTTCATTATTATTGCTTATGGCTAATAAATAAATATCGTTCGCGTACCTGATAATTAACACCACAGTTAGTAGCTGGAAACTCGTTAGTAAACTTATCTAAGTTCCTAGGTACCACGTTTCACTTTTAAACATCTATACATGAGATAAGCTATAGAAATACTTACCATCAGTTGGGATAGTAGTCAAGCATTAACTTATAAGATAAAAAAAATGGAGGTTGTTAGAGCACTCAGAGCGCTTGAACCTCAGATTAAAATAATGCTTAAACTTAAGTCTGTTGCCTTGAAAGTAAGACATACAAATATATCACTATTCAATTGGCATATAAAACCAGGAAATAAATCGTGTTTTATTCTTGCAGGATACCTTTTTTTATGACACATACATTTACAATTGCAACATTTGCAACTATGCAATGAAATTAAAATTTCTGCGACACACCTGCAATCTGCATCGAATTTACTTTAATTAAAAAAGTACTCACACCATTTTACATCTGTTCACCTGTAGTAAAGATGTATACGTAAAGGTTTATACGTGTCTTTTAGTCTAGGCTGATTTCAAGTGCTTTGGGTTCAAGGGTCGCTGGGCTCTGTATCACTACTATACCACCTTTTGGGATACCTGTGTGATACAGATAAGTACTTACTTGGTACTTAAGTGTACACTTGTACAACAATATGTGACAAATTAGTCCGGACTTGTAGCATTAAATAAAACTATTATTTATTTATTTATATTTAGGACACCCAACACAGATAACACCATTACAATGCTATGAATACATAAGCTAAGGATATATGTATTACATTTTGTTCCCATAATTAAAGGGAATACCATTTCCTTGCAGTTATTAGTTGGGAGATAGGAGTGCTTAGATTTTTGTGTTTGAATCATGTAAGTTATGAGTATAGATTTCATATTAAGTTTCGAAATGACTAATATACACTTTTCTAAATTGATAAATTTGAAGTGTACTTCCTGCAGGCTTTAAATCTACGATTTATCGTAATACCATGTGTAGTACGGAACACAGAGATGTGTAGTGATCAGTATTTCCCGTTATCTAGATAGATTGACAGAAACACGGATAAAATGTTACGATAGCGCTGATGTAGAAATATTAGAAATGGACAATCGGCAATGATAAATATCTTATCTCCTGAGATATTACATGTACCTATTTGATGTCAATCGAATGCCGGAAGACTTAAAAATCTTAAAATCCCTCTTAGAAGTTAAATAAGAATAATTTCTAAAATCGGTGGCGGTTTTCGCATCGACAGCTGTTTTGAAACTTTTGAGGCAGATATATCTACCTATTTGATTTTTTAGGAAAGTAATCATGTAATCAATTTCATAGTTTGTTATGATATAAGGGGGGAGAAGCTAAAAGAAGTTAAATAAAAGAAAGATTTAGAAGTTAAAAGGATGAATTACACTTTCCTGGTGGTTACACAGTTAAGTAATTTAAAAATTGAAATAGTAAATACTACATATAATATTACGAATCGATTAGGTGTATTGGGGCGTGTTGTAGGATGCGGCAGAAGCTGGCCCGCTTGGTGGTAAGGCTTCACATAAGTTTTATATTATCAGTACTATTGAAGTCATTATTGCTGTTATTGTTCTTTACGTTTTTTACGTGAAGCCTACCAGGCTAGTTAACACCTTGTTACTTGAACCACCAAACGACTCGTCGTGTTCCGGCTGGGGGCCTTGACTTAAGATCCAGTTCTTTTCTTTCTTTTGTTCTATTCTTTCGTGATGCCTTTGGTATTACTGATGTTCATGCACGGTGGTCAGTTACAATCAGGTGGATCACCAGCGTTGTTGCCTAGTTTAATACAAAAAGATACAAAGAAATTTGTATGCAGTTACCTACGTGTTTGTCGAACTTGGCCGTATCATCTGCCTTGACTCGACCCTCAAGTGGAAGCGGAAACAAATGTTTATTCATTTTAATAGTCATCTTTCCTCGCGTCTCGGCCTTACTGATACTCTTGGCCCGCTTGGGTCCTACACGGACACTTCCGCTAGTCACTTCGGTAATACAATTGAAAGCAAAAGTGAAATGTTGTACCCTTCCCTTTGACTTGGCTCACAGACCTCATAGATCTCCAGGTGTGTAGATACCACTTATGCCATCATCTCCATCACTTTTCAACATCTCATCAACACAATTGGAAGAAAAGACTTGCTTTTTCTATGTTATGACTCTTCTTCTGTGTCTTTTTTCTAATGCTAGTGAGAAATCCAAAATATTGTCTCAAAATTGTATTTCCCTTGTGGCCTGTTTGTATTGATGTCTTGACGTCTCAAGACACCTTTTTTTTCTCACCTTTTCTCATGTGACGCACTACACACTGCACTGTCTTCTTAACAAAATGTCCAGATACCACATTTTATTTCTTAAAAAAATATATGTCATTATACATATTCAGCATCTTTATAGTTTTATTATTATTTAGATAGGTTATCATGTATAATACAGGTACCTATTCTTATTTATATGGTTAACTAGATTTTAACTACTAATCAACTTTAACTACCTGTGTCTCACTAGATATTATAATACTTTTTCCTTCTATGTAAATAACTGTTTGGTGTAAACACATTGGCAAGGTCTGCATTTAAGGACTTACTACCTACTACCTACATTCTTATTAACCTTGTCCTAGAAATGTAGTACTTAAAATAATGACAATTGTTTATTTAATCCTGGGTATCAAGATTTATTTTATCTGTGAATGTAAGTTATGATAACAATACGAACGTAAATAGTAAACTCTATATGCAGAGCTCAATTTGATAGCCTTAATCCAGGTCATATAGACCTACTGTAGTCTCTACAAAATATTTTTGAAAGACAAATTGGAGAAGACATAATTTGGAAGACAGTCTCCAGACAGAGAATTCAATCTGTCTATTCTAGCAATTAACTATTTTAATGGATTAGAACGAACTAGTAGTTAACCTACTTCTTAACGTACGAAGTTCAATTGTTAGTAATGATTGAGTTGAAACACCGTGATTTCCGTGAACCAAAGTTGTTTTATATTCGCGATGAACACAACCAAACTCACTACTTACTCTTTTCGACTCGACAAGGTAATGCCTGCGAATCCGGATTTTACAAGTTGCCAGTTTTTGCCGCAGGCTTTTTTGGGTTCCGTAAACATGAAACAACAGCACCCGTACAGAATCTCTTGCATTTGTCTGCCGGTTACTATTGTATTTTACTACGACATTTTGTGCTTGCAAATTGTAACTTACTATGTCCAAGGATATAATTATACTTATTGAAAGTTGTGTTACCTACGTTTTTTATAACGAAAATCTTCTCTATTAACAAAAGCAGGAAAATATTTAATTTTGGAGTCAATTGATGCAAATATGACCGCAAGGACATTGTTAAGACACCGGCTATCCGCTGGATCGCTTTGGAAGTCAAGAGTGGCAGCCCACAATTTAGGGGAGGGCTATGTCACAGACGTCACAGTACTTAAGATATTTGTACCGTGTCTACACGGACGTAAAAAAAGAACGGACGTAACCTTGTCTAATCGAGAGTGAGGCATAGCAATGACAGCTCGCTTACCATGTGTGCGTAATTTTGAAACTTTTGATTCGCGATGGTGTCAATGTCATAGCAGTATGGTGTCAATGTGTGGGTGTGTGTACTTGCACGAATACAGAGTTGGTGTTACTATGGGTGCTTCACTGAATTTGTTCTTGGGATTACGTCCGTCTTTTTTTTACGTCCGTGCGTGTCTAGTGGTGAAGTTCTAAATGCTGATCGATGATGATACCGGTATCGTTAATGAATGGTTCTGATTTGGAAATTCTAGAATTCTTGACACTGAATTCTAGGATCTTGAAGTTCAATTTAGGACGTACCTTTCAGATACATCACAATAAACAATTTAATGGAATTGGTTGTGCAGAATACAACTTTTGGCGATAGAGATATTAAAAGTACATTCTTGCATGCATAAAAAAATCGTCTCAATAGGATACACGATACACGTGGGTGTTTGGGACATAGTGACATAAACCTTGTTCGGACTTGACCAGTTGTTTTTTTTAACCCTCGGCACGTAGTAATTTTCGTCCTAATTTACATGTAAACTGGTTATTTTGCATCAGCCTGTGTTCAAATATTGCGACGAAGAACAAAGAATCCGTGACTTTAGTGGCCACAATTGAAAAAAAAAACAACAGGATTCGATTTCGATTCCAGATTTCCACCTGCGAGGAATATACGTTTATACTAGTTGTCGGAGTTTTTTTTTTTATTTTGGTTGATAAAATTATAGTAAGTAGGTATAGTACAGGTATTTATTTCTCAGAAATAAACGCTTTGCTTAGTAACGCCATGTAATGCGCTGATCATAGATACACACTTCTATATTTAAAATCCCAGATAAAGTGCATTTCAAAGTCATTATTTGCGATTTATTGTTAATATCATTCCCTCCTGTCATCCTTTATCATATCAAAGTCATGATGAGTACCTGAAAAACTTATTTGACATTGATAAACTTTTTGATTTAATATCTTTTACTTATAGTCAAAATTATCTAAGATGCCCATAATGATAGCTGCTATTTATTAATATGAACTAACCTTGTATGGGTGTCTTTGAGCGAAATGGAATATTCATTTACTTTACGTGAATAGTTGAATACTTACGGACAAAGGATTTTGCCAAAATTTGTTAAAAGTCCCTACTCATTTTCATTGGCGTTGATTATAAATCATATTATACGTTAAAATCTAGTAAAAATCCCATCACATCATAATTTCTGCAAAATTTAATAAAAATATATGACGTCGAAACAATCTTTTATGAAGAAGCCTAAATCTAATCTGACGTAGGGTGATGTGACGGCTTGAAACCGTTTATAAAACCAATCATAATCGATACATTACTATTATCGAAATTTAAAAATGAAAATTGATTAATTTAATTACATTATTAAAAATGATTTGCTTGCATTTGAATTTAAAATTAGGTACCCAATAATACCACGACGAATTGGATGCTAACAAAGGACATTTTCCATTATGTAGGGGCACTTCGCCATCCATGGACAGTAACTGCAGATAATATGTTATATGTAGATAGATAAATAGATAGATAACTCTTTATTGTTTGCACACCACAGAATAAACAGTCATACGAGGAGAACAGAATAATTAATAAGCACAAAACAACAGGCGGCCTTATCGCTACATAGTGAGTTCTTCCAGGCAACCTAATTAGAAGGAAACTTAAGTAATACATAGAGGGTATCGGCGTGCATAAATTCAAAAGAGACTATAAAACAGAAAAAATAAAATCAATAGAGAACAAATACAAAAACAAAATTATTAAAACTAAAAAATAAATAAATTTAAAAAATCCATACGACAGCAGTGTAAGGAAAAACTATCATTTTTCACCACAGTAGTGAAAGGCAGAGGGAGTAGGTAATAAAAACAAAGGAGTGGAAAAACAAAGTATGTAGATGAAAAAATCTGAGTACATGAGAAAATGTATTATGTATAATGTATGTAAATGGTTTCATTACTTCACCAGAGTCCTAGATGAACCTTACATACCTACATAATCACTTCCTCTCATAATATGAGAGCTATACCAAAAATCCACCACGCCAGCCAAATGCGGATTGTCACTTTGAGAACATTCAGGAGAACTCTTGGGTGATTATAACCTACCTTGCCTTGATGTTTTCCGGAACTGAATGAAGCAAGTAACATTCGAAGCTCTGCGTGTTCTTCTGAGCTAAGGATTACACTTTAAACCACTAAGATATCACAGCTCAAAGTCTGCTGATTGCGTTAACTCTCACATAATGTAATCCAAACACAACCTACATCGAAGCATCACAACCAAGCGTGATGGTTATCCAAAAAGGTGATAAACGCAGGATACTTTAACACACATTGTTTATTGATTGATGATCCACGACGCTATTGAACGACATCTGAATAATGCTAACGAGGTGTGAGATGCAAATCATTCGAGATCGTGTTTGTGTTGTCCATTTGCCATACAAAAGATGCTAGCACCTATATAAATGTTTATGCTTGTAATCGTCAAAGCGTCAACCGACTCGAGTCTATAAATGATCGATTAGCGAGATAAATATATTTTTTTGAGTTCGCTGTTTTGGATGTGTGATAGTATGAACGAATGTGCTGTTTCTTGGATATTCCCCTGCTCTTGAGGACACGTTAAGCTTAAAGCTATTTTGTTAACTTTAGAGAATAATTAAGCCAAACCGAAATCCTAAAAACTGGTAACAATTTCCGACACCCGAAAACGAGACATTATCCACGACAGAAGAACCATATCAGTCACATAATTCGGGAATTCCATTCCTGGTCTACATGATTATGATTATCCGGAGCCCTTCGCTTGGCAACCAATGTCATTGGTAACTGAGCTACGGAACTTCGTTTATTCAATCGACTAATTCACACTGGAACAGCGTGGTGGCGTGCTCAGGATATTGGCTAATGGCTTCCTTAATATTGAGACGAAACCCGTGCTGTGCACCAATCAGGTTGAAGCCGTATCACTATCAACTATCAAGTGTTGTTTTTAGTATCGAAGGAATATTTTAAATTGAATATGCTACGAAATAATTTATATATATGTAAATGTATAAATTGTAACGTGAAAAACATTACAAAAATATTTATTCAGCTGCAAATTGTAATGGAGTTTGTCACACGTAACAAAATATCGACGTAAAAGATTTAGTCAATTATTTCTGAAGGTTTAAAGTACTTAGTGGAGGAGTTAAACGTTTACAGTTATAGTTAACTTTATAGTTTATCTACAAATAGAAAAAAATAAAACGTGCAATTCACACGTGGTAGAAGTGAAACCTTAAAAAAATTTGGTTTCAAAATAATGAGACGAATGTAAAATTTCAGGAAGATGATAATTGTAGGTTTTAGTAATGATCATGCAAACATGCATCAAGTAGGAGTGATGTAATTTGCTTTTGCGTTGCTGGGTACCTACTTAGCGTTTTGTGAAGTGTCAATTAATTTACGGTTCACTTACGGAGAAATCATAACATTAAAAAAAATATATTTTAAGGGGCGTATGTACTAAAAGTTATGTTGTTGTTCCTTATAATTTATTGAAATAGACTTTGCACTATGTAGACTTGCAGCCTATAAGAATAGTCTGTACCTACTTTTCCCGGCTACGAAAGGGTCGGACTGGATACGTGACCAAATACATCTATACTATAATAAAACTCAAAGGGCAAATTTTCTGTACATTGAATATTTTTTAAAAATTTCGATTAGCGGGCACTTCAATAACGTGTTAGAGCACAAAAATATTTTTTTTAGAATTATTGTCTGTCTGTCTGTCTGTCTGTCTGTCTGTCTGTCTGTTTGTCTGTCCGGGCATCAAATGAAAACCCCTGAACGGATTTCGATGAAAATTGGTAAAGTTGTTACTAATACTCCGGGTCATATTTTAGGATACTTTTTATCCCGGAAAATTAAAAGGTTTCCCCAGGAAACGGGATGAAAGTTTGTATGGAATATTTTTAAAACATCAACCGATTTGCTTCAAATTTGCAACAAATGTTCCTTGCTTAAATTGATGGAACACATATTTTTCAGTTTTTCAAAATTTTGTAAATAAAAGGAAAAAAATACAAATTAATGTGAATATTGCTTATTTTTCAAAACCCGCTCCTGGAGGAATCCTTGGTGATTTTATCGTAAATTTCAGTATATAAATTATTAAATAAAAGTACTTCAATATAAATTCACCGTTTTTTTTTTAATTTTCTTCTGCAAGAGTTACAAATAAGGTAAAATATAATTTCCGTATGCGAAGCTGCGGGCAACAGCTAGTTATAAATAAAGTCATGTGACGCAATAGGCAATAAGTGAGTTAGTTTAAAACGGGTACGTGACAAGGTGGCACGTAAGTAGCCCAATCACTGTCGCAACATAATTAAGGTAACAAAGTATTGCATTATTATGACATGATAGTAGTATATTATAACATGATAATTGGTAACGAAATATTACTTAAAACCTTGTTGTAAATTTCATTTGATCTACAAAGTTGGAGAGTTAGCATCTTGAAAGCAATTTATTAATTGAAGAAATCCTTGAGTGCTTTTAAGAACAGTCTATCAAGTATAATCAGGTCATCTCGTCCATAACCGAAAATAAGTGTAGCGAATGCACATATCTCTCTGTCTTCCAAGTTGACGCCCCAAATACTGAAAGTTATTGAAGAAATATTTATTTACCGTGAAAGTACTTATGTGTCGAAGAAGCAACTTTCTCTCCGACAAAACTTGTGTCTAAATGAAGCTGTACTGCCGTATATCATTATTACTTATTTACCAAGTCTTCATTATTGATGGCTCCAGGCAATCATTATCTAGTTTCTACATTTGAGCTGTTGTGCAAAAGAACAACAGGGAGTTCTGATTATACAAAGCACTGATAAAGAGCCCATATTTGCAACAAGCAGACGCTAAGATTAACCTGATGGGTTAATCCTTGGACATCAGCAACTGTAAAGGCATTATGTATCGACGTAGAAGAAATAAAGGAAAAAAGTATGACTGTGTCAGTCGTAAGTTATCAAATGTTCGATGGGTAACCAGGTGAAATTTTTTCTCGAACTATCAGATTTTTCGAAAGTTCGTATTCCGTCCCATTTGTTATTGGTTTAGTAATCGCTAGGCCAGTTCTGTTGGTTTTCTGGCAGTAAAAGATTTACTGATAATCAAATCTAATTATACTCTCTATGTTGTAAGCCTTCATGGTTTTCTAACAGCATAAGTTTTTCCGATAGTCAAATCTTATGATTTTCTCTATGCTTCACCAGCTTGTTACTCTGTGATCTGTGATGTGTGATTCTCCTCAGTTATAAGAAGAAACCTTCACTTAGGCCATATTGTAATGATGAATAAAAAATATGTGCGTAGAAAATTATTTTTCACAAATTCAAATATATGTAGTTATTAGTAGTCTTATTCCAGTGGTTTATGGTTAATGGGAATCGGCTGCTATAGATGCGAAAAACAACAACATTATTGTTCTTCGTTCAAAAACCTCATTAGTTATAAATAAATAAATAAATAAATAAATAAATAAATAAATAACGCTTCGCACTCATAGCCCCATACTAGGATTCCCTGTGTCGTAAGTTTCATGGACAACACACAAGACAAGGACATTCACACCCAGACCGAGAACAGAAATTCAAACTCATCATTCAAATTTCCGCCTCGCTGGGAATCGAACCCAGGACCCTCGGTGCGGCGATCCGGCATGGTAACCATTGCGCCACACTGGTCGTCAACAGTTACATCAATAGTGATTACAAGAGATAGCACCTACAAGCAAGTGTAACACAAACCACAAATTACGTCGACGACAATTTACGTCGGAGAACGTCATACGCAACCTGAGACAACCAGATAAGGGCCCGTCCAGACTTATTCATTGATCAATCAAATCATGTTCGTATCATTAAGCAAATTTACATAGTCTAGGTTGATTCACTGATTCATATTTTAGATATTCGTGTATTGATAACACGTTCTTGAACTTCAGTACTATCGCTCTGTGTAAATTTGCACTGAAATTACGTTTATTGTTAGGGGCCATTCATTAATTACGTAAGTATCCTGAGGGGAGGGGGGGTTCTCAAAATCTCTACATAGGTACCCTTATGTTGTAGGGGGGAAGGGGGTAAAGCTTTTCTAACGTAATATTTTACAAGTCCAAATACCAATAATAAACACAAAAAATATGTCAAATGAGCTTTATGAGTAATATTTATCCTTTTCTAAAACCAGATGAAATCTTGAATTTGATGTACCTAGGTATATTGTTTAATGTAAGAAAACTTGGTTATGTATATAAATATAAAGCAAACATACTGTTATGTAAGGCTGTATAGCAAATGATACCCATCATATGTATAGTCTATGGAAGGAATGGCAATAATTGATATTACTTAATTAATGGAAAACACAAAAATGATTGTAGTGATGTGTTAAGACTTTGAAACCATCCAATCGATGTGCCCCAAATTGAATTCATTTGAAAGGCAATAATGTGAAGATTGTTCTAGACCACTAAAACAATGCATTAGGCATATTCGTTCCTTTCATGAAGTCGATTTTCGACTTTTTCCATATATTTTTTTCAGCGTAGTAGCTGCGCCAGTAGTTTTATGATAAGCAGCGTTGTAAATTTCCTTATCGTGTTTCTTTTATATAGAGTTAAAATTATTATAACAACAATTACATAGATTACTTTTCAAACGGACAGACAGGTAGTAGATAGCTCTATAAAATGCTGAAGTAATTATGGAGATAACAACATTTATTACTACTTTCATTTCACTACCCTATTAACTGGCCGCTGAGTGACTAGTTTGCGAAGGATTCAGATACAAAATAAGAGGTTCCGTAGTAATAAAATAACTTTATTGAAGTAGTAAAATATTTTACTGCACTCTATATTTAAGGCTCTATGCTCTCTGACTACAAACTAAGAGATATTCTAGCCTACATGAACGTCGATTTGCCTATTTTCGAATCCTTAGCACTTAATTTGTTTATTAGTCACTTCGGCTTAAGAAAACTTTGTTAAAAACTTACATGGTCACCCAAGCGTTCTCAAAAGTGCATATTAGAATCTTTGAGTCTTACACCCTCCTTCCCCAGTCATCCTATGAGTCCAGCCGTAATACGTAAAATGTTTAGACGTAGCAAAAAGCCTCGGAGCAAGGCCAGTGACGGATTAACCCTTAATCAAATTAAGCAATTGCCTAGGGCATCACGTCTGGGGGGCACCAGAAGAAGCACAAAAAAAATCCGGCCTTAGGGCAACACATCTCACTCTTACGTCACCAAAAAAAGTTTCTAGGACTAATTTGAAAAATCGCGCGTTTTAAGTTGATATAGAGTCCGACCTAGAGTCATAACCCCGCTCCGCTTGCGCACTCGCTGCCCGCTAGTGCATTCGGCAATAGGAATAGGCCACCGCAACGTTTTTATTTTAGTTAAATAATATTTATTTTTAACAATAAATACTGACATTAACGACCACAGAGTAAATTGTGTTCTGTGTCTAAAATAAAAATTACTGCATTATAAAATTAAAAATATCGCATGTTCCCTATTCGAATGCAACGGAATTGCGATCAGCCAATCATGTTTTTAGGCGGTAAAGGTTTAAAGACCGATTCTAGTTGACATATGGATAGGGGGGCCCACAGGCGTGGATTGCTTAGGGCATCAAGTAGTCTTAATCCGTCACTGAGCAAGGCCGGCTTTAGCCTATTGGAGGCCATGGGCATATTAGGATAATGGGTGCCTATGACTTTGACAGAACACTGTTTTTATGTTAGAATAAAGAAAGAAAGTAGATAAGGGTGAATTTCCCAAGTGCATTTTTGAGACGGCGAGGTTGAAAATTAATGTGTGGAGGTAAACTATAATTATGCATAATTTTATATAGGTAGTTTAAATAGTGATCTACACGATAGTAAAGTATTCAGATGTATTTAATACATAGATTCTTAATAAAAAAATATCTAAGACCTAAAATCTAATTCCGGTGTACTGTCCGACCTCCATTTATTTACATATTTTATAAATTTAATTTTTTTTGGTAAATAAATTTTATTAAAAAGGAATGTTTTTTAGAAATACATTAAATAACACAACTAATATATATTTACGGAGTAATTTAAGATAGTGCAACAGCTCTTAAAATATCTTTTAAAAATGTCCTACAAAAAAAAAAGCAATACCGGTGGCGCATTTTGTATACTTCATTGCTTGTTACGACACGATTTGGAAGACACCTTAGTAAGGTGACCTTACTGGCTCTCCCCGCACCGTTCAGTTGTGCTCTTGCAAACTGCGTGTTAGGATAACCGACTGGCTACGTAATTTTCCTGCCAAACACGTAAGTACTCACTGCGGTGGCGCAGGAATACAAAATCATCCAA
The DNA here is from genome assembly GCA_951805285.1 of Thymelicus acteon. NCBI lineage: Eukaryota > Metazoa > Arthropoda > Insecta > Lepidoptera > Hesperiidae > Thymelicus > Thymelicus acteon. The sequence goes on along the minus strand of OX638226.1, from coordinate 3,675,800 downwards.
TTCCGATGTCATGTATACATATTAGTAAAAGTACAAAGCAGATTATCAAGAAATTTTATGGAGGCTTCTATTAAAGGTTTTCATCCATAATTGTGAAATAAACGTTAACCTGTGAATAACGGTGTTCTTTAAAATTCAAGTTTTGACTCTAATTCTAAGTCCGGTGGCCTAATCTCGGTGGCTCCGGTGGCAAACCAAAGCGCATAGGGACGTGTATAGACCAGTGCCGATAATTTTTGAAACGAAAAAAAATAATCGTAGGATGAAACCCATTGGCAAAAGGAAGAGAATATAACGAAAATTAAAAGAAAAATAATTTACGGGTGATCTGAGGTCGGGAAGTGGGGGAGGAGGGGGTTCAAGGGAAAAAATAGTTTATCTCAATTTCCGGCAAAACTACAAGTCCTATAGAAAAAAGTTAAATAGCAATGTTGTAAGTAATAAAAAGATCTACAACTTTTTTATTTACACTTTTTTTACATAACCTCAAAATTTATGTGAAAAATTCAAATAACCAAGATTTTGGTTTTTTATTTTTATCTTTTACAAAAATTTTTTTTTTTTCACGAAATTTGGTAAAAATGAAATGAGAACTATTTTCGCAAAAAAAAATTCGGATTCGAGTTACTTTTTTTGTCAATCATTGTGTAAAATTTTGAGCTATTTATTAACATTTACACTTTAATTAATCGAAAAACGTAAGATTCCATGTTACTAAAACATGCGAAAATAGTTGTCGTTTCATTGCATTTTCGGAGAACATTTACCATACCTAGTAGTTTATAGTTAGTAGTTAGTAGTAGTAGTAGTTCGTAGTGTATAGTTTTTTATATACCATTAGAAAGTAGAGATTCCAACGAACAAAAATCTCACCGATTTTTTTAAAAAGTAGATATTTTGACGTGAGGATTTTCGATTGAAAATTAGGTTGCTTTTTCGATATAAAGTCAAAATAAGGTGAAAAAAGAAATATTTTAAATCAAAAAAATTACAGTATGTTAAGGACATACAAAGGTAAGTTTTCACTAAATTTCGTGATTTTTTTATAAAAGATTAAAATAAAAAACCAAAAACTTGGTTATTTGAATTTTTCACATAAATTTTGAGGTTATGTAAAAAAGTGTAAATACAAAAGTTTTAGATCTTTTTATTACCTACAACTTTGCTATTTAACTTTTTCCATACGACTTGTAGTGTTGCTGGAAATCGAGATAAACCGTTTTTTACCCTTAAACCCCCCCTCCCCCCTCCCGACCTCAGATCGCCCGTAAATTATTTTTCCTTTAATTTTTGTTATATCCTCTTCCTTTTGCAATGGGTTTCATCCTACTATTTTTTTTTTTTCACTTTTTACCGTTTTTGAAGCTATCGGCACTGGTCTAATAGGCCACAGAAACACAAGCGTGTCTAATCACCGCTTAAAGGAGTCCGTTCATCTAGACTCCTACTCTTCAAAATGCATCTTTAAAGTATTAAAATATGATCTTGCCTTTATTATTTCTCATTGGCATAATCAATTTCGGTGGATCAGATTCTAATTCCAGTGGTCCTAATTTTGGTGGCATTTGATGATGTAATTTGAAAATATCTCCGGAACTAATAATTTTTTTTTTTTTCGATCTCTACTATGTGACTAATTATTACTACTATTTACATATTATTTATGCCAAATAAAATGTATTAGAAACAGCAGGTTTAAATTTAATCAATTTCGGTGGCTCGGATTTTAATTCCGGTGGTCCTTTAATAATTTCGGTGGCATTTGATAATTTCAAATGGAAATATCTCATGAACTAACAAAATTTTTTCGATCTCTAGTATATGATTAAGTAGTACTAATATTTTTGTATTATTTAAGCCAAAATTTTTTATCAGAAACAGCAAATTTAAATTCGCCACTGTAATTAGGCAAAATTCGCGTTTGTTGAAATTGACCCATAAGCAAGCTTCTAGATTTATTTTTATTGATTTATCTAACCATGCTCTTTCGCCGGCCAGCCTCAGCCGCTGCGGCGAGCGTTAAAACCACCTGCTCCTCAGCTCGCGGGCCGCCTCGCCCCTCCGCGCCTACGCGGGTTTACATTACACTCTAGGGTTAGGGCAGACAAGACTACGTGAAGTCGGGTTTGCAGCTATTTGTTTCTGTCACTTATGTAACAACGAGCGTACCAACAATAGAATGACAATAAACAAATACACGTGACAACTCATCCCCGCATGAATCGAATCGCGCTCGCTGATTGGTGCAAATGGCCAGTAGCGCCCGTCTGACTGGCGTCAAACAGATCACGCAGTCCCTATTTTCATGATAAAAGAATACAATTTATTATTTCACATGCTAAAATATTATAAGATATGATGTTTTCTAGTTCAAGCTTGAACTATATTTTTTGAGGAACATATGTTCAAGTTGTAAAACGTAAAATGTTGTTTAGTTGTAAAATCCGTGGCCGAGACAGTAAATTAGATATAAATAATATCTATATATATAAAAGAAAGTCGTGTTTGTTACACTATTTATAACACAAGAACGGCTGAACCGATTTGACTGAAAATTGGTGGGGAGTTAGCTTAGAATCAGGAGACGAACATAGGATACTTTTTATCCCGGAAAATAAGATAGATTAGTTATTTATACAGATATCAAATAAAGCTCGGGGATGGATATAGGATACTTTTTATCCCGGAAAATAGACCTGTTCCTGCGGGATAAGGTAAAATTTTGTTATGTGTAGTTGATAGATAGCTATTAGCGGAAACGGGAGCGGGAGCGGGAGCGTGAGAGGGAGAGGGAGAGGGAGAGAGAGAGGGAGAGGGAGGAACACACAGAAACTGTAACGGCTAAGAACGGCTGTACCGATTTTACATTCTTAGGCGATACGAAGTTCGCCGGGTCAGCTAGTAGGTAGATATAAGTAATATATATAAGTAAGATAAGTAAAAATAATTGTTGTTCTTTATTTGACGCTTTTTTGGAATATTCAGGTGGCATTTAAAAAAAGGCGAATTAGTTTATTAGAAGCCTTCTCATTTTCCCATGGCTTAGTTATAAAATCAGAGGTTTGTTTCCGTGGCCTAAAAAAAATCTGCGGTTTGACTTATTATTCCCGGCATCCCCTTAAAATATTAAGTAGCAGGATTCTCACTGTTTTACGAAACGGATGAGAGAAGCTTAACCGTTGTCTATTTTGCCTTTTCTTTAGAATAACAACTATTTATAACAGGGGAAATACCAACCTGTATGAATGCTTAAACGTTTTAAGTGCTTATTTCACCTTTAAAAGCGTCATCGTATTCAAGTAATTTTTTTCCTGTTTTCGAGTTACATGCTATTTGCAATCTTAAACGTTTACGTAATAGATATTTATAATATTTTAACCGCAAATTTCCTTGCGGTTAAACGGATAAGCAACGCAAATCAGTTACCGATATAATAACCGTCAGGAAATTGATTTGCACATAACCCACCTGCGTTATCAGACATACGGTTCCGATAAGAGTTTTGTGATCTATACCAGTTTAATAGTAAATTGTTTTTGAAGTTATACTTCTTTAAGCGCGTTATGAAATAAATGGAAAAAATGATGAGAGTGAAATTTTAAGATTTGTAACTCGGACGGTGACACAAAAACGACGGCAACGAAAAACGTCACGCGCATTTTTAAAAACGCTCGTTTTGAAAAAAATATTATAATTATATTTATTGTATTGTTTTTTTTTTAATATTGTTAGAATATTATTTTTGAATATTGCTTTTTTTAATATTGTTTTTTTTTTGGATTTTGGAATCCTTGGAATCCCAGCAGCACCTAGGTTCTTTGTCAAGAAGATAGGGGGCGTGGTTCTCGAGATATTCTAAAAGAAATTTTTGGAAAAACCAAAAATCCGGGATATCTCGGGAACGGTGCGTCCTAGACTTTTACTTTTGTCGCTTTGGTTATTGAAACACAAAGTTACGGAGACATTAAAAGAGTAGACGAGCTGTATACACAGGTGACAGGTCATATAAATAACATACACAACATCAGGCCCACCCGACCCGTTGGAAGGCAATGATATTATAATGTAAAAAAGAGGTAGATATTTCACTAGCGCGCCGACGATGAAGAGCGTAAGAACAGGCAATGGACCGTTTGTAGTCGCTCTGTCAATACAAGACGATACGCACGCTTTTGTTGTTGTCAAAAGTGCTTGACATTTGACATACAGCGTTAAAATGCCTTCGTTTATTAAACCAATGCGATTAGTGTAGTGAAACAAAAGATAAACGTGTGTATGTTGTAGCTCTTTTCGGAACAGATTTTTTGGTTGATTTGTAAGGGTAGGCATAACGTATCTATATTTTTAAACATCATTGTTGAAAGGCACATCGCATCATTGCTCATTGTTTACGCAGCTGAATCACGTCTGTCCGTTTTTATGCGACAATGCCTTTGTCTTGGTAAGCGGTAAATATTTGACGCAGACAGCGGTACAGGACCAGTGACAGCGGTAGAGTAACATTCGGTAACATGCAGAATATGCTGAATATGATTCGTTGCTTCCTTCTTGATCAAACGCGTGATTTACGCTTTCTGTATTACGGATGTGATTAGGCAGTAGGTGAGGTGAGAGTATATTTTTATTAGATAACCGACATCCAAGCAGGTGCCACCTATCGACAGCAAAAAAGATAATCTGAATTTTACCAAGAAAAAAAAACAGACTCCAAAATAACTCAAAAATTACTACTATTTAAATGGGATCATATGCCAAGCACCAGCTTTCGATTAAAAAAGATATTAAATATATATATTATATTATAAAATCTATATATTAAAAAAACAATATAATAAATATAATAATAATCATTTTTCATAACGCGCTAAAAACACACGTTAAAAAATCACCTGTGACGTTTTTCGTTACCGTGTCACAAATCTTAAAATTTCATTCTCTTAAATTTTTCCATTTATTTCATAACGCGCCTAAAGAAGTATAACTTCACTTAAGAGTGTATGATAAGAATTTAATGACGATTGATTGACGACGTGTCGGTGCTTGATTGATATGTCCGTCGCGTCGGTGCGGGCAGCGACAGTGGACTCTACTTGTCGAAATTATCTTACACTATTGAGTTTCGACGAGTTAGTTTTAACGAAATCACAAACATAATATGAGGTTTATATTATTTAAACCTCCCAATCATTCCAAGGGACAACCGGCAACAATCTACTTGCCCTTGTCTTGTCCTGCATATGAACTTATATGTGGGCCAAACATACGTATAGCGCGTGATAAAAGGACAAACATTAATTGTTTTCTTTCTTTTACTAAAAACATTATCACAAACTTTCACATTCATAAGATTAAGTAGGACTAGTAGGATTAAAATGTCTACATAGTGATACCTAGCAAAATTTTCCTTCATAATTCTTGACATAAAATATTCGACTTCAAAATTAGGGATAACTCAAAAACTACTCTTCAGATGTCGCTCAAATTTAAGTGGGACTACATGACAAGCACCAGCTTTCGACTAAAAAAAGACTCATTAAAATCGGTTCACCCAGTCGAAAGTTCTGAGGTAACAAACATAAAAAATACAGTCAAATTGAATACCTCCTCCTTTTTTGAAGTCGGTAGTAGTAGCACACATATCTATATTAAATACATAGGTATATACTTCTTCCAGAGTTGGTATGAAAAACAAAATTATATCTTGATATTAAATATCATTTCATTAACATAAAAATGTGTTTAAGATAATCTTAATCCTCCCAAATCCTTCTCCACGTTCATGAACCTGGTGTTTGGGTTATTTTCTACGGTCGTTGAACTATATAATTTAACAGGAAATGTAAAAATTATACTGTTAATGATTAATTCATAAGTTGTATTAAATTAGTATCAAGAAAATATTTTCCTCAATCTAGAAATAGAAAGATTGACGTAATGAAAAAAACATGTTTAAAGAAGTATAATTTGTTATTAAACAAGTGCGTGTCAGGCCACGCGCAATGGGGTTCCGAAGTACATAGTAAGTTTATCGATTATTACTCTTTAATTACTTATGCTAACATAGCCGTGATAGTTTTCCTTGTAAATTCAGCATATAAATTTTTGAGAATTTTTTCACCTGTCCAACTCCAACGGTTTAGCCAGCATGTGACACTTGACTCTTAACTAAAATTAGCACTTTAAGGCCAAATATTTTGCAAACGGACCCCTAATTCCAAAAATGGTCTTAGAAGACCCATAATGTTACATTATTATGGAACACTTTTTCAATGATAGGTACCCCATACTATAGGGTACGCGACAAATAAAAATCATCATCACGTTACCTGTAGGGGACGTACCGTCAAAAAAATTTTTTTTAATATTTTATTCTACGATTCTAGTGTTTTAATAAAATATGTATATCCATGCCGAATTACAGCTTTCTAGCACTAAGGGTCTTGGCGCTTTGCTTTGGACAGACAGACGGACAGATAAGACGGACGGACGGACTTGATGAAACCTTAAGGGTTCCGATTTTACTTCGAAACCCTAAAAAGTTGATGATACGATTCGAATTCAATAAGGATAAAATAAAAAGTTTATTTATTCTAATTCTATTAGAATATCCATATTGAGACTCAACTAATTGTAAGTATAAAAACTGGTATTTTTCCTAGAGCAATAAACGTATTAAATAATTATCAATAATATGAGGAATTACCAACAAATATTTTTTTTTCGAAACAAAACGTTATTAGTTATTACAAAGGTAAACGAAAGGGCGATAAAACATGTTTTACGGTGCGAATATGATTTCACTTATCATTCAGTGATGTTTACATTAAAATAACAGCATTTGTACAAAAATAATGAAGTTAAGTAAAGTAAAGAAATAACAAAGAAGGGATTTTAAAGAACTACTAGTTTATTTTGAACCATCTGGCGTGATGGTTACTATGCCGGATCGTTATCGCGTCATGCCTAGAGTCCTGGGTCCTGGGTTCGATTCCCAGCGATGCGGAAATATGAATGAAGAGTTTAAATCTCTGTTTTTGTCTTGTGTGGTGTCACGGTACCAACGACACAGGGAATCCTATTGTATAGGAGTGGGAAGCGTTGTTTATTAACCGACTTCAAAAAAGGAGGAGGTATTCAATTCAACTGTATTTTTTTATGTTTGATACCTCAGAACTTTCGACTGGCTGAATCGATTTTGATGATTCTTTTTTAGTCGAAAGCTGGTGCTTGTCACGTGGTCCCACTTAAATTTGAGCTAGATCTGACGAGTAGATTCCGAGTTATTTTGAAGTCGGTTATTTTTTCGTGGTAAAATTAAGACTATGTTGTTATTTATTGCTATGCTCATTAATTCTGTTTTAAGTCTCGGCGCCAAAAGATGGTTTAAATTATATTTCCCATTTAAATTTGATTGAGTTTGCCCATTTAAATTTGAGCGAGATCTGACGATTACTTTTTGAGTTATTCTTATAAGTACTATTATTTCTTTATTAACCGGAATCTTCAAAAACTTACTGTAAAGATATCTTGTTTGAGTCAATGATATTGTAATGTAAAAAACAGATAGATATGTCACTAGCGCGCCAACGATGAAGAACGTAAGAACAGGCAATTGACCGTTCTGCTCGTAGTCGCTCTGTCAATACAAGACGATACGCACGCTTTTGTTGTTGTCAGAAGTGCTTGACATTATACCAATGTGATTGGTGTAGTGAAATTATAAAGGGTAAGACTTAATAGTCACCGTTGGATTTGAAGTCAAACTATCTTTCTAGGATTTATGTAGAAAACATTTAACTAACGGCGGTTAACCTCAAACTCTTCTTCTATTCTTCCTGGAGATCGAGTCCAAACTCCAAAGTCAATTATTATAACTTACGGTAATCGGGGTTAATTGTAAGGTCGCAAGATCTGCATCACAAAGTACCAGGGGCTCATAAATCTAGGCAAATAGAAACCACATTAACATAACAATGTGCATATGAAAAGTGAAAACTAAACGTGCAACACCCATTATCGGTTCCTCATATCGCTGTCTAACTCCTATCCGGTTATGCTCCGGTTTATGCCGTTTATGCCTGGCCAGGTCGTATTCTATTTCCAAATCGATATCTTTACGAATAATTAAAAAGACAGGTATTTTTAAACAACGACGTAGAAAGGAGGTTTTCGATTCGTCATTCGTTTGTATAATTTTTTTCTGTTTATTTTACTTTAGCACTTCGTTATTTATAAACCGATTTGGAAATTTCTTTCAGTTCTGACGATGGGATAAGAAAAATTGTTATAAGTCTCTTAACACACCTTTAATCTTCAAACATTGCTTCATATAACAACTAAAGCTCCAACTCCGAGTCACTAACGGTTACTTAAATCGCTCCTTAGTACAGAATCACAATAAAAATTATGTGCTAAAGAGAGACTTAAGTAACCGTTAGTGAATCTGAGTTGGCGCGTAAGAGAGCTGTCAAGGTCCTACTAGGGATGGGAATCTATCACCACGACCGTCATGCTGTATGGCCTCCATCGATCCGGTATTTCGTCTGTCAATAGGTTTATTTGTTCTGCTGCTGACCAAACCGATTCAGTTCAATTATTAATAAAAATACATTAGTCGATTTCGCCGTTTACTGGTAGAAAAGTAAATCCCTTGATTTTTTTGCAACCGAAACCGGCTTACATTCATTGATAGCTTCGCAGCATTACAAATTGTATATTAAGCTAATCACTGGTCGGTGAAGGACTGCACTTCTTTCGTTTGTTTTTTAAACTAGCCACGTTTGTTAGTGATGGCGTGTCGGCCAAGGTCATACGTTTGTTATGCCAATTTAAAATAAAGCGTGAATTTGAATAGCTGCGTCTTCAGCAAAAGGCATGGAATCTTCTCAATCCAGAAAAAATCCACCAATAGGATTTTTTTTTTGGTTGAAACTCCGCTTATCGGTGATAGTATCTGATCTACACTCAACTGTTACCGCTCATTTAGATGCGCGTGTCGCGGATCGTCTCGTGGCGCGTCCGTAAGCCACGCCCCCTACGCGCGTGTGAACAACGCGCGAGCTCTCGCGCGAGCCCCTTTGGCGCGCGCCTAGAAAACCTCTCCCGACGCGAGCCCTGCGAGCCACGAGACGCGCCGCGGTCTGGTCCGCGAGCGTCCTGTTCACACACGCGCGCGCACGCGCGCGTCTCGCGGATTGTCTCGTGGCTCGCGCGCGCGTGTAAATGGAGTATTAGAAATGTGATCAGAACTGACTGCGACCTTCGTTTGTATTTTAAAATGCTCTGTTATACCCAGTTCGATTTTTAAAATAAACGTTGAGGTTTTTGTTTGATTAGGTAATAATATTTAAATAACATTCTCGTAGGTTATTGCTTTCTAATTATAGACGAAGTTTTATCTAGAACTGCCTTACATGAAGAATGTTGAATTTATTTCGACTTATTTCCACTAACATTTTTACGCAGATAGAGGTACCTTCCTTTTCTATATAATCTATATTACTCGGATAAAAATAAAATTACCTTATGAGGGCATTAAACTAGGATTGTCAGCTGGCAACACTGAAATTTCTGGACAAAACAATAAAAAGTCGGGATTTGTTGGGACTTTTCTTTATTTTGTCGGGCCTTGTCTGGACATCATGTGAAATGTCGGGTCAATCCAGAGGAATCCGGACCATCTGGCAACCCTACATTAAACTAATTTTCGCCCTTGTGACTGAAAGTTCTCGTTGTCTGGACAAAGACAGATATCTCTGGTTTTAATAATAAACAACTTCACATTTATTTATCAACGAGTAACCGCCCTCGCTTTGCTTCGGTTTTCTTATTTTTTTACACCTTACTCCAATAATGTAACCCACATATTGGAGTTTTATTAAGGATCCCTAATTTATTTGAAAATATAATATAGCATAGGCTATATTACCCGGGGATAGTGTAGCTTCCCAACAGTGAAAGAATTTTTCAAATCGGTTCAGTAGTTTCGGAGCCTATTCAATGCAAACAAAAAAACAAATCTTTCCTCTTTATATATTAGTATAGATACATATATTAGTATATGTAGATGTCACATTAATTACAGACACAATAAGAATAGCATCGGATGGTAAAGTTGTTAAGAATTTAAGATACCTACAAAATATTGTATTGTACTATTTAAGGAGTGTCTTGACAGTTACAAAGTTAACGGTATAAAGGGCATCGAACCTAATTGGCACACCTACAAGTCCGCCATTTTGAAAAAACCTCGATTCGGCGGCCAGTGATGAAACATGTGTCAATCGATAGACTAAATGATTATGATCAAAAAGTATTCAGTGATGAAATGTCGTAAGTGATATACTTTCTGAGATAAGTGAGTTCAAAACTGTAGAAAAATAAAGCAAAATACATCGTTTCGGCGGACATTGATAAATCATATGTCATTCGATAGGCTAAATAATTACGATTAAAAAGTATTCAGTAATGAAATGTTGTAAGTGATATAATTTCTGAGATATTTGAATTCAAAACCGTAGAAATATAAAGGAAAAAAAACTTCGCCACGGCGGACATTGATGAAACATATGTCAATCGATAGGCTAAATGAGTACGATTAAAAAGTATTCAGTGATGAAATGTTGTAAGTGATATACTTCCTGAGATATTTGAGTTCAAAACCGTACAAAAATAATGCATTAAAAATGATCATTTACTCATTTTGAATTTATTGGGTCAATAATGAAAATTAAGTATATTATGCCATATGTGTATGTGCTGCATAGGTACTTGATTTATTAATAACGGGTAGGTTTGACTACTAGGTTGTTTTATAAATAATTTATTTGCCACCAGCGGCTACAGCTTTGGCAATTACTCTAAACCAAAAGTTAAAATTCATTATTGGCTTAGTTTTCTATATTATTATCATGTCTGACAATCACTGAATTTAAAAATTCCGCTGGTGATAAAAACAATGTTTCCTGATGTCGAGCCCATGCCAAGAACCATATAACACACATTATATGGGAACAACAGGACAAGGTTCTTTTTCCCACTATGCATGAGCAGTACCATCCCGCGATTTTATCTCTACCCTTAAGTTGTTTGTTTGACGAATTTGTTTAATTTTTATAATACATAACGTAACTGAGGTAAGGAAAAAAGTGACCGGTACACTTGAATTGCTGTATCGCCATAAACACTTAACCATAAATACGCCATAAACACTGGTCATCCCTCACCTTGATTATGCTATGTGTTGTACAGATTTGTCAAAAGAACTTCTGAATACACTGGAGCGCCTTCTTAATAACTGTATTAGATATATCTTCGGCTTACGTAAGTATGACCACATTTCCCAGTTCCATTCCTAACTTAAATGGCTACCCATTCGATACAGGCGAAACTTCAGAATTCTCTCAACATTTTATGCTATTTTGAATAATGTGTCTTCTCCTGTTTATTTAAAGGAAACCCATAGCACTGCTTATTTCGGGAATTCCTTCACAATACAGTTCATACTGTTCTGGAACTCCTTGCTTGTAGACATCAAAAAATCATAGACTACCAAAAGCTCCTTCAAGAAGTCCGGCAGCACTACCTGAAGCAATTAGAATGTTATCGCCCGTGGTCTTCAACCAGATGTTATATATGTATTTATAATTATTTATTTACTTAATATATAATATAATATGTAGAATAAAAATAAAAAATAATTAACTATAAATGTTTTATTTTTATACGGGTTTGAACTCAAATATCTCAGAAATCATATCACTTACGATATTTTATCACTGAGTACTTTTTGATCGTAATCACTTAGTCTACCGATTAACACTTGTTTTATCAATATCCGCCGAAACAAAGTTTTTTACTTTATTTTTCTATGGTTTTGAACTCAAATATCTCAGAAAGTATACCACTTACGACATTTCATCACTGAATACTTTTTGATCATAATCATTTAGTCTATCGATTGACACATGTTTCATCACTGGCCGCCGAATCGAGGTTTTTTCAAAATGGCGGACTTGTAGGTATGCCAGGCTCCATACAAAAATGTTGGAAGCCCTTTACGTGTCGAATTAATGTGTCATGAGTCATCGTAATATAGATAAAATTTATTGTTAGAACGTTAAACATCTTATTTTATTTAGTTTTCCGGATTAATGATGCAAAGTGAATAGTACTATTGTTTTGCAATAATAGGCATTGTTTTATTTTAAACATACCTACTAGCTTTTGCTCGCGACTACGTACGTACGCGTCTAATGTTGAAAGGTGAAAAAATAATAGTACCAAACTAACTAGTTAAATAACTGTTAACTGAAGATTGTCTGAAATTTCATCAAAATCGGTCCAGCCGATTGGGAGTCAATAGGGAATATCTATATGCACAACGCTAGCATCGCATTAGCTAGAAACAAAATCGAGATGCGATTCTGCAGCGAATCTCAGACAGAATAACAGGATGCGCTCGCATTTGCAAAGGAAAGTTCCAAATTGTTGAGGCCGAGAGGCAATTCAAGCTCTTTGTGTTGCTAACTCATAAAAAAGCGACGCATCGCGTCCGGGGGAAACGACCACTTTGGTAGACGCTGCTTCTTCTTGGACTTAAGTTGATTAAATTAAATTATTTATGACGACCCTGTAGCCTAGTTAGTGGTGACCCTGCCTGCGAAACGAGGATCCTGGGTTCAAATCACGGCCGAGGCAGGTATTTATGTGACACGGACATAAAAAAAGGACGGACGTAACCTTGTCTAATCGAGAGTGAAGCTGACAGCTGACAGCTCGCTTACCATGTGTGCGTAATTTTGTAATTTTTGATTCGCGATGGTGTCAATGTCGTAGCCGTATGGTGTCAATGTGTGGGTGTGTGTACTTGTACGAATACAGAGTTGGTATTCCTATGGGTGCTTCACTGAATTTGTTCTTAGGATTACGTCCGTCTTTTTTTCCGTGGTGGCAGATAAATATTGGTACTTGGGTCACAGGTGTTATAGACCCGCGGCAAAGGGGGTTAACTTATGAATGTGCAAGCATTTATTTATGTATTAATGTATTAATTCCCATTGAGATCAAACCAGGCGTTAGAGCATACCTAGGGATAACTGTAATTAATTAAGTTATTAATAAATCTTTTCTTTTTTACAGGTAAGTACTCGTAAAGCTGACATTCGTATGGGACACAAACGGTAACAGGTTTGAAGTGCGATTAACTTATATACAAAATAAAATAATTACCGAGGATTTATTTTCTTATTAACCGACTGCGCAACGCGAAGAGGGGAAATGTGTTTATTAATCTATGTATGTGTATTGTGTGTTCCTATGTGGTGTTGCAGAGACCAAACGCGTTGACAGATTTTGATGATTCTTACGTCAATCGATTCGTCTTAACCTTGCGGGTGTCACGTCATGACAAGAATTAAAAATTTTAATCAAAAATTTACCACAGGGACAACCAGACGCCGTATTGTCTAAATGAATAAAAAATTCAACGAACTACGTCAAGTGGGGTATCGTTGAATAGGTATTCAAAAATGATTTTTAGGTTCCTTTCATCATTTTTCATTTTAAGAGACAGTTTAGGATATATAATAATTTATAGTTGGTGAAACAATCATTCACGGTAATTTACTAACTCCTTTAATGAAATTGCGAATTTTACCGTTTTATAACCCTAATAAAGAAGTCGATGAATCCTAAATCAAAAGTGTAAAATAAACTTGACAAGTGCAAGTTAAACTCGCTTGGAGAGGGTTCCGTACGTTGATTATGTATTTACCGTTATTTTTCTGTTTTATTTATTTTGGCCGTTTTTTAAGACCTTAGACTTTTTCAGGACATACATAGGTCCTGACTGTTAATCGTTCTATGGTGGAGGTAGTTGTTCAGTATTACTTTTAACAACATTCTGAACTACTGGGCTTGTTTTTTTCTTTTTAGTTTAATTACGCAGTCGGTTTTATTATTATTATTATTATTAGTTAACTAGACGAAGAGTGATGGAAGGTAGAGTTGGCTCATTTGGAACACTTTATTCAAGGACCTTTTAATTAAACTTTTTGGTTACTTTATTATTGCAAGTTAGAAAGTTAATTGTTGAATCTTTCTCCAATATCCCTAAACTACGTGTACAAAGTAAAAAGGAAAGTAAAGCGAAAAATAGTAAAAGTTCACACTTCCCCCCCCCCCCCCCCTAACGTGTGACGTAATTTATGGATGGCGTAAGGGACGTTGTGTAGGTACTTGAGTATTACATGAACTGTCTACATAAAAAATATATAAAACAGAGCAAAGAAATATTCAAATATTTATAAGTACGATATGACTACTTTAACTTTATCAAAAAGTAAATAAAGGAGACACATTAACTTTTCTTTTTTCGTTTACTTATGGCATTACTATGAAGATATATGATTTGACTGATACCTAATAAAAAAAAAACGCAATTTTATCACGTTCAGGAAGACAGACAGATAACGTTCCGCAAGCCTGAGTATATATTTGCTAATAATATTTGCGAAACACTTCTACATGCCTTGCTAAATAGAGTCCGTGCGGCAAACGCGTGTTAAGGGGATTGGCTCGCTCAAATCTCAAAAATACTATAAGTTTGAAGAAGATTGCAGATGAATCCTTTTGTGCGATTTCCATATAAAAAATATATGGTATACTGAAGGTCATCACAATGATATTCTATTATTTAAAATTTTAATAACCTCTCCCAAATATTGGGAAAAAATTTTGTTAAATAGGTCCTTCTTCAACCTAAATTGTAAATGTTCTCTGTAACGGTTAAATAGTTCGGCATGAATATTGTACTAAAAAATATGTAATGACGTGTTTCACAATTTGTATGGTTTTTTTTTTCTTAATTATTTTAATATTTTGAAAAAATGAATAAAAACCCAAAACTTCACCAGTACCCCGCTGGAGCGCCCCCGCTAAGCCCTGCGTCGCGTGCTCGGGACTCACGGAACGCGATACATCAGTGTCTCGATGACTCTTGTGACGGGTGGATTGTACGCGCGCTATTTTTTCCAAATAAAAACTAAAACCTCACGTTTTGAAAAATTTTTGAATGAAGTCATATTGTAAATAGTACAAATATAAATATTTCGTAAAAGAACAATAAAAATTCAGTTTGTAAATATATGTAAAGTAGATTATAATTTCGTTTAGTTTATTGACCCTATCATAGAGTAAGACTGACTGTGGCTAATATAATAAATAAATGTAAGTGAAATGTGACCGAGCTCTCCAAAACTATTGGTAAGTACCTACCCTATTGAGTACATTATTTCTAGTGTGTTTATTTTTTTAACGTTTTAGCTATCTTGAGAATTTCGTTTGACGGCGCTGCGGCAGATGGAGACCTAATATGATGATGGACTCCGAAGGTGGGTATTAGCATCTCATTGACGGCACTACGTATAACCATCGTGTTTGGATTCATTTGAATTTTTGAAAGGTCTCATGGAGACCTTGGTGACTAATGATGTCACCTACCTGATGGTGGACTCCGAAGGTGGGTAAAGGATCTCAGTGACGGCACTAGATAGAATCATCGTGTTTGGACTCATTTTAAAGGTCTCATTAAGACCTTGGTGACAGATAATGTCACTTACCTGATGGTGGACTCCGAAGGTGGGTAAAGGATCTCAGTGATGGCACTAGATAGAACCATCGTGTTTGGACTCATTTGAAAGGTCTCATTAAGACCTTGGTGGCTGACGATGTCACCTACCTGATGGTGGACTCCGAAGGTGGGTAAAGGATCTCAGTGACGGCACTAGATAGAACCATCGTGCTTGGACTCATTTGAAAGGTCTCATTAAGACCTTGGTGGCTGACGATGTCACCTACCTGATGGTGGACTCCGAAGGTGGGTAAAGGATCTCAGTGACGGCACTAGATAGAACCATCGTGTTTGGACTCATTTTAAAGGTTTCATTAAGACCTTGGTAACTGATGATTTCACCTACCTGATGGTGGACTCCGAAAATGGGTAAAGGATCTCAGTGACGCCACTACGTAGAACCATCGTGTTTGGACTCATTTGAAAGGTCTCATTAAGACCTTGGTGACTGATGATTTCACCTACCTGATGGTGGACTCCGAAGGTGGGTAAAGGATCTCAATGATGGCACTGCGTAGAACCATCGTGTTTGGACTCATTTGAATTTTTGTGTATGGCTTATTACTGACTGTAGCAGCAAAAACATTACATTAGCTCACTTAAGTTATTATGTTTCAGGCAGTTCAGGAACCAGCAAAACTCAGAATTACAAAATCAGGAACTTCAGCCGTTAACAGAAACATACGATCTGTCTGGGATGGAAGTTGATGAGGGAGCAGAGCAAATTTTGCTGGTAACTTATTCTGTTTGCTTACACTATGTTATGTATGTTTGCTTATACTTTGTAACCGGCATTGGCGTGTTACATCACTTGCATAGAGGAACTTTGTGTATACACGGGAACAGAGGTCTATCTCTGCGCGAATTATGAGAAACATGGAAAGAGTCGCCCTCTGGAAACATGATTCGGAACTTCGGAGTAAATACTCAAAGCTATGACACGTAGGTGACGTAGTGACAGAGGCGTAGCTACCGCCGTATCAGCCGTATCAATTGTACAGGGCCCCGGGGCTGAGGGGGCCCTAAATGCATCTTAGAAAAATTCGTAAAATGATCCGGAAATCAGAATGAACAGCGTAGAACATATCCTTGGGGAACACCAGCATTTTATAGGTTTCATATATGAGCAACAACCATGTACTACGACCTTGATATGTCACTCAGATAGAAAGCTGGCTACTCAACTGCATAACCTCTCACAGCGACCGTAAGATGGTAACTTCGAGAGATCTCCCTGTCCAGACCCGGTCACAGGCCTTAGTGAAATCTAGGCTGACTGCCAGTGCTTCCTCGTTGCGATCAAGTGCCTGACGGTGCCTACAAGTGCGTAAGATAAATTTGATGATCAACAGCTGAATGACCGTGGCGAAAACCGTATTGTCGATCACAGATCAGCTGATGATCTTCCAGATATCCCAGGAGCTGCATGTTAATCACGCGCTCCATTACCGTTGCAAGCAGGGAAGTTATAGTTATAGGCCTGTAATTAGCCGGATCACTGAGATCGCCCATTTTGGGGACGGGATAAACGAGGGCAACCTTCCACCAAGACGTATCATGTGGCTTATGCCGGATATTCTCGCTATCTTATCATAGTGAGAATAAGCACATTAAGACGGAATCAACTAGCCCCGGATCTACGATTTTTTCGAACCAGGACAGAAACTTGATTGTGGCATCCCTCTCTCCAGCATTTGAGATACTTAAAAAAACTCACAAATATATAATAGTTGGCATTTTCCATGAATGGGACAATAACAACTCTTTTTTAACAAAATTTGTTCTCCCAACCAGACTTCCGTATGCAAGTTTTTTTTATTTTTAATCCCACTATATTATGATTTTGGCGCTCCCTAAAACTACCACCCGGGGCGGGTGTCCCGGTTTGCCCCTCTCCCCTAGATCCGGGGCTGGAGGCAACTTGGGAGCACACGTCTTTAACGTCTGGTCCTCTCAGCTTCTTGGTATCAAGTGGCTATAAAGAGCTCTCTGACAGACTTTTGGGAAAAAGTATATCATTCAACGAGCTCTCACACTGCAGGATGTTAGGCGGTGTGATCCCTCTATCATCAAGAGTTGAGTTGGCGGCAGAAAGCATGCCAAGAAGTTTGGCTTTCCCCTTTGCCGTATGGACCACGGAGTCGTCCGATTTACGTAGTTGTGAAGAGATGACCGACAGAAGTTACCCTCGGCAGCTTGAGCTAGCGACCAGAATTCTCGACTACCAGAGGGGTAACCGACCATTCGCTGGCCAATTTTGCCGATGAACATTGCCTTAGTTTTAGCCATTTGCTTCTTTGCTGACCGGTAGATAGCGCTGAGCTTTGTATTAAGCCCTTGCCATTGTATTGTTAGTAAATCTTATGTACACACCTTTATTACTAATTGTAATCTAAAATAATCTTAATACATATAAATTACGTGTCACGTTGTTTGTTCGCGATGGACTCCTAAACTACTTAACCGATTTTAATCAAATTTGCACACCGTGTGCAGTTTGATCCAACTTGAAAGATAGAATAGCTTACATCTCCCTTATGGCACACGGAAGGTTTTATTTTAATTAAAAAAAAAACTTTTGACGGAACGAAGTCTGTCCGGGCAGCTAGTATTAATGATAAAACTGTAAAGAGGCTGAAACTGTTCATTCATTTTTTTTTAATTATATGAAGGGTTCGGTAGGCTTCAATATCGTGATAGAGGAAAGATGTCTTTTTGGAAATTTTCATCCTTGTCTTTACCTCCTAAAAGTACTTACAGGAACAGATTTCAGTGATTCTTGACTTGCATTTAAATGATTACCGCACTTGTTATACAGTCTTTTCACGAATGGACAAACGGCCGTACAGTATAACGCGGACAGATGTTATATAGTAACATCATATTTGTAATAAGTAGGTAGGTACATTTTAAGTGCCATCATGGCCGTAGCTAGGGGGGGGGGCATTGTGGGGCAATGCCCTATCTTAAAATCACCTTAAAAATACCAAAAACTAAGATAAATTATTATAATTAAATTGTTTATTCATAGTTTGAGATAAAAAGAATTGTAGCGATAGGTATCTAAACTTTTCCGAACATACCACAGTTTGTGACATTCATTTCATAATTCTTTGTTCTGTGACCTAGAGAGCAGATCAATTATGATAAATTTTTTACTTCTGCCCTACCTGTAACCAATGCTGCCCTACCTCAAATTCGACTCAAGCTATAACCCTGAGTGCCATTCGCCGTATTTTTAACAGACTTCAAAAAAGGAGGAGGTACGTACAATTCGACTGTATTTTTTATGTTTGTTACCTCAGAACTTTCGACTGGGTGAACCGATTTTGATGATTCTTTTTTTTAATCGAAGGCTGGTGCTTGTCATGTGGTCCCACTTAGATTTGAGCGAGATCTGACAAGTAGTTTTTGAGTTATCCTTAATTTTGAAGTCGGCTATTTTTTGTCGAGAATTATTATCTAGTCCGGATATGGGCAGGGTTGTAGCTTGAGTCGAATTTGAGGTAGGGCAGCATTGGTTACAGGTAGGGCAGAAGTAAAAAATCATAATGGATCTGCTCTCTAGGTCACAGAACAAAGAATTATTATAATATGAAAAGAATGTCACAAACTGTGGTATGTTCGGAAAAGTTTAGATACCTATCGCTACAATTATTTTTATCTCAAACTATGAATAAACAATTTAATTACAATAATTTATCTTAGATTTTGGTATTTTTAAGGTAGGGCATTGTGATTTTAAGGTAGGGCGTTGCCCCACAATGCCCCCCCCCTAGCTACGGCCATGGATATGGGTTCTAAGATTTACTTCACATAACTCATAGAACTATTAATTTCAACTTGTTACATAATGCTCCGGCTAGCTCAAAGCCTGCCATGTTGCAGAAATCCTGTACCTCCACTTTATCAGTCGAAAGTGAGCTCGCCATAATACCCACTCGAGATTGCAGATTGTAGACCACGAGCCGAGGACTTTCCTGTTTTTGATAAACGCTACTGTTAGCTAATGCCGGTGACATCAATTTAACTTATCCACTTGAATGCTTTCAGTATACGACTTAATATTTGTAAAAGTACTGGGAATAAACAGTTAGCCTGTTTATGAGAAATTACTGATATAGAAACATTGTAGTATAATGTCATAGAACCGACATCTCCAACAAAATGTGTGTCCCGCCGGGAGATTCTATTTTCAAAATATAGCCTCCGTTCTCCTTTCAAAATCGAACGAATGCATTGAAAATTGAAGCCGATCGGCGCCAATTCATTGGGACATAGGTACATTGTGTTCGCGGTGTCGGTTCTATATGCTGGTAATAATACTTCAATGTATAGAAATAACTAATTTTGCAAACTGTCAATGTACTGTCATACTTGTACCGGAACGGTACTATCGACCTAGAATGCGCCGTCTATTGTTGAATCGAGATATGTGCTTAACTTTGATTTATACGCGATCCTTACGAATACGAACGCTCAGAAGGACCAGTTGTTTGAAACCGTTTTTTAGCATTCCAACTGTTATTAGTTTTCGGTGACATCCTTTCGAAGTACTGTCTATGGTACAGTTAAGTACAATAAGGTACCTTTATTTTTCTTACTTTGATAATACTAAATACTTATACTAAAAAAATTTCTAAAGTAATTATAATTATTTTTCTAAACAGATACGTTTTAGATATAAAAAGCAAAGCAAAGCAATAACCCATAATTTTCCCATTGCTGGGATCGAGGTCTCCTCTCACAATGTGAGGGGTACAGCCTACAGGCCATAGTCTATCACGCTGCAGCGCTGGCCAAGTGCGGATTGGTAGACTTCACAGACATTTGACAACTTTATGGAGAACTCTCCGGTGTGCAGGTTTCCTCACGATGTTTTCCTTCACCGAACCAAGTGCTAATTAACTTCTAATACGCACATAATATTTGAAAGTTAGAGGTGCGTGCCAGGATTTGAACTCGGGCCCCTGGGTGAATATCAGAAACGTGCATTTTTTTTTAATTTTGGTGGTGAAATTTTTTCTTCAGTTTTCGTGAAAAATTAGAACCTGGTATAAGAAAAGATATTCGAATTGTTACACTTTGTTTTCTTATACCAGGTCCTCATTTTACACGAAAACTGAAGAAAAAATATCACCACCAAAATTGAAAAAAATGCACGTTTCTGATATTCACCCCCCTGACTTCGGGAGACCACCGTTCTAACCACTAGGCTATCACTAGGCTATTATTATATATATAACCAGTTACATTACTAAAAAATGTAAGTTTTGTGTTTTCACTTTGTAATCGCTAAATATAAACAATACATCAAAGCATCTAGTTTATCCTTCAAACTGAAACGCAACAGCCTGACACCAAAGGTGTAATAGAGATATCACTCTGAACACCCTGCATCCAACCAACAACGTAGTTACAGGTACTTACTCTAATGGCTGGTCTGGGTGGTCGCCACTCGCCAGCCGTATCGCGTCACGTGGGCCCACGTGGTAGAACAATGGTACGAGAAACACTATCAGGATTTATTGTAATATTAACGGTCGCATTAAATTATATTCACCATAACGGGGCTATCGAAACATTCCGTAGCGTAGAGTAGACGATTCGTGCAGTCCTGACGCTAATATGACCTTCTTTCACTGGCCGGTCTGGTAGATCATTTATAAAAATACATCGACTTCCCTACCTTACATCAGTTTATAAACCGTTATTCGTACGAGTAAGGGTTTGTCTCCTTGCCCTATCGATTAAGATGTCTGGTAGCCAATCATAAGTATCGTCTCTTAACGTTTTGAAGCTGTTTCCTTATGATTTAATTGTCCCATAGCATTCATTAAAAATTATGAAACAATATAAGTAATGTAAGGTAATGATGAGAATATCAGATTTTTGAAGAGCATTGTCTTCAAACTATCAGTCTTCAACCATACTTGTCCTGTCTAAATTCATCAGTCTGTACTAAACAATAATTCATGAAGTATTATTCAAGCAATACGTGACCCACATGAAAAACTGTGGGAATCATCGAATGATTCTCACAGTTCTATGATTTTTATCGTATGATCAATTGAGTGGTAGATCATGCAGAGGTGTGGACACAAAGAGGTGCATCCGGTTGCGGGTCGCGGCATGTGTAATCCTCAAGATTAAATAATAGCTAATGCTGGCTCCGCTGTGGATTCATTCCCGGATTATTATCCAATCGGCTCGACTCTGGTGAACTCTGTTCTCGTCAATGACTTCATTTTGTTGGTTCTGGCCGCTCTAGGTACGCGGAATTTTGTCTGGTTTTCACTAGGTTAAACTAGAAGTAGTTTGAACAGGAAGATAGCTAGTATTAATAAAAATATAATTTAAATATACATAAAAAGCAAAAAAAGCAAATCTGTTCCGAAAAGAGCTACAACACACACACACGTTTATCTTTTGTTTCACTACACCAATCACATTGGTATAATAAATGTCAAATGTCAAGTACTTCTGACAACAACAAAAACGAGCGTATCGTCTTGTACCGACAGAGCGACTACGAGCAGAACGGTCAATTGCCTGTTCTTACGCTCTTCATCGTCGGCGCGCTAGTGACATATCTGCCTCTTTTTTACATAATATCGTTGCTTCAAATAGATAAATAAAAGTAAAATAACTAAAATCAGTTGGTAGT
Source organism: Thymelicus acteon (assembly GCA_951805285.1). NCBI lineage: Eukaryota > Metazoa > Arthropoda > Insecta > Lepidoptera > Hesperiidae > Thymelicus > Thymelicus acteon. Next base: position 3,653,502 of record OX638226.1, on the reverse strand, counting down.
TGGTCCACCGCGTCGCCTAGCCCGTCCCGTTTCCGTGAGTTTCTTGACAATAGCTCCGGCTGGCCCACATTACAATAAACAATGTACTTGTCTGTTTGTCGCACGGCAAGGTGTGCCCACTGCCCACTCATACGTTTCAAGTATGTGCGTATTTTATCAACGTTTATTTTGTAAAGATAAAATGAAGCGAGTACAGTACTACGAGTAAGTTAATTTCGCACAGTATAGACCGCCAGTAGTTTAGTACTGCAAAGGATCTTTCATCGGAACTAACGCACTATACAGTTCGATATGATAGTTCAGAACAATGCTACTTGAATAATGTAAATCAGCATTATTAAAGTGATTATACTTACTTACTTTACTTACCTACTTTATTTTTATTTCAGACGAGTAACCGCCCTCGCTTTGCTTCGGTTTTCTTATTTCTTCACACCTTGGGTTACATTATTGGAGTTTTATTAGGGATCCCTAATTTTTTTTTTTAAATATAATATAGCCTATGTTACTCGGGGATAGTGTAGCTTCCCAACAGTGAAAGAATTTTTCAAATCGGTTCAGTAGTTTCGGAGCCTATTCAATGCAAACAAAAAATCAAATCTTTCCTCTTTATATATTAGTATTGATTTCTCCATATTATAAGAAATAATTTTTGTTAAAAGGTTTACACAAAATCAATACAATAATCCATTAACATTATAAAAATAATCAAAAATAAATACCTAATAACAATGATAATAAAAATTTAAAATCAATCAAATTATATTAAAAATTAATTGAATTAAAAATTACTATCTAAAATTTAAATATATCCAGTCAAAATAAAAATTAATCAAAACAAAAAATTATAGAGCAAATCTTTCTTAAGTATTATTTTTATTAAAGCTTGTAATATGCAGGTTTGAGTCAAATCATTCAAGGTGCATTAGAACTAATTCCTCTCATCAAATGGAGTTGAATTTTTTTTCTGGAGGTAACCTGCCTAACCCTACGATAAGGGCCGGCTCCAGACGAGGATACTCCTCAGCGGCCAGCAGCAGAAACACGAAATTTTAAATCCTAGTTTTTAAAAGTATTTTTTTGTAAGTAAGTACCTAATTAAACGTTTTTTGTTTCATAATTTCCAAAATACCCACTAACGGCCATTTTATAATTATTTTCCTGTAAGACTGCACGTCAAGTGAATTGACGAATGAACTATTTACGCCTAGATATAATTTAGAAACATCTCATAAACGTGTAAAACACATACATAACACTTGAAAATGGAGCAAATACCGAAATACCAAATTGGGTATGTGCTCGATGAAATACCACACAGCTCTTTATCACTCCCAGGCAACGATGTAATAGTTCCATTCCAACATGGGTTGTGTCTTTCCAGTGAAAATAGGAGTAAATTATTAATACTCTTGATATTATGTAGGTACGTGACAACGTGACAGCAAGAAAGAAGACGTAAATCATACAAAAGTATGTTATTGAGCTCTTCCAATGTCTTGGTTCAATGTGGCATTCCTAAGTTTAAATGGTCCTACCCTCAGTAATAGATCGAGTTAATTTTGGATGTGGTTCTTCCTTCTCCCACCTGTACAAAGTTCCAACTGGGAGGCATTAGAAGCTAAAAGCATTTAAACGCTTCTGTGACCTGGACCGGTGATCCAATTATGTCTATAAAGCTACCATGGACCCATGGGACATATAACGAACAATAAACACCAATTATAAACATTTATCTATGACCGACATAGACATATTGTAGGTTTTTCTATGACCTACGATATGTCTACTACAGTGCCACCAACTTATCTGTGAATTGACGGAGGGCGCTCTCGAACGCACTGGACCAATCATTGGACGCAATTCGAGACGTAGCAAATGTCAAATGAATGAGCACAAAGAACTTATGAATGGCGCGGCATTAGTTCCAATTTTCGCCATTTCACAGATAACTTGGTGGCACTGTACTACCCTCACTAGGCAGGTCTAGACTCTTAGTACCTGTAGTCTTTGCAAATCCATTACTTTCTTGATACCTAGGTAGGCATTACCCACATGAGCACATGCTTCTCGTAAGTACTCAGAAATGAATTACTGACGCATACCTACATTTATAGCGGAAAATGGAAATGCACAATTTGCATGCAGATTAGCGTGTCCACGATAAATCTATTGTTGTTATTTATGTATATAAGAATCAGGATAATAGATGCATTATCATGTATTGTGTGATTGTGTGATACGTTTATAATAGACACTGGATAAGCGGCATTAAACGGAGACAACATTTTTGAGTCTAAACAATACCATTAACAAACAAAGTGTAGGACCTACCCATGAGTTGACGAACCTAAATGTCTCGTTCAATAGCCCTGGCAAAAAGTTTTTTTGCTGCTAAAAAAATGCGATTCTAATACTTACCACAAACTTCCCCTTAAAATGTAAAGTTTTATTTTTTTAAAACAATTACACAATCTAATTATATTATGAGACATTTCCTCTATTTCCACTAGCTAAGCAATGATGACAAGGTCATGCTGCGTCATGCTCCATGCAGTACCCCTGACTGGGACGTGCTAGCACCGTGAAACTGACTCATTAATCAATATAAAGGAACAAAGGCGAAGAACTGAATACGTCGTAACGAGTGTACTACTAAGGATGTTATTTGGACTTCGTAAATGTAACCAAAAATATTGGATATCCGAAATAATTAGGTACCTACCTATGTAATTATGTAGCTTTTTTTATATAAATAACGCTTCACACTCATAGCCCCACACTAGGATTCCCTGTGTCGTGGGTGCCATGGACAACATACAAGACAAGGACATTCACACCCAGACCGAGAACAGAAATTCAAACTCATCATTCAAATTTCCACCTCGCTGGGAATCGAACCCAGGACCCTCGGTGCGGCGATCCGGCATGGTAACCATTGCGCCACACTGGTCGTCAAGCTTTTGTGTCCGTCATCGTTTATTCATACCTATAAACTATTCTAATGATACTACTTATAGTAATACTAATTTAATATAATAATACTATACTAATAATAATTATAGTTTCTTACAACCGTAGTGTGGGTAGATACCTAACAGCAGTGTACTTAAACCTTTGCTAAACAGTCCATAAATCATGAACAATCAGGTTTTGAAATCAATTCTTTTTGTATTTACTGTATCTCCGTCAGTAAAACAATAAGGACATTTATCAAATACAATTGCAAATCGGAAGTATTGTGCTCGGTTAGAATTCATAGAATTTATTCATAAAAACCGGGCAAGTGCGTGTCAGGCCTCGCAATGTAGGGTTCTGAAGTACTAAGTTTATCGACTATTACTCATTAACTACTTATGCTAACTTAAAGCCGTGACAGTTTTCCTTGTAATTTTATCATATACATACCTAACCTATTTTTGAGATTTTTTTTCACTTGTCTAACTCCAACCGTTTAGCCGGCACGGGGGGGGAGGGGGGGGGGAGACACTTGACTCTAATCAAAATTAGCACTTGAAAGCCAAATATTTCGCAAATGGACCCCTAATTCCAAAAATGGTTTTTAAAGACCCATACTATTTTTGAAATACCTTTTCAACGATACCCCACACTATCGGGTACGCAAAGAATAAAAAATTCATCCTCACATTGCCTGTAGGGGGGTACCCTGAAAAAAAAAATGTTTTTCAATATTTTATTCTACGATTCTGGAGTTTTAATAAATATGTATATCCAGCCAAATTACTACTTTCCAGCACTAAGGGTCTCGGCGCTTTGCTTCGAACAGATGGACGGACGAACGGACGTACCTACAGACGGACAGACGGACAGATGGACAGACGGACAGACGAAAAGACGTACAGACGTACAGACGGACAGACGGACGGACGGACATGACGAAACTATAAATAAGGGTTCCGATTTTACTTCGGAACCCTAAAAACGTTAGGATTGTTTTTTATAGTATGTATACTTCATATTGATTTAAAATAAAAAAAAAATCGTTCATATTTTTGTCACCTTGGGTAAAATACCCAACGATTGTCACCCTAAGCGTTTTCTCAACATTTTTTGTCATTTTAATGTTGTTTGCTTTAAAAATCCAATATTTTTTTGTTTTAAATATAATGTTTAATTATCAAGGAGAAGATTAATATGAATTTTAGTGCAGTTTAAATAATTTAATCAAGGAAAAATAATGTTTCAAACTAAAAGGGCGCAAAACTATATCGATTGACACCCTGATGTAACGATTGACACCCTGCGAGACTGTAACGATTGACACCTAGTGGGTACATTAATTCGCATTGAAAAGCTAAGTACCTATAGGGAGTTTAAGAGTTTATGTAAATGAAATGATTATTTTTTGTTACTTTTTATTTATTTATGAGTACACTAGCTCCTACCCGCGACTTCGTCCGCGAAAATTTAGAATTAGATCCAGATTCTACTAAAATTTAGATGTTAGGTTTAGATGTTTGGATGTTTGTGAATTAAAATTACAGTATCCTGCTTTTCATCCCAAAGAATGGATATCAATGATGATGATGAATGTTAATGATGATAATGATGACTGGAGATGATGGTGATGATGATGAAAAATGATGATGATGAATGACGATGCTAATTATGAAGGTGATAATGATGAATGGTGGTGATGATGATGAATGGTGATGATGATGAATGATGATGTACGATGATGATGACGAATGATGATTATGATAATGATGACTGGAGATGATGGTGGATGATGATGATGATGATGATGAATGATGATGATGGTGATAATGACGATGATGGTGATAATGATGAATGTTGGTGATGATGATGATGATGAATGGTGGTGATGATGATGATGATGAATGGTGATGATGATGATGAATGGCAAATTTCGTACAACCTAACAATCAATCAACAACGTACTCTAAAGAGTAACACTTAGATCTTAATTCTGTTTCAATCGGTTTACAAATAAAGTCACCAATTTAAAAAATCGCGTGTAAATTTTTTTTTGAGTTGGGTAGTGTGGGTACTAAGGCATAGGATACCTGAAGCGAAGCGAGGGCAATTGCTCCCTACTGATAAATAAGTGTATATTTCAACAGTTTCCAATTTCTGCGTAAAAATATTTTGATCCGTACGGGGTGTCAATCGTTACAGCCTAGTACAAATAAAAATGTAATGATTGGCACTAGCAAAACGTAATGTTTCCTAAGGCAAAGTTAGTAAAATCGTGAAAAGCACATCTATTTACGATATAATTTAACAGTAACAACACCAAACTTATATATTTACTTAGCAGGGGCGATAAAAATCGTCACACAATGTTAGTCCCGCCTTCTGTTTTTCTTAATTTTCATCAGTCTACTGCAACCCACGTGTCCCGCTACCTTTAAAAAATCGACAGATACAAAATGGCGGGAAAATCAACTACGAAAATGTTGCCATTTTATGAAATGAAAATTTTACTAATTAAAAGTAAAGTTACCATACTTAAAAATAATAATTTATGCTTAGTTTAGGACATAATACGAAAAAGGTGTCAATCGTTGGGGGAGTGCCAATATTACTAGACGTTACCCTAATATCTAAATATTTATACTAACTACGAATTTATACTAATTTGGCCATCCACGCACACTTGAAAAACTCACCCTGTATATTACGCGATAGTATAAAACATTGCATTTTATTATATAATATAACACTAGTAGATACCCGGCGTGTTTCACAATCCACTACGCAAAAAAAATTGTATGGGAAAAGTCGAAAATCGAAAATGTGCCTAATGCAATGTTTTGCTGTCTCAAACAATCTTCGAGCTTATTATTGCCTTTCAAAAGAAACCAGTTTGGGGCACATCGATTGTATGGTTTTTTTTTTCATCTCGAATGAAGTTCAGTTTCGACTTTCGGGACCACTTGATTAGTAAGGCCAAACTAGCTTAAATATAGATTTTTAATTTGGAAAATACTATTTTAATGCTACTTGAAACTTATGAAACTGAAAGTGGCAAAACTATTTAAATAATACTAGTGGTGCTCTCTGTTGTTAAATAGAGAAAACATTTAGCTAACTTCATCATAAGTACAAGCAGTGCTACACGCTTACGACATTAGACTATTTAACACTAGATGGCTCTGACTATAACAAATTCGTGCAAAATTTCTTGGAAAATTGGACTTTGACCAGCGACATTTTTTAATTATTTCTATAGTATATATGTACATAGGTAGGTACGTTTTAAGATGACTGAGTCATCTCCAAGGATATTAATAGATATAATATAAGGATATTTACTACTAATAGACTGTAATATGCTTCGCCATCTCCGTCTGATATCAATTATTTGTGTACCTACCTAGTACCTCTAGCTGCTGAATACTTAATTGAATAACAGTGATTTATTTGGCATAGCTACCTATAATGGCTTCAAGCAAATTTAGCACTTAGTACAATGAAATAACATTCGTAATTACATTATTGCAAATTAGCCAACCACAAAAATATGCGATGGAGGTCAGTAACCGCTGATTTTTTTGTACCTATTCTGTTGATTTTTGAATAAAAACTGCTTCTCTTCGTTTTTTTATTCTTTGAATAAACAACACTTATGCTGGAGTTTTTGTATAAAGATAATGTTTTTAGAGCGTGATATTGCCTATCCATCCAAATCCACTGCTGGACATAGGCCTCTGCTAACTTGCACCACTCTGACCGGTTTTAAGCCTTCTGAATCTAGCGGTGAAATATATTTTTACTCTTTGTCTTCTATAAGACCACCTGGTCGAGGGGGGGGGGGCGGGGGGCGTTCTATATTCTTTTTTCCAAGACGTAGTCTCCATTCGAGAACCTTTCTTCCCCAACGTTTACCGGTCCTACGAACTGTGAGGCCGGCTCGTGGTCATAACAGCCGGCTAGTTCTCTGAGCAATATCGGTTTGCCTCGGTCGTCTATAACTAGAGTCCGGCCGAAACTGGTTTTTCAGCCGAAACCGAAACCGAAACCGAACCTTCGGCCTTAGTTCCAGTTTCGGCCGAAACCGAAACTTAGGGTGAGGCCAAACGAGCGTATTTTTGGAGCTGTAGTCACGTGAAATGAGCTGGTTTCATACAAAAGTTCAAATTGAATTGTTTGGAATTTATATTATATGCGATTTTACGATTTACACTATTTTACTCAACGCACAGCTCAAAAAATATGCTCGTTTGGCCACACCATTAAGGTATTTTTTTGAGCTGCTCATTTGTGGACTCAACAAAAAAAAACTAGGGTAAAGGAACCGAATTGTTGAAATTTTACAAAGGGCATTTTTTGACATTTGGCAGGTCAACCCTCAAGCTATCTGTCCGCTAACGTAGATCCACTACTTACGGGATACCCTATATATATATAGGTACATATGTACATACTGAAGTACCTATAGGTATTTCAGTACCTATAGGTATTGAAATATAGCGTGTTTTTTACACATTTATATAGTACGTGCCTTGAGTTCGATAACCTTATATCTTAATACATAGACGGCAAAAATTCGAAAAAAATGTACTTATGAATGGGCGCTGTTTTAACCCCCGACGAAAAAGAGGGGTGTTATAAGTTTGACATGTCTGTGTATCTGTTGTATGTCTGTGCATCGTCGCTCCCAAAGTGTCCGAAACGGAGAAACGAAGATGACTAAATCGAAAGTGTTCTTAGCTACACTATATTCACATTCGAATCAGAATTTATATAAGCACTGTGTTGCCTAGCAACCACAAACAAACAGGTGCATGAAACTTTTGGTCGTATAAAGTACGTTTGAACTAAATCTGGAGTTCGCAAGTCGCGTTCCGTTCCACTCTTTGTAATTTTATTTTATTTTTAAACATAATATTTATTTTGCAAAAGTTTAAAATAACACGGAATAGTTACGTATAAAATCGATATAGACTGTTTTAAAATACATAAACATAAATATAAAATGTTATTCGGCTTTGTTTAATGAAATTTAACTTATAAATAATTTTATGCTCATGCATATTGAGTGGAATGAAATATCTGTATAATCTGTACAGTGCCATCTCTCAAGAACTTATTTGTGACGTGGCGAAAATTGGAACTAATGCCATCCCATTCATAAATTACTACTATGCGCACTATGATTGGTCCAATGCGTCCGGCAGCGCCCTCCTTATAGTCACAGATAAGTTGATTTCACTGTATTTCGAAATATAATACGACCAAGTTGCAAAGCATGTAAGCGCCATTATAGCTGTGAGGTTTTCGTAGTCATTTCTATTTATAGTCATAGGTAGGCCGGCCTCAAAACAATACGTTTCTACAAAGGTTTGAAGTCGCTTCACGAAATTAAGGATGTGCGAGCGTGAGTTATTCATGACGAAAATTGTTTTAAGATGTTGGTTTTTACGTCGTTTTCTCTTAGTGTGTTGTTGTTATAGGTCAATAGTAAAATAATGAAGTTGTCACAAACGTTGTAATTGTTATTTCGTTCTTTAATAGTTATTTGGTGTGCGAAATACAAATCAGTTTGTGAAAACCCTATAAAGGAATTTTTACGATTTATTGACAAGTATTCTGATACGAGTTTGACTCAAGTATATGTTTAGTGTATATCAAACTGTCGGGCCTCACTCAATAAATGTAAGTATAGGCGAAATTTACATAACGTAATTTATTTGTGAACCGTTTGAAATAAAACAAACACTAAATGTTAACCCAAGCTCACTACAATATGTATAAGTCAGTGAAAACCGCAGCTAAATCTGTTAAGCCGTTCCTGAGATTGGCCGGAACAAACGCACAGACAAATAAATAAAAAATAATTTTTATTTAATCTATTATGGCTAATAAATACATACCCCTGTTAAAAGTTTTACTCAAATACTAGTACAGTTACAGTTTCATTATATTGCTATGACGATGATGGTATATACCTAGTACCTACAGACAGTTAAATGGTGTTAGATAAAATGAAAAAAAAAACAATAAAATTAAAGTCATATGCTCAACATAGGACTATGCAAATGAGCGCCAAAGCACCCTGTCAATTAATTAATGAACAAATAAAATAAACATGGTTAAGTTAATGACTTCACTTGAAAAGTCAGCGCCCACGAGTTAGCCGCGAATTTAGCACGACGACGAAATTACGCACTACAATTCACGAACACAGGGTTTCGGTTTCGGTTTCGGCCAAATTTTGCCAAAACCGAAACCGAAACCGAAACTAGATTTTTTGGCCAAAACTGGCCGAAACCGAAACCGAAACCGAATGTTCGGTCGGTCTCTATCTATAACTCTTATCATTTCTGATGCGATCACGTAGAGAAATACCGAGCATATCCCTCTCCTTAACCCCCTGACTTACAGGTTGTGGATTATGGCAATCAAATACCCACTGACTGAAAATTTTGTCATTTTATTAGTCCCCAGCCGGAACTTCTAACTTGCGCTAAGTATATCCCTGGTCATATCATCAAAGAAGACTTTTTCTTCTAGAATCTTTAAGTCCCTGCGATATATAACAGGTGAAGTGGCGGAGTTAGTGGCCAACTCAAGTGTCTGAAATTTTAATACCTCCTTAAAGGCCTCCGATGACATTGGTATGATTACTATGCGAATGCTATTTATTGATAGACGCACCACATCATTGACATTGTTTAGCAAGTTCTGGTGAACTTTACCACGATTATTTTATTGGATAAGCTTTAAGTTTCTAGGGACCACATAGACCAATTTGATCTATAGGGGTGGATGAAACGACTACACACATCGACACATGACGCGGCTAACGTATCTATCGATCGGCTAAGATAGCTGTAGCTACACTAGCCGTTGTCCAGACGGCTAGCGGTACACGATTCGGATTCCGCTTTCAGCCGTTCAGTAAAAACTTGACCGGCATGACGTCACCGCACGCCGCCGGCGCGTGGCACGCCGCGCGCCCCTCACCTTTGTAGCGCAGGAGTAAGGTGTTAATGTTGGTGGTTATTTACATAGAAATAAAAGTAGATGTAAGTAGAGACATCAGACTAGTTATAATATTCGACAGTAAGGCACATTTATTAAGGACGAGTAACCGCCCTCGCTTTGCTTCGGTTTTCTTATTTTTTTCCACCTTGGGTTACATTATTGGAGTTTTATTAAGGATCCCTAATTTTTTTGAAAATATAATATAGCCTATGTTACTCGGAGATAGTGTAGCTTCCCAACAGTGAAAGAATTTTTGAAATCGGTTCAGTAGTTTCGGAGCCTATTCAATGCAAACAAAAAATCAAATCTTTCCTCTTTATATATTAGTATAGAAAAGGTCATTTATTTTTAGATGACTTTTATGTTTTTAGGGTTTCGTACGAAAAAAATAAAAACAGAACCCTTATATCACTCGTACGTCTGGGCGACCGCCGTTCACAGCCATTTTACGTATCGCGTTGTATGTCAAATGAAAGGGCTTCTTGTAAGCGTATCAAATATACTTTTGTTATAGTTCTACAATGGATAGTTTTAAAATTTTATAAGAAAGAAGGAAAATAAAAGCCTAAAATTGACCATTTCCCCCTTATATCCTAAACTACAATTTTGAAAAAAATACAGAGAATAGTTCTTTACTTATATATTACAGGAAAACCTATAAGAAGTTTATGGTCTTAAAAAAACGGCAAAAATAAATAAAATAGATCAGTAACGGTAAATACGTAATCAACGCTCCGAACCCTCTCCAAGCGAGTTTAACTCGCACTTGTCAAGTTTATTTTTTTTTCGTGTCATTTAGAATATACATAGAATGAGGTAAGTAGGTACCTACTTTATTCTCAATTGGAAGTACCACGCGGATGCGATGAACATGTGGTAATATGTAATTTACCGTATTTAAACGTTAAATTAAAGGCAAATGACTTGTATTATACCCTAGAAGAAAACCAAAGTAAGAATGAATTGATATGTCGCTTCCTAAATACAAGTTTCAGATCGATTTGTAAAGCTCACTATTAATCCAACGAAGAAATCTAAAATAACATACCTAACACAGTTCATTCACGGGAAAATGATTACAAAAAAATCGCGTGTCACTAAACTAAATCTGTAAAAAGCCGCGTCCGCAACGGTGACAATACGTTATTAACAAGGGTCATACGGGTCATACCGTACCGGCTAGTCACACGAGTGTTGAAACTATTAAATTCTCCACACGGCTCTCGTGCCATCTATATTTACAGCGCATTCAAACGAAGCAAGCGGCGTGAAGCGTCACTCCTCAGTCCTCACTCCGCCTCTCGCCTCAGTCACGACACCGTCTCCGGCACCCTGTCAGGCTGTCACCCTCACCCTCGCGTTACCATGACAAACTCCGCTATGTCACTCAACGTCGGTACTCGTACTAACGTGACATAAACGTTACCGTGAACGTTAGTTAAGGAACCCTTCTGATTCAGTTTTTTTCCGCGCTTTTCTTTTGCTATTAATTGTATCTACATTCTACTGTAAACATGGTTTCGAAGTCCCGTGGCCACGTCTTGGTTTGGGAGCAGCCCGGCTTGGAAGACCAAAAGCCTAAAGGCTATAAGGGTGAGTGATCACGTGTGATCGTTTGCTGGAGCCTAGAGTAGCGTTTTTAGAAGCATGAATGTGTATTTATTAAAACTCCAAATTTTACTCTTTTTTTCGTCGTGTATCTACTCCATAGTGTGGTGGGGTATCGTTGAAAAGGTTTTTCATATTATTATATTATGGGTCTTCTAAAACCATTTTTACAATTAGGGGTCCGTTTGCGAAATATTTAGCTATACGTATATTGTGCTAATTTTGGTTAAGAGTCAAGTGTTCCCCCTCTGCCGGCTAAACGGTTGGAGTTGGACAAGTGAAAATTTTCTCAAAATAGGTTGTATGATGAATTTACAAGGAAAAGTGTCACGGCTATGTTAGCTTAAGAAGTTAATGAGTAATAGTCGATAAACTTACTACTTCGGAACCTTACACCTTCATTGCGCGTTTTTTTCCTTATTGATTTTTTTTCAGTATTTTACACCAGCTTTGTTAAAGTATATTAAATTACAGTTAGGTACTTAATGTTGATCATTTGAATACCAAAATAATTGTACGACATAATAATTTAAGTACATACTTATTGTCAGATACTATAACTAGGTATATAGTTAAATACGTTAATTACCTACTGTTTCACAAACTGTTACTTTAATTTAATATTTTTTTTATAATTTACATTTCAGCATGAAATATTTCGTAGACATGAACGTTATATTACCCTACGCTTAAAATATTTTTGTTTCAAAAAATACATGCAATTCAGAAACTGAAATTTGAACTTGTAACCGTCCATGTTTTAAATATATGTATAACTTCACATAAATACCAAAATCAGTAAAATATGTATATTACTGTTACAATGTAAATATATTTTATAGATCGGAGATAGAACCTTTACCTAGCGTCTCGGTGGCTTCGGGGTGTCCTCACACTTATCAACGCGGCATTGGTTTAAGCCGATTACAAAAAGCTTATGTCGAATATGTCGAATGGCGGAACATTTATTACCGAAATACAGGGTTCTTTTTGGGCAATACTGCGAGGTTAATATCTGTACTTTAAACAAACCTTTAAATGTATCTCTAATTTATCAAAATTTGTTGCTCTTTATTCGCGTTCAAAGATTCTTTCCTGATTTGTTCTTTAGTAAACTTTATTTCATTTTGGTAGCTCTGTGTGCTGTATAACTGTAGACAAAAACACTCCTATAATGATTGATTGTCTAGGCCACGTGAGGCAATACATTTGTTACATGTCTTTACAAAAAATAATTTTACAGCGCCTGTCAGTTACATACGGTATATTTGTGATTTAAATAGGTCCGAGAATGATATCGTAAATCTTATTTGGGCTTCGTAAAAAAAGCTCCAAAAAAGCTTGACAAAACATTATGTAATATTGTTCTGTTTAATTTATAAGCAAGCATGACGCAAAAATGCCCATTGTCTTTGCGTGCGAGTTAAAACATTATAACACGTGTTTCTATATGATAACGTATATTCCCGGATATCTTTCTATGTCAGTAGATATGTATCTATGTAAATATTTGAAACATACTACATACTCGTAAATAACTGTCTGGACAGTAAAAAGTATAAGCCGCTGTGTCGAAGCGATCGATACAACCAGGTTATATTCGCATTTCGCAACTTTAGTCGAAAGAAACCGGATTTGATCAATAGTCAGTGATAAACCCATAGATATACCCAACTTTTGTTCAATTCTAGCACAGTAAATTATACTGTGATTCTAGTAACCGCTATCACTTGGCTTCTAATGTTTGGACGGTATTTTTTTAATATTGATATATAGTAATATTTTTGTGGTGGCAGTTGCGGCTTTTTTTATGCTAACGGTACTCAACCAAAGCTTAGGAGACAGAGTACAGACAAATGGGCGACCTTTCACTGCACGTATAAATAAAGGTTCTGTTTTCTAATTTGACATTCTTTAACTACAGTAGTTACAGTACGTTTAATAGCTGTTCAGGAGCATCCTTTCTGCTTATCAAAGTTATCACCTTTGGACGTCTATAACATTATACTTACATAAGCTAAACTATATTCTAAAAGTCTAATCAATCTTTTTTTTATATACTTTATGAATAGTTTTTATAGACACCTGGATAACACCAAAGTTACTGACGATGATTTACCAGCAGGGAAGCGGAAACCCAAGCTAGCTCTCGTAAACGTATACAATGTTAGTGGTTCGTTGTGGTTAGAGCTGTTAACTGTAGCTACGTACAAGTGTAACTATTAAGACCGCAGAGTAAAGTTCACAGCTACTTTTCGCTTTCCTATTAACTTCATCATAATATACTACTGCTGTGAATTTTTTCACTTACATCACCAAAAAATCAACCAACGAAAAATGGTCTTCGTAAACGGGTACTAAGTATTTTTGAAAGAACTATTATATGCAACGATGCCAACGATCCTTAATTTTCTTATTCGTGATGACTGACATAACATACCTACATATCTAATCTTATCATAGACAGACAGGAAATATTTATTTTGTCTATCTCATAAGTAATATTATTGGCTATACACTATGGCTGTTACTGAACATCCATGATCATGAAATGACTGTTTACTGATAAGGTGCAGGTTTGTAAGGATGACGTATAGGCGGAAAATTGCCGGAAAATAGTTATCAAATTATACACGCACATGTAATGAGTTGTCGAGACACGTGCTCACAGCATACGTCATGTTTCAACAGTTTAACAACTCGTCATATTTAGGTGTTGGGCTATATTGTACAAAATCAAAACAAACATTTACATTATTATTTATTTTTTATTAAAAAATGTGTGCTCCGTCCGGCATTTAAACCTGAGACCCTCATTTGGTACTTAAGAAGCAGGTTATTTTTATAATTTTGTCATAGCAATAAAAAGGAACTTTGTACATAAAATTCAATATTCATAATAATTATTTTGATTTTTTTATGCTGCATATTGCGGGTCCCTCGTTCTTATTTTGGCCATCAACGCTTCAATGACGAATTAGCCATCGGTTGTGCTGATCTATGGGTAGGGGTTACTATTTACCATCACGTAACTAGTGTGCTCTTTCTGCTATTTACATAAAAAAGTTATAGACTACTCGTAAGTAGAATTACATAACTTCGGCAACCTGCCAAGAATCCATTCATTCACTTCATTTTCTGCGTTTGTATGTAACGCGTAAAATATGTTACATTTTATTCTAATATTCTGTATCTCTAAGGCGCAAATAAAGATTTTCGAATCGTTCATTCATTGTTCAATTTAATGAAGCAATTTTATTGTACCACAACATTTACACATTTCTACAATTTTAACTGCTTGTACTAAACATGCTTCTTATAATGTTATTTATTAGGCTTTTATGATTCGTTTTTAAATTTTAGCAATACTTTTACTAAAGTAATTACTTAAGGAACAGAAAAATAAAATAAAATAGATTAATACTTAACAATTCTCACAAAGAATACACAAATTACATTAAAATCTATAGATACAAATTACGGGTCAATCATTCGCTGCTTAGGTACTAACAAATCTAACAATGTAACAATGGTGTATGCCTCGTATAGTATTGTTAGAGAAGCTAACGTTTATAGCAGTCAGTCTGTCTGGCGATCCTATACAACAGGTGGTCACATTCACGTATGACGATTGTTTACGATGAAATTCTGTATCATGAAATTTATTTGAAAGCGTAGCTCTTTTCAATAGTGACGTGCCTGGGTTATTTACTTCTGGCCCTTGATTGCCCATTGTCCTACTACTAATTTGGTCTTACTTCATATCACGGGAATTTTAGTTTTTCGGCGGTATAATTACAAAGGAAAAAAAACATATTTCCCAAAGAACTATTGGTAGGGCCAGTACAAATTATTTTTTGATACTATGAGAACAGCTAGTATGGCATTATGTAGGCAATGTAGTATATATATAAGAAATCAAAACAAGATTTACCAAAAGGAGATCCGCGTAGAATTGAGACGATAGGTAATATTTGATTAAGACTTCTAATTTATCAGATGAAGTTTAGCAGTATAATTTATTTTATCTTGGCAAGCATCCTCCTCATACTTGGTTTATAATGACAGTCGGGAAACAAAACAGATGAACTCGTAGCAGATCTATTGCCAAGGCCGCGCGGCCGCGTACACAAAGCCCTGTCACACTGTCTGAACATTCTGAACACAGGCTTGTTTTTTGCCGCCGTCGCATCGCTTCCAATTCGCTAGAATTATGTTTTCAGTTTGATACGTGATCGGTGTAATTGATGACGACCATACTGAGTTCGCGGAAAAAAATATTATTTTACTGTATGAACAACTCAACCGCAATACGCTTATTTCGATTTTATTATTCTTTTTGATTTTTTGGGCCGTATCTTCATACCGTACCGTCCGTCCGTCTGTCATTCGCGATTTTCTTCATCAACTTGATGGAAAAAATTCAGACTTCAGACATTTTGGGGACTTAATAATGGTCTGTTATAAAGGATAATACATACGTATCAAGAATCATTCAGAAAACCTCACATTTTTGCGTCTTATTTAAATAAAAAAATCATAATCTATTTTTTTTTGTCACTTTGGTGTTTAACAACAGGTTTAATTGACAAACAGACTATCATTGTAATTTCATAGATACCTAGATATACTATAACTATAGATACATTTCCTCACACTTTGCCATTGTGCGCGTGATTCGCTGCTTAGTATAATTTATTTCTTGACAAAAGACATGTTTCATTCATGATCGCATGCTGATTGCCGATAGTGTTTTGTGTTGATTTTATCAAATACCACACCTGTCACTTGTCACTTCCATCTGGAATACATGGCTTTCTGTTTATTGAAGTTTTTTTTTTAAATATTTACATAATAAATACAGTTTTATATTTTATTGATCGGTTGTTAGTCTGGTTAGTTTTATTTTTCCATTCATTGTGGATTAAGTGGCCACTGAAGATATCATGAACTGTAAGCAAGTAGCTATTTAAATGGGTAGAGACGGCTAGATTTATCTTACTGCTTCATTAACATTGACGATGCTGTGGGTGCAGTCCTCACTGTGAGTGCTTGTTTCCTGTAATTATTGTCTATATGCGTCACATCAGCTGGATGTCACTTCATGGTTACGCGGAATTACAGTAGTCCTAAGGTATTGGTTTTCATTTCGTCATTACCGCTACGGTTATGATCTCCTCAGGTAATGAGGGTAATGTTGGCCATCGTTGACTATAGTTTCTTTGTGGATAGACCTACGCCACTTTTGAGAACTTCTGACGAGCCTCTAGACTGGGTTTAAGTTAGTAGTGACAGTGACTCTACCATCAAAGTGGGCACGGGTTCGATTTCCGTCCAGACATTTATGTGACAGATAATTCATTCACAAGTCGCGGGTGTTACTGAATGTCCTCTTTTTGTTGTCTATGCCATCCTCGATAAACAAATTCAGTATCATTGCCGATTAACCTTAATATGAGACATTGATGTACGCCTACGCATTTGCGTAGTTTTGTAGATATTACGCGTTAGTTTAGATAAATTCAAGATGATGTTCATGTATAATTTCTCTTATTTTCATAAGCTTTAGTTTTTTAGTTTCACGTGTAGGAAATTTCTATAAATATTTCAATAACTGACGCGCCGCCTGATGGTATGGCTTGCTTGCCAACACAGTCTAGTGCAGTGGTAATCAACCTTTTTTTCACGTGGGCCACAAACATGTGTTATAGTCTCGGGCCGCAAAACAAAGAAATAAAAAAATTTGTATTGATTTCTTAGGTTTTCGCGATTATTATAAAATAAAGAAACCCCAGATGGGCCAACTACAAAAGCCTGGCGGGCTGCACCTTGAATATCCATATGGTCTAGTGCCATAATATTGTTGTCATAGATCTCAGAGATAATACCGCCTTTTGTAATCGGATTCAGTTGAATCCGTGCTGATAAGTATGGGGAGCCCCTTACGACTGTTCTCATTCGTTCGTTATTCTATCCGTCTTCAAGTCAGCTGAAAAGACACTAATCAATATTATAATGTTACCTACTTTACCTAACTTATCCAGAAATTATGGATGAATATAAGATTGGAAATGGCCTTAGTAGGCAGGTAGGGTATCTGTAAACAAAATCTTTTTTTTAGGGTTCCGTAGCCAAATGGCAAAAAACGGAACCCTTATAGATTCGTCATGTCTGTCTGTCTGTCTGTCTGTCTGTCTGTCTGTCTGTCCGTCCGTCCGTCCATCCGTCCGTCCGTCCGTCCGTCCGTCCGTCCGTCCGTCCGTCCGTCCGTCCGTCCGTCCGTCCGTCCGTCCGTCCGTCCGTCCGTCCGTCCGTCCGTCCGTCCGTCCGTCACAGCCACTTTTTTCCGAAAGTATAAGAACTATACTGTTGAAACTTGGTATGTATTCTGTGAACCGCATTAAGATTTTCACATAAAAATAGAACAAAAACAATAACTTTTGGGGGCTCCCCATACTTAGAACTGAAACTCAAAATTTTTTTTTCATCAAACCCATACATGTGAGGTATCTATGGATAGGTCTTCAAAAATGATATTGAGGTTTCTAATATCATTTTTTTCTAAACTGAATAGTTTGCGCGAGAGACACTTCCAAAGTGGTAAAATGTGTGTCACCCCCCCTGTAACTTGTAAAATAAGAGAATGATAAAACTAAAAAAAATATATGATGTACTTTACCATGCAAACTTCCACTTAAAATGGGTTTGAACGAGATCTAGTAAGTAGTTTTTTTTTAATACGTCATAAACCGTAAACCGCAATTTACCTCGATCAAAGTTACAAAGAACTACAAAACTTTTATATTATGTTACTTGCTGCTACGGAACCCTTC
Source organism: Thymelicus acteon (assembly GCA_951805285.1). Lineage (NCBI taxonomy): Eukaryota > Metazoa > Arthropoda > Insecta > Lepidoptera > Hesperiidae > Thymelicus > Thymelicus acteon. The sequence continues at coordinate 3,635,086 of OX638226.1, read as the reverse complement.
ATGGGCGAGTCCGACTCGCACTTGGCCGCTTTTTTTAGCTTTGCTCCAGTTTCGGATATTCCCCTTTGGGAATATCCCAAAGCGAATCATTCTGGGGGCAAAAAAATATTTTAATTACGGTACCATACGACATACAGTTAGTGGGTTAAAAATAAAAATGTAATGGCTTTGAACATGAAAATTTGCGACCTCATCATCTGACCGGCCCACGCCACGCGACTGACAGACATGTTGTGAGTTATCGCATGGAATAAATCCTCAAAATTATTTATAAACGTCATCCATAATAATTTTAGATACCTATATTGGAGGATTTATGTGAAGGAAGTAAACAACTTTAAGTACGTGAAAATGTTTGAAATAAACGGAACTATTTTTAAAAAGAATTATCTTAATCTTCTTATGGTCCATACTTATCATTCAATCATTATGTACAATCATTTGTTTATTGTATTAATTGAATTTCGATAAAAAGCATTTTCAAATGTTTTGAACATACAAATTTTCAAAATGTATTCATTCCTTTTACATTCGTTACCTATTTGAGCGATACATCTGTATCTGTAGCTGTCATCTAACAGCTTGATTTTGGTATTCTTTTCGACACTAGTTCAATACTTGATTGAAAAAAGTCTTACATTACAATCCACAAAGGATGTACCTAAGTGAAATACCTACCTAGATGATAATGACCGAGGCACTAGAAGTGTACCCGATTCCAATCGCCACTTGTACGACATCTTCTAAGAATGTGCGATTTTTTTTGCAACAAGTTGTTTTGATAATTGTATCAATTCTTATTTAAAAATATGCATTCTATGAATTATTCACTAGGTATTGCTCTAATAACTTACTTACTTGCTTGCACGCACATATTTTACTTATAGATATGTATTATCTTCCAAAAAAAAGGCTAAAAAGCGCTTTTAAATAAATTTAAATGAAGGATTAAATTTATTTAAAAGCGCTTTTTAGCTTTTTTTTGTAAGATACGTACCTACAGTGCCTCCAACTTATCTGTGAATAAATTTGACGGAGAGCGCTGTCGGACGCATTAGACTAATCACTGGACGCAATTCGAGACGTACATAGTAAATATCAATGAATGAACACAAAGAACTCAATCAATCACTCACTCAATCAAAATGTGACTCAATCTAAGGAACCATGCTCATGCATGAACTCTGTTCCTCATATAGAACAATAACGACATAAGAACGTTAAAGCCAAAACGATGTTTTCTATCAACTAATGTTTACCGACACTGATAAAATTATCAGTAAATCATATAATCTGCTACATCGATACTTGCTGATAAATGTATGCTGTATTTTGAAAAGGCTTTTATTGAACAAAATAAGTGCATTTTGCATTTCACGTGAATTTGAATAAAAAGGCTTTTCGGTGGTCATTGGTCCGTGATCACCGCCGTCCATGTACAATGTACATCCAACACCAAAATTTTTAACACAAAGAAAAAGTACTTTGCTTTTTATTTATCCGTAGAATCAGGGCTAAATGTGTTCCGGGATAATAATTACATATGTCTTATTTGATATGATGGTCTCTAACCCGTGTGCTAAATTTCATGAAAATCAGTTCAGTACTTTTTGCGTGAAAGGGTAACAAATCCATTCAAACTTCACATTTTTAATATTAGTAGGTAAATGTGTTCTAAAATAGCATACTTTTTAAAATGTGTATCTAGAGGGCTGAGAGATACAGTCTACGGTCTGACCGAAGTAATATAATAAAACGTAGTGATTAAGTACTCTGTGATAATAAAATTGATGCTCACTGACGTCTTTAATGTTGTAATATAGCTCTATCCTCCATGATACATATGTAGGTCAGTGACGAAGCTATATATTTTAATGATAAAGTACTCTGTGGATATAAATACTGACATTGCCAAAATATTTTACCCTTCAATTCTATCATAATATATTGTTCAAAGGTAGCTTTTATGTACTTTGTGATATGCAGAAAGTAAATAAACTAACAGACAGTCGCAAATGTTCGCGTATACAACTAATAATAATTTATTGGTGCTTTTTGTTTTAAATCATACTTCGAATTAGTTCCGTGGATCGTGGTCAGGGCACAAATTCGATAGTTAGCAGAATAAATAATTTACATCGTGAGTACCCGTTGTTCGAACAAACTTAGTGCATTTAGTTCCAGACTTTTGTGTGTTAGAATGTTTGTACCCGCGTTTGTATGCGGTCCTTAGATCATGGAGTATTGAGGCAGAAGGAGGGCCATCTCATATGAACGGAAAGTTGAGAAAGTGTCCAGCTGTTTGCAGAAAATAGAGGTTCCAATAATGGCCATTTCTGAATGGCGCTAGGGTGTGACAAATAGATATATGAACATCGCTGTTGCAGACGGAGTGAAGATTGCTGAGTTATGCCACCCGTAATGAATGGCGCTAGTGTCCGCTAAATAGATATTCGAACATTCGAACGAAGCTGTTGTAGACCGCACCGCAGCGCCACCCGTAATCGTCTCGAAAGACAGCAGTGGCGTAGCTAGCCTTAAGGAGGCCCCATATCAATGTTTGTTGTGGGGCCTCCTTCAACGTCAGTTGTCAAATATAATAGGAGTGCCAACTGTAGCGATCGTAGGCCGCTGGCGAGCTTTTTTTTGGGAGTGGTAGTGGGGGCCCCTATACGCTGGGGGCCCCGTATAATTGATACGGCTGACACGGCGGTAGCTACGCCCCTGAAAGACAGACTCGCGATTTCACCACTAGCCCATTAATTCCTATTATTTTTATTGTATTGTAAATATTATGCTCAGATTAAGTTCTTTAATCTGAGATATTATGTATGTTTTAAAATCTTGTTTAGATGCATGTCGTCTGCAGCAAGAAATTTAACTTCTCCGAAGTAGCCTTGTTCGTGAATTTATCTCTTCGTTCATCGTTGGCGTTAATTTCATGCTGATATATTCGACAATAATTTATCATTTTATTATGGCTGTCCGGTAGAATTTTTTTTCATTATGCTAATATGTAACATAGACTTTATCATTCAAAGAATAAGTACATAAAGACAGAAGTACTAAGTTTATAGTTTAAATAGTTTTTTCTTTCTAAACAATAGTTTATTTACAAGAAAAATCCTGATTATTAGTATTATTTATAATTAATTCATGGATCATGACGTGACTTTTAAACAAATAACAAGTTTCCAATTCATCTAAAAATTTTTTTTTCAACAGGAGGCCTCGGCATACGTCACTGGGTGACGTTCATGCTTTTCCTCGGGATGGCCAACGCGTATGTGATGAGAACCAACATGTCGGTGGCCATCGTGGCCATGGTCAACCACACTGCCTTGCCCGTCCACAAGGAGGCCACAGACAACGAATGTGGCGACATTGATGCCAACAAGACAGACGTAAGTTCCCTTGAGCACATTATTGGTCAAATTCTTTCTTTTTCTCTTCTCTTTTCTTTTACTGGCCAGCTTTATTGGTAATGCACTTCACATAAAAAGTCTGCTATCACATAAAAAATTACAGGTTAGGTATTTAACGTCCGAGCGCGCGATCAGGTGAAGTAAGTCGCAAATTAGACTATTTGACTCTACGTGAAAACCATTATAGACATTGAAAACCAGCTACACATCATTAAGAATATATATTTAATGAAAGATAATGATATATTTTAGTGAAGCATCGGCTCTGAAACACGATTGACTAAACTTGACTCTATAGAAAAAAATCTCAAAGTTTCTTAAAATATTACAATTTTCAGTGTGCTCACCGGGGGGAAAATCAATGGCATTCGGTCATTGTTAAAGATATTTTAACGATATTTTTTTTACACTTTCTCAGTGAAATGTGTAAGTGAACTATCGGATAACATTTTTGTAAAAAGAAATATTTAATTTTATTAAATTAAGTGAGCATGTAAAAGCAGTCATTCAGTTGCGCGCGAGCCAGACGTATCGCTGGGTCCGCGCCTCCCGCTTCGCCGCAGTCGGCCGTAGCGCCTTGTGGAGAGCAGACCTGTATGACTTTTTCTCAACCTTCGCGCGCCTTTTCTAGGGATGTTCGTTCCAGGTGCCTTGTATCGATACTCTGGATCGATGTGGATCCTATCGCAGTGTATCGATCCAAGTGATTTGATACGATAATCTGGATCGATCCAGTATCGAATGATTTTTTTTACACGCTTTATATTAGCTTCACCTGTATGTTTGTTTGTTTGTTGGTTTGTTTGTTTGTAACTTCTCTTTGGACTTGATTTTGACCCACTTCAAACGGTCAGATTTCTTTCAAACTTCGTGGACTTATTTAGGACCGATGACAATTCAATATTTAAAGAAAAAAAGAATGAAAGAAAGAAAGAAAAAAAAACAACCTAAATTTCATTTAAAAAAATCAAACTAAAAATGAAAAAATAATAGTTAAAAAAAAACTAACAAACACGCTTTTATAGATCATCCAACTAAAAAAAATTAGAAAATAAATTTGAATTAAGAATCGTGTAATTGTAATAAAAGCGTGGGGTGCATGGTGTCAATGAGTAGAAGGGATAATATCTTTAAAAACACCGCACGCTTTTTTTACAATCACACAATTCTTAATTCAAATTTATTTTCTAGTTTTTTTTTAGTTAGATTTTCTAAAAAGGCGTGTTTTTAGTTTTTTTTTTTTTTAACAATTATTTTTAATGGGAATAGCCGGCAAACGAGCTGACGATCCACCTGATGATAAGTAGCTATCGTCGCCCATGAATATCAGCAACACCAAAGGCATCACTGATGCGTTGCCAGCTAAGAAAGAGAAGAAAAAGAAAGCAATTTTAAATAGGAATGTTTGATCCGGGTGTTTTATGTATCGATACTCCGGATCGTCATGAATATCCCAATATAACTCCGGAAAGGGAAGACCTAGACCCTGCGTGTTTTGGCTCCCCTGAACCAGCCCGTCGAGGTGTTTTCACCAAGGAGCCGCCACCCCTAACATCCCCATAACCCCCCCCCCCCCCTACCCCCAACCAACTTAGTGGTGACACCGAGCCCATCCTGACATTAAGGAACATCACCCCCTCCCCTACAATCCTGTCACACCCCTATCACACACTCCCCCCCGCCGCAAAAAATTAAACTCCACCAATCTTACCTTCACGAAACCCCCCCCCCCCCAAATAAAAATTTTAACCTCACCCCGCGGGCTATATCTCTTGAACCGGAAGAGATAGGATACCCGAGTTTGGGTTCAAACGACTCGTAAGGAGGTTTACCATCTTTTGGCTCCGACGGAATTAAATCTCCTCCTGGTAAATTCCTCACTCCCCCGGAAACCAACTTTTGACCCAGGCGAGATAGGATACCCGAGTTTGGGCTCAAAGTACTCGGAAAGAGATTCTTTACCACCTCCATCTGACAGAATCTCGCTATCCTATCACGCACACATCAAAATCACAGAAGGAATCGAGGTTTACTCCGGCCAAGATACGCCGCAATTACAGGACCATCACAGTACTTTTAAGTTAATATCGTTATATAAACTATCGACATGCTTAATTCATTGGGTTTCTAAATAAAGATATATCATTCAGCCAATATTATGGTCAATCGTTTTAGATTAAATTTTATAATAGATTAAATTTTATAATAGATTAAATTTTATTCAAAATATTGCATATTTAAATATTGAAAAGTCACTTAAGTTTTTTTAAAAAAACAATGTGGTATGCAGTAGGAATATCATATTATAAATAATAAAATCTCACTTTGTAACACTATATTTGAATTAGAACTCTTGTGTCTTTTAAACTAAATAATCAAATAAATTCATATCATGCAAAGCTACATTTGCCTATCCTTAAATTTTAATGAACGCAGGAATAGTAAATTGGTAAAACGCTCAGGATCCAATCGATAACGACTTTCGCAGTGCTATTTGCTCGTTAGCAACTAATATATATAATATACTATATACTATACTATATACTACTATATTCGTATGCGCATCATTAAAAGTACCCTAAGAAAGGTACTCGATACTTTTATGAGTCGGTGGTCCACAACTGTAACGGAAGTTTTCATTCTAAGTATGATACTTTTTTTCGATACTACTCATGAGTACAGTATCGATACTTTCTATTCGATACGTGTCCCTAGCCAGACGAGCGCGCGTGGATCAGGTCCCCGCGCGCCGGCTGCCCGTACGCGTCTCCTTCACCCCCTCAAAACGTCTGTGAAGTCGATACCACGTCGCCTTAAAATACTGTGTACCTACCTATGCTTTAACTACTGCACTACTTTAGTAAAGAAAAACGTACCGATATAAAGCTGACACTATAGGGAATCAATATACAGTGAAAACTACAGGTGAAAACTTAAGTAAAACTTGTTATCCAAAATACAAAAATTTTAACATAAAAGAGAGATCGATTGGTTTAATAACACCGGTCTCTTACGGTAATCTCTTACGGTAATAACACCGTAAGAGATGGCTGAGTATGGCTTAAATTAATTTGTTATTTACAGGTGTCGATGCAAGATGGTTCATTCGTGTGGACGTCGACGCTACAAGGCTACATCCTGTCGTCCTTCTTCTATGGATACGTCATCACGCAGATTCCCTTTGGAATCTTATCTAAAAGGTTTGTTTATGATAAAATGTTCAAACATTGCACTTGCGGCTCTGACAATATAAGAATCTTATATTGTCAGAGCCGGCGTTGGGGGGGCGAAGTGGGGCGACGGCTTAATATAAATTAAAAAAATACGGCTTAAAAAAATAAAATTCTTAATAAACGTTCCCATTGGTTCAGTAAAAAATTTTCAGTAAAAACCTCGATTTTTATATTCTTATGTGGACGCTACAATATTCTTTCTCCTAGGGCGTCAGTGGCTCTAACACCGGCTGTGTATATTGTATCTTATAATAAGACTAGCTGACCGGGCAAACGTTATTCTGCCAAAATTGTTTAGGGGTAGGGGGATGAAAAATAGATGTTGTCCGATTCTCAACCCTAGCCGATATGCACGCAAAGATTCACGAAAATCGGTCAAGCCGTTTCGAAGGAATTCAACTTCTAACACCGTGACACGAGAATTTTATATATAAGATATCTACAACCAGGTACAATGAGTGAGATCAGGCAAGCACAGACATTTATTTTTCATTGTGACAAGTATGATTATTTATGGCGTTTTGTTATAGTTTATTCCATTCAGACAGGTGTGAAATACACTGGTTTATTTACTAGTAAATACACACGTTTATGATCTCTAGGATAGAATATGCTTCCATCCATGTAAAATAAATCATTCGAGCACATTATAAGGGCCCAGTCACTGAAAGCTATAAATTAAACCACAGGTACAGTACGGCCGATATATCTTGGCGCGTTTGAACTTCGCGTAGAGGGCTGCGCAGTACCACAATTCGGCAATGCTCGGTACGCGGCGTATTATGTCTCCGTCTCAGTCACACGTTAGCATGTTCGTGTCGCTATCTCTGTCTTACTTGCTTTAAAGTTCGCAGAGCCTATATTCAGACGCGCCAAGATACGTCGACCGTACTGTACTCAGCTTTATCTCTGAAATCTTAGAATCCCCCCAGTAAAAAAAATACAGATAAAATATGCTTATAAAAAGTTTTAGTTTGAATGAATTGCAAAACATGATACTTACCGTTTTACTCTTGCATCACCTTAACGCCTTCACAAGTTTGCGTTTTCCACTCCCAGTTATTACTTCTTAGAGGGACTCTTAACACAATGAAATGAGACCCGAAAGTACAGAAGAGAAATCGAATGTCGGCGAATCGAACGTGTGGAATTTGTTTCTTGGAAAAGTTCCCGAAAGGAATGAAGAAACTGTGTGTTTGTTAAATATGGATTTTGTTGGCAGGTTCGGCGCCCGACTGTTCCTGGGAGTGGGCATGCTGATCAACTCCGTGTTCGGGCTGCTGGTGCCGGTGGCCGCCGAGGCTGGCTACGAGTGGCTCATCCTGGTCCGCTTCATACAGGGGCTGGGAGAGGTGAGTCCAATGTGTCCATTGATGGACATTGTTACAGGTGCCTCTGCGTTATCATGGTATGAACAAGGCCGTCTTTAACCTATTGGAGGCCCTGGGCATATTAGGATAATGGGGCCCCAATGACTGTCAGAACCCTATTTTGTTAGAATAAACAAAGAAAGTAGATAAGCAAGCCTCTAGATTTATACAAAAGCTAATAAGCAAATTGGTATTGTAGTCAGTAGGTTCGATTTACTCGAATTAAAAAAGTTGTTCGGTAATAAATATCGGTTATCTTTTAGTGATCTGGCACGAACTAGGGGGCCCCTACCGATCACGCGGCCCTGGGCATGTGCCCAGAGTGCCCGGTGGGAAAGAGGGGTCTGGTTATGAAGCAAGTCGCCGGACTATAGCTTACGAAGATCGCACGACGACGCGACGGTTTGACGACCGGATGTAATCGGATCCAGCCACATCCATCCTTCTCAACAGGAGAGACCCGTTCTCAGTAGTGGGTGCGCAGTGAGGGACATTAATGGGTTGAAGCCACAGGTGGATTCAGGATTTTTGATTGGGGGCTTGAACAAATTTTTGTTTGAGGGGCCTTGCACTAGCTAAGGAAATGAAACGAATCTATTTAAATGTTGTTTGAGGTTTGAGCCTCTTGGACAAAATAAAAATTTATAAATAGGTGTAGTAAAACTGTTCTTCATTGGATAGAACTCGAAATAATTCATATAAAAATGACAAAAGTATTTTTTTCTCTAGGGCCCCATAGTTCCGTGTTCTCACGCGATGTTGGCCAAATGGATCCCGCCCAATGAGAGGAGTCGGATGGGCGCAGCGGTTTACGCAGGTAAATAATAATATTTCCAATACTTTTAGTTAGAATACTTTTTATGAACTGAAGTGAGAATACACTTTTTTATGTCCACTGTACTAACTAAAATGTTATCTTGTAAATTAAAATAACTAGAATACTATCTTATTGCAGGGCTTCAGATATATTTCAGGCTATATTACATACGCTATATTTCAGGATCTGGATTTTATTAGCAGTCACGGTAAAATGATTTTGGTTGCAAAATAAAAATTTTACAAGTAGTGGACTAGGACCTCTCACATTGTGACACCCGAGCTTAGCAGAACTAGCAGAAGGTCAGATATGAATTGCAATGACAATGACGACCCGTGTAGCGCAATGGTTACCATGCCGGATCGCCGCACCAAGCGTCCTGCGTTCGATTCTCAGCGAGGCGGAAATTTGAATGATGAGTTTGAGAATATCTGTTCTTGGTCTGGGTGTGAATATCTTTGTCTACTGTGTTGTCCATGGCACCCACGACCACAGGGAATCCTAGTGTGGGGCTATGAGTGTGAAGCGTTATTTATTTATTTATTTATAATGATGACGATGACCTTAAATATTGCAGGTGCTCAATTCGGCACGGTGATATCGATGCCTCTCTCGGGTCTACTATCAGCATACGGCTTCGCGGGCGGCTGGCCATCCATCTTCTACGTGTTTGGCCTCATCGGGACCGTGTGGTGCCTGGCCTTCCTGTTCTTCGTGTCGGAGGACCCGGAGACGTGTCCTCGGATCAAGGAGAACGAGAAGAAGTACATCCTCAGCTCGCTGTGGGGAGCAGCCGGTTCTAGCGTGAGTGGTTTCTGTCAACGAGTTATACCTAGGCTTAAGGACTGATGAAGATCAGCAACACCAGTCACCAATGCAGTGCCGGTCTTGAAGCAGAACTTATGTATTTAGGTACCTACACATTTTTACAGACCTCATGTCATAGCAGTTTACGGTATACCTCAAACTCTCAAACGAAAGCTTATTCTACTTCTGCAGTAGGTAGATAGGTACCTACTTACATGCTTAAAGTATTTAAGATTTCAGGGATCTAGATAAAAGTATCTAGTCTATATTATGTCCACAATGAAATTCGAATACGTCATCAAAATGTGTGTGAAGTTGATTTGTTACTTAGTCATTATTAAAAATATAATTGGTTGTTCCCCCCAGTCCCCGCCGATCCCGTGGACCAAGATCCTGATGTCGATGCCGTTCTGGGCCATCATGCTGGCGCACATGGGCCAGAACTACGGCTACGAGACCCTCATGACGGAGCTGCCGACCTTCATGCGGCAAGTGCTGCACTTCTCCATCAAGGATGTGAGTATCTTTGTTTTGTAACCTGTCGTGTCGAGTGTTTTGTACTCGTCGATTGTATGTTTATCGCACGGAACACAGACACAAGTGGAAATGGTACAAGTGTTGATTAGTATGGGAACCGTGCTAGCCAAATAAACACAAGGAAATCCATAATCGTATTATTTACAACTAAGAAACTCACATTTTAATTGGTGGTTACTTGTCAACTACGAATAGTCTAAGAAACTCGCTGTTTATAGTTGAAAATGCACCTTAATCTTTGATGTTAATTCTTATTTTTCCATGTCTTACTCAGTGACCTTAGAACCTTTATCAATTATGATCATAATACTTTTCAAGTTTATCTATCCACCGCTAGATGGCAGTATTCTGCGTTACAAGTAATATATACTTAACTTCTTTACTAATAAGGTTGACAAAACAATATCATACAATGTCAATCTTATGGAAAATAATTAAATAATTCCATCTACTGAACGCTAGATGTCGTGACTGGAGTCTACAATAGATTGAATAGCAACCTTACAATTATTTCGGTAAGTTACATTTTTGATTAACAACATCATACTGTGTTTGGTTTAGGCTTAGAGATGTGCGTTGTGCTTTTTGCCGCGTTATCGATATTTATATTGAAACTGGTACTGTCCGAGTGTCCGACATCATAAGATGTAGATCCGTCGTATTGGTACTTAAACTTCTTGTTTTTGTACTGCCCACGGAACACAGACACCAGTGGAAGTGCGATGTGGGCGTGGCACAGCGACTAACAGTAAGAGGAGCTCCGCTTACTTGCCGGCATAACTCATCTGTCAATGAGCTGCGTCAGTTGCGTATTTCGTAAATTAAAATTTTTCTTAAATTATAATAATATGCCTTACTGTGCAATTTTGGAGTGTAAGAATGATAGTAGAACAAAGAATTTATCTACTGGCGGTGTTTCATACCACAGGTAAGCCTAGTTTTAAGTTTATTTTGTAATAATTCAAATTCAAAACATAAAATTAAAGGAAATAATATAATTTATGATCAAAAAGCTACTCTAGGTACTTGGCAATAAGGTTTATTCTATGTTTTAAATGGTATTGCTACTCGTGTATTAGTTTCCAGAACATTATCTGCTACTCGGTCAGGGATGGGGGTACAAATTTATCGATATCGGTGTTTTGTAATTTTATTTACGACAAGTAACCGCCCTCGCTTTGCTTCGGGTTTCTTATTTTTTTACACCTTGGTTTACATTATTGGAGTTTTATTAAGGATGCCTAATTTTTTTGAAAATATAATTAACCTATGTTACTCGGGTATAGTGTAGCTTCCTAAAAGTGAAAGAATTTTTGAAATCGGTTCAGTAGTTTCGGAACCTATTTAATGCAAACAAAAAATCAAATCTTTCCTCTTTATATATTAGTATAGATATAATATCATACGACCAAGACCCGACTGATTAGGGTTAAAATGGCTATTCATAGATAAAATATCTTTTTAGATTTCCTAAAGACGCAAAGAGAAAAGAAGACTGGCTTAATGCTACTGGGCGGATCAATTGGTTCCCAGTAAAATCTAGTACCATATGCTCAGAGCATTTTTTAAAAGAAGAATTCGTAATTTCAAAAAAGGGACATAGATATCTTAAAAATACAGCTGTACCAACAATGAAAATTGTTAGGTTTTTTGATCAAGTAAATACAATTTTCATATTTTATTAGGTACAGACAATGAACTTGCAGTACTTTTAAAAGACTTTATAGTGAATGTTACATTATTAAAATTGTTTATTTATTTAAGATACAAAATCCGATGGAAAATCCTGGTCCTTCAAAAAGACAGGCAACCCCAACCAACAATGAAAGCGAATCAATAAGCCCAAAAAAGAAAAGTAGGCTTTTGAAGATGAAATCTTTTGGGGTGGAACATACATCTGAAAGTTCTGCATGTTCTACACCAAGAAAACGAAAATTGAAAGGGCAATTAAGATGGTCAAAAGATAAAATAAAACATCAGAATTTGAAAATAAGACGTCTACAGGCTCAGAACCGAAATTTAAAAATGAAAATAAAAAACATAGAACAAATTTTAAAAACATTAGAAGAAAAATTTAATATGACACAGGAAAACCTCGATTGCCTGAAAAACACAAATTTAGACGTTTGTTTTTAACAAATTATTTTCATCTAGTAAAATTCGTCATTTTCCTCACTAGAATAATATTCCAAAATTTTGTTACAGATTGAAGAATTAATTGCTCGTAAGATTGGAAACAGAGAATCTGGAGTTGTATCGAGGCAAAAATATCCTCAGGCACTTCGCAGTTTTGCTCTTACGTTGCATTATTATTCGCCAAAAGCCTACGATTACGTGCGTCAAAAATTTAATACCAGCCTACCACACATCCGCACGTTAAAAAACTGGTATTCAAAAGTAGGTGGGGAACCAGGTTTTACAAAGGAATCTTTTATTGCGCTAAAGCAAAAAGCAGATTCATCTAGTCAGCCTATAGTGGCTACACTTGTAATGGATGAAATTAGTATTCGTCGTCGCATCGAGTGGGATGGTCATAAATTTCATGGCTATATTGACATGGGAACTAGCTTAGATGGCGACCATCTGGCTGAGGCAAAAGAGGCGTTGGTCTTTTTAATAACAGCCATAAACAAAAATTTTAAAGTTCCTGTCGCATATTTTCTTGTAGATGGTGTCTCGGGTCAACAGCGAGCTCATCTTGTAAATCAGTGCTTAGAATTAGCCCACGAAGCTGGAATTATAATTGTGGCTTTAACTTTTGACGGGTGCGCAGCAAATCTTGCAATGGCAAGGCACCTTGGCTGCTATTTTGACCAACAACAGATTTACTTTAAGCACCCTAGTACAAAAAATGAAATCGTCGCTATCCTGGACCCATCCCACATGATCAAATTATTAAGGAATGCTTTTGAAAATTATAAAGTTATAATAGATAAAGATGGCAATAAAATAAAATGGCAACACATCGTTAACCTTAACAAATTACAGTATGATGAAACGTTTCATTTATCCAACAAATTGAGGGAACGTCACGTAAATTTCCAAAAAGAGAGGATGAAGGTAAAGTTGGCTACACAACTTTTCAGTCTCAGTGTCGCGGATGCTTTGAAATTTTGCAGACTTTCAGGAATTCGGACATTTTATGATAGCGAACCCACAGAAAAGTTTTTAATAATGTGTAATAACCTTTTCGATGTATTAAATTCAAGAAGTTTACATTTCTACGGTTATAAAAAAGCTTTAAATAAAAAAAACTCTAATAATGTATTTGAGTTTTTAGAACAAGTATCTGAGTATATCCGACATCTCAAAACGGAAGACGAAATTCTTTTAGTGAACAGTTCACGTAAAACTGGTTTCATAGGCTTCTTGAGCAGCATCGAAGCCATAAAACATCTATACTTAAGCTTGATCGAAACCAAAGTTCTTATATGCTTGCCTTTTTATAAACTGAGCCAGGATCATTTAGAGCTCTTTTTTTGTAATATCAGGGCACAAGGTGGAACCAATAATAATCCCACTGCACGACAGTTTGTATCTGCGTACAAAAAAATATTAGTCCACGTGGAATTAAAAAACACTAATAGCGGAAACTGCAGTGCATTAGAAAATATTTCTATTTTGAATTGCTCATCGGCGGTTGAGCGAATTAATAAAAGCACCGCTCAAAGTGAGCCACTTGAAACAGTAATGGACCAAGAATTAGAGATGGAAGAGCTTGGAGATTTTTTTTCAGAATTCAGTAATCAAGCTATAGGGTACATTGCTGGATTTATTGTCCGAATTTTGTTAAAAAAAATAAAATGTGGCATTTGTGTTAGCGCTTTAGTGACACATCATTTCGAATATTGTCATAAGTTTATAATTGCTAAAGATCAAGGTGGTTTATTATATCCGTCCTTAGATGTGATAAAGATTTGCCAAACAGCAGAATTATTTTTAAAAAATGTTAATTCAACGGGGTTTAAAAAGGAGGCTTTACACGCCAAAATATTGAGCCAGTTTATTGGAACTAATTTGTTCGATGATATTGCGTACCATCAATTAGGAGAATTTCCTGCCTCTAACCATATCACTGACTTAATTAAAGCAGTAGTCGAAAAATATGTAAATGTTCGAATACACCATTTACTAAGATAGAAGAATAAGAATATTAAACTGTCTAAGCGCCAATTTCTTAATAAATATGTGTTATTTCAAGGCCAATAAAACTGTTTTTAATAATTACTCATCATGCCTATTCAATTTTTAATTTCGCTGGTGTATTAAATTCCATCAGTCATTGATTCGAAAAATTTGAAGACAATACATGAAGATGGCGCTTAACACAGACTGTCAACACTGATCTGTCATTGTATATCAGAATTTTTTTTAGTGTAGTGGAACACGCTGGCTATCCACTAGTCAATGTATACTATTAGATGTATAGAATACTGAATAAAGAAATAATATTTCACTATTATTATACAGTTTTTTTATTTGAAATCATTGGTACATAATCTAGAATCTTGACGAGGAATATAAGCGCATGTGCTCGACTGGCGGCACAGCATGCCTAGGATGGCTTCAACCCATTAATGGCCCACTACTGAGCACGGGTCTCTCTTGAGAAGGCCTAGTGCATACATCTAGAGCCTAGAGCATCCACCAGGCTGCTCCCAGTGCGGATTGGTGCGAAGGGGTTGGTGGTCAACCCAAGTGTCAGAAGTTTTCATGCCGCCCGAGGGCCTCCGACATGGCTTAACGACTGTTATCTTACGATAGCAACCAGGACCGACGGCTTTACGTGCTCTCCGAAGCACGGAAGCGCACAAGAAATTTTTGCCACTAGCGGTCACATATCCAACTACTAACCGCACCCACTTTTGCTTAACTTTGTCGATCGCTTAGGATCGACGCAAGCCGTCAGGCTATGAGCGCTTTGAAGCTAGGAAATATATTATTCCACGAAAATTAACTTTCCGTATTTGTATAACGTTAAGGTTGAAATGCATCCCAACTCACATCGGCATTGTTATTGTAGCTAAGCTACGTTGAGTTACATTGAAATTTCACTTATCGACATACAATGTATATTTTATTTTCGACGCTTAAAAATGCCCAAGCGTGGTATTCCGTGACTGTTAAGTTAGCTAAAGTTGATAAAAATTGCTACGGTCACGTCTACGCCTTGTAATGTCTGAGATATAGGCTTTTAAATTTTGAGCACGTTTTCACATAGTACAAAGATCAAGAAGTATAATTTACGGGTCTACGCCTTGTAGTGTGCCAGTTTCGATATAAATATCGATAATTGTCGATAACGTGGTAAAAACACAATGCACATCTCTAAGCCTAAACGAATAACGGATTTATGCAGGATGATGTTGACAATTAAAAACATAACTTACCTCTTTACCCTTAAGGTTACTATTCAATCTATTATAGATTGCAATCACGACATCTAGCGTTGAGAAGACGGAATTTTTTAATCATTTCCATTATGCTTGACATTGTATTGCAACAAACTGAAATTCAATTTCAACCTTATTATTAAAGATGTTAAGTATAAATTACTAGTTACGTAAAATACTGCCATCTAGCCGTGGCTAGAAAAACTTGAAAAGTATTATTATCTTAATTGATATAGGTACTAAAGTCACTGAATATGATATGAAAAAATAAGAATTAATAACAAAGCGTTAAGGTGCATTTTCAACTTTAAGCAGCGGGTTTCTCAGACTATTCGTAGTTGACAAGTAACAACCAATGAAAATTTAAGTTTCTTAGTTGTAAATAATACGATTATGGATTTACTTGTGTTAAATTGGCTAGGACGGTTCCCATACTAATCAACACTTGTACCATTTCCACTGGTGTCTGTGTTCCGTGGTACTGCCTATGTGAACACTTGATCATTATTTTGAAAGCTTATATCTCAAACACACGGATCTAAAAAAAGACGGACGTGATCCCAACAACAAATTCAGTGAAGCACCCATAGTAATACCAACTCTCTATTCGTACAGTACACACACCCACACATTGACACCATACTGCGTCAATCGCGAATCAAAAATTACGCACACATGGAAAGCTGGCGGCCATTGCTATACTTCACTATCGATTAGACGAGGCATTACGAGGCGTAGACGTGACCGTAGCAATTTTTATCAATGTTAGCTATCTAAACAGTCACGGAATACCAAGCCTAGGCATTTTTAGCAACGAAAATAAATATAATTTAATATGTCGATAAGTGAAATTTCAATGAAGCTAAACGTAGGTACAAAAACAATGCTGATATGAACTGGGATGCATTTCAACCTTAACTTTATACAAATAAGGTAAATTTATTTTCTTGGAATTACATTTCTTAGACATGCTGTGCCAGTCACGCGCATGCGCTTATATTCCTCGTCAGGATCCTAGATTATGTACCAATGATTTGAAATAAAAAAAATCATTCATATTAATTTTATACATTTTTATGATACAACACAATACTTTATTGAACACCAAATAGCAGAACTGTACATACATATGACACATATCCCTAAAATAAAAAAAGAATATTATTATTATAATAAATTGTAATATTCATATTATGAAATACTTTTAACTAAAAATAAAATTACAAAACTGCCGATATTCATATATTTGTACCCCATCCCTGCCCGAGTAGCAGAAAATGTTCTAGAAAACAATAGCCGAGTAGCAATATTATCTAAAACATAAAACGAACCTTATTGCCAATTGACTGAGTAGCTTTTTGATCATAAATTATATTATTTACTTTATTTATGTGTTTCGAATTTGAATTATTACGAAATAAATTAAAAACTAGGCTTATTTGTGGTATAAAACACGGCCATTAAATAAATTCATTGCTCGCTATTATTCCTGCCCTCCAAAATTGTACAGTAAGGCATATTTACGTAATTTAAGACATATTTTATTTTACGTAATGCACAACCGACGCAGCTCAGTGACAGTTGAGTTATGCCGGCAAGTATGCGGAGCTCCTCTTAATGTTAGTCGCTGTGCCACGCCCACATCGCACTTCCACTGGTGTCTGTGTTCCGTGGTTTATCGCGTAAGATAACTTCGCGTGTGCTGCTACCACAGACCACAAAGACCACTTTGTAGCACGTAGCGGCCACAGACCACACAGTAGTCTGTGGCTTCTACTTTGCTGTGAAGCTGATGTTTGCACAGTAGGCGTTATTAAATATCTTTATTAAATATCTTTTTTGTTAAGGACTTTAGTAAAATAGAGACCCTGCTTATGTCGGACAAATCTTGCAATCATATAGGTACTACTTATACTCATATAATTAATTACTTATCACTTTATCACTGATACATTTACCTACAAACATTTTTTATTCTACCACCATTTCGGAAAGTTTCTTGTTAATGAAATGTTACGATCAGACCGCATCATACACATTTTTTGGTACCATTTCAGGCATTTCTTATTAATCATGTTATTACGTACGTAATCCAGGTGCAGAATGATACGATACGATCGAATACAAACACGCACATCGATTTATAGATCGCGCACGTGCTTCTATCAATCAGTAGGTATCGTAATTTATGTGCTATTCATAGGACGTAAGGGTCATCCATATCGAACTACCTACTTATACCAATCATATTATTTCACACACCTTTGAGAAGGTTATGGAGTACGTACCCTACTCTAAGGTACTAAACTATATTTTTCGTTCCTGCAGGATTAGAACCCTGAAAAATGTATCTTATTATAGTCACCGCGAACTAAGAAGCCCAATTTGTCGTTTGCCATCACAGTGACATTAGAGATGTACAAAAAAATCGGTTCACGAAGGAAACCAATTTTTACAACAAATCGATTCAAAATTATAAGACCTTCTAATCGATTCGATAATTAATTTTTAAACTAAAAACCGTAATATTTAGGTACCTAGTTACTTACCTACTACCTCGATTGAGCTATCTCGTAACGCGTATTCTCAATATGTACCTATTTACGACTTCAATAAAATATTATTTTATCCATTCACCCATGAACATCAACAACACTTGTGAATCAATTGTATTATTTCGAAAGGTAGGCCAAATTAGAGTTAAGTATTATTATTATATTATTACTATTTTGTTAATTAAAATCAGTTTCAATTAATTAAATTCAATTTAATTGCAATATTGTCGTAATTTAAATTGTATCATATTGTGAATTTAATTGAAATGTATTGTATTTTTAACATAATATGGTGAAAAATAAAGAAAATTTAGATTTATATGTATACGTAGTGAATACATAAGAGGTATATTTAAATATGAATTATAATAATAATCTACTTGAATGCATGTTGTGTTCACCTATAATTGCGGGAACACGAATTTTGGACTTAAGTTAGCTAGATATAGTGAAAGAATTGTGTATCCTGTGTTGGTGGACCTTAAAAAAAAAAACACCAAAAGCATCACTGGTGCATGTTGCCGGCCAAGAAAGAGAGAAGAAAAAGAAAGAAAGATAGATCATGATAGAATGAAAATCCCGCTCAGTTTCATAATAATATTTTGACATAATATTATATTATGAGCGTCAGGAAAAAACTACAGTGAATAAATTCTTGC
The DNA here is from genome assembly GCA_951805285.1 of Thymelicus acteon. Taxonomy (NCBI): domain Eukaryota; kingdom Metazoa; phylum Arthropoda; class Insecta; order Lepidoptera; family Hesperiidae; genus Thymelicus; species Thymelicus acteon. The sequence goes on along the minus strand of OX638226.1, from coordinate 3,616,290 downwards.
TTATTTCGTAAGACACATTCATGTATACATAATTATTATTTTGTTGAAAAAAAAATGTTTACCGCAACCTTAAATACATAATTACATATAACATATTTATTATCTGCGGTTACTGTCCATGGATGGCGAAGTGCCCATACATAATGGAAAATGTCCTTTGTTAGCATCCAATTCGTCGTGGTATTATTGGGTACCTAATTTTAAATTCAAATGCAAGCAAATCATTTTTAAAAATGTAATTAAATTAATCAATTTTCATTTTTAAATTTCGATTATAGTAATGTATCGATTATGATTGGTTTTATAAACGGTTTCAAGCCGTCACATCACCCTACGTCAGATTAGATTTAGGCTTCTTCATATAAGATTGTTTCGACGTCATATATTTTTATTAAATTTTGTGCAAATTATGATGTGATGAGATTTTTACTAGATTTTAACGTATAATATGATTTATAATCAACGCCAATGAAAATGAGTAGGGATTTTTAACAAATTTTGGCAAAATCCTTTGTCCGTAAGTATCCAACTATTCATGTCAAGTAAATGAATATTCCATTTCGCTCAAAGACACCCCCATACAAGGTTAGTTCATATTAATAAATAGCAGCTATCATTATGGGCATCTTAGATAATTTTGACTATAGTTATTACCAATACCATAAGAAATGATAATAAATTCAGTCAATCGCTTGATAATTTAATAAAATATTAACTATAGATAAAAAGAAATAGGTATACTTAGTACAGATACAGTGGCAGGATAACAAATTACAATTAAACTTGAAAGTGATGTTTGGTCAATCGTAGATGATTATGAGAGCTCACGGTGGCCATATCGAGTGATCTATTTGTTTACTCCTCGGCTTAAGCTATTACATATCCTACTTATTATTTTTGCTACATGCTAGAAAAATACATGGAAGCATTCGAAATATAAACTTACATTACTGCACTTATCTACGTCACATGTGCGTCAATTTCGTGCATGACCACTGATGCGGTTTATTTTTAAGAAGTTGCAAATCGTCCGCCAATTTCAGCCTATTTAAAGCTGATCGCCTACACTGAGGGAGTGTTCCCTCATTGGACATAATTTAACGCACGATAAACGTAGGTAGATATACGTTCTTCGGGAAATCGTGATGAAGTGGTTTAAGTGTTTAAACTTTCGTACAATTTTTTTTTAAAGTTAAAAATTTTGTGTACATACTTATATGCATAGTTTTTAGTAAATGTTTTACGTTACTACTTATTTGCCGTTGTAATACTTGTAAGTGACATCCTTTTAAATGAAATAGTCTTTGCCAGAATGTCCCGAATATCTTGCAAAATAATTACACAATTTCAGGTTATTATTTAGTAGGTAGATGTTCTAACGACCGACAGGTTGTCCGAACTTTTGTGTCCGCGATTTCACGCCAACGAATGGGGCGATTCCCTAGCTTCCCGTTTAAATATAGATCCATCTCTGCGGTACCGCAGAACCTACCATCAATCATGCTAACTGTCAAGAGGTCAAGAGGCGAGTTCAGCCAATTGGCCTCTGGGATTACATCGCGCATTCGGCTCGTTGGTACGTACCTACTGAATGAGACGGATTTCATTTGAATATTAATTGCGCGTGTTAAAAGGATGGATGATTTGATACACTGCATAGAAAACGTTTATATTGCTTGTCTTTAGATGTAAGATTTATTTCAAGGCACGGACGTAAAAAAAAGACGGACGTAATCCTAAGAACAAATTCAGTGAAGCACCCATAGTAATACCAACTCTGTATTCGTAGAAGTACACACACCCACACATTGACACCATCTTGATATGACATTGCCACCATCGCGAATCAAAAATTACAAAATTACGCACACATGGTAAGCGAGCGGTCAGCTTCACTCTCGATTAGACAAGGTTACGTCCGTTCTTTTTTTTTACGTCCGTGTTTCAAGGTAGTAAAATAGTTGCGAAATATACTTGTGGTGCCATCTGTTAGGTACTCATAAACTAATAACACCGTTTTTGTATTTACTTACCAATCTAACCCATATCTGTCCCGTTCCAGAACGGGTTCGTGTCAGCGCTGCCGTACCTGTGCATGTGGCTGTTCTCCATGTTCATCTCGGTGGTGGCGGACTGGATGCTGTCGACCGGCCGGTTCAACCACACACAAGTCAGGAAGATCATCAACAGCATCGGTGAGAATCCTATCGATATTAGACCGTACATAACTACAGTGATCGCCTAATGGTTGACCGCTAGAGGCAAATTCTCAAGAGCATCCGTGCTTTGTAGGGCACGTTAAAGATTAGATAGCATCGTTACGCCATGTTGGAGGTCTTTGAGCTGCATGGCATAAAAACTTCCGACAAGTCACTAAACTCTCCATCAATGTGGTAGACCAAAAATGAAAAGAAAGAAAGAACTGGCTCTCAAGCCCCCAGAGAAACACGACACATCGTTTGGGGGCTGACTTAAACCAGAGAGTACTAGCCATGCAGACTTCACAGACTGAAATAATACCAGCAAACCATAACCAGTGGCGTAGCTAGCCCTAAGGAGGCCCCATATCAATATTTGTTGTGGGGCCTCCTCAACGTCAACTGTCAAATATAAAAGGAGTGTCAACTGTAGCGGTCATAGGCCTCTGGCGAGATTTTTTTTGGGAGTGTTAATGGGGGCTCCTATACGCTGGGGGCCCCGTATAATTGATACGGCGGTAGCTACGCCCCGGACTATAACATTAATGACTTAATGATAATATTACATGATGCGTCTATATCATACAGTTTATTCAAGTCCAATTCCGTTTCCAATGAAATGTGACGTTCCAGGTGAATACGGTCCGGCGATCGGGCTGTTCATCGCGGCGAACACCGGCTGCAACCCCGCCGCCACCGTGGCCATCCTCGCCATCGGCGTGGGGCTCAACGGCGGCATCTACTCCGGGTTCAAGGTTGGTTTTGTACCCTATCATGTTTTTTGGGGTGTACAGGGCTCTAATCCCAATCCGACGCCTTGTGGTAGAACCTCTCCGAGGGATTCTATTGATTTTAATAGTGTTTTTTGCATTTTACGCTTACCCTATTGGCTTGGCTGTATCTTAGTATTTTACGTAATTAAATTGGTAACAAACGCCGTCTCTACCTGTATAGGTATTGAACACCGTAGCAAAATTTTCTACGGTCGCTCGGTCGGCAGAAAATAACTAATTGTTAAAGTTATATTTATCATTTTATGATCCGAATCTATTTTACTCCAATTATTAATTGATATTTCCGTTATCTCCCAGGTGAACCACTTGGACATCTCCCCTCGGTTCGCCGGCATCCTGATGGCGTTCACCAACTGCCTCGCCAACCTGACCGGACTGTTGGCGCCCATCGTCGCTGGCTACATCATCGAGGGCAGAGTGAGTCTCGTTTTGAGCAACTATCAGTTTAACTTTCACTAATGAAAAACATCCTGAGGAAATTTGCACATTCAAGATTTTTTTCGGTTACACTTAATTAGAAGACCTATGGGTCTCAATCGAAGTTAGGATAAATAATGTTGTCACTAGAGTAGCTATTTGTGCGGTTTATTTACCTCCGCCGGTCAACTTCGATCATCTTACACGCTTCTTAGATAACAGTAGCGACATGATAAATAAAACTGACCAGGTCATTGTATTGGGTGACTTCAATTTGAGTTTCATAGGATGGAGTCGTGATTCTGACAATGGTCCGTGTAAAGCAATGAACTATAATACCAAGCTAGGCCTTTCACTTATTGACTTTATGTCACTTAATAGTCTAACACAAATAAACAATATATCCAATGTAGATGATAAAATATTAGATCTTGTCCTTACCAATTGTCCAACCTTGAAAGTCACAAAGTCCATCAATAATGTTAGCAAACTTGACCCCCGTCATCCCCCCTTATTAATTACTATTCCGGATACAATACCCCAGTCCCTTAAACCAGCTATAAGCCCACGATACAACTTTTTTAAGGCTGATTACAACAGAATCATAAATCATCTGAAGAATACTAATTGGTTAAATGAGTTTAATACTTGTCATAATGTAAATGAGATGACAACAGTTTTTTATCAAATTATAAATACAGTTATAGCAACTTACATCCCAAAATATAAACCAAAAAATAGTAAATATCCTACTTGGTTTAAGACTTCACTGAGAAAGATAATTAGTGAGAAAGAAAATAAGAGGCGAAATTATATAAAATATAAAAACCCAAGAGATAGATTGGAATACGAACTACTTCGGGAGCGTAGTCAAAAACTTACTGATTTATGTCTTCGTAATTACAAAAAACATATTGAAAGTAATATCTATAAAAATCCCAAATCCTTTTGGGGCTTTATTAAAGATAGACGGGGCGGTGATACTACCATACCAGCTGAGATGGTCTACAGCAGCAAAACTGCAAACACTGGCACACAAATAGCTGAACTGTTTGCTGATAGTTTTTCATCAGTATTCAGTGGCAGCGTATCACCTGACAACGTGGACCATGCGGTCTTTTCAGAGAACCAATTGACTAATTTGTGCGGGATCAAATTTAGCGAGCGAGACATTTTGCGAGCTGTTAAGAAACTTGATGTATATAAGGGTGCGGGCCCTGACGAGATTCCACCCGTCTTTGTAAAACGCTGCGGTAACGCTCTTTCTCTTCCTCTGAAGCTTTTATTTAATAGGTCTCTAACTGATGGCGTTTTTCCTGATTTGTGGAAGAAAGCCAAAATTGTACCAGTTTACAAAAAAGGAGATAACAAAGACGTCAAAAACTATCGACCTATATCCATTCTCTCATGTATTCCAAAATTATTTGAATCTCTTGTTTGCCCTATTATCACACGTCACTTTGACACTGTTATATCAGAGGATCAACATGGATTCAGGAAAGGTCGCTCTACTCAAACAAACTTGGTGTCCTTTACGACTTACCTCAGTAGCGAAATTGATAAAGGCCAACAAGTAGACACCATTTATATGGTTTTCTAGCGCCTTTGACAAGGTTTGCCATTTGCGTCTTCTGTGCAAGCTAAAAAGATACGGAGTTACTGGGTCCTTATTGGAGTGGTTTAGGTCATATCTGGCAAAAAGACTCCAGTTTGTGGTGCTGAATGGCCACAGATCCCACGAGTATCTTGCAAATTCTGGAGTACCCCAAGGATCCCATCTTGGTCCAGTATTATTCTCAGTGTTCATTAATGACATAACATCTTCGATCCATAACTGCAAATGCTTACTATTTGCTGATGATCTTAAAATATATAAAACAATAAATTCAGTAAATGACGTGAAGCAAATACAAAGTGACCTTGACAGAATAAATAAGTGGAGTTATGAAAATTCTATGGTTCTAAACTCAAAGAAGTCTTACCACATTAAATACACGCGAAAGAAAAATATATTAAAATCAACATATAAACTTAATTCAGATTTACTGCAGGAGGTTCACGAAATACGCGACCTGGGCGTGATAACGGATACCAAATTGACATTTAGGACCCACGTTAATGCAACCGTTAACCAAGCTGCAAAAATGCTAGGGTTTTTAATGCGAAATACTAAGGGGTTTATTTCTGCAAACACAAAAATAATCCTATTTAATGCTTTGGTTAGGAGCAAACTTGAGTTTGCATCTGTTGTTTGGAGTCCGCAGTATACGATACATTCACAACGAATTGAAAAATTACAGAGGTCCTTCACAAGACATCTAGCATTTCACTGCACAGGCATCTCTCATAGAACCACCTACGATCTTCGTCTCAAACATTTTAAAATGATTTCGCTCCGTAATCGCCGTTCATTACTCGATGTTGCATTCCTAAAAAAACTGCTGTCTGGAATAATGACCTGTAGTGACTTATTAAGCAATATTAAAATTAACATCCCCTACAGCTATCCACGACAGCCTATTATCAAAATTCTGTTTGTGCCTTCAAGCAGGACAAATGCTCTCAGGCACTCCCCACTATCACGAATATGCTCCGAGTATAATCGATTATCTGCGACCATCAATGATCTGGATATCTTTCACGATTCAGGTTTAAGCCTGAAAAAAAAACTTACCGCACATTTCTGTACCTAGCTTTTAATACATAGAGTTAAAGAAATTTAATACTACACTGCTTGTTATGAAAAACAAATTTTGTTTTTTTTTTGTCAGATAACATGTAGCTACTAAGAATGATGTACGCACCTGTAATTGGCAAGCATACCGGATCATGTTGTAGTACTCGTAATGTTAAGAATAATAATGTATTGTATGTAAGCTGTTGGTGTGTTAATAAATAAATAAATAAATAAATAAATAGAAGTACACAATGCTTTCGCAGTAGGTTTTTCCTTCCAGTAGGTTACCTGTGTCGCGGGTGGCATGGACGACACATATAACACATCACAATAACATCCATGACCCGAGTACAAATATTTATCTGTCATATAAATATCTGCCCAGGCCGGGAATCGAACGCGGGACCCCTCGTTTCGCAGGCCGGGTCGCTACCAAACCAACTAGACATGAAAAATTCTTTTTTTTCTAAATCAACTTGTATTTTTTTACAGCCAACGCAAGGCCAATGGCGGAAAGTGTTCTACATCGCGGGTGGAGTGTATATATTCTGTGCAACCTTCTACAACATCTTCGGGTCCGGCAGGCGGCAGGAGTGGGACAACCCGGCTGAAGACGAAGCGATAGCCAAGAAAGCCGCAGATAAAAAAGCAGAAAGACTAGAAAGAAAAGCCGCAAGGAACCAAACTGAAGCAGAAACGGCACAATAACACTGGAAATGTTGTACTCGGCAAATATAACTGGCAACACTAGTATGGCGAAACGACTTCTGTCTAGGCCAATATTATTTTTTGTTAACATGGCAACTTCTAAATTATTTCAAAGACAATTCGATTTTTCTGTTTACTTACGTGTACAGATTAATATTTGCCGAGTTGGACTTGATACGAGTTCCCGAAATTAAGGTGTGACTGTCATTATTGCAATTTACCGATTCCCAAAAGAATCTGATATTATCCTTGTAAATAATAATTTACTGTCTTAGCGTTAACATTATTTATTATCTTTTTATTTATTGCAAGATTTTTATACCGTCGAATTGTATTTAAAAATGTATTTAGAATACATAAGAGACGCACATCAATGAGGCTGTGATAATATCTTGTGTAAACAACTGGACTGGGAACTCGTATCGAACCAACTTTTCAGCTAGTTATTCATTATAAATTATTATAAGTACCATACAAGTATTGTTTATTTTAATATTAAAGCTTGATGTATATTAGAGATGAGTGAATGTTGTTAGTGTTGTTGGGTCCAAGATTTTATTAAAAAGTTACCGTCCAGTGTTATCTGACAATCCTCGCATATTTTTCCATCTTCGTACCATCAAATTGTCGTGGTAGAAGCTCGAATAGACACTATTTCGAATATTAAGGTAGCGAAAAAACACTAATCGGCGTATAGACTAAAGACCGTCCGTAATAGTATATATTTTGGATATTTCATAATTAAGATTTGACTTTTATAATACATTGTTATCATTTCAAAAAGTGACCCTGACAAAATCCAGGTTTCGAATTATATTATTTTATAGGTTTAACCAAACAAGGTATTTTTGAATTGTATTTGTGAAGCATCGCCATTTTAGTCTATGCCTTTGAGTTAGTGCCAAACTGAAAACGTGTTGTGAATTACTTTTTTAAACCCTATCTGTTCGCTTGAAGCGAATGTTGTTGCATTAGTTAAGATAAGCGTAAGTTGTAAATTATTTATGGATTTAGTTGTAGACAATACTCGCGGCGCCCAAGCGTTGCGTGCTCTGAGCTAATGTGATCATTATGTTTTGTCATTAATTACAAGCGCGACAGATAAAGTATTTAAAGAGTTGCCATGTTATATCATCACCTAATAACATCCTCAATTGAAGGAATTTGAACTTCGAATGACTTACATCGGGTCTGCATTTAATAATTTTAAGCTGGTACATTAACATTTTGTGCAGATGATTTCGTGTTCATTTTGTACTAAGCGCCTTGTAAAACAGTTTTATGTGACCCGTATGACACTTTTAATATTTTATCTATTGTATTGAGTAAATAATGAGCTTTTTAAATATTAAAGTAAGATGTTGTTTATATTTTACCAAACTATAAAGATGTACCACTACCATTTATTGTCTGTGACAAATTGTTGATAAAACTGTGCCTTCTATGGTAGGAAGTACAAAGTTCCGATGTGTTGAACACAATACAATGCTGAATAATTATGAAACTTTTTTAGAACTTGTTTTTGTATAAGCTCTCCTTGTAATACAAATACACGAAGGAATAAAATAATGTATTCGTTTTATTTCCAATCCACATGTAAATCTATTAAACTAGTAAAAACGATTAGAAGGAACAAAAACTATTATAACCAATGATATTTAAGTATATGTTATGCTCTTACAAATTAACCAAAAAATCTGTTCCGAAGAGAGCTACAACACACACACGTTTATCTTTTGTTTCACTACACCAATCACATTGGTTTAATACACGAAGGCATTTTAACGCTGTATGCAGTGCCGGATTAAGCAAGCGCAGAGCCCGTAGCAAATTCTTTCAAAGAGCCCTTAATCTACTATGTGTTCTTAAGTATAAAGTGGTAAAAAAACAATTCAATAATCAATACGTTTATTTGCCATCTATAGGTTACTATTTTGCGGGTAATTACACTAACAATTAGTAACTAGTAAATTACTATAGGTTCTGCTAGGCTCAAACAACAAGTACAAAAGTTTAAATATACGGGGCCCCCTTTCGCGCGGGCCCGTAGCAATTGCTACACTTGCTCCGTGGTTAATCCGGCACTGGCTGTATGTCAAATGTCAAGCACTTCTGACAACAAAAGAGTGCGTATCGTCTTGTATTGTCAGAGCGACTACGAGCAGCACGGTCAATCTTACGCTCTTCATCGTCGGCGCGCTAGTGACATATCTACCACTTTTTTACATTATAATATCATTGATTATAACAGTGTGTAATTTATAAAGGAAACTATTAAGAATATACCTAATTGATTACTTTAAAACACTGAAATAGCAAGAAAATCAAATAAGATAATAATAAAAGAATCAATTAAAAGATAGCAATTTACTATATAAAAAACATTTAATCAAGTCTCTCACTTATGTATACATATAGGATATCAACTTACTTTTTTGCTGTCAAGTTCAAAACAAACGATCCAGTTCCGGTCCTACAAGGTTGGCCGAGCATTAGACAACTAGAAGCAGACCGGATGCAATCTTTCTTTGAATTAAGCACCGCTTCCTTCAAGAAGATTAGAGATGACTCAAAGGACATTTGCTGTAGCGGCGAAGTCGACGACTCCATACCTTTACGACTCATTGGCTCAAATATTCCATTATAGGTCATGTAATCCGCAACCAGAGACAAATGTCTCGGATCCACAGTGATACCGTAAACATTGAACACGTTTTGAATCTCCTTTATGATAACTTTGTTAGCTGCTTCTATACCGTACGTGTTTGCAATCGCATGTATGTCATTGCTGTATAATTTATTCAAATCCAACAAGTCATTGTACTTAAACATTTGCACAATGTTAATGCCTTCGGTTTTAAGGTACAACACGTCTTTCTCTTTATTCGTGATGGCACGTCTGATATTTTTTATTTCGTGGATAACTGATTTCCTTGCCGCGTCTCGGAGTGCCTGCGACAAGTCTATTCTGAGAAAAGCGATTGGGAAGTTTACTGTAAGCTCACACCACAGATGATTCTTCGTGTCAAATGAATAGTTTGTTGCGTTAGACAAATTCTCTACCACACTGTTCATGGTTTGGGTGTCTTCAGCAGTCAGCTGGTCTTCAGTGGACTCTATGAGGTCATCTGTGTCTTTCGGACTATCCTCTACTAATTCTACTTCATCATCTGATTTCTCTTCTTCCTCTGATTCTGGATCTTCATACTCTTGTTCTTCTGCGCGTTTCTTTCGCATTGTCATCTGGAATTAGAAATGTAAATGTGTGTATTAAAGTAACTTAATTAATTAAATGGTTATCTATTGCAAAATTCTTATTAAAATTAAAATAAAAGACGTAGTACACATAACAAAGAGATGTACCGTCCAAATTATTCAGGGAAAATAAAACCGTGATGAAATCTACCCTATTAATTTTCCGTAAGAAAGATTTTTTTCTATGTTAAATGGAAGTAAAACGTTTCAAAACAATTCTACCCTTTTTTCTTGTGCTGGACATGGACTATCTGTGCGCCAAATAACTTAATCCATATATTCAGTAGTGCGTGATGAAAATACAAATATCCAAACATCTTCACACACTTTCTTTATACTATTAGTGGAATTAAGAAGTCGTTATACTTACTTCAGTATTATCATCATCATCATTGGGTTCATCTTCATCAGAACTATCTGCATCTACATTGGTTTTCTCCACAACCTCTGGAGATCCACCATCTTCTTCATCCTCGTCGTTTGCTGCTGCGCGACGCTTCTTTTCCTTGTCAGTGGACCACATCACACCACATGAAGCTTTAGCCTGTTTACGTATTATTGAAAACATTTCATTAAAGAACTTGTTTTCCATGTGTTTTATAATTTGCGGTGGTTTGACTGCGTACTGGGTTTTATACTGGTTATGCGGTAAAAAACAGAATCGCATTATCGTTTGAAGTTGTCTGTTTGGATTGGTTACTATCTCGCTTTGTATGTCTATCTTTTCTAGAACATCAGATACAGTAACCCTATTCATTTTTTGCCTAAGACGTTCAGCTTTTTTGTTCAAATTGGATAATTCACTTCGAAAAGGTATATCCATGCTAGGAGTTTTTAGTTTTGCGGAAGCTGTCATCAAGATTTCTCTAAGACGTGGAATACCTAACGTGACGTTCATGTCACCACGACCGGCAAAATGGAAAGTATTCAGTGTCATCTGAGTCGAAGGCTCACCAATTGATTGTGCTGCTAATAATCCAACAGGTTCACCAGGATCTGCCATAGACTTTAAATATTTGGCATTTATTATTTCTGTAAACTTTTCTTTTTCTGTGTATCCACTGTACATATGCTCTGCGCGATTTTTCAAATATGATTGGGTGATTTCGTTCAGTTGCTCATTTATAACACCAAATTTATATTCTGGTGAAAATTTACTGGGAATCGGATCTGGACAACGTTTCTTTGAATACTCCAGTCTTTCTTCATCGCTTAAATTGCGCCACATCTTTTCCAATTCCCAGTAATAAGGATCTCTTGTTTGATCTGTTGGTTTATCATCTAAGACAACATCATTTTTTGCTATGGCTGAAAACTCTGTAAATGGGCTCCATCGGGCTCTTTGGAATGGGCTGCCATTTTTCTTCTTCCATTTCTTCAGTGACTTTTGTGATTGCACAACCGCTTTTAAATCATCATCTTCTTTAAGTTTTTTTATCACAGACTTGCTCACAACTGCATTTGAATTAACGTCAAGAAATTCAAATTGATTTTTATTAAGGTACTGACATTTCAATACATCAAGTCCATCCTCCCCATAAGCAAATTGTATTAGGCTACTGTCATAATCGCGAACAGTGAAATCGTATGCAACACTTAATCCTTCTAAATGTTTTATCAAACATCGCTGCAAGTAACCCGATCGACTTGTTTTAACAGCTGTATCAATCAGACCTTCACGACCAGCCATGCAATGAAAAAAGAATTCTTGGGGTTGGATCCCGGTCATGAAACGCCCATCTATAAAACCTCCAGCTCTTGGAGAAATGTCGTATGGTAGAAAACTAGGGAGAGATCGTCCAGATATCATTATTGGTGGTCTTTTACCTTCCAACTCAATTTGCCCAAGTAAACAAGATATCTGCATAGTATTTACAGTAGATCCTTTTGCACCAGATTGTACCATTAACTGTAAATTGTTATAAGGGAATTTTTCTAGTAAACCTTCCGATAAACATGCAGTATTAATATTGTTTGTATAAGAATCTAAGAGGCCTTTATATTGCCTGTCTAGATTAGCTCTAAATTTGGGATCCTTTGCGAGCATTTCACCGATTGTTTCCTTAAGTTTAGTTTCATCAACATCTACAGGTAATTCTGTAGCTTTTGCTGCTGCGACTTTACCGACCTTCCGTACTAAAGTAATACAATTATCTCTTTGTTTATTAGCTTCTTCTACAACCAGAATATCTTTAACTCCCAAGGTAAAACCTATCCATTGTAGATAAAATGTAAATACTTTAGAAAAAGAACTCAAAAGGGCACTTGAACTATCACCGCCATATAATTCATACATACTATGAACCAATCCATATGGTGTGGCTCCATAGTGAGTTTTATCCAAAACACCACATAAAAGTTCCCCTTTTCGTATTATAACTTCTGCTTCTGACATTGAGTTAGGATTTGTGAAAGGAGTACCACCAGCTTTCCAGTTTCTTGCTGGTTCCTTCTGCCACGCTTTAGAACTGATTTTAGCTTTTCCATTTAAGAAAATATATGGTTTACCTTTAGGAATACTGTTGATTATGATTGTAGATAAGATTTGTTTTCCTGACCACAACATGATTGGTTTTAAAATTGTTGGAGGTAATAGTTTAATTTCACCTTTATGGTTAGACAAAGCTTGAAATACCAATTGTTGATAATCTGCTTTTGAGAAGAAAGTTCCTCGCATGGACATTCTTACGCCTGATATTACATGATCTTGAATTAATCCACTTAAGGGTGTTCCGTCTTTTGGGACAAGGTATTGCTTTCTAACAGACATTATGTTATAGGCCTCACTTCTGGCAATTTCATCTTGAGGAAAATGTGCATTCATTTCATCTCCATCAAAATCAGCATTGTATGATTTACAGTTGGCATAATGCAGTCTTAAAGTTTTTTCTCCTTTGAGAATTCTAGCCCTGTGAGCCATCATACTAGGCTTGTGAAGGGATGGTTGACGATTTAATATAAGTACATCACCATTTATTAAATGCCGATGAACTATTTTTAGGCCTGAGGATTTAAATTCATCAGGAGTTAACAATCTTTTGGCTAGTGATTTTCTTTTATCAATGGAATCTGGAGGAATTCTTATTACTCTTCCATTCTTAATTTCTAACTTTTCTGCACCAGGGTGTTTATTTGGTCCATTTATAACCATTTTCCTTAATTCATCAACATTCCATTTAGTCACAGGCACTGGGTAAGTTAGTTTTGTAGCAAATGCATCAGGGATGCCTATTTCATCAATATCAACATTAGGATCTGGTGTAATGACAGATCTGGCAGCAAAATTTACTCTTTTGCCCATCATATGCATTCTGATCACACCAGTCTTCTTCTCAAGAATCTGCTTGAGACCTTGACTAGCTAAACCTTGTCCTTCACAGCTCAGTATATAATTTACATGTTTTTGTAGATCTTGCCATATCGTATGCAGTTTTTCAGGTGGAGATTTTCCATTGACACTTTCATATGCCTGCCTCGGCAACTGGTCTAGGCCATCTATTGCCTTTTGTTGATCAGAAGCAGATAACACCTGTAAAACTGCCCTTGCACAAAAGGACGCCTGGAGAATGCCTTTGTATACATTTGTTTGAGGATGTTCAATCAATTCCCCTTTTAATACATTGCAAGGTCTCACATTTGGAGGAAGAACTGGTACCAATTGCATGAAAAATATATCTGTTATAGGATCCATTTTTGAATGCTTAAGAACAGGGATGCAATGAGAAAGAATTTCAGCATCATTTTGTGAGATTGCTTTACAATAGCGTTTAATCTCATCTGGCATTAATATTTTAATACCTTTCCCACTCTTCTCGGTACTCTCTGCACTAAGATTGTACATTATTTTATTATCAGATGTTGTTACTTTAATAAGTTTTGCTCTACAGTAAATACATGATTTCAACACATTGATAATTTTAAAAACACTATTAATGGCTTGACCTCTCAATTTGTCTGTATTTTTATTCATAAAAGTGTCTGTGATAGGGTCAGATTTTTTAAGCAGCTTCTGACATTTCCTTATGGTTTTATTCATTTTAATAGGTGATGTGTCAGCTTGAAAATCCTTACCATCACTAATGAATCGTGACAAGTCTAAAGCCGCAGTTATATGACCCGCATCAAGTAGCTGCAACTTCAATTGCAATATAAACTTTGTTCTGTCATCCATTTGTATTTTGAAGCATCGTAAGCAGCTTATCCTAAATAATATATATATACTCTTGATGAAAAGGGGGTTGATAACTACTAGAGGTAGTTCGATGTGTCCAAAATGGCCTGGACAGTAAAGTAGGGAGTTGGAGCAAGTTGTGCAAAAATCATTCCTATCTCTTATGGGGCCAAGAGCTGGGTCGTAGAGACCACCTTTGATAGGATTACCCATCGAATCAAACGAGGTAGTGTTTGTTATTTTAGCCACACTAAGTTTCTTGACATCTTCATCGCTGAACATCAAAAACTGTATATAGTCGGGGTCTACGGAGGTCAGCCTTGTTGAAAGCGATGAGATGCTCGACTTAAAATCCATATTGACTACCTGTAACTAATTAGCATTCATGAAAACATAACCTACATTTAATAAGCTAGTTGTAATTAATCTTAATTATACTTACCGGTCTTATTTACTTTATATTTTATACACTAAAATGACATCACTAAAATTGTTACTTAGCTATAAATCTTTGGGATCATGTTATAACAAATCCGCAAATATATCATTTTATAAACATAGGATACAAATTCGCCTCACCATGCCTATCCTATCGATATTATCGTTGACATGACGATGAATGACAATCTTTATAATGACATATGTCAAGATTGGCATGTCATCAGTGCTGCCAGACCAAAATTTTAAATTCCAGGAGATAAGAGCAAAAAAATCAGGAGACTGGTTTCACATATCAGGATATAAATAAAATACTCACTGATTTAAATTACTGTTCATTTTACTTATACATTTGGCTATTCAGTTTTGCTGTAATTTTTTCGCCTACTTTAAAATCAAAACAATTTTTGTTTTATGAAGTGAAAACTTCTTTACACCGTTGTGATTTGAAAGTCGATGAAACGAAAAAGCGACAGTATAAAAAGAGACATATACATAAATTCATAAGATTTAACGTGGGAGAAAATGAGATAGAAAACATTATACAGTGTTTCTTATGTTCGTGGTTATCTTTGCGTTACTTTAAAAAGTGCTAAGTTGTATTCATAGATGGCGCAAGGAACAAGATAGAAGATTCATTTTATTGCTGGATAGATGGCGCTAGCTGCTCATTTTACTCTTCATATTATGGTAAAAAATGGCGTTAGTTACCACTGTTTTATTTTTATTTTCTAACTTTGTATCACTATTATCATTACTAAAACCTACAATAATTATCATCTTCCCGAAATTTTACATTCGTCTTATTATCTTGAAACCAAAATTTTTGAAGGTTTCACTTCTACCACGTGTCAATTGCACATATTTTAATTTTTATTTAATATTTTTAGGTGTCAAAAATCCAGCAATAACTCTGGTACTCTATTAAATTTATTTCTCAATTTGATCTTTGTTATGTTCATTTGTTAAAAGTCTTTCCACCGTGGCGCTTGAATGCGGTAAGCGGTAAATATTTTAATATTTTCTATTTTGTAAGCTCAAACAATTACATGCAAAATTTAAATGTAACCTACAACATCAAGCTACTACCGCAAAACATACTTATTTAGTTTAGTCGTGTAGTATTGGCGGGCCTTATCCACCAATACTACCGAAAGAACCTTTGTTCTTTCCCGTACCTGCTCATGGCAACTACTACAGGGTTGTGAATTATAACTCAAAACCCAAATATCAGGAGATTTATTAATAAAATCAGTAGATCAGGAGAATCGTAAAAAAAATCAGGAAATCTCCTGGAAAATCAGGAGATCTGGCAACGCTGCATGTCATTGTCGTACATCACTATCATAGATCAGATACTTAAAACATAGATTATTGTACAATGGTTTTAGGTGTCGATATTCATTTATATTTTATTTTGCTCTGTGATTTTGCTTTGTTATGGCAACATCAGTTATCAGACAGTCAACATGGCGGCCCAAGATGAAGTTGACGTATGTGAAAGTTGGGAGGATATAGTCGAAAATGGAGTAAGTTAAAATTGTGAGAAAACCGACACTATCTTTATAATATACGATTAGCTTTTGCATGTATCTTTACGTAACAAACGTTTCCCTGTTTCAGTTAGACGAGAAAATCCATCTAATGTCCAGTGGGCCCGCGCCTGTGAAAACTGTTCTCAAAGGTTGTAAGGTTACAAACGTAATTGTTGAGGAGAACGCGTGCATAGGATCACAGTGCGTAATGCCGGAGCCGTCTATCCGAATCCTGAAACGGCCGCCGTCGTTGGCGAGCGGTCAATTAAACGGAGAAAACCGCGCGCGTCCGGTGAAGACGCTCGAACAAAGACAAAAAGAATACGAGCAGGCTCGCTTGCGGATATTAGGTGAAGCCCGGAGCCCCGAGGACGTTATCGACGACAAGTTAGTACCTTGACATCTCCCGTTTTTTAAGCTATTGTGATGTAACGGTTTTTTCCATTATTATCCAAGCAAAGGCCTTGAATGATAGAGGCCTGTGAGTGATATTATTTTTATTTTTTCCTTTTTGAAATAGATTCTGATGTTGTATGTGACTTACTAACAATGAAGGAAAGTAGTGTTGTGTGTATCCAAAACTGAATATTGCACTCACATGGGTATTAATTTTGTGGAAGCTAATTTATTGGCCGAGTTGTATTTTTGTTGCCTGTTGCCTACTGAAAGCTTGAAGTTAACTATCTGTACTTGATAGTAACCTCTCATTACCTCTCTTTAGTTTCTAATGTACCAAAAAGCCAGTCTAGTATGCCAATTATTAGTTAGGTGCTCAATGGTTTACAATAACTTAATTCTCACCTAAACCTTCAAATAATCTTCTCGCAGAAATTACAATGTATTTATATTCTTAGTATTAGCATTCACACACAAAAACACATGTTCAAGGTCACAATGGCCATTCAAACAACATTTTAATATACCAAAAATACAATTATACACCAGGGGGAAACAGGGGGTACTTAAGACACATTTATTGAACAGTACAGTGCAAGTAGTAGTAATACAATTACAAATTGAAAGTGGTTACCTGACAGACAGTTGGATAATGTATATCACAAGATACAGTAGAACCTCGTTAAGTCGAACCTCGATAAGTTGAAAACCTCCAAATCTCGAAAAAATGTTTTGTTCCCTTCCCTTCAAACACCAAAACCTCTATTACTCGAAATCTCAACCCTCTATTAGTCGAAATAATCAGTGAGTCCCTCCAAGCAATTTTGGTACATATTTTCCCTCCATAACTCGAAAAATTAAATTTTACCTCTGTATCTCGAACATAATAATGTTTTATTTTACAACCTTTACAACTTGATTATTTGAGATTTATTACCTCTATAGTTCAAAGAAAAATAAGTTACCGACTTTAGAATTCGCCGACATTGTACCATTGTTTTTTAGAAAGCAATTTAGGAGTATACAATGAATAGAATTACTACGAACTTATGATTCACGTTAACACGTGTTTGCTTGCTTGGTGTCAGATGTTTAATTGTATAATTTTTTATTTCATTTGAACTTTAGCAAAGCAAGTCGTTTGTCTCAACCTCTTTATGTCGAATCAAAATCCGCTTAAGTCGAAATTCTCTATAAGTCGAAAACTCTATAACTCGAATTCTTTGGCGTCTCCCTTGATTTTCGACTTATAGAGGTTCTACTGTATAAATTATGCTCTGATGTTTCTTTGTATGCCTTACGCCCCAACTCAGAGTCACTATCAGTTACTTAAATTGGTTCTTCGTCACTAATTGTCATACAAATTCTGTGCTAAGGAGCGATTTAAGTAACATTTGTGGCATTTGTGATGTAAAACTTTGTGTAGTGATTTTTCTTGATGGAAATAAGTAGTAAATAAACACTTGATAGTGTAACGTACGATTTATATATCGCTCGTCACATGTAGCCAAAGTTATTATTTTGTAGTAGAAATTCATTTAACTCTTCATATTTTGACATATTACCACAGATTGTTTAAACCTTCACACATTTGACATGTTTGCCATAGATAAATAATTTCAAAATTTAACATAGCTTAACTAGTTACGCGACGTGTCGTGACGTGACGGGAGTTTAATGAAACCACGTGACTTGTTCTTAATTCGATTTTATTAATTTAAATACAAATAGAAATTTGATAGTGGTGTTTTTGGAAATAAAACTATTTATAAGACTTCATTGTTTATTTATTTTACAAAAGTTATTAAATTGCGTTTGGTAGAACTTATCATAGACATTGCCATACTTAAAAATTAGTTACTCTGTGCAATCTTGCATAGACCTTACGTATCTATGATACAAGCGACCATAGTCCTTTATGATCTGCGCTCGTTCTTTTTCTGATTGGAAAGCCGGCCTATTAATATGTCTTTTCGGCGAATAATTTGTTTTTGGGGTTTTTCTTTGTAAATTCGTTCGGAAGTACTTAATTACTTATAAAAACGACTTCCGCGTCGTGTCCACGATGGGGGGCGACGTATTTTTTTCTTTATAATACGTAAAACCGGCATCTTTCCGATGATCGAGTTGTTGACTTGTTACATAACGTAATGGAAGGCGCATTTGCGGTGAGTGTTTAGTTAATCATTGATATTTCTTATTCGAAATTCATAAAGCAAAGCATTTTGCAATGCATTACATGAGGATAACGTGTAGGTATTCCTTGTTACAGCTTCCAACTACGGATTTATTTCAACTATGGATTTATTTCGACTACGGTTTTTTTCAACTACCATTTAAAATCTTCCCATAACCTATTAACTACTTAGTTGAACAAGGATTATGTATATCCTTTTCTTTTCACTTCCCGCGGCGTTCGCTGAACCCGTGGTTTAGTCATCACATTAGTGATGTTTTTGTTTAATGTTCCACTGTAATAATTCCATAATTTTTTTGATTCCTTACTACGCTTTCCGCGAGTGAGTTTCCTAATGGAGTTCTTGACCTTTTGATGTCAATGAATATCACCTTTCCTTATTTTGGGCGGAGTATACATTCCTACCCACTTTTCTTTGGAGCCTGGACTGCGAACTCAAGATGAGGAGACCCTTACCTTGGAGAATACCATCGCAGTGATGAAGCAGCGTTGCGGTCCACTGTTGGGATGGGGATCACATTGAGAGGACGTGCCCTTTTGTGTATAAGTACTTTTATACAGGTACAAGTTTGTGATATTTTTCTACCATACAATACAACTTTTACAAACAATTAAATTTAGAATGTTTAGAATATTTGTAACTTAGTATATTTAATTCTACAGGATTTGTCTGTATTTGGTAACTTTTCCTTTTGTGCGTCTCATAACAACTTGATGCCAAGTCTTTGTTTGTTTTGAAGGAATAAAAGATCCTTTGGTACATATAATATTTTATTTCTCTCCTCAGCAAAATATCATGTTTAGTTTATTATGCTTAGCACATTTACTACTTAGATTTTCATACAACACTGAAGTATAAAGCCCGCTTTGAGATTAATAGTTCAATGTTTTATCCGGCTTTGTTATCCGTACTGTGAGGCAGGTGGATGGTCTCCTTGGCGCCCGTATTCTTGGTTTAGTTCTTTTCTTTCTTATATTTATTTAGGAGATCATCAGCTCATTAACATCTGAGCAAGGTTCGCCTACTGACGGGTACATTTATTTGGTGGGTTTGTGTTCTATTTATCTTTAGTTTATCTATATATATATTGTAGGCAAACACAACACCCCACTTGTTTTTACCACCCCGTACAATCCCCGTGGCTACAGCGGCTACAATGCCTACAATGGCGCCCGAACAGGGACTGATTTTTTAGACAGGACTGATTTTTTAGACCGACTTGATTTGTTCAGTTCGGACAGACTTGTTAGTTCAGATTTATTTAGATTTATACATGAGTAATTTATACATGAGTAATTTATACTTGTGTTAATTTTGGTAACATACATATTCAGTGTTGTTATTTTGTTTGTATACATGATATATTGTTGAGACTTATTTGGCTTGGCTAATTATTTGTTTTGGAAGTGAAAGTTGTATGGTATTTTTGTATAATTTCCTTCCTATTTTGTTTATTGAACAATTAGTATTGGTGTATACCTACCTATTTTGGTTCAACATAGAAAAGTACTTACTTGTTTTCATTAAAGCTGTGAATCTAGTGTTATTTGAGGAATTTAAAGTTGACTATGTTTGCTATTTGAATTGGTAATATTTGAAATAAAGTTAGAGAGTAATAATAAATTTAGTTTGATAACATCATTAATTAACATTAAATATTAACCTTGTTGAAGTTTGAAAATATTATAATAGTACTACTGAAAGTTATTCTACTTTCATTTTGAAGTTGTTGTTTATTAAAGTACATAATTTAGTATAGAAATATTAACATACAGTTATATAGAATTAAATTAAATACTTGTTATTGTAATAATTTAGTTTGAAGTTTTGTCACTGTTGGTGAATAATCTTGTTCACATTCACATAGTTATTAACATTGGTTAAGATGGAGGGTACAGCCTCTGTTTCTAAGTCTGACAAGGAAACTATAAATATGCCTACAACCAGTCACGAACAAGAACCTGCACCTAATGTGTCTTTCCAAGTGCATGCTCAGACTCAGAATCAGGATGTGTTCTGCTCGGATGATAATATGATAACATTAGATAATGTGACAACAACACCACAATCAAAACTAGTTTCGAATAACAATTCAACTGCCTTAGACTCAACTTTACCTGTTGCTAACTATTATTTGAGAAAACATTTTGACTTTTCCAAACTTAACTTAACTTTTAATGGTAAAACATGTCCAATGGAATTTCTTACTCGACTAGAGGAGTTAAAACCTGTTAAAGGGTATAATGATCATCAGTGTTTCTTAGCTTTGCCAGTATTATTAACAGATATTGCATTAAAATGGTACAGGGGTAGAAAACATTTTATTCTTAATTGGTCACAATTTAAAATTGAGTTTTTAGACTACTTTACTCCGAGGGACTATAATTATAAATTAGAATATGAAATTAGGACCAGGAAGCAGCGAGTTGGTGAAACTTTGTCTGAGTTTGTCGTTGAGTTGATGGATTTATCTGCAAAACTGCAAGTTCCTTTCTCTGAAAAGATCCTACTAGACATTGTTAGACATAACATGTTGCCGGAGTATTCTGTTCATCTGATTGGCCGATGTGTCATATCACTCAATGAAATTATGCATTTAGGTAAAGAAATTGAATCTTTTCATTCACTTCACCCGAATAATAGTTTATTACCATCTAATATAAAATCTGAAACTTTTGTAAAATCAGATAATTTTAAATCTAATTCTTCACCTCAATATAAAAGTAATCCTTCTAGAAATAGTATTGTTTGTTTAAAATGTAAAAAGATTGGTCATTCTTATAGGGACTGTAAGTTATTTCCAGGTGTTAAGTGCTTCACGTGCGGCCAGCCCAATGTAGTAACTAAGCAGTGTCCCAAGTGTAATTCCAAAAAGAATGTTTCCATTGTAAATGACTGCGATCCAGAAAAACGAGTAGTGCCTCACTGTGATCGGTTTTTAAATGAAAATGACAGATCCACATTGAGATTTAGTCAAACTTCTAATCCTAATTTACCTAGTAAGCTTATAGTTAACTCTAACGATAGTAGTATAGAACAACAAGTAGCTTCACTTCTTGAATGTAGTTCTGATACTCGACCTTATTTATCATTTACTGTCAAGGGCCGAGAATTTCTAGGTTTGTTGGACAGTGGTGCTCAAATTAGCGTTTTAGGTAATAATTCACACCTAATATTTCAAGATATAGGTTTTAATATTCAACAGTCTTCTTCTTTTGTTACAACTGCCGATGGAAAGCAACAACATGTTATAGGTATTATGGAGTTGCCCATTAAGTGCGTAAAGCGTGTTAGATTATGTAAATTTGCTATTATACCATCAATATCAAATGATATAATTCTTGGTATAGATTTTTGGCTTACATTTGATATTTTTTCTAAATTGCGTAAAGAAGTTTCTTTTGTAAATTCATATGGGAAACCAGTTGAAATCGCTTCTATTAGACCTGCTTCTAGCTTAACTTTTGAAGAGAGAACTCGTTTAAGTAAAATAACTAGATTATTTGAAAATATATCTTACGAAAAGAAAGGGTTAGGTAAAACAGATTTAGTTCAACATAAGATTGTAACTTTTGGTGAGCCTATCAAGCAGAGGTACTATCCTTTGAGTCCTGCTAGATTAAATTCTTTAAATTTGGAAATAGATAAAATGTTAGCAGAAGGAATTATTCAACCTTCAAAATCTCCTTGGAGTAGTCCACTTGTTTTAGTTACGAAGAAAGATGGTAGTCTTAGAGTTTGTTTGGATTCTCGTAAATTAAATTCCGTAACAGTAAAAGATTCTTACCCACTCCCATATATATCTAGAATTTTGAGTAACCTTAGAGACGCTCGATATCTTAGCTCTATCGACCTCTCTAAAGCTTTTTATCAAATACTTTTAGAAGAAACGTCTAGAGAAAAGACAGCTTTTGTAGTACCAGGCAGGGGACTTTTTGAGTTCGTTAGGATGCCATTTGGAGTCACAAATGCACCCGCCGAATTACAACGGTTATCCGATAGATTGTTTGGTCCAGAGTTCGATGACAATCTGTTCTGTTTCTTGGACGATTTAATTTTAATTTCTAAAGATTTTGACAGTCATTTAGCGTTATTAGAAAAAGTTTATAATAGACTAGTAGAGTCAGGACTTACCATTAATTTATCAAAATCCGAATTTTGCAAAGATAAATTAAAATATTTAGGTTATGTTGTAGATAAAGAGGGCTTACACACTGACCCCGAGAAATTAGAATCGATTAAAAATTTTCCTACACCTAGATCTGTTAAAAATGTCAGAAGTTTTGTTGGTATGTGTTCTTATTACAGAAGATTTATTCCAAATTTTTCACATCATGTTGCTCCTTTGACAAAATTAACCAGCGGTAAAAAGAATGTAAAATTAAAATTTGTGTGGAATGATAAAGCAGAGGAATCATTTAATTATTTAAAAAATGCTTTGATGACAGCGCCAGTTTTGCAATGTCCTAATTTTAGTAAACCATTTTTTCTTCATTGCGATGCCAGTGGTTATGCTGTTGGTAGTGTTTTGATGCAAGAGGACGATTCAGGTCAACAACATCCAATTGCCTATTTTTCAAAATTATTATCAAAATGTGAACAAAATTATAGTGTTACTGAAAGAGAGCTTTTAGCTATTTTATTATCTATAGAACATTTTCGACCATATATTGAGGGAACTGAGTTTACTGTAGTCACCGACCATGCCAGCTTAAAGTGGTTAATGAGCTTGACGAATCCTTCTGGTAGATTGGCCAGGTGGGCAGCCCGTTTGTCGCAGTATAAGTTTGACATCATTCATAAAAAAGGTACCAGCCACGCCGTTCCAGATGCTTTGTCCCGTGTAGAAATAGCTGAAATAAGTTTGTGTCCAGATGATATTCATGACCCTTGGTATTCTAAAATGTATATTAATTGTCAGAAATATCCTTCTAAATTTAAAAACTTTAAAGTAGATAATGAAACCTTGTATAAATATGTAAAACCTAAGAACGATTTATGTCAGAATTTAGCTTGGAAGATAGTAATACCTAGAGAACATACTTTAGAAACAATTAGAAATAATCATGATAATGT
This sequence comes from Thymelicus acteon, assembly GCA_951805285.1. Taxonomy (NCBI): domain Eukaryota; kingdom Metazoa; phylum Arthropoda; class Insecta; order Lepidoptera; family Hesperiidae; genus Thymelicus; species Thymelicus acteon. The sequence continues at coordinate 3,592,427 of OX638226.1, read as the reverse complement.
AGATTCAGCTCATTTTGGTATACATAAAACTTTAGAAAAATTAAAAACCCATTACTTTTGGCCTAAGATGTTTAAGGATGTTAAAGAATATATAAGTAGATGTGATATTTGTAAAGCATATAAGCACTCTAATTCAGCCCCGTTAGGACTCATGTTAAACCCTAAGTTAGTCGACCGTCCCATGACTATGTTGTCCATGGATATAATTGGCCCATTACCAAAATCTTATTCAGGTTATAAATATATATTGTCAATAGCGGATGTTTTCACAAAATACTGTTGGATTTTTCCTCTCTTTAACGCAACTACACAGTCTATCATAAAAATATTGCAGAAAGAAATTATTTTAAAATTTGGTTGTCCAAAAATTGTAATATGTGATAATGGTACACAGTTCACTTCAAAACCATTTAAAGATTTCATTAAGACCTATAATATACCTAAAATATTTTATAATACCTTATATACTCCTCAGAATAACCCAGTAGAGAGATTCAACAAAACTATAGAGACTTGTATTTCATGTTATGTTGAAGCTGACCATCGGACTTGGTCTATGTACTTACCCCACGTCCAAGCTGCTATTAACAGCACTATTAATTTAGTTACAGGTTATACACCAAATTTTCTTATGTTTGGAAGGGAAATTATTTTAGATGGCTCCTTATATAAATTTTCTTCAATTTCTGATCCTTCAGAATTGGTTATTAGTAGTCGTTCAGACTATTCTTCTTTACTTTCAACTTTGGAAGATATTTTTAGGAAAACAGTGGAAAATTTAGTTAAAAGTTATAGGAAGAATTCTATTTATTATAATGCCAGAAGAAAAAGCATTTCTTATAATGTTGGAGATACTGTATGGAGGCGTAACTTCGTGCAATCTAATGCATCTTACTTCTTTTCATCTAAGTTAGCACCTAAATTTATTAAAAGTAAAATTATAGATAAAATTTCTGATAATGTTTATTTATTAAAAGATTTTGATAAGAGTAGTAGAGGTAGATATCATGTAAAAGATATAGTTAAAATTTAATATTTATTTTGTTATTTGGATACTCAAAATTATACTTACCAACTTGTTTCTATTTGCTGGCAAAGGTAAAGGAGGTTATGTATGTGGAGGGATATTGCGTGATGTATGAGTGGTACCTCACTAGAAAGGCGATGTATGCTAGGAGACCTAGGTTAGTAAATGTACTTAGAAACTACACTTACCATACTCTACTCATTTTGGAACTCTAAATTTATGTGAAGAAAAGAAGTTAGTGCCACAATGTTATAAGGACTCATATTTGTTATTTAGCCCCAATTTTTTTTTTATCCCCTCACTAATTTATATAATTTATTAGTATTTTTTTTTTGTCTTGAGGTGGATTTATTTACCTATTTCTAGGTTTTGTTATGTTTTGTTGTACATTATTAGTTAGCTTCTACTTAGAAGTATTTTGTTTAAGCTTAGCATTTATTTAGTTTTTATGTCATACTTTAAGTACTAGAATTCCTAGGACCTGGACATGACATTTTGAGTTGTACAACAAAACCTCTTTTCCCAAAAGATAATTTACATCTTATGGGTGACTTTTGTTGTGTGTGAAACACCACACTCTCTTTTCCCTAAAGATTACTTATATCTTAAGGGTGACTTTTGGTTGTGTGTGAAACACCACACTTTCTTTTCCCTATAGATAATTTATATCTTGTGGGTGACTTTTTTTTGAAGTGCTAATTAATCACTTCGTTTTTTTTATTCACTTTCGTGGATAATTTTCCTGGCATGCCATGTTCATTTGACATGTACATGTGCAGGGTTGCTTTGTTGGGTTTGTCATTACATAGCGAATGCTCACTGTATTGACCGGTTGCATACCAAACATAGCGTTTTCTTTTGTTTGTTTTAGGTGTATTTATATGACACAACTTTAGAAATTTATTCTTATAGGGTCTTGGTTTGTTAATGTAGAGCGAGGGTGCTGTTACATTAACCAGGTGCATACTAAGTCCTATATTTTGTTTGTAGCAGTAGGAGTTTATTTTGGAGATAGAGTAGGAGTTTGTTTTGAGATGAAGTAGGAGTTTTGTAGGGTTACAGTTCGTTAGTGTAAGGCGAGGGTGCTATTACATTAACCGGTTGCATACTGGATCCTATGTTAGTTTAGTATTTTGATGTAGAGTGGGAGTTTAGTATTTTGATGTGGAGTGGGAGTTTATTTTTTTTGGGATCTTCAACCCAATTTAGATACCTGGATTGGTTTGTTGTTGCAAAGCGAGGGTGCTTATTGCAATAACCGGTTGCATACTAGTCCAGTATAATTTTTGATGACACTTGTTATCAACTTATTTTCGATTTGTTATCGACTTATTATCGATTCATTATCGATTTGTTATTAACTTCTTTTAGACTTATTGTAGACTTGTCATCAACTTGTTATCAATTTATTTTTCTTTGAAACTTTAGTATCAGGGTTGTCACTTTACATCATAGGGTTGTCAACACTTAAAAAAAAAAAAAAAATTTTTTTTTTTTTTTGCTAGAAAAGGGGGAAATGTAACGTACGATTTATATATCGCTCGTCACATGTAGCCAAAGTTATTATTTTGTAGTAGAAATTCATTTAACTCTTCATATTTTGACATATTACCACAGATTGTTTAAACCTTCACACATTTGACATGTTTGCCATAGATAAATAATTTCAAAATTTAACATAGCTTAACTAGTTACGCGACGTGTCGTGACGTGACGGGAGTTTAATGAAACCACGTGACTTGTTCTTAATTCGATTTTATTAATTTAAATACAAATAGAAATTTGATAGTGGTGTTTTTGGAAATAAAACTATTTATAAGACTTCATTGTTTATTTATTTTACAAAAGTTATTAAATTGCGTTTGGTAGAACTTATCATAGACATTGCCATACTTAAAAATTAGTTACTCTGTGCAATCTTGCATAGACCTTACGTATCTATGATACAAGCGACCATAGTCCTTTATGATCTGCGCTCGTTCTTTTTCTGATTGGAAAGCCGGCCTATTAATATGTCTTTTCGGCGAATAATTTGTTTTTGGGGTTTTTCTTTGTAAATTCGTTCGGAAGTACTTAATTACTTATAAAAACGACTTCCGCGTCGTGTCCACGATGGGGGGCGACGTATTTTTTTCTTTATAATACGTAAAACCGGCATCTTTCCGATGATCGAGTTGTTGACTTGTTACATAACGTAATGGAAGGCGCATTTGCGGTGAGTGTTTAGTTAATCATTGATATTTCTTATTCGAAATTCATAAAGCAAAGCATTTTGCAATGCATTACATGAGGATAACGTGTAGGTATTCCTTGTTACAGCTTCCAACTACGGATTTATTTCAACTATGGATTTATTTCGACTACGGTTTTTTTCAACTACCATTTAAAATCTTCCCATAACCTATTAACTACTTAGTTGAACAAGGATTATGTATATCCTTTTCTTTTCACTTCCCGCGGCGTTCGCTGAACCCGTGGTTTAGTCATCACATTAGTGATGTTTTTGTTTAATGTTCCACTGTAATAATTCCATAATTTTTTTGATTCCTTACTACGCTTTCCGCGAGTGAGTTTCCTAATGGAGTTCTTGACCTTTTGATGTCAATGAATATCACCTTTCCTTATTTTGGGCGGAGTATACATTCCTACCCACTTTTCTTTGGAGCCTGGACTGCGAACTCAAGATGAGGAGACCCTTACCTTGGAGAATACCATCGCAGTGATGAAGCAGCGTTGCGGTCCACTGTTGGGATGGGGATCACATTGAGAGGACGTGCCCTTTTGTGTATAAGTACTTTTATACAGGTACAAGTTTGTGATATTTTTCTACCATACAATACAACTTTTACAAACAATTAAATTTAGAATGTTTAGAATATTTGTAACTTAGTATATTTAATTCTACAGGATTTGTCTGTATTTGGTAACTTTTCCTTTTGTGCGTCTCATAACAACTTGATGCCAAGTCTTTGTTTGTTTTGAAGGAATAAAAGATCCTTTGGTACATATAATATTTTATTTCTCTCCTCAGCAAAATATCATGTTTAGTTTATTATGCTTAGCACATTTACTACTTAGATTTTCATACAACACTGAAGTATAAAGCCCGCTTTGAGATTAATAGTTCAATGTTTTATCCGGCTTTGTTATCCGTACTGTGAGGCAGGTGGATGGTCTCCTTGGCGCCCGTATTCTTGGTTTAGTTCTTTTCTTTCTTATATTTATTTAGGAGATCATCAGCTCATTAACATCTGAGCAAGGTTCGCCTACTGACGGGTACATTTATTTGGTGGGTTTGTGTTCTATTTATCTTTAGTTTATCTATATATATATTGTAGGCAAACACAACACCCCACTTGTTTTTACCACCCCGTACAATCCCCGTGGCTACAGCGGCTACAATGCCTACAATAGTCTTGATAGCATAATACTATTTATATCGTTTATTATTCTCGTAAATGAGGTTAAGAAATATTATTGATAATAATCAAAGGCAATTGATGGATTGTGAAACTATACCAATCATGATGTGCAAATCAATTGATTATTTTGTATTTTTGATAATAAATAAATATCTGTAAATGTTTTTGAGGAATTAAAAATTTGTGATTGACAAAAACTGTATGATGCTGTTTATTTGTAACATTTGTTTATCAAATTATTACATTTATGAAATGAGAAAATACATTCTAAGGGTAATCTTCTATAATAGATTGATAATTTATCACTCAATATGATTATATTATAAATAAAGATTACAGTCATGTGTGATATCCAAAATACTAAATAATTTTATAACTTTGTTTCATTCATGTTTCAATATTAATATTTCTTTATTGATCTTTCAATAACAATTGATAGGATTACAAATAATCATGATTACCTACTTTTGAAAGTATAATATAAGTAATGGAATAACTTCAGACTTAATACTATAAACATTTTAAGCCTTTTAAAAGAATACTTTAAATCTTTAAATTTGATTAAGTTTATTGTAGTAAACACAACTTATAAAATAAGAGGTACATGTTCGATTCAAACCTGTCACCACCAGGTACCATTCTGTCCAATAACCACTATAAATAAAGTTACACTTCTTACATTTCAGTTTGAGCCGGATACAAGACAAACTACAAGCACACAATCTAAACGGTAACGGAAACCAAGTTGCCGGTAAAACGAAAAACTGTCACAACGACAGCAGTGCGAAAGGGAAGGAAAAGAAAGTTCTATCCCGGCTGCCGACCACCTCCCCTGCAGTGGTCTTCCCTTCACCACCCCCACCAGGAGTGTTGGTCATCCGAGCACCGAGAGGTCCTGATGGAACCAAGGGTTTTACGAAAAGGTAGCAGTCAAAGAAAAATCGTAAAAGTAAGGCTATCCGAATGCCTAAACAATTATGATAAACTCAGTTTCTCCATCCATTGGGCTTTGTGTGTCAAATTTTTATTTGGTAATCTGTGCATGCTTGCATAAAAATTTTTAGGATGTCAAAATACTGCATAATTACAACATTAATCAATTTAATTATTTTAACTGGAAAGGGTCTTAAGTCAAAGTGACAACAAAGTTAAGACTTGATTCGTTCAGTGTAACACTTATGCAGGTTAATTGTGATGAACGATTGTTCATATACATACATAATTGTATATTTAATTAATGGCATTCTAAAAATCTTCACATCTTGCACAGATGAGAGTAATCACAATATAATTAGGATAACTAATGTGTAATGAATTCTCTAGCAAAATTTAGTGCTCACTTCGGGGATCAATTTATGTAATTGGAATATACAATATGTGCTGAAATATAGTAAGTATGGAATCACCATCAAAACAGATTGAAGAAGCTTGTATCAGTCTCTTGTTTTGGAGCCGTTTATAGCGTAGTCACTGCGTTATCAAAGACACGATCCTGTTCATAGCGTAGTCACTGCGTTATCAACGACCCGATCCTGTCACAGCGTAGTCACTGCGTTATCAACGACCCGATCCTGTCACAGCGTAGTCACTGCGTTATCAACGACCCGGTCCTGTCCATAGCGTAGCACTGCGTTATCAACGACCCGATCCTGTCACAGCGTAGTCACTGCGTTATCAACGACCCGATCCTGTCACAGCGTAGTCACTGCGTTATCAACGACCCGATCCTGTCACAGCGTAGTCACTGCGTTATCAACGACCCGATCCTGTCACAGCGTAGTCACTGCGTTATCAAAGACACGATCCTGTTCATAGCGTAGTCACTGCGTTATCAACGACCCGATCCTGTCACAGCGTAGTCACTGCGTTATCAACGACCCGGTCCTGTCCATAGCGTAGCACTGCGTTAGAAACGACCCGATCCTGTCACAGCGTAGTCACTGCGTTATCAACGACCCGATCCTGTCACAGCGTAGTCACTGCGTTATCAACGACCCGGTCCTGTCCATAGCGTAGTCACTGCGTTATCAACGACCCGGTCCTGTCCATAGCGTAGTCACTGCGTTATCAACGACCCGATCCTGTCACAGCGTAGTCACTGCGTTATCAAAGAGCCGATCCTGTTTATAGTGTAGTCACTGCGTTATTACCCGATTCTGTTCATAGCCAGTCTTCTCGTAGCGTAGTCATTACGTTACGCATAGTGTACTCACTGCATTATTAAAAGGTGGGAGTCAGTTCAAAGCGTAGTCCTTACGCAGTTACTGTCGACAGATCTGTAATCATAAGAACATAAGGAAACTGTCCACTGCGAAGTGTTTTCAAAATATCAATCATATTTAAGAATTTAAGGGTAACTAATAATATATCCAAACTTATTATATTCCAGTGACTGGCTTACATGCCAACCTTTGAGTTAGTGAACTGATGAGATTTCTAATATGGACACTCGAAATCTATTATGTGCCTGTGTATATACTATAATAAGTATTATTATTATATCACACAATCTCATCCAATCAAAACAAATCATTGTTTGTAAACTCCGGAATTAACATACATTTGCATTTTAACTAAATTCTTAATAATGTACAGTTGATACACAATTTTCACAACTAGAGATTTTTATATCAAGTTTTTCTACGTGTATAGACTATTTGTAAGGAAGCAATAGTTAATCGTTTAATTTAGTTAATGTTTAAGATTCAAACACAAATATAGTGTGTTTGTGACTGTACTTGTGTTGTTACACTGCTGTAGTCATAATTACTGCAACGGCGTGAGTTTTATGCAGTATGACATAGTTTAGCGAGTTCTATTTGGATTATTTATTGGAGACGTTAAAAATGGCGGGAAAATGGTTATGTTACAAAAATGGCGGCTAAATAAAGGCCCAGTGCTGTTGTTGTGATGCTGAACATCTTTATTACATACATCTTCGTGCAAAAAGAAATTACGTCCAAGTGTAGATATGTGTTGGGTTGTGTGCCTCATTTTTATATTTAGTTAAAGGATTAAATAACTGATTTGGTATACTTTGGTGTTTAAAAAAAGTCCAAAGTGAAGTTCAGTTCAGTACGAATTTCATCCACTAAGTAACCATTTTGCGGCCATCTTTAAAAAGTCTAAATCATGACTAATTTAAAACTATTATCACTAATTATGCTCATTTTATTCAATGTTGTTATAAAAGACTGTTACTCACTACTCGCGAGATCGGAGTCAAACTGAGCATTTTGTGTTGCTTGCGTTGAATTTGTTTGTATTTATTGTATATATAATCCAAATACAACATGAAACTCTTGTCATTAAGTGCCTATCTCCTGAAAATACCCAAAAAGAAAGAAATAAATTCCTAACATTAAACTGTAGCAGTTTTGCTATAATATAATTATATATTGCTGTTTTTATGCGAGATACATTTTCAAGGGTAACGACAAGCTCAGTTAGGATTTACCAGTATCAGCACTCTTTGGCAACAAGTTGACTAATGTAAGTTAGTATGTTATAATGCAAGGATTGTGATATAGAAGTAATCGTATTGCAAGCATCATACCATCACTGGGTTGTCTCGACCACGGGACGCCTCTTACCTCCGAAATGTGTGCTATGTGGTTTTAATATTATACGACCTTATTCATATAAAAATTAAAGGACAAACCCTCCATAGCTAATATATACTTTGTCTGGATTTTGCATAAGGGCCATCCATAAATTACGTCACACGTTAGGGGGGAGTGTGTTGATATAGTGTGACATTGTGTGACAAGGGGTGGGAGGGAGTCCTAAAATTCATGACGTCACATTTCAAAATCAAATAATTGGTTTGTATAGGTAAATATCAAAAAACAATTAATGGAAATAAAACTTATTTCGGAACTGCTATTTTAATTTAAAAATTCCTAGGTGTTAAATTTCATAATATGTGACGTCACACTAGGAGGGGGAGGTCTTACAAATGTGACCAGCTGTGACAAGGAGGGAGGAGGGGTCAAAAAGTCATGAAATTAGCGTGACGTAATTTATGAATGGCCCCTAAGTGATTTTGAATGTAGAAGTGAGACTTGTTTTTAGTTAGGGTTTAATGTTTTGATATTTTTATGAATAAGGTCAAAGTTCTTGCTATGAAGTGATGCCGATTACGTCTATGGGATGCAGTGGCCAGTAAATACCATTACCACTGCACGCCTTATTGGTAAAAAGTTACAACTGTATAATATTATTTGGGCGAAGTGCCAATTCTGTAGGGATAAAACCTTATTATTACTTAAAGATATTTAAGGAAAAATCGATTTTTAAATATCATCAACATTAAATCAAGATCTGGAATATCTGGATTTTAATAAAATTTGGTGTCTGTCAATGGAATTATTAGATTTTTTTCGTTTTGATGTATTGGTACTTCATTAATGTCTGATTAAATTTTCAATGTTTCAAACACTTACAGTGCACACAAATTCACATAATTGTGAAAATAAAGGTCGCTTCATACGTAACGTGGACGGGACGGAGACGGGGACGGGGCATAAATATACGTGTGTGCCCCGTTTCCGTCCCGTCCGTGCCTCCGTGGCGTATGCGCTATCGTTAACATTTTCTATGAAACGATGTTTCCAAAACTACACGTCCCGTCCCGTCCAGGTAAAAATACGTTACGTACGCATCGACCTTAAAACTACTATATATTTATAAAACGCGGTAATTATAATAATGTACAGTAACTGTTAGAGCTTAAAGTAAGTTAACGAGCCTTTTGTGAATAGGGACTAAATTTTATGTGTATTGATTAGGAAATATATTTTTACATCATGACTCGTAGGAGAATAAGTACATAATAGTGTTTGTATAGTAATATTATCTATTAGGTCGTGTTACAGATAATTACGTTGAACTGCTGTTAATTTGATTAACTTGAATTTTGATTAATTGAAATGCTGTTAGATTTAGTTGATAATTTTTCCGAAATTTTGAATTAAGATTTGTAAATCGTAGTTCCTTGTGGCTCATAATAATTATATGAATCGATGTCAGATTTGTGGTCGCACCGAAATATAAAGATCGATGCCATGGTCATAGATACAGTAATAATTCTTCTAAAAAAAATACCCAACTTCAAAATTAGGGATAACTCAAAAATTGCTTGTCTGTCTAAAATTTAAATGGGACCACATGACAAGCACCAGCTTTCGAATAAAGAAAGAATCATCAAAATCGGTACACCCAGTAAAAAGTTATGATATGACACATAAAAATACAGTCAAATTGAGAACCTCCTCCTTTTTTTTGAAGTCGGTTAAAAAATAAGCGACTACAATCGGCAAATTTTGGTACGATAACGATCCAAATATCAAATCAATAAATTTAATGTAATTTATAGTGACCACGATCGATAAATCTCGTTTTAAAAATGTGGAAAACAACATCTTAAGTATTTTATGTAACTTAATGTCAACATATACATACGTAATTATCTTTAACACGTTATTATTGTTCTTATTTTTAAATATATCCACAAGTGTTAATTACCCGACTGCCAAGGAAGGGTTATGTCTTTATGAAGTTTGTCTTATGAAACACGTAAAGATGTTGTTCATAAATATTTTTTTTTACTATGAACATGTGTTTCAAAGTATTACTTAAAACACACAGAAAGAATAATCGAGGACACATTAGTCTCCGATGACACGGAAAGTAAAAGAAAATGGCAACTGGCGATGATATGGCAATAATATTATATTATTGTGAACGAAATAATCTGTCCGTGATTTAGAAAGGAAGGGGAAATTGCATGAAGTTTAACAAGAAAAAGGTTTATGAAAACATCTTGTAAATATTTATTTTCTAGACTTAATTTCCTTCAACTGGAGTAACAAGTGCCAATTGTATGTATTTTGTCGGAATTAAGGTATCAATGAATGGCAATCGTTACCTTTTAAAACGGTAACGCTGTGGATTCAATTCCGAAAGACTGATGTCCCATAGTTTGTCAGACGATCATTGTTATCGAAATAAAGTTTAAATTAATTGCTACGCTAGATGGCAAAGCGATGCGATTTTGAAGAGTTACTCGTACACACATATCAACATTTTATTGTAAACTCAAGATGTATTGGAAACGATTTTTTGCTGTTTGCTTTTGCCTATGTGTCTTATTAACTAATTCAATGATTTTCAACAAATTACAATAATTCAAATTCAAAATTTTTGTTATCTGTAACAACCCATTTTCAGTTAACTGTTATGTTACTGTAAGCTAAAAAAATAATTCACAATAATTTTCTGTGCTTACAGAATAATATATTTTCTGTTTTTAGTCACATAATATACTACCTGGTTCAGTTCAAGTTTTGCAGTACTTACAAGAAACATTTTAAAACACTGAACTTTTCAATAGCACTGATCCAATGATTTCGGTTAATTTGACTGCTAAATAAATGTCAGTTCAGAAGTTACAAGATTATCAGTCGAACGTAGAATTATATGCAGGCAACTAGATTATTTTCTTAATTCATCTGGCCTTTAATTTGATGTCCATAAAGATATCATTTGTTGAAGTCAAAACACGTGTTGCGCATTGTATTTTTACAAGTTTTACAGTTAATATTGTAAATATAGTTATAATATGATTTTAGTCCAATCTTGTTTTGTAAAGCCTTCATGCCTTTGTTGATATTTAATAATTATTATGGTCTTTTGTATGAGTTGATAATTAGGTGTTAATTGTATTGTTTTAATAATAATTTTGCACTGAAATTGAAATGTGGAAAATATGGCTTGGCGAAAGTGTATGTCTAATACATACTAGCGCTCTTAACAGTCTTAGGGGAGTTTGCTCTTTTTCATCAAAAAAATATATATATCCTCAGATACAAAAATAAAATTTACCAGATTACGCTTATTCGCGAAAATATGAAAATTGTAATAAAATTAATATAAAAGAAAACGGGTGTCATGACTTGAGCATAATATTATAGCTATCTATAGGTACATCAGAAAGTTGCAACTGTCAAAAAGTCAAATACATTATAGTGCATCGAAGTATAAGTTGTTAATACTTAATTTTACCGGAGATCATGGATAGATAGAATATTGGAAATTTCAGTTTAGCTACATATCCGCAAGTCAGGTTGCTTCATTAAAATAATTATTAAAACAAAACAATTGATGGCCTACCCTCGTCTCTGGGGGATGTGAGCGGTCACAAAATCAACTTTGTATTACGCCATCTGACTAGTAGTCGGCGACTACTCCATTATTTATCTTAAGTCATAAGTATTTTAGTTTATGGATTTATATTTTAACCGAAGATTATTAAATATTGTTAAAATTTACTTTTGTTTTAATCAGATAACCCAATTCAATTTTGTTGCCTTGAAATATATAGCATTTTATTTATGGACATAATTAAATAATTTGTGAAGTTTTACGCAACATCTTTAGGTAAAGATTTGGTAAAGAAACCTTGAGTAAATAGATATTTTGTTAATTATATATTTATAACTTGATAAATATCATAAGATCGCTAATTAAAAAAACAAAGATTAGGATCTCAGATTATCATTAAGATACTGTTGTAAACATTATGATATCATTGACGACCCGTGTAGCGCAATGGTTACCATACCGGATCGCCGCACCGAGGGTTCTGGGTTCGATTCCCAGCGAGGCGGAAATTTGAATGATGAGTTTGAATTTCTGTTCTCGGTCTGGGTGTGAATGTCCTTGTCTAGTGTGTTGTCCATGGTACCCACGACACAGGGAATCCTAGTGTGGGGCTATGAGTGGGAAGCGTTATTTATTTATTTATTAACATAATGTTGTAAACATCAGTTGCATTCGTAGTAGATGATGTTAAAGTCAAGTTTTACCTACTCATTAGCAATACAAGTTTTATTTAAATTACTTATTTTGATTATAAATGCCTGTAAGTTATTTTTCATGAACATAATTATTTGGGTTTGGGCTTTTTCTAAATATAAAATGAGTAGGTCATTATTGCAAAACTGATGAGGTTAAGAGTGACTTCCTACTTTGTTCTTTTATGATCTTTATAGTTCAGTCTTTGGATATGGATAGAGATGAATTTTATTACTCTCATAACTGGAAACAATGCCATGCCATATAATTGTTTTCTTCTTATAAAGTCCTTAGCTGCTATATACCTGCTGCTATTTAATTTTTTAGTTTGATTTTTTGAAATGAAATTTAGTTTTTTTTTATTTCTTTCTTTCTTTTTTTATTTAAATATTGAATTGTCATCGATCCTCGATAAGTCTACGAAGTTTGAAAGAAGTCTGACCGTTTAAAGCTAATATAAAGCGTGTAATTAGGTTTTCTTTCTTTCTTTCTTTCTTTTTTTCTTTAAATATTTAATTGTCATCGGTCCTCAATAAGTCCACGAAGTTTGAAAGAAATCTGACCGGTTGAAGTGAGTCAAAATCAAGTTCAAAGAGAAGGTACAAACAAAAAAACAAACAAACTTACAGGTGAAGCTAATATAAAGCGTGTAAAAAATGGAAAGTCAAGTAAACTCTGTTAAGTGTACTGGCACCTTAATCAATGAAGGTTAATTATGCATAAGTTTCAACCATAGATTTAAATCTTGTTATTATACAGCTGGGTTCAATACGGAATGCATAATTATTTAAAACTAGTTTCATGCTTGTAGTGACCAGATTCTTCGTAGTTTGATACAAAACTTTGTGATAAACACGCGTCATTGGTGCCTTGGATTTTTTTAATAACAATATCTGTATTATCTGTTTAAAATGGCGGGTTTAGAGGGGTTGAGTGAGAGGGACAGGGCAGTGTTAAGGAGTATATTTGATCCCACGGCCACCATAGCTGACGTCGTGGATGATGGCGACAATTTCGAAGATGACGAAGGTAAAGCTAAAATATTTTCGTATGTTACGCTCTCATAAATTACTAACAGTAGCAGATCTTCTTCTCATAAGATTATTTACTATACTACAGTAGCTATCAATAGTTGAGTTGCTCTCGCTTCAATGGAGTTTGTTTGTAATCGTTACGAGTAAAACTTTGTGAGGAAAAAGGCGGCAAGGAAAGGGGGGCTGGTGACCTTTTATTTAGAGGGCGCCACAGTTAGGTATACAGACGTTATCTTCATCAAGATAATGTTTCCGTATATACCTGCTTATGCGGGTAGGTGGTAATATACCAAAGTACCTAACAACGTAAAAATTAATGTAAAATATATCTACAATGTAAATAAACAAATAAATAAAATAAAATAGCCTTTTATTTCATGCACAATTTGTTACAATTAATAAATTATTCTACTTTTACATTTTCAAATCAAATATTTTAGAGATAAAAGATATTAATTTATGCATACAGATTTTTAACACACCAAAAGAAATATTTATTTTATTTTGAATTCATTGAAAGATAAATTGTAATTAATGAGTGAATTGTATGTACCTATGCATAATATTGTAGTACTTACCTGTCTTCTAGAAAGTCCTACCGACGAAGAGTCGAGGCGTCTGTGCGCGCGGGGCGTGCAGCTGGCGGAGGCCGGCGCGCTGGACGAGGCGCTGGAGCTGCTGCAGCGCGGGGTGTCTTCCGCCCCGCGCCGCGCTGCCGCCTACAACGACCGAGCGCAGCTGTACCGACTCATGCTGAGAGATGACGGTATGGGTATGGAGTATCTAACAGGCTTTTAAAGTCCACTGCTGAACATAGGCGCCAATCCGACTGGCCTTGGGCCGTCTAAATCCAGAATCCTGAATGCGGTTTCCCGTTTCCTTCTATAGGTCGTCATTTCACCTGGTCGGGGGGCGACCTGTGCACTTTTTACCGTTTTATTGTTTGATAATGTGCGCAAGTGTTTTGTGTGTCCACCTCCTGTCTAAGGAAAGGGTTCTGGCGGCATTGGGAAGTCTGTTGTTCAGTTATTGCTGATGTCCCTACTTACTACACAGTGAAAACAGATAAAGCTTCTTGCATCATATTCGTTATTGTGCTTCGAGTAATATGCAATGATCTCCCTTCTATTAAAGTGCTCATAGCTCGGCAGCTTGCGCCGATCCTAAGCGATTGGGAAAGTTAAGCAACAGCGAGGGAAGTCGGTAGTTGGATGGGTGACCGCTAGTGGCAAAAAAATATTGAGCGCTTCCGTGCTTCGGAGGGCACGTAAAGCCGCTAATGGGTTTAATCCAACCAGTAGGTATGAATCTCTTGTTCCCAGACGCTATGGCGGATATAGACCGTGCGTTAGAGCTGACGGTGGGCACGAAGTGTCGCGCACGAGCGCTGGCGCTGTGTCAGCGCGGCGTGCTGCTTCGGAAGCGCGGCGCCGACGACGACGCGCGCGCTGCCTTCGGCGAAGCGGCCAAGCTTGGTAGCGGTTTCGCTAAGAAACAGGTAAGCAATCCGGCTCGAAGGACCAAAATAAATGTACGGCGTAACTCGTACACCCAATATTATGGTGAGTGCAGGAGCAGCGTGGCCGCCGTGAGTATGTCCGGTTCGGGATTAAAACACGTGACCAAGCTGAATGTAGATGTTTATTACAATGATTTGAGTTCCTAGTTGACATGGGCTTTATTGATGTCAGAATTGTCAGATGAGTGCTAAATCACGTCAATGTAAGTAGGTACGTGTCTACGGACTTGTATGTTGAAGTGTGTGACTACGTTGTGCCAATGTACATACATGCACAGCATGCACTACTGGTACAATTATATTGAGTCTTAAGTTACAATCGTTGAAAGAGAGAGTAGACAACGGCAATATCAGTTCTGTTGTAATGGTTTACGGCTTTTAGGTACAGATCGATTGAATGAGTTCCTAAGGCGGAATTTCAAATTCAGCGCACTTTAATAAAAAGATTGTTGTTTTTTTTTTAATATTGCATATATGTATCACTTAGCCGTATTTTTGGGGAAACACATACGTTACTTCGGGTCCGGCCGTCGAACTTTTACATTCATAACGTATCTTAATATTTTTTTTGCTCTCCACGATAACACAAGGTTACATTAAATTTTCAGGTGGTGGAATTGAATCCTTACGCTGCTCTTTGCAACCAGATGTTGAGCCAAGTGATGAGAGGAGAAAAGGAAATAAAACTGTGAAGTTATCTCTAAGTTCATATTATCGTTTGCTGTTTAATAATGTTATTTTTCAATTTGTATCACCGCGCAGTTCACTTGTACTTACATAGATTTTATTACGATTTAAGGATGTCAATAAAACACAATAAATCTAATGGATTAGAAATTTATATTATTGAGTACAATTCACAATCACATTCGAGAAAATTCCTTAAATTCTGTTCCAACCGAGTCGAACCGAGTGCATCACTCGCCCAGATGTTCCAACTCAATTAATATCTTCGAAAATGACAATTTTACATTTGAAAATGACGAATGAAGCTTCTACGAATCGAAATACTGTCACTACGCTATCGATAATAATTTTTAAATATGCAATAAAATCAACGAAAACGACTTTATGTGACATTTACTTTGTAGGAAAATCACACAAAATCGTTTTGGTTTTAAATTTGGTTAAAATTCAAAATCTTGACAATATATTTATTTTTATTTATCTAGTGAGAGGTGACGACGGTAACGCAAATGCGAAAGTGCACTTTCATATTTAAGTAATACAATTTGCATGGAAAGTGTCGCGGTATGACTAATTATACTTTTCAAATATTATTATACATTCTTCCGTGTCACACATTGGCATTATTGGTGAAACCAAGCGCCAATTTTTTTTTCAAAATGGCGGTTGATAAATTACCGCGAAACTCTCCATCCTATGTGAAAGATCGATTAAATTTTATCACAGAGAAAGTTTATTGTGAAGTTACATGTTACACATTAACAAGCTCCAAAAGTTTTAACAATAGTAAATATTGCAGGAAAGAATTAAGGTTTAATTAGTAGCGCGCCCTGGAAGTGAGTTATAGTTTATTTATTGTTATCTGTCTTTAATTTTAAATATTATTATCTACATCATATCAAATGTGTTACCGATAAATAAAATACAAATATTTTTACATTAATACATTAAAATGGCTTCAAGCAATAACGTTAAGTAGATTTTGATATTATGTTTTAGTTCCAATACAAGTAGCATGGTAAGAATAGCATTATTTCTTGATTATATTCTGCTCTTAACGTCCTATAAGTTGAACCCGTTCATAAACATTGTAAACTAACAGAAAGTCGTGCAAGAAATTTTAAAAAGGTAATAAAGTGAATCAACGTTTGAATTTTTGCCTTTTACTAGTGGCCAGCGGTTTTCAGAGCGTCCAAAATACTTTTACCAAGTGCTATAAAGTTGTAAAATATTTATAAAATATAGTAACAGGAAGACAAGTTGAAGAGTAACAATCAAAATTTAGAAGTATAAAGAGTGAAAAAAAAAATTATGAAATTACCTAATTGGTAGGAAAAGTTTCTACAAATCTGGCACCCTCAGTTTTTAAGGCAGTGTTGCCCGTGTATCGCTGAAAATTCTACCACTAGTAATACGCAAATCATAATAAAGTTTGAAACCAGATCAAAAAATGCTGGATAAGTATCGTAGATTACCGCTAATACGATGGAAAAATATTTACATTATACATTTTGGCACAGGCGCGTGCAAAACCGCAAGATCGACACCGTAAATGTAAAATTTTAAACACGTTAAATATTCAATAGTAAAAGTTATACTAAAACCTGTATTATCTACGGGCTTACTCTACGAGGGTGACTTTAGGCCTATACTTTATGAGACATTAGAAAAATCAATGGCTAATTCTACGAGCCCAAAAATTTTTATATTTTTACAACTTTAAAATATTCCTACTACTTAGAGATAGAAAAGAATATTATAAGCCGGACGATTTTAAAATTTGCGATATTCAGTTATATTAAAATACAAGTAAATACACGCCTAATTTATTTTTAATGTAATACTAGCAAATGTGATACAAGAGCTACACTTGAGAGATTGAGAGAATTGGTAACAGGTACACTCGTTGACAAATAGAGTTATTACATTTTTCAAAACCAATAAAAAAAATATTGTTGGCAGTGAACTAAATAAATGTTGATTCTATCCAACCAAATTTAATTCCCACCTGCCAATTATGAATAACTGTAACGGAAATTGGTATACAATTTTTTTTAGTAATTTGTTTTTTTTTTTCTACTGACATTAACGTAGAAGAAATGCTTTAACACAAAGCCCTGAGGCGATATCTCGAAAAGCAACCTAACAGCAAATTCTAACAGTTTCAGCCACTATGGATAATATGATAATAATATCAGATTTTAGTATCTAAGTAACTCACTGAGCACTTAAATAACAATGACTATTTCATTTACCACATTTCAATTCATTTAGCTAAAATGATATTGGCGGAGAGTTCATACCGTCATCGTTACACAATAGAAGCGTTTTACCTACCAATAAAACGCATATTAATTTACTTACCTTATTCGAAGCTTATTAATTTGAGATAGGCACTATGTTTCCCGCCTTTGATATATCTATCCTCTTCTTCCGTATTCTATCTCTTTCTAACATACCCCACCAGAGGCAGAGTGGGGGAGCGCGCGTTGTGAGCTCCTCCATTTTTATTCTTCATTGTGTCTCAAATCACCAGGCAGAGATTAAAGTATAAGCTTCGAATAAGGTAAGTAAATTAATATGCGTTTTATTGGTAGGTAAAACGCTTCTATTAATTTGACTTGACCGTTATTCGAAGCTTATTAATTTGAGACCTGTTTGTTATCGCCTGGTGGGGGTGAATCGGACGCCAATGTGATTATAAGATTAACAAGAAACTAATATTTTATAATTATGTATTAATTGTATAGTATTTAATTAAGACAATTTTATAAACTTAAATGATTAATTTCACTAAAATTCCGTTGAATAACAACTGAAACTTAATCAACTGGATTGAACAATGTTGTAACAGAGTTATTATTAATAGCATTACCAGCAGATGAGGGCAGGATTGTTCGCCGATAAAATTTACAAAAGGTATTGCTGGATCGCCAATTTCCCCGGGATAGAATGTCTTCCATAGAAAAATTTTCGAACCAATTCTTAGATGCCACCGCTGACCTAATGCTTCCCGGAGAAGCTGTAATACCCGCATCTTTAAATAAGGTTCTGATCCATCCTGAAATAACAGATTTTGAAGCGGGTTTCTCTGGGCCCCTAACAGATATAAATAAATTATGTACGTTAGCAGATTTTCTACGAGAATCAAGTAAATCAATTGTCCTGGAAACCCAATAAACTGGGTCTAAATTTCTATTTGCTTGATTGAATAACAACTTCCATCCAGACTGTCTGTGGTCTGAAGAATCAGTTTTGGAACCAAAAACCGGCCACAGGATAATGGCGTTATCTGTTTTAGTACAATGATCCTTATCAGTCATTAGCAGGGTCAGGTCGTGAATCCTTCTACCTGAACAAAGCAATAACAAAGTCGCAGTATGCCTTTGAACCTGGAAAATATTGCTGTGGTCGATTTCATAACTTGCTAAAAATGATGATAAACTATCTATATTCCAAATTGGTGGCTTACTTTGAACTGGTTTTTGTAAAGCTATGGATTTCAAGATTTGTTTAACCAAAATATGAGAACTAATTTGTCCAGCAATATCTGGGTTGCAAAGTGTCGAGATAACAGATTTATGTAAGAGTATAGTATTGTATGATAAGTTATGAATTAGGTGTAAATCAGAAAGAAATCTGGCTACTTCACATCCTTTTGGATTATATGACTCAATGCGGTGTTGTCGTGACCAATCCAACCATCTTTTCCAGGCTATATCGTATGTTTTCCGGGTAGAAGCACGCCATGATTTTTGTAGGAGCTTAATTTGGTTATCATTCCAGTCTTTTAGGTTCCTAGACCACCCCCACACTTCCAAACCTCGAGTGTCATTTCTTGTACCCTCGGCGGTGGGAGTCCTGTCCCGACATCTATTAGGACTTTTTCGAGACGTCGAACAGTGTACGGGGGAGCTATTGCTCGGGCCTTCAGGTCTGCACGCCAATAGACTCGATCCCATCGAGGTACTATTATTAGAAATGTTCCCCGTGCATTGTTGAGATGGCTCAATATCCTGGGTATTAAAAAAGGTGGAGGAAATACCCACGCAAGAGGGAAAATCCATTCTCGTGAAAAAGCGTCGTGAAATAGTGCCTCCCGATCGTTCAGGTCCAGTGACGCATAATTCGCCACTACATGTGCTCGACTGGAGGCGAAGAGGTCTATCACTGGGGTACCCCATTTGTGAAAGACTCTCTCGGTACATTCTGAAAGAAGATGCCATTCGGTTTCGAGGCGCAGTCTCGACAAGTGGTCCGCATGGCCGTTGTAAATTCCTGGAATATGAAAAATATTCAGATGAATCTGATAGTCTTCTAGTATTTGAAAAATTTGATATGTAAGGTTCATAAGCGGGCCTGATTTGGTGCCGCCCTCGTGACGCAGGTACGCGACCACAGTTTTGTTGTCGCATTGGACCAAAATTGTACTCCCGCTCAGGAGCTGACAGTGATCTTGCAAGACTCTTAGGATTACCAACATTTCTTTTTGGTTGCAATGAAGATGCCTTTCGTGGGCTAACCAAGGGCCCGAAAGAGATTGATTGTTCAACAGCGCTCCCCATGCAATGTCTGAGGCATCTGTTGTTAGATAGTTGGATGGGGGAGGCATATGAATGGGTGAAGGGCGCTCGCAGTTCTGGAGCCACCATTCCAAGTCGTTCATGACTCTGGGAGGTATGACATGCCATTTGCAGGTCGATGTCAGAATTTGGTTTAGAAAATTTAGCATAGCTCGATAGTTGAGTCGACCTCTCGGAACAGCAAAGCTTGCAAAATTTAATAGTCCCACGAGACTCTGTAGCTCTTCGAGATTTGTGAGTTTCCTTACCAAAAGTTGAGAAATCTTGGTAGTCAGACCTGCCAACTTCTCTTCGGGAAGTTGTTTTTGATTTGTCCAAGGGTTCCATTGAACTCCTAAGTATATTAGAGTTTTCGATGGCAAGAGGATTGATTTCTCGTAATTGATTATCCATCCCAACCACTCTAGAGTTTGTATGACGATTTGTGTGTGTTCTAGCAAAACCGGGGCACGTTGATGAGCGATAAGAAAATCGTCTAAATAAACTAGGATTCGAATTCCCCTTTTTCTGAGCGTCTGAGCAAGCCAATTGGTAATCGTTGCAAAGACCTTTGGCGCAGTACTGAGCTCAAATGGTAAACAGGTCATTTCCCACAGCTCTTTGCGATACATGAGACGAAGGAACCTCCTGTGACTGCGTGAAATCGGAACATGGAAGTATGCCTGAGACAGGTCTATCTTGCATAGCCAGTCGTTTGGTTGTAAAAAATCTGGTACCCGAAAAACATTTAGAAGCTTGAACTTTTCTGTCATTACGTACTGGTTCAGAGCTCGTAGGTTGAAAATTGGGCGAGCTGAACCGTTGCTTTTGCGAACTAAAAACATTGATGATAGGAAACTTGGAGATAGCCGAACTCGTTCCAAAACGCCTTGCGATCTCATTTTGTCGAACACACCCTTCATTTCGGTTGTATGGGGTATCTGTAAGGTATTTTTGTGAATACTTGGATGTAACAGTGGGGGCTTTTTCCTGAACGGTATACGATACCCGGTTATTATTTTGAGTATGACTTCTGGTGCTTTTAACAGTTCCCATCGATCGACAAATTGAGCCAAGCGGCCCGCCTTGAATGCTCTCATGTCAGAATTTACGTCGTTTAGAATCCGTGGCATTGCGAGATTGGGGGTTTGCCCGTTTTTGTCCAGACTTATATTGATTTCGGGACTTCGGGTTGGTTCGTGAGGTAGGCTGCTCACGAAAGGTATCACGATCATTCGGTGCGGCCAAATGATGCCTATGTCTTTGGTAGTGTGCGTTAAAACCACCCTGCGAGGGAGGATTATTTTGACAGCAGCTATGCGAATTCGCGTACGTACCCTGCGAGGGTTTGTTGCGAGTAGCGTGCTCCTGCGAGGAGACGTTAGGTTTACTAGACCCTACCTGCGAGGTAGAAGTTTGAGACTTTTTTACGGGCCAAAAACTCTTACGCACTCCTCCAGCTTTCTCAACTGCCGATGTGAATTTCTCCGCATTAAATAAGTTCGAACATGTCGGAGGTATCTTTCGTAGTGCAGTCTTTACCAATGGATCCTTTGTCTGTTTGGTAACACAATCCCGACGCATTTGCAATATCTCTGCGCGATGACCACAAACTATCTGCAACATATCTGAAGAAATTTTTTGGTACTCACCGTCAGAGATAAGTTCTAATAATTTTGAACTAAGCGCCTCATTACTGGGACTAACGTCTTTAGCCCACTGCGAAAAATTCCTTAAAAGATTATTAAGTGCATCCCTTTGCTTTATAATGCATAATGTTAAAGCTGCAAAAGCTCTGTCTGCGTGTATGAGGTGGCGAGGGGATTGAAACATTCCAACCTCTTCATTGATTTCTAAATCAGTATAACCCGGTAAGTGATTATATAACTTCTGGGTTTCAGAGTATCTTATCTCGTTCCAGGTGTTACTATCCAAATGTTGAAGATCGCACAATAGTTTTAAATGAGCCTCTGAGGTCTTGGGCATGGAAGGTTCTTTTAATTTTGTTTGAATATTGAGGGTAATTTGATTATCACTAGGTACCTCGACGTTAGACACCTGATCACTCGATTCGTAAAGATTTCGACTTATATTTGAAGTAACTGATATAGAATCATCCTGAATTAAATTATAATCATTGGTACTCACTTGGCTTTCATTTTGACGTGTGGACAAATATTTTCGAAGTTCTCGTACCTCTTTCGACAATCGGTGATATTTCCGATCCGATTTGCTTTGTTTATGTTTGCCTCCCCTTTTCTTTTTGCGTTGACTACGACGACACTTAGAACCCGAAGACGTAGACGAGGAGCTGTCACTGCTGCTACTGCTGCTCGAGCTAGAGCTACTGCTCCGCCGTGTTCTACGTGACGTTGATGGCCCCGCTATTGGCTCAGAATTCTTTGTAATGTCACTTTCATCCATGCTAAAATAATAAACACTTAAGAAATCAAATAAAAACACGAACGGATAACCCGTTAAAATCCGAAAACACTTGATAGTCAACTATGTGGGTAGGTCACTTTCAGCTGTTTCAATCCATGTATTTTCTAAAATACTGTATTATTCTGATATATGAACATTAAAAAACACCATCGCGTGAAGAAACTCATGTATAACGTGCTTAAATACAAACACTAACCGAAAATAAGCACGAACGAATATCCCGTTTGAGATCAAAAAAGTACAACTATGTGGGTAGACTTTTGTACATTCAGTCGTTTTGACCTACTTAATTTAATAATAACGTATTATTTCTATAGTGTAGAAATTTATTAAAATAATGAAATGTGGAATAAAGATTACTCACGTGTAATTTGCTTACAAAAATCTCAGAATAAAATGTGCTTTATGAAATTCACACTGTAACGTAGATAGCACGATATTTCTTCGACGATATTTGTTAAAGTGAAAATTGTGTTAGCGTTTAGCTAGCACATCCATCCTCGGCGGGAAACAAGACGCCAATGAGGAATAAAAATGGAGGAGCTCACAACGCGCGCTCCCCCACTCTGCCTCTGGTGGGGTATGTTAGAAAGAGATAGAATACGGAAGAAGAGGATAGATATATCAAAGGCGGGAAACATAGTGCCTATCTCAAATTAATAAGCTTCGAATAACGGTCAAGTCAAATTAATATTGTGTTATAAATAAGTTTCCAAAGTAAATGTACCTATGCGCAAATAAATGCTCCGAACGTGGATATCATTTACTGAAAGAGTAGTTAATGTTCTAAAAAGGGTTTGAAGCCTAAACCTCAATTTACTTAATACTTCATACGTAGTAAGAACGTACGTCAAAACCAGTTCGTAGTAAATTAAACCTCAATGCATAAAACGTTGTTACAGTAAACATTTATGATGAAATTTGTATTAAGTAGTACCTAGTAGTTACAATTAATGTAATATAATTAATTCCATTCAAATGAAAATGTATGCATAGATTAAAAGTATATCTTCCATTATACTCTAATAGATCTTTATGTTTAATTCAAATACAATTTGTATGCTTAGTTTTCTCATCAAACGCAAATAACCCGATACCTATACATTTCTTAAAGGTACTCGTCATTCCAAAACAAAACGTTTAGACATAATGATCAGTTAAAATTTAATGCATACGCTTATATACAAGTGAGATCTTATCTTAACGTGATAATTAATATTATGATATCGGATACATAGCTATAAGTTTCATAAACTTCAACTATTTTTAACTAGCTGACCAAGTCAGAGCGAAATTGGGGACTTTGACGAGGCGACATAACAACACTACGATTAAAACATTAAAAATAATGTTGCCATGTTAACAAACATGTTCCTTAGATGTTGGTGTTCAGAATACAGTGGCGATACAATATTATTAATTAAAGGCAAATTATATTAATGTAACTATACTACGTATCTTGTATCTGTTATATTTGAAATAATTTCATCCACAAGGGATTCGTGGATCCTTAAACTAAAGCAATAACATATTGGAGTATTATCTGGACAATACATAAATATAATAATAAGCAATTATGTCGCGCTAAGAACTATTGGGGAGATCCCTTATTTCTAATTATATTATTATAATTATAATAATGATAATAATAAAATACCTAAATAAGCCTTGGCGTTATTCTAAGCGAGAATGATCTAGCTTGGGAAAAAATAGTATTACGAACACTGTCCAAGTAACCAAAATTATTAATTAGTGCAAGCGGAAAAATTTTGGTACTAATACAAATCAAACGAACTTACTCGGAAGTGAAGTTCGATTTTTACGAAATGTATTTAATTAGTCTTTTTTATGTTACCTGTAAAGAATTTCAAGAAAGTTTTAATAAAAAAATATTATACATTTCTATCAAATCTCCGTTCTTTAACAAGTGTTCCTGATTTTAAATGGTTGTTAGCGCTCCTTTAATCAAGTAAACACCATCACTCAGTCATACAGGTCATTATACATATTATAACCCAGATGGACGGGTCCTTGAGCTACTTGTCAAAGTTGTGAATTTATAATTATGTACGTTCTCCTGTATATTATATTGTATACTGGAACTCACTGACATTTTATCCCGTGAATTACTTATGGATGGTTTTAATGATTAAAAATATTTTTTCTCTTAAATTGGTTGTTTACCGTGACGTGGAGGCGCAGGCAGGCGAGGAAAGGCGCAAACAGGCGTGGACAAGCACGGACAGGCGCGGACAGGCACGGACAGGCGAAGGGAGGCGCGGGGAAGTGCAATGCACCTACTTGGCTCCCTCTCCAGCTGACTTAAATACTACGCCGACGCAATAATCGTACAGAATGATTGAGATATAATACATACTTTAATTTAGTGTAGCGTATGGCTTATACTAAGGAGCAATCATACAGTGGTAGGTTTGTAAGATCGTGGGACGATAGTCCGAAATATAAGGAACTTCCGTCCGAAATAGAAGGTTCAAATCAATTGTATTATTCAATTTTGATCAAAAATAACCACAGATATAATATTATATTACTACAAGAGGCTCCTGCTTTAATTTAGTTTAATATTATGTCATTTAATAATTTTCATGTTTATGTATTAATGTTTTTTTATTTATTTATTAATATGTAATTGCGCTAATTTTTTTCAACCATAAAGTGTTCCCGTTAGTATGACTTTACGAAGTCGTGTTATTAAAGTGTGTTTTTTATTTTATTTATTTTAACCACAAGAGTCAGCGTACGATAAAATTACAAGTAAAATCTTAAAACTAACAACGAATTAAAACCTTAAAATCTACCATAATACTAAGGGGCTAGGCAAAAATAGTGTTCAATTTGAAAAATATTGAATTCCATGTTTCAAACATGTTTAATATGAACCAAACTTTTAAAAGAAAATACAGTGTGTTAAATACCGGCGTGTAAATCAACACAGCCACGCCCCTTTTAGCGCGCTAACTGTTGGCCAAACCCGCGTGATATTGTTATTAACGCGTTAGGACGCAGGTATGGCAGAGGCACTACACAGTTCTACTACCATAAACAACATGTTACGACACGTCACGTCACGTCACTTCAGGTTCTACTTCCAACACCTGTTAAAGCCGATATGGATGAATTAGAATTAAATTGTCATTTACATTCACTAGAATATGTTTCTCATTGAACACTAATTTCGAATAACCCCAAAAGGAAACGCCGCGTTTAACAACCGGCGACAAACTGCTATTGACAAAAACCGTCTGAGACAAAACGTGCCCTAAAGGCATCACGCTAAGACCGCTTTTCCCAATACCACGTCGCAAGACAAAAGTACACTTACATAGAAAACATCTAAATGTCATTTTTATTACAATTCAATTTAGAATCAAATGCTTTTCCCTTCATTTATTTTATTTAACATCATTTTAATCTATAAAGAGCGTTTTACATTTTAAATATTATATTTTAATAACAATATTATAAGTTACGTTAGTAAGGCTATTTAGTACACGAGTATCGACAGCCGACCGGCTTGTTAGTGAATGGTGTGATTGGACGAAATTTACACACACAAAAAAAAGCAACTTTAATTCAATAGATAATAATGGAAAAAGGAATTTCATAGACTTTTAAAAGACATCAAGTATTTATTTCTCATCGAATCACACCACAAACCGTCATCGAAGGAGGAACACGCGCAACACACAATCACACACACACACACACACGTGAACAAGCACACAAGCTCATAGAACACACGATCTGACACACAAAAATCAATGGATTATATTTAAATGCATAAATTCAACAAAAAACTTAATATAATGATAGACATTGAAAACTTAAATGACAGCCCTTGGTACAGCCGTGTTCGAAAATGTTACAACGAAATAAAAAAATATATAATAAATAATTGTCATTGTGATATTTCCCAAAGTAAATATAAAAATAAAAGCAAAAACAATACACATAAACTTTATAACTAAACGTCAAATTTAATCTAGCTAGTCGTTAAAATACAGCATCAAAAGCGGTGCAGTAAAAAGGTAAAGATTGTGATGACGTAAATTAAAAAAGTTAAATTTCTCCGACAACATAATAACAAAGTACCCGTATTTCGCCAATAAAGCTCAGGGGTGTGTAACAACGCATCCACAGTATCCACACAACACAACGTATTTATATATTAACAATAATCTAATTACAATTAACTCTGATATGTGAAAAACTATAAAGACACGTCGCCGGCAAAGATGCATCCCCTGTTAAAATATCAACGAGTTATTTTATAAGCAGTAATTATATTTTTTTATTAAAACAAAATAAGAAAAAACCTTTTGAAAAAAAAATTGATACAATTTTTTTTTATTGTATAAAAATACAGATTTTTGGCAATTATTATTTACAATTTTTTGTGTTAATTCAAATAAATAATATTAAGTAGTATCAAAATTAATTAAGTAATCATAAGGATACTCAGTTTTTGCAAGACAAACATAATTTTAACAGGTAACGCGAAACTTTTGTCGGCGTCTGTACTACAAATTCACTACATACATTTGAAGTGGCCCCTAGATCACGATATTCAGAGATTTAAAAATTAGGAATTTAAACATAAAATATCTAAAAAAAAACATTATAATTAACGGTTAACTATATTAACGGTACAATATATGGCGCAGGTAATACTTTTGGTAACGTTAAAGAATGAGAAAACTTAATAAAATACTTTTTAGGTTATAAATTATAGTGATAATGAGCGATGAAGTAATAACAAGATTGCTTTAAGGGTGAGTATTAATAAACGCTAACTTTCGCAACTTGTCCATAATTTTTATAAACTAAATTTTTTATAAACTTTTTTTATCATTTGACAGTGTCAAAAACGTTTAAATGTGATCAAATTCTTAAACGTTAAATACAGATAACACATAGAGAGCATTTAATAGTACAATTCGCGTGAATTTAGTAATTTTAAAATTTAATATTGCTTTTATTAATTCGTTGACACATTTATATTACGCGTTTATTTTAAGAATCACTAATATTATTGCGAAAGTCGACGGGTGACTAAAACTATGTTACTTACACTAATAAGTCATGTCGTCTGGGATGGTCGGAACAAATACTGACTAATACCACTCCGTATAATACGCGGTGAGGATTAGAGATAGTTACAAATTAATTAGAAAATGAAGGAAAATGAGCAAACGATCAAGTTTCCTAAGATCAAGGATCCATCTGAAGAATACCATCTTCCATATCTGGAGCCGAGGTGAAAGACGTTGGGGGAGCGAGACGGCGATAGGCCACGCCGCTGGATTGACAGAGACAGTCGACAGGTGAAGAGAAAGGCTTCGGCCCACAGCTTCCATGAAGCGAGAATACATTCCACCCTGAAATACAAACGTTGTTTCCTTGAATGGTGCTATCACAAATATTATATTGTATACACAGAAGCGGCTTGCGTTGCGTCGATCCTAAGTGATCCATAAAGTTAAGCAACAGTGAAAACGGTCGGTAGTTGGATGAGTGACCGCTGGTGGCAAAATTCCTTGAGTGCTTCCGTGCTTCGGAGGGCACGTAAAGCCGTCGGTCCCGGTTGTTATAGTAAGATAACAGTCCTTAAGCCATGTCGAAGGACGGCATGAAAACTTCCGACACTCGGGTTGGCCACTAACCCCTCCACCAATCCGCACTGGAGCAGCGTGGTGGAGTATGCTAGGCCTCCTCAAGAGGATAGACCCTTGCTCATTAGTGGACCATAAATGGGTTCAAGCCAATATACACGTGTACCAAAATAGGACTCGCCTAAAAAATGGTACTATAGATTTGTCAAGGTTGAATCCACGTCAGATTGTCGGAAGTGACAATCTACCGTCAGTACAATGGGGAATATTCTGAACAACTGTTTGGCTTGATACCTGCAGTTGGTTTTCGTCACCGCACATCACGGTGTACCAGGTTCCTCCAACATCACCTGGATACCTGGCATTCGTCCACAGTTCGGTTCTCACGTAATTTTCTACCTCGTACGTGTAAACTGTGGAACAAACTTCCTGCATCGGTGTTCCCTCTAAGCTATGACATGGGGTCCTTCAAGAAGCGGGTCTATCGTCATCTTCTTGATCGGCAACGCGTTGGTGACGCCCCCGGTGTTGCTAATGTCCATGGGCGGCGGTGATCACTTACCATCAGGTGACCCGTCTACTCGTTTGCCTGCTAAAAGCATAAAAAAGTGAACATTGTCACAACTCACCACACCAGCTCACACGTGCTGCACATACTCGGGGTTGAGGAAGGAGAAGCCCATGAACTCGGTCTGGTCGAGGTTCATCATGAACAGCTTGTCGGTCGGCGTCAGCTCCGTCTTCTCCTGCGTGAACTGCTTGTCGAAGTTCGACACGTCCTTGCGGTGTTTCTGGGTATGACAAACGTTTGGTTTAATGGTTGACATTTTTTTATGGAAATAGCCGACGACGAGCTGACGATCCACCTGAAGGTACGTGGTTATCGTCGCCCATGGACGTCAGCGATACCAAAAGGCATCACCGATGCGTTGCAGGCCAAGAAAGAGAGAAGACATATAAAGAACGGGCTCTCAAGCCCCCAGCCGGAACACGACATGTTGTTTGGCGACTGGCTTAAGCTAGAGGTTGGTAGCTATCTACGCGAACCCCATGGAGTAATAATAATAGTAATCATGGTATTAATAAATTATATTATTATCCCTCGGAGGGCGACTAAGATTCATTTTAATGTCTTATTGTATCCTATATGGAGTATTTAGACAGAATAAAATACTCCTTATACTATGTGTGTGTGTGTGTGTGTGTGTGTCTGTGCGTGTGTAGGTACTCACGATCTTAGGCTTGAACGGCGGCTGCACGTCTCTAGCCTCGATGCGCGGCCAGTCGATGCGGCGGAAGAACGCGTGCGTGCGCACGTCCTCCTCGCCGCGCGACCCCGAGCCGAGCCGCTTCAGCGGGTTCTTAGTGAGGAACGCTTTGCACACTTCCTTGGCTTCCTGTGACAGTGGAGGGTAGCGTTAGTGGCGGCTGAATGTCGTCAAATATCTACACAGTTAGGGCTTCCACACTTCAGTTGTCAAATGTTTTCATACCGGCAATGAAAGCAGCTAAGGCATATTTTTATGAAATTGTACTGCCCGCTCACGATAATATCGCTATGGTCGGTAGCAATACTCCTACTGGTATCGTGACGACATTTATATTATGTATGTCCAATGTAAATACGGAAGGTTCCATGTGTGCATGTGTACACAATACAGACATAACACATGCAGGGCAGGCATGCATAGGGCGCGTGGGAGTCATCACGTCTTGTGACAGAAACGTGCGTTCAATTTTTGTATTGGATGAGGCAGATACTTTTGTTCCAGAACCCTAGACACTAATCTTATTTAAACTCTACAATAAATATGCAAACATTCTCACCTTGCTCAAATTCTTGGGATACGACACGCTGTTATCAGTGATAGCGGCGAACAGTTCCTCTTCATCCTCTCCATCAAACGGCGGCTGTCCCACCAGCATCTCGTACAACAACACACCATACGCCCACCAATCTACACTCTTCCCATACGGCTGGTATAAAATGATCTCCGGCGCGATATAGTCCGGCGTCCCACAAAAGGTCTTCGTAGTTTTGTCTCCCGTGATGCCTTCTTTACACATGCCGAAATCGGCTATCTTGATATGGCCGTCGATGTCTAGTAACACGTTGTCGAGCTTCAAGTCGCGGTAGACGATCCCGCGGGAATGCAGGAAGAATAACCCGACTGCGATCTCTGCTGCGTAGAACCTGGTATCAGAAGTGGGATGTTTTAGACGTGATCAGAATCCCGTAGTGTTTTACTTTAGCATGTTGATCAAACTATATGTAAAGTTAACGATAAAATGAATGAATTCGAATTCGTCTTACGCTTTTTTATGGAACGAGCTGATGATCCCAAGGCCGTCTTTAACCCATTGGTGGCCCTGGGCATATTTGCAGAGGCGTCAAAGGGGGGGGGGGGGGGGGTCGGGAGGTGGTGCGACGGCCTAGGGCGCCACATGTTCCCATTGGTTCAGTAAAAAATGACCCCCCCCCCCCTATGACTTTGACAGAGCATTATTTTTATGTTAGTATAAACAAAGAAAGTAGATAAGCAAGCTTCTAGATTTATTTTTATTGATTTCTCTAAGCATGCTGAAATCGGAAAGCCTAGTTTTTGGGCGAGAATAGAGTAGCTTTGCGCATGCAAAAAGTAATAAGCAAATTGGTATTCTAGTCAGTACTTTAGGTTCGATTTATTCGAATTAAAAAGTTTTTCGGTAATAAATATCGGTAATCGTTTAGTGATCTGGCAGGAACTAGGGGGCCCCCTTGATCACGGGGCCCTGGGCACGTGCCCAGTGTGCCCAGTGGGAAAGAGGGGTCTGGATGATCCTGCTAATTGTAAATGACCACCATTGCCCATGGACATCAGTAACACCAAATGCATCACTGATGTGTTGCCGGTCTAGAAAGAAGAGAGTGAGAGAGAACGAGAGAGGATGATAACTTACACAGCAACTGGCTCCTTGAACTTGCCGCACTGCTGGATCTGGAACATCAGGTCGCCGCCGTTCACGTACTCCATCACGAAGTACAGCCGATCCTGAAAACAGAAATTAAAACAACCCAATTCAAATCAAATGTTTTTTTTTATTCAAAACTAGCTGACCCGGCGAACTTCGTATCGCCTAACAAGCTATTTTTTTTTCTAAAATAAAAGTAGCCTAAGTTACTTCTTGTTACATCAGCTATCTGCCAGTAAAAATCCCGTCAAAATCAATCCAGCTATTACAGAGATTAGCCGGAACAAACAGAAAGACAGACAAAAATTGTAAAAAATGTTGTTTTGGTATATGTAGCTTGTATACATCCAAATGCACTTAGTAAAAAGCGGTTATTTTAATATTACAAACAGACACTCCGATTTTATTTATTTGTATAGAAGATTTTAACAAAACACTTTCTGACAGTCAAATTACGCCATCGGTTCAACAAAGCCCTACTGGAAGTGTCTTCAAAATCCTACTAATATTATAAATGTGAACGTTTCCGAGGATGTCTGTTACTCTTTCATCCAAAAAATACTAAACCGATTTTCATGAAATTTAGCACACAGATAGAACATGATCTGGAATAAGATATGGGGTACTTATTATCTCGGAAAACGCGGGCAAACCGCGGACACAGTCACAGTCTAATGTAAATCTTTTCCATATATCGCTCACCCAGTAATACAACGGCACATCTACATTTGTCATATTTTACAGACAAGAGGATCAAAAATTTTATAAAAATGTTGAAAATTAATTTATGGGTTCTTTTTACGTTTTTTTTACAGATTGTATGGGTTTGGTTACTAGTATAGACATTAATACACATTTACCACTATGTAGATTATGCACTTTTAAGCATGTATACCATATGAACTCAATTTCGCATTTTTTGCAGATATGCCATTATATTACTAGGTGAGCGATATTTAGTTGCAAGTATACATGATCTAGCACGGCTGCCGGCGGCCGAAGGATTTTATTATTCGTCTACGAAAGTCAGTTTCTCACTTTACTTCCCTTTCCAAGACACCTTAATACCTAGTATCCATCTTAATAATACCATCATTGTTACTG
The DNA here is from genome assembly GCA_951805285.1 of Thymelicus acteon. Lineage (NCBI taxonomy): Eukaryota > Metazoa > Arthropoda > Insecta > Lepidoptera > Hesperiidae > Thymelicus > Thymelicus acteon. The sequence continues at coordinate 3,560,185 of OX638226.1, read as the reverse complement.
TTATTATTTCTCTATAGGGTCCGTATGTAGAGCTACGACCTCTTTGCTTGAGTTAGCCGCTAACATAGATTACCTCCAAAATTCTTTCTTATTTTTCTTCTCTCTTTCTTGGCCAGAAACGCACCAGTGTGACGTCATCGGTGGTAAATACCTAATACACCCAGTATCAATCCTAATAATACCTAGTACACCCAGTATCCATCCTATTAATACCTAGTACAGTACGGCCGCTGTATCTTGGCGCGTCTGAACATAGGCTTTGCGCATGTAAGACAGAGATGGCAACACGAACATGCTAACGTATGACTGAGACACAATACACCGCGTATCGAGCCTTCTGCGCGAAGTTCAGACACGCCAAGATACAGCGGCCGTCCTGTACACCTAGTACCCATCCTAATAATACCTAATACACCTAGAACGTGATATCTCCACTAACTCACCATAGTCTGGAAGCAGGAGTGCAGCTGCACGAGGAAGGGCGGCTTGTTGCTGAGCGCGAGCACACGCTTCTCCACCATGGTGCACTCCACGTCGTCGTCCTGGATGATGATGTCCTTCTTCAGGATCTTGATGGCGTACAGCTCGTCCGTGCCGCGCCGCTCCGCTAGCATCACCTGGAACGATACACAGTGGAGAGATGATTCGATACGGCCATTAGATTCGATAATATTGTAAAGTGGAATGCTTTGATTTTTTTTATTTGTTTATAATGGATAAACACAAAAACTATTGGACCGATTATAAATATAAAACATGAAACAACGTCTGCCGCGTCAGCTTAAATTCGATAAAAATCGAATGGAAGGGCATTCTTAGGGTTCCGTACCTCAAAAACAAAAAATAGAACGATTATGCCGAACAGATGCCGTCGGCATCTGTCATCCGGATCCGGCTCTCATTATGACACATATGTTTTCATACAAATGCGATGTGTACGGCGCGGACAGTGCGGATAAATGTGTGTTCACCATTATAGGATCACTTTGTTGTCTGTCTGTCTGTCAACCCCATTTATCTCAAGAACGCGTGGAGGTATAAAGTTGAAATTATTATCTAATACTTAATTCTGTAATCCCTTGGTTCTGATTAAGCTTATAAGTCAACGCAATCAAAAGTTAAAACCGTTTTCAGACATATTTCTTCAAATGTAGGAGGTAGGTATCTAACTGAACAAAGAGAAGAATCAAATTATTTGTAGTCGAGTTGGTATAAAGGGCCCTTAATGCAATGTTTCTTTATTTCATCCTTAAAAAAGATGACGGAAACAATATGAATATAATTAGAGAGATAGCGATATAGAAGAAATGAATTGGATCTTGCTCAAAAGGAATGCTACAAAGGGATTTTCTCAAGTATCCTTTAGGTGTTTACATTATCTAATCTAGAGACTGTTATATACATCTGAGCGTACTTAAATATATTTAAGATAATATGATAATGACGAATTAAATACTATCGGTGTGTAAGAAAAAACATATTGCTTTCGATTCAAAGTGGATGAAGATAACGAATAAAATTAAACCCTTAAAAAAATATTTTCTTAAAACATATTATTGAAAATCTCCATTCCGTTTAAGCATATTGGAGATTCAACTGACTTAAACAATAATAATAACTAACTAAATAACAGTTACTCTTTCACGTAAAAACTACTGAACAGAAATTTAACACACAGGTTTAAAATGATTTGGAATAAGACATGCCATCAAAAACATCTTGTAAAAAAAACCAAGTCTCGCAACTCAGTTCTTCTACCGTAAAAAGTTGTGAGATCGATTTAATACCAAGTCGGTTAATTTATTCAGTTCCTACTTAAGGGTCCTTCTGTCTTAAGTTATTACGTAATTAGCTAACCTAACAAGTAACAAAATCTTATAGTGACCATATTATCAATATTAAAAATCTTTTATGTGTTAAATAAATAGATATACTTGGCAATCTTTCCTTGATCTATACACTAAACACTAATTGTGTTCCAAATTTGAAGCTTCTATGTCTGCTAGAAGTGCCTTAGAGATTTGATGATCGGTCAGTCAGTCAGTGAGTGACGAAATTAAGAAACTTTGACTAGTTATAATTCGTAAACTACTGGTTCAAATTGAATGAAATTTGAAACATACCGTGTTTATACAATGCCTGCTTGGTTACTAAAAATTCAGGCTTCTAGCTTTATCTACAACGAAGTTATAGGGGGTCGAAAATGGCCTGAATTGCTTCGAGAAAAGGATGGTACGGCCGTGCCGCTTTTTTGCTCGACTTGGCGGGGGCACTGCCGTGCCCCCAGATAGAGTACTTATTATCCCAGAAAACGCAGGCAAAGTCGCGATCAGAGCGCTAGTTTAAAATAATAACACCTACCTTCCCAAACGAGCCCTTTCCAAGCACCATGATGAAGTTGAAATCGGCGGCCCTAATGACGTCACCACCCGCCATGTTGTGCGGGACCTCCCTATCAGGCGGAGGTGGAGCCTTACGGGACTGGACACTAGCACTGCTCCTCATCTGGTACTTGAGCGTGGTGAGGTCTGTGCCCTCCTCAGGCACGGGCACGTTGTAGAACTCTCCCTCCAAGGCCGTGAGGAGCTTGAACCAGCCGTCAACGGGGGATTTCATGATCTCGGAAATCCCGAAGGAGAGGGAACCCATGAAGTCGTTGCGGGACGTGCGATCCCAATCCCATACCTGGAAATAGTAGAAGATTTTTTTTTAAATTTAGCTACTTATTATACGTATCTACTATTATTTCTTCTGTCGCTTAGCTAAGTAAAATTCCTCATTATATTAAAAATACACAGGCGAAAGAGAATCAGAAAAATTAATAATCGATTTTCAATGCCAAAATTCGCAAAAGATAATTATTAGTAGCTTTCGTTAGAAACCTAAGACCTAAGTGCGAGTGAGCGCGCAATATGTTAACGAGTGCAGCGAGATCTGCGACTACTATAGTAATTGATTTAAAAGTCAACATTGTTGGACAAATGAAATTGTGAAAATAACGAGGTAAGTAATACAAAGTAAAAGTTACACTACAAAGATTTAAAAGCAGCAAGACTGTAGAAGGGATACATTTTGTACAATACACTAAAAAATGATATGGAATTAAATAAGATGTCAGTTAAAAAAATACGAAAAGTCGGTAAAGACAAGGGTATTTAAGGATAAAGTAATCTTGACCGTAATTAAGTAAAACAATCCTAGTTCTAGAAGAAAAATGTTTCAGTGGAAACACAAGAGGAAATATTATACGAGTAAAAGACTAAGGCCCATATTCATAAACCGATCGTTAGATTTCTCTCTAATGATTCGGTTTGAGTTTGAGACGTAGAAATAATGCCAAATTGTATGCAAAAATGACATTTGGAAGAGCTGAGATCGCGTTCTTAAGCCGAAATTGATTTATTACTACGGGTTTAAGATTTATTTATTTATTTATTTATTTGAATACCAACATAATGTACACCAACAATTCCGAACAAAAGGATTACAAAAAAAAAAGATAGGTTACTGCCATTATATTTAAAGGTGCACTGCATGCATAAAGCGAGTGACATAAAAAAATGATCTTTACCTCGAAGAGCAATCGCCTGTCCTTGTCTTCCGGCTTGAGATCGAACACGAACGTCTCGTTCCACACGGGGTTGAGGGAGTTCTTGATGGTCTTCGTCTTCTTCTTCACCGTCTCCGACTCCGGGATCAGTTTGAGCTTCACGTACGGGTCCGAGAGGCCGTTGGGATCCATCGGGATTAGATTGCGGCCTTGCCTCACTGAACATCATAATATTACTGAGTGTGAGATCTAGCGCAATTAGACTTGAACTTTGCTCAGACAATAGTTCAAATGACTGACATTTTGCTAGTACGAACATTTCAGAGACATAAAACGGCTTATGTTTTAGGTTGGTTTAGGATCATTTGTTTTGATCATTTTAATTCTGAGCAAGCCTAAGCTCGGTTTATATATAGATCTCGCCCTGAAAGTGACCGATAAAAGTATATTTAATGGATCTTTTAGAAAGTTAATGTCTAAAAGTTCTGTAGCATCCATCCACAGTTTTTCTGGCGTATTTTGTACTATACATTCTTAAAAGACTGGTTCGCGAGTGAGTCATTAAAAAGGCAAACGAATTCTTAATTGTTCATCAATTAACTAAATGAACAGTCCATGCAGATCATATTAAATGCCATATACAAAGACCAAATAAAGTAGCCACATACAGTCGACAAAAGAATTAGGTATGCAGGGTATGCATGAGGCATGAAACAAAAATGTTCGGTAATCTATACTAATATTATAAAGCTGAAGAGTTTGTTTGTTGGTTTGAATTTTAATATCATATAAGAGGGAGGGAGAGGGAGAGGGAGAGGGAGAGGGAGAGGGAGAGGGAGAGGGAGAGGGAGAGGGAGAGGGAGAGGGAGAGGGAGAGGGAGAGGGAGAGGGAGAGGGAGAGGGAGAGGGAGAGGGAGAGGGAGAGGGAGAGGGAGAGGGAGAGGGAGAGGGAGAGGGAGAGGGAGAGGGAGAGGGAGAGGGAGAGGGAGAGGGAGAGGGAGAGGGAGAGGGAGAGGGAGAGGGAGAGGGAGAGGGAGAGGGAGAGGGAGAGGAGATACGTCCACGCAAACTATTACGGCTTAGATCGGCTTTTTATGATCTCTGATTTGTTAAACCAACCAAAACTACAAAAGTTGAGTTAAAAGTATAACTAATTTTATTGATTGTTTGATAATACAGAATGTTTGTGTTAATTCAAAAAAGCAAAGCAACAACCTATAATTGTCCCACTGCTGGGCTCGGGGTCTCCTCCCACAATGTGAGGGGTACAGGCCATAGTCTACCACGCTGGCCAAGTGCGGATTGGTAGACTTCACACACCTTTGAGAACTTTATGGAGAACTCTCCGGTGTGCAGGTTTCCTCACGATGTTTTCCTTCACCGAAGCAAGTGATAATTAACTTCTAATACGCACATAATATTTGAAAATTAGAGGTGCGTGCCAGGATTTGAACTCGGGCTTGAACTCTGTTCGAGAGACCAACGTTCTAACCGCTAGGCTATCACTGCTTTTAATGTTAATTTTGTGTTAATTATCAATGTTAAATCGTACCGTGCGTATATAGGTAGCATTTTACATTGATTATAACAAACATTCTGTAATGTTAAATATCACCGAACGTTTTTGTTTTATGTCATGCATACCTATTTCTTTTGCCGATTGTATTCATTCTATTAATTATTATAAGAAAAGTGGAAATAAACTCTTGAATTTTCTTCCGCCTCCCTTGCACAGGCGATGTAAAAACTTTAAATTGGAATAGCAGATTCAATTCCCAATTTACTTCCATTGAGAATAAAATTTAATTGCCCATTCCCCTAAATCTTTTGGCTTACCAAGTTTTAAATGAATAAAGTGGAGCTGATGATATCTACCAATTACAGAAACTCAGTTATTTTAATTTAATTAATTAAAGGAAAAAAAAATCTATTCCATTCTGAAGTCTTGGAAATATTTTTTTTTCGTTTCTTTCCTTTTTGTAATTTTAAGGCTAATGTTGAATTATCAATTGAAGATAAAGTAAATAATTAATTTCACTTCTTTAATTAATCTTCTGCGCACTTTGTGTAACTTATATTATTCTCGGGTGTTCGATATAGTATTAATTAAGTATCTGAATCGAGAGATAAGAGAATACACAACAAGATTGTTTGCTTAAGTCGTCATTTTTAAACTAGTTGCATTACATGGACGCGATCGGCAGATGGATGGGTTAGAATGCTAGTAAATGGCAAAAGTTAGCTCATCGGTTAACTAGGGGTAATGACCTGTGAGTCAATTTAAGCTGTAAGGCTAATTAAAATATGGAGCTTATGAGTCAGTTCTTTCTTTGTTGACCGGCAACGCATCAGTAAAGCCTTTAGTGTCGCTGATGTCCATGGGCGACGATAGCCTTTTACTATCAGGTGGATCGTCAGCTCGTTTGTCAACTTGGCCTCAAGCTATTGATGGCCCACTCCTGAGCACGGGTCTCTCCGCTAAGCGAAACCCAGCACACACTCCACTACTCGCTGCTCCAGTGTTGTTGGAGGGGTACTAAACAAGTGTCGGAAGTTTTCATGCCGTCCGAGGGCCTTCAACATGGCTCAACAACTGTTACCTTACAATATCAACCGGGACCGGGTTTTACGGGCCTTTCGATGCGCAGAAATGCTCAAGAAATATTTACCACTAGCGGTCACCCATCCAACTACCGACCGCGCCCGCTGTTGCTTCACTTTGTCGATCACTTAGGATCGACACAGACTATGAGCGCTAGTTTATCGACTTGTATAACATTACTAACTACTAATATTAATAATATATACTCTATACAAATAAATAAAATTGGAGTGTCTGTTTGTAATATTAAAATAACCGCTTTTTACTAAGTGCATTTGGATGTATACACGGTATATATACTAAAACTACATTTTTTTTTAATTTTTGCCTGTCTGTCTGTTTGTTCCAGCTAATCTCTGAAATGGCTGGACCGATTTTGACGAGAAGTTCACTGGCAGATAGTTGATCTAACAAGGAGTAACTTAGGCTACTTTTATTAAAAAAAAAATATTTTGTTAGGCGATACGTAGTTCGCCGGGTCAGCTAGTTAGCAATATGTATAGTCAGTTGCTATTAAGCTAGTATTAGTCTACTTTGCAACAATCCGCGGGTAACATGTATGATTATGTATTGTTGCAAAGTAGACTAATACTAGCTTAATAAAAATGGATTTCCGCAAAGTAACGCCTGATACACGGACGTAAAAAAAAGACGGACGTAATCCTAAGAACAAATTCAGTGAAGCACCCATAGTAATACCAACTCTGTATTCGTACAAGTACACACACACACACATTGACACCATACGGCTACGACATTGACACCATCGCGAATCAAAAATTACAAAATTACGCACACATCTCACCCTTAGAATGAGAGTGACCTAACTCAAAAATTTGAATTTGTGGGAAGTGAGCAAGAAAGTTTTCAAAAAAGTATATATCGATGAATAGAGTGATCAATGAAAGTGACCGATTATTAGGTTGTCCTTTTCTTACTCATAATTCGAGCTCTTTTTCATCACAGGGTTTTAGGGTACGCATTTTAAGGTAAGTTTATACCAAAAACAGAAATTACAGGAATTTTGAGTTAGGTCACTTTCATTCTAAGGGTGCGGACTGGTAAGCGAGCTGTCAGCTGTCAGCTTCACTCTCGATTAGACAAGGTTACGTCCGTTCTTTTTTTATGTCCGTGGCCTGATACTATAGTCAATTGGTGCTAATTACCCTCGACGGTGAGCTTGTTCCCGACGCACGTGATGCCGAGCTCCATGCGCCCGCGCCGCTCCGTGTGGTCGCAGCCGCACAGGTTGGGCACCGACTCCTCGCACCGCTTGTGCACGTTCATGTCGCATGCTGGGTCGGTCACACATTCAAATACGTTAGATCCATCAAAGTGGTTTCAGCATTCGTCGTTGTGACTTTAAGACCTCTTATGTGTAAAAAATCAGCTTTTTGAGGGAATCGATAAAGCTTAGCAAGCATATAGGTGATTTTGAATTTGGTGAATAAATAACGATGGAAACGTCGTACACACATGAGAGTTTTTGAATTCGACAGTGCTTCAAAATGTAGAATCATTTGACGTAAAAAAGTGATTTTGCCAAAAGTAGCACATAACACATAAGAGGTCTTAAAGTCGCAACGACGTTTGCTCATTATAATGGTCTATAGATCACAGGTAATAAATTGTGTTTTCTCTACAGCGAGGATAATTTCAAAGATAACTTCAACAGCAGAAGTACAGTCGGAAATTTATTCGATGACGATAATTAAATGTTTCTAATAAAGCTATGCCTATTAGCCACTGTGTCAATTAATCGACTGCACTACGTATAAATACGTATAAATTCATTAACAGCGATTGTTCAATGGAAAATAAAAACAAAGTGTATAATTAAGACTTTATAGAAAATTAATCCAGAAAATGAACAGAACAGTGAATTCTTTGAAAGCTATAAGGGAGAGAAATAAAATAACATTTAAGAAATAGTTCGACGTTCAAGTAAGTAAAACTGGCTTTTGTATAATTAGAGTGGATCTCACTACAAAGTATTAAAAAGAGTAATGGAAACACCTTTTCAATTAAGAAAACTTTAGATAAAGCTACGACTGTCTCAAAGAACTTTTTGGTCAAATACAAAACGTCTTATGTACGTCACGGTACTAGTTCCACTGCGTGCGAGTAGGGAGTAATCATTAGAAGGTATTTCTGAATTACCACTTTAAAAAATACTTTCAAAGAGATTTCACTATAAATTTACAAATAATTTTAACCTGGAGTTTATCCATGTTTACAATCTTAACCCTCAATTCTTTCATCTGAGTCTTAACCTAACTTTACCTTACCTTAATATAACTTTGAAACTTGTCACTAAATCAGATAAAATTATACAGTTGCATATAACCGCATAATGAATTCTGCTTTGGACATCTTTCGATTAAACAAAGAAATACCCTGGTTCTTATAAGGCAGTCACAGTTCCCGCTTTCTTGAAAGTAATTTGGATGTAAAATGCCTTTTCTTCACTTTTAAATCCACAAGACATTTCAATAGCGCTTGCATTTACTCGCTCGCAGTGAAACTCGTCGCCAATAATAATTTCAAAGATGAAACTCATTTGGATAAAAACTAATTTCGAAGAGGACTAAAAGAGTTCTATAAAATTAAAGAGATTAAACTTACCTGTAAAAGCGCAAGAAATAAAACAGCGATTTAAGATAATGAAGATAAAACCAAGGCGACTAAAAAGACGAAATTATAGCTGGAAAATTCAGTTAAGTCTTTTCATGTTCTAAAAGATTAATCGAAGGTATAAGTATGGAGAACAAAGAGAAGATTAATAATATTATTTCCTAATGAATTCTATTAGTATATTGCGTATTGTATGCTTATAATGATGAATATTAACCAAATATGATTATTTAGATTAGCATTCCATTAAGCATTAGTTTTAAGGTCATCATGCTAGAAGCAGATCGCATCACATTTTAGGCCTGAGTTCTTCCTACGCCAAATCCTACCTTCTTTCCTTTTTCTTTTAGCCGATTTACGCGACCGACGACATCGTAGGAACAATTCAAGCCTTAAGGTTTGCAGTCAAAACAGTGCGGCGTGCTAATAATGTGTGAGAGTGAATTATATCTAAAACACAAGAAATACGAGTAAGGCAGCCGCAGACGTAAATAGCCAATAGAGTTGGTAAACTTTGCGATAACCGAAGTAAGACCGAGGTTACATTTCAAAGCGAATTAATCCTTTTAGCGAGAAGTTATAGAAACTTTGTTGTGAGTCGTGATAAGTCAATATTCAAGTCTTTGAAGTGGGATTAGTATTAGTAAGAGTTTAACCAAGTCCTATTATTTCTTCTGTGGTTTAACAACAAAACGTGGATGAGCTTTGACGTGTATATTTTATGACAGTGAATACTTAGAGACATACTAATTTACTTTTGATATCAGCTTTATTATTACTTAACAAAGATTACATTGCCGAAGCTATAGTAATAGTATTATAATGAGTACGAAGTCTAACAAATATTGAATTCCTTTATTGCTCAAGTGGTATTTATTACACTTGCAATAAAGTGTCGGGTTTTGGGAGCCAGTAATAGGGACGTTGACACTACCAGGAAATTAAAATAATTTTTTTATATTAAATGTAGTAAATTATATTAAATTATTTTTTATTTTAAATGTTTAAAGTTTTAAGGGAAACATTTAAACGCTTAAAATATTATTCTTTTGTCGAAATCAATCACAAGAAATTAAATATAATTAATTTTTAAAATAGTACTCACTGTCACGTGACCTCAAACGCCATTTTGAGCTTATGACGTCATTATTCGTATTTAACTTCAGTCGACCGATAGTATCTATTGAATATCGGCTAGTGACGTCACGTGACGTTTTTGGTGGGAAATTTCATAATGATTTTTATTTATCAATTTTTGTTTATAAATTGAAGATTATTATTTTTATTCATTTTTTTTCGTGAATCTATTAAATAAAATTGAATCCTAAAATAAGTCAACATCCCTATTTGAACGACGTCGTTTGCCGGTACACCGGGTTCATTCAGTCACAAAAATTGGCGCACTGGAGCGATTCTGCAATGTAGCTCACTTCATCCATTACACAGCCAATTTAACTGGCTGGGAGGCGGTTACGAAAGTGGTTTCCGATTCGTCACGTTGCGTCCTTTGTGGGAAAAGTCAGCTCACTGAGCCCTTTAGAATGGAGAATGATTATCTTGTTTTCCACTTCGGCACGCAAATCGAGACGCAATTATAACATTACCAGAAAATTTTACACGTCGTCTTCACGTCATAAGTCTCAATCATTTATATGGGCTTTTCAAAGAAAAAAAAGTGTGGCGCAATGGTTACCATGCCAGATCGCCGCACCAAGGGTCCTGGGTTCGATTCCCAGCGAGGCGGAAATTTGAATGAGTTTGAATTTCTGTTCTTGGTCTGGGTGTGAATGTTCTTGTCTATGTTGTGTGTTGTCCATGGCACCCATGATACAGGGAATCCTAGTGTGGGGCTATGAGTGTGAAGCGTTATTTATTTATTTATTTAAATCAAGAATATCTGACTTTACCAGTTCTATGGACAGCAAAGTTACAAGACTCACAAGTAATTAGTGAGTATAAATATTGAAAGTCTTATTTACGAATATGTCTACAAGTAAAACTTTTTGTTATTAATTTTCTAAAGGCTTGATATACTACTGAGTCAGCCATATTATGCGAATGCTAATGATATTGCAAAGTTATAATTTGTTGGCTTTGGACTTTGAATAGTGAATACGTAATTTTCTTATACAATTTCAAAGTTGCGCTATTCCCCGTTTCCATGCATTTTGTAAATAAATTGATTCAAGACAGACACGGTGCAACTGAAGCAACTAATTTTATTAATTAAACTACAGTGGGGAAAGACGTGAACGATTCTACTAGATAACTTTCCAACGAGCTCGAAGCGAACACAAAAGACGTGTTAAATGCAAATCAAACAAGATCTACAAGAGCGTTATTGAACAAGGAATCTACAGCTCAAACACAAAACAGGATCTAATTGGATTTGCTCGGCAAGACGCTAACTCCGCCGTTGGTTCCCGTGAAAGATTAATTCAATTTATAATAGGATCTGGAGAGACACGCCATCGATTGGCATATCTTTAACTTTTTCAATTCGTGCAAGGATTTGTAGAATTTCTAATTCGATAGTCATACTTTGATTAGAATTCCATATAAACATTCTCATTGTTTCTGCTTGCAGTGCGGTATCTTTTAATATTACGATTACGAATAACAGTTGCGATATCTATGCTGTACCTACGCAACTTCTAGAGGATGATATCCAGTGATTGGATCAAATACTTGTGAATTCCATCCATTATTCTCTACGGGGTACGTCAAGGCTGCAGTTTCCCTCGGAAATTCATTCCTTAAAGTAAACATTGTACCTCCACATTTATATCCCTGATGGGCGAGGCCGACCATCGTACCACAGTGGTCACAAAACGTTGGAGCCAGAAATGTCCATTGATTCCATTTGTGTTGGTTGTACGCGGCCTTTATGAGAATAAATTACTAAGTTTAAAATGAACAAATGTAATTTTCCCTACTATTATAGTCCTTTCAAGCATAGTCAAAATAGATGTAACTAGTATGATGCACAACGTTCATGATAGTTTTAACTTTATGAATAGTCAATTGAATCAAACTTCACGTACAAAGGACAAAACAAAGACCTAGTTAATGAAATCAATCTATCATGAAATTTGTGCGTTTAAAACAAGAATTGAAAAAGGCACAGAGTGAAGTGACAGAGAATTAAAAACATTAGCATAAAAGCACCGCCACCGAGACTGCAAGCTGAAAGAGTGTAAAGAAAGCGTTAGTTCAAGCGTAGCTGCAGTGTAGTCTTCTGTTCTTGATACCTTGACATTTGAGCCCCTGATGGATGAGCCCGTAGAGGAGGGAGCCGCAATGGTCGCAGAACGTCGGCGATGAGTACGTATGGGTTTTGAACTGATGTTTGGTGCGCGTGTCCTGCAGATCATTGTTGGCACATTGATGGCGGCGTCAAACATCAAAACTATTCGACGAGTAAAAAGAAACATTCCAAAACATTGGTATTATCAATCAAGCTTATTCTCAGTATTAATACTAAATCCAGTTTAGCTAGTTAAGAACTTAACAATAGTTCATTTTAAAATGACTGTTCTCCTAATGAAGGAACATCGTTAAATATTCTTACCTGAATTCATTATTATTCATAAAAAAGGATGAGAGGATACGGCGGATCTCGAGGGAGGACCATGTTCCTGTCATTGATTGAATGTTTAATCTGATAATGAAGTTTAACAAAGAAAAACCCTAGAGGCAAGAATACAATTTACAGCGAATGGAAAAATCACTTTGAATTAAATTCACTTCCGTAACGATAGCTTTTTATTTCGAATATCGGAAGAATCGAAACAATTCGACGAGGCAGGATATAATATAGAGGAGAGAGGAGAGTATATATAATATAAGAGGTAGGAAGATTTACACCTAACTGAGTGAGAGTATTAAAAAGACTCAAGTTTATTAGATTACCGTTTTTTAATTAATATAAAAACAATATTTTTTAAAGTGGATATAAATATTATTTATGTCAATTTTGCTGCCCTAGTTATCTTACCAATACAAAACTTTACATATTGGTAACTTCTTAAATCGTAATTGAGAAATAAATGTATTAATCGTTGATGAACTTTAAAATAAAATAAAAATAAAGTTTATTATTTTTATTGTATGTTTTTAATATTCGCAGTGTAATCCATCAGTAACAAAACGGGCTGATGTGAAGCGTCCTAAAGGTTTACCTATCTTGGAGAAGAATTTTTTGAACATCAACTTTGTTTTCGCGTCGTTTTTGTTACAACTTTTTAATGCTTCCGATGAAATTGGTTTGCAAAGTATCGTAAATGTCTTTTGGAAGTTTCTAGATGTTTAAATGATACTAACAGTACCTTTTAAACTTATATTCATATCCCATAAATGTTTAAAATTTATTTATTTGATGCATCTTTGGGTCAAAACAACAGAGTAAAATATTAAAATTCGCGTAGAATTATTATAACGTTAATTAGGCCTATAAAATCATCGTATATAGGTGATAATTATGTAGATTAGGATAAGTGTTCTATTTTAATTTATAATTCTTCTCTCCTCCGGCGTAGATACTACAGTATTAATATCCGATTAAATAATATAATATAAGAACTTATTATAATCAATATTAATATATCCAAATATTAATAAATTAATTTTGAAATAAAAAAAAATCAGAAGTCATTTTACTATAATACGGGTACTCACGATATTTATTTTTTGCTCCGATATTTCGACCCAGTTGCATGATCCATCACCACACACCACCAGCACAAAATAAATATCGTGAGTACCCGTATTATAGTAGAATGTGTTCGATCGACGATGAGTTAAGTTTAAAATCATATTTTTCAGAAGTGTTATTATAATGTTATGCTATCTTCACTGTATGATCGTCTTTCCACCATACTTTCCAGAGTCGAGTAGGCGAGTATTTTAGAAACCTAATAGTTCATATTTAAACAGCATCCGCTAAACAATAACACGCTAATACAAATTATTCTACGGACCACTGATTGGTTCGTGCAAACAACTTTTCGCGGTAAACGTTACAATTCAACGTTACTGCCGCGCACAATTGCCGGCAATTAGTCCACCCGACAATGTTTGGACTTAGTGTTACCACGCTGGGACGAGTGTTACGGATAACAGTGGACAGTATTGTAAACATTGAAGTATAATGTCCTAGAACAGACATCTCGAACAAAATGTGTCGATCGGCGCCAATTCATTGGGACATACATTGTGTTCGTGGTGTCGGTTTTATATGCTAGTAATAATACTTCAATGGTTGTAAACTAGTGTTTTGTCCGCGGCTTTGCCCGCGTTTTCCGGGGTAATAAGTACCCCATAAGTTATTCCAGATCATGATCTACCTATGTGCTAAATTTCGTGAAAATCCGTTCGGTAATTTTTGCGTGAAGGATTAACAAACGTTTTCACAAATTAACATTTTGGTCCTTCAAATTGACAACACAATAGTCATGCAGAACTGGCATAACATTTGATCCTTAGAGCTAAATTCAAAATATCACTTAACTTACTTAAAACAGTTTCCCCGAAAAAGGATCGGCGAGCCATTTCCATGAAACATGTTTGAATATTGCTGTTTGTTTTTTTAATGTCAAGTGCAACAACTTCGTGACTTTATTACTTTCAATAATTTCAGTAATAAATCGTTGATTGTAAAAAATATAATAAACCTAATCTTTATAAGGTAATCTAAATCGTGTGCCATGCCCATTATCAAGTTTCATTCGAGTCAGGACTCCCAGGGGATTCATTTGTTGGGCCCATTAGTCTCGTATTTAAATACAAGACGCGTGGACATATTGCCAGTTTTATTAATGGCGTTCTATATTTAGCGATTCTCTCCGAATATTCCCCAATCCAATATTTCATGTTAAACCCTCTATTATTTTCACGAATTATTATTTTATCATATTATTATTATGCTCGTAATTAAGCATTAGTGTTGAAACAGGAGAATTGAGTCTAGGTATAAGTTCCTAAACAAATATTCAGGCATAATCATAAATGTACTTTTAATTATTAAAAATCCTATCGTCCAAACATAATTGTTGTAACCTGTTACAAATTCCTACATTCGATGACTTCATGGATTAATTAGTAGAGTATGTTTCTAAGGTTTATACAAGTTTACTTAAACAAAAAAAATTGAGGCCATAGCCCGGTGGCTGGTGTCGAGCCTAACTTTCGAAATTCAACTTCGACGACCCGTGTGGCGCGATTGTTACCATGCCGGATCGCCGCACCGAGGGTCCTGGGTTCGATTTCCAGCGAGGCTAAAATTTGAATGATGAGTTTGAATTACTGTTCTCGGTCTGGGTGTGAATGTCCTTGTCTAGTGTGTTGTCCATGGCTACCACGACACAGGGAATCCTAGTGTGGGGCTATGAGTGTGTAGTGTTATTATTATTAACTGATCGACCGAGATAAGCAATATGTACGAGGCCTTTGGGCGCCATGAAATGTTGGTCACTAATATTTTCACCAATTCGCACTGGACAGCGTGCTGGAGAGTGAGAGGCCCGAGCTTAGTCATCATCATTAATGACTTGAAACCAAAACGGAAGCCAAACATATAAATAAAATAATTCTTCTAAACAATAACCGACTTCAAAATTAAAGATAGCAAGCACCAGCTTTCGAATGTAATAAGAATCATCAAAATCGGTACACCCAGTAAAAAGTAATGAGGTAATACAGAAAAAAAACAGTCGAATTGAGAAACTCCACCTTTTTTGAAGTCGGTTAAAAACTAATCATCATAACGTCTAATAAAGTCTCCAGAACCATCTCAGTAACCTAGCCATGTTTCATCAGCTATTGTGGCACAAAGAAAGCGCCTGTGTACTGGGTAACAGTACTAACAGTGTAAATGCACGTACGTTTCAACTATAAAGACTAATTAAACTGAAGGGTCGCCGCTACCCGTAGCGTTGCTTAGCACGCGACCGCCACGTTTTATACCACACGATACGACGTACGACTTGTATAAACGATAAGCACGAAATATGTACCAATATAGGGTTATGAAGTTACTAAGTCTTATAAAGTTTTTTTGTTTCTTTCACTCTTATGAAAAACAATAAAGATATAACATATTATAATAGCTAAAATTGGTTTATTAAGCGTTTATTAATAAGGCCGTAATAATGTTATCTTACTATAGGAACAAGACTCAGTGATTTTATTGGGTAATTTAATGGTTTTATATAAAGTTCCAGAGCTAATTCGTCAAAAGTAAGGACGGGCATACTCAAAATTAAACGAAATTCACCCACATTTTTATATTGGCAATTTAAATTGATGTAGTATTTTTTATCAATTACACAATGAAAACCGAAACTATTTATTTTAACTCTTTGAAAGTTTCAAATTCATACAACTGTTTCATACTTAAGTTGCAAGACGTATGAAACAATTATAACTAATGTTATTTTCAGCAATTTACCAAAATATTATGACTGCCTTCATGGCTTATGGCTGCACGGGAAACAGTTATGGGTTTCTTTCGTTATTTTTGGATAGTTCTCTTATTAGCCTTGTGGGATATTAACGAATTCCTCATACATTTGGATCCCACGACAAATCGTGTCAGGTTTATTTTAATTAAGAGGTCGGAAGATATAAAACAAGTTTCAGCGTAGCAATTACTTTATAAGCTCATTCGACTAATGTAGCTTAAGGGGCGCTTACTATCCATGTATTAGGGCTATTGTTAATCGAATTTAGATATCTAATATTACGAATATTATAAGTAAGTAAGATATATTATAACATTGACATTGCGACCCATGTTGTTCGCAATATAATTTAGTATGAATCATTTAGGTTTTATTTCTATACTAATATAACCATGATTGAACTATGGGTAGGACCCAGTCGTACCACGTTTCCTAAGGGCGGATCCAATCTTTCAGATAAGAGTGGTCCTTTTAATTTCGTCTAAAAATCTCTATTTATTACCGTCAAATTGCCTTACTAATAAACATCCTACTAACATTATAAGTGTGAAAGTTTGTATGTATGGATGTTTGTTTCTTACTCGCTAGGGCTGTTTATGCTGTTAGGAAAAGATAACTCACTGACGTCGACACTACTAGACTTGTTTATTTTGCATATTTCCGTCTTATGGCATTTTACTGTGGGGCACAGCAGCCGATATAGAACAAATATTTGTACTACAGAAAAGAGCCAATAGAGCTATTTATAAACTAAAATCTAGGGAGTCTTTGCGTTTTTTTTTTCTTTTTCGAATGATCAGTTGCTGTTGGCCCTACTGGCCTTAATAGCTACAAGTCCTTGCGTGTCAAAAAAGAAATAGGTATACTTACTGCAGATTAAACAAAAATGACGTGTATAAGTGTATCAGTGATACATGAATAAAAGATTATTTCATTTAATTTAATTTCATTCAAAATTAAATTTAGTACACCGCTGGACCATGACCTGGAATAAGATATGGGGCTTGGGGTACTTTCTATCCCGGTAAACGCGGGGAAACCCGCGGGCGGAATGCTTGTTTCTATCTTCTTTCTTAAGAAAGCTGACATTCGAGTAAATCGATATAACTATTACAGCTTTATAAATAAAATAATTAAAACCCATTGAAGTATTATTACTAGCATATAGAACCGACACCGCGAACACAATACACATACATATGTCCCAATGAATTGGCGCCGATCGGCTTCAGTTTTCAATGGATTCATTCGATTTTGAAAGGAGAATAGGGGCTCAATTAAGAAAATAGAACCTCCACGAGACACATTTTGTTCGAGATGTCTGTTCTATGACATTACACTTCCACGATAAACCCTTTTATTAGCAGCATCTCCTACTAATCTATACTCTATACTAATATATAAAGAGGAAAGATTTGATTTTTTGTTTGCATTGAATAGGCTCCGAAACTACTGAACCGATTTCAAAAATTCTTTCACTGTTGGGAAGCTACAATATCCCCGAGTAACATAGGCTATCAAAAAAATTAGAGATCCTTAATAAAACTCCAATAACTCAAGGTGTAAAAAAATAAGAAAACCGAAGCAAAGCGAGGGCGGTTACTCGTTAATAATAAGTTGCTATTAATATTTCTAATGAAGCCTTAACAATGAATAGGTACCAGAGTAATGAATTTCATTTTAGTACCAATAAACGGCTTCGATTATTGTAAGCGATTGGTCTCTAAGTGGATTGCTCTTTAAAGCTCTGGAGCAGGTAATGAATAATAAATTTTCATCAAAAAGGGCACACTGAGCCGAAATTGCTTTAGTAATCTCTCTTTGGTTAATTGGATCCTTACTTAACAATGATATGATAGTAAAATGAGTACTCGATTGTAATACCCTGTAGCCTAGTTGGTAGCGATCCTGCCTGCAAAGCGAGGGGTCCCGGGTTCGATTCCCGGGGGGTCGATGTAGTGTTACATTGTGTGACAAAGGGTGGGAGGGTCTTAAATTTCGTGACGTCTCATTTCAAAATCGAATAATTGGTATGTATAGGTAAATATAAAAAAAAAACAATTAATGGAAATAAAACTTATTTCGGAACTGCCGTTTTCATTTAGTAATTTCCAGGTGTAAAATTTCATAATATGTGACGTCACACTGGGGGGGGGGGAGGTCTCGCAAATGACACCAGCTGTGGCAAGGACGGGGGGAGGGATCAAAAAGTCATGTTAGTGTGACGTAATTAGATTGGATGGCCCCTTATTTCAATTATAATTAATATCTTATTTTTAAAGCTTTATTATAATGTTGTTTTCAATTTATAATAATTGGAAGTTATAACCATTCTGACTAACAATAAATAAATAAACATAATGTTAAGAAAACTAGACTTGCAACGAATATTCGGTTACTATTCGGTATTCGGCCTATTCGGCTGCTTTTATTATATTCGGCCGTATACCGAATATGTATAATATATTTTGTTATAGGTAGATAATTGGTAAAATGAAAAAAAAATCGATTCATTACGTATAATATATTCATCTTTTAATTTCTCTTATAATGATTTAAGTAGTAATTGGTACATAACACAGGTACATAATCATTGGTACATAACACAGGTACATGTATAAGAATTATTGTCGTAATCAAATGATACATAATCTTTTTCTATATTAGAAAAGTTAACAATTTTTCTATGCATTTGAATTATTTTCATAATTAAAATTTCGAAGGGGAAGGTTATGGTGCAGAAAGACTAATTTATCTGCATTTTTAGGGAGTTCTTTACTTCTTTTTTTCTCCCAGACCATCCCAGCTTCAGAGAAAAGGCACTCTGAATAAACACTACTTCCTGGCGCCGACAAATATTTTGCTGCAATCTTGATAAAACACGGTAATTTAAATTTTCTTGCTTGCCACCAAGTATACGGATTGTCATGACGTGATATATTACTAATACATAAGAAAAGATCCATTTCTGTTGAAACTGCATTTTATACCGCGCAGAGCAACTGCGGGCGCGCGGGCGGTGAGTAGGTACATTAGAACAAACGAGCGCGAAACAATCACGTCTGTACAAGTTTTGGCGCTAAAATCCGACCGAATACTTTTGCCTAATATTCGGCTATTCAGTCAGGGGGCTCGCCGAATATTCGGTATTCGGTATATTGCCGAATATACTATTCGTTGCAAGCCTAAAGAAAACAGAACATAACAATGTAACAGAAATATTACATGTGTTATAAAAATAAATACTACATGTTATTTGGTATCAGAGAGAATACCGCAGAATGTAAGTTTCTAAGCAATATTACTAAATCCGTTTGATATTTACGGAGTTATCGTCGCGTCGTATGCCAAAGTTTCGTATAGTACGGCCGACGTATCTTGGCGCGTCTGAACATAGGCTTTGCGAACTTTAGTGCATGTAACAGAGAGATAGCGACAAGAACACAACAACGTGTGACTGAGACATAATACGCCGCGTACCGAGCATTGCCCAATTAAGTTACTGCGTACTCTTCTGCGTGAAGTTCAGACGCGCCAAGATACGTCGGCCGTACTGTACATTGGTAAAGACGGCGAAAACTTTCTATAAGTGCGGGAACGACGAGGCCCGAGTTATATAAAGCAATTTCCGTTATAAGCATATTGTATTCTCAAGGGTTCTGCCGTAGGAAATAAAACCCTTGTAATTGCGTCGTGGCGCCTGTTTATGTGAACAGGAAACAAACGACGCTAAGTTGTAACCGTCGCCCATGGAAACTAGCAACGCCATAGGCTTCACTGATGCATTTCCGGCAAGAAAGAAGAAAAAAAGGAAGAAAAAATACTGGCTTCGAAGCTTCCGACCGGAACACGACGAATAGTCTTTTTTAACCGACTTTAAAAAAGGAGAAGGTATTCAATTCGAATGTATTTTTTTATGTTTGTTACCTCAGAACTTTTGACTGGGTGAAAAGATTTTAATGATTTCTTTTAATCGAAAGCTGGTGCTTGTCATGTGGTCCCACTTTAATTTGAGCGAGATCTGACAAGTAGTTTTTGAGTTATCCTTAATTTTGAAGTTGGCTATTTTTTGTCAAGAATATTTTCCACGATCTAACCCGCATAGCCGTGCATCCATTGTTCGTGGTGGAAATTGACATGCGAGTATTACAGGAAACTTTGATAGCGTACTTAGATTGACATGTCGATTTATGAAGGACTATATTAGAAAGTCGTCTTTACATATTGCCTGATTTTTTTATGGAAATTGTCGGCAAACTAGCTGGCGATCCACCATCCCCATGTACATCAGCAACACCAAAGGCATCACTGATGCGTTGCCGGCCATGAAGGAGAGAAGAAAAGAAAGAGAGAAGAAAAGAAAGAGAGAAGAAAAGAAAGAAAGCACACAGAAAAGCATCTTTCTTTTTTTTTTAAGCTATTCTCAATCTACGGAATTCCTAACCAGGATGTGTCGGATAATGGTATCTGGCTTCACATCGGTATTGTTACGAGAATTCTTTGCACAAGTCGTTCAATTGTTTTGTTACAGCGTGAATATCGGAAATTTCGTTTTGATGTTTTTATGAAATGTTTTTTGGCAGTACTAAAGCGGTATAATTTTTTGATTTTCTTAATAGGTTCATATTCAGTTTAACGGTTAGATAAACTTATTTTTTCAATGTTATATGCGTATAATAAATTAGTTAAGTCGCTTTTTTCTTTGAAGGGTATTGTAGTAATAATGTCATAAGTGCATTATCCGGATTAATCAAATTTTCAAATTTTTAAAAACTTCCAACACAGCCGCTTAGTATTTAATATAGAGTGAGAAATAACTATACCTACAGATATAGATTTCAGAAAATACTTTAGTTTTTTATTTAAATTATTTTCACATGGCATTTTTATTGGGAAGGCCAGGGCAAAGGAATCAGGACGTAATTATGGATATTAATTAGGTGGACTCTTTCTTACACGGCATTGTACAGATATACCTGTTGTGAATTAGTTTACATAATATAACAGTTAAATCCGTTTTACATAATGAAGCACTTACAAAAGTATATAATTGGTAAGTAGCCAAGTAAACATTCTAAAAGTTTTCGAAAAAAATATTATAAAAAAATTACTTATAAAAAATTTAGTAATAAATCGAAAGGGTTCCCGAAATCCCTCGAGGTACCGGGATCATATTATGTAAATGTGTAAACAGAATCGAGCGTTGCGAACGCCAAATTTTCCGCATTCCCTAAGGCTGTTGCCATGTAGGTGCTTCATTCTACAAATGTATACTAAAATATTGTATTATTATTCATAATAAAGAAAATATTTATGGCCTCCATTGAAGTATTATTACTTGCATATAGAAGCGATACCGCGAACACAATGTTTGTTCCAGTGAATTGGCGCCGGGCGGCTGCAGTTTTCAATGGATTCGTTCGATTTTAAAGGAGAACGGGGGCTCAATTTTGAAAATAGAACCTCCCGGCGGGACACACATTTTTTGGAGATGTCTGTTCTATGACATTATACTTCAATGATGGCCTCAAATACAGTTTGTTTACGACAAATAGAAAATAATAAATATAAAAAAATAGAAAATAATAAAAATAGAAACTAATAAAACTTTGGCTGACTGAGATAATAATCCCGTTCAGTGCTGTTTTTCAGCCGGTCCCTTCTCCCTGAGCAGATATTAATATTAAACTATATTAATATTGAATTATATAACTGGGTATACTATTTCATCATACTTACGTCGGAATCGGCCCCCTTGTCGACGCCGGGACAGTTGAACGACACGTATTCGTGGCATCGCTTGTGCACCACGAAGCTGCACACTGAACAAACACACAAAATATATATTTTGTCAATCCACAGGGAACATTAGCGCAAGTCGTTATTAACTCCCAATGATATTTAAAAAATATAGATACGTTATGCCCTTACAAATCAACCAAAATTTGCTCCGAAAAGAGCTACAACACACATTTATCTCTTGTTTCATTACACCAATCACATTGGTATAATATACGAAGGCATTTTAACGCTGTATGTCAAATGTCAAGCACTTCTGACAACAACAAAAGCGTGCGTATCGTCTTGTATTGACAGAGTGACTACGAGCAGAACAGTCAATTGCCTGTTTTTACGCTCTTCATCGTCGGCGCGCTAGTGACATATCTACCTCTTTTTTACATTATAATATCATTGTTAACTTCCTAGAAAAATTAGTGATATTATACGTTTAACGATGGAGATTGAGTTGTACTGTTTGTTTGTAATGTATCACTCACAGTGCTCTACTCGACTTCGGTTTTTTCGCGAATTTCCTTTGAGTGTTACAAACTTGTAGTTTACAGTTTAAAAACTAAGTATGTACACGGTTTTATAGAGTCAATGACAAACCTATCAAAGAAAAAAATTGTGACTGATGTTAACCCTTAAGGAGTTCCCACGTTTCAAGCCAAACCTGGATGAAGTATCAGGTCATGTTTATCACAAAAATGTACTGTCATCAGAACTACAGCAGTACCACGGACCTAAGAAAAAGACGGACGTAATCCCAAGAACAAATTCGGTGAAGCACCCGTAGTAATACCAACTCTCTATTCGTACAAGTACACACACCCACACATTGACACCATACTGCTTTGACATTGACACCATCGCGAATCAAAAATTACGCACACATGGTAAGCAGTCGGCCATTGCTATGCTTCACTCTCGATTAGACGAGGTTACGTCCATCTTTTTTTCAGGTCCGTGAGCAGTACGCAGAATTTCAACTCCTTATGATAAGAGGAAGCAGGTCTAATTAAGCTTGCAATATTTGACCCAAACAAACGGGGCAAGCTAAATAAAACCATTTAAAAACTCGACACATTACACCATGATGGTACAAGTCAGCCTCCACCTTACGCTTCCCGCCCACGTCAGTCTTTTTGTAGGACCGATAATCGGGCCGATTTTTTCTTCCATAATTCTGACCGACTTTTTGACCGACTATTGCTATCAGTACGTTCTATTTTTCTCCTACAAAAAAGCGGTCACCGATTATCGGACGTGGGCGGGAAGCGTTAACGTGTCTGTCTGTCTGTAGGATCGTAGCTTGTCTTATCTTGGTGTTATCTTGGCCTTCGTCAGTACCTACTGTAAATGTAAAATGTAAAATGATTTTATAGTTCCATTGCTCTGGGGTGAGGGCCTGGGGATCTGTAATACAGGCTATCCTAGTACGGACTCCAGTCTCTTACAAACTTTATATTAATCCTATAATATTAATGCTACTGTGATCGACCGAGTTAAGCAACTGCGGGCGTGATCGGTGCATATGTTACCGGATATCTGTATAATGCTGGTATTCAACACAATTCCTAGGAAATGTGTATAATACCTGGGTCGTTTTGGCAATGTATTAAATTATATGAATATTATCACCATTACATAGTTTGCCTAGGTAATGTATACGTTTCCCAACTACTGTACAGAATACCTGCAGGTCCACCGGCAATGAATAAAGTTAGATTTGGGTATGTGTAGTCAACTTGGATGGAGGTTGGAATTAAGAATTTACTTAAAAACACACTCAAAACAAATTATAACCTGCATGAATAGATATTTTTTTATACATTTTAAATTAATGCTTGACAGAAATCACACTTGATGGTAAGGAGAGATGCAGTCTAATGGCTCCTACACTACACTGCTCGCCTACGCAGCTTCGGATTTTTCAAAATTGGTGACAGAACCGACTTAGTCAACCCCGACCCCACGTGGTACTAGTCTGCCCTACCCCTAGAGTGAATGTAAACCCCGGAGGCGCGGAGGGAGAGCAGCCCCCGCCCGCTGTAACCAACTGCAGGCACCATGTGAGCCGAAGCGGCTGAGGCTGGTCGCCGCAGGCGACCAAAAAGCCGAAGCTGCGTAGGCGAGCATGGAGTGCCTGCAGTTTGTTACGCAAGGGCGGAGGGGCTGCACTTCCCGCAGCGCCGGAGATGTTTGGAAGCCTTTTTATGTATCAAAAACCCTTAAATTCTCCCTAAAAGTGCATATGTCACCGGACGATGACTATTTGCAAAGCATGCTGTGGTTACCTGTAATTGTAGGAACAGTAAGATTTAATATGATAAGTAACAACTTGTATTGCAAATGATGAAACTGTATCTTATGTTGGTAATGCTATAATAAATAAATAAATAAATAAATAAATAAATAAAGATAACAAGAACCGCAAATTTACAAACCTAGGTTTATAAACAATATACAACCAAATGAATATTACTCTAACTGAAACATTCGCTACTTGAAAGTTGGCCTTTTGAAAAGTGTCATTATAAAAGGCAGACCAAACGTACAGTTGGCAACTGTTAGGTTGGGAAATTTAAAAAAAATGTGATAAGTTGGCAAATGATTAT
The DNA here is from genome assembly GCA_951805285.1 of Thymelicus acteon. Lineage (NCBI taxonomy): Eukaryota > Metazoa > Arthropoda > Insecta > Lepidoptera > Hesperiidae > Thymelicus > Thymelicus acteon. The sequence goes on along the minus strand of OX638226.1, from coordinate 3,535,540 downwards.
TCGGCGAAATAAAATTCTGCGAAACGTTAGTTGGCAAGTGATAATCGGCCAAACAATTTTCGGCGAAAAGGCAGCTTAATAGAGAACCGTCTTTTACACACATTACCAACTACGCATGGAGTATTGTATAGAATGCCTGGGCTAAGTATGAAATAAATAATATTCAAAACGTTACCTGAACGTTTTAGATATTCTATACATTGCCTAGGTATTGTATAGAATGCTGAATTATACAGATATCCGGTAACACATACATTACGGCCGCTGTATCTTGGCGCGTCTGAACATAGCCTTTGCGAACTTTAGCGCATGTAAGACAGGGATGGCAACACGAACATGCTAACGTATGACTGAGACATAATACACTGGGTATCGAGTATTGGCGAATTATGTTACTGCGCAGCCTTCTGCGCGAAGTTCAGACGCGCCAAGATACAGCGGCCGTGCTGTACACAGGGTGACTGCTAGTGGCAAAATCTTCTCGAGCGCTTCTGTGTTCCACGAAGCGAGCTCTACGGGGCGCGTCGGATAATATCGAGCTGGCTTAAAAATTTCCTTTCAAAAACGTCTGTTATTTTTCTTTTTTATTAATTAAAGTCATTGATTCATTCAACTCACCCTGACACTGGAATCCTTGTTTGCCAAAGCCCCTGTAACAAAAGAAATTTGAGTTTAACATATATTCATGAAAAAATGCAATAAGAAGTTATTTACGGCATACCTAATTAATTACCTGCAAAGCAATAAAAATATTTTATAAATAACGAAGGCGGTGATAACGTAGTGGTTTGAAAACCGTTTCTCGAACGGTTTCATGATATCTGAAATTAAATATAATGCCTTAGGTAAAGAGAAACATAGTGCATAGCACAGTTGGGGAATCTTGGCAACCTATTTTACATGAAATGTTTTGTTGGAAAAAAATACTGTAGGTACAAGATTGTACAAGACTGAAGACGTGAGTAGCATAATAAATAAACAAGCTCGGATAATTAGAGTAGCATTATGATTCGTATTATTATTAAGAGTCATAATGTTTAGAGAACGTGGCGTCATCAAATGTTCGCTTCATGACTGAATTTATAAACGAAGTGAGTAATTTCCGACTTGCTCGAATTATTTCATTGTAATTAGCAACACAATCCATTAGCGTTTACACTGTTCACCCGTATCTCCAGTCATATATTTATATAAATTTAAATTAAATAGGTATCGTTGCAATAAGCGAATACTTATGCACGTATTTTTTGTGATTCTAGCACCATTTTGCAAATTTGCTTTGCTATAGAGAAGAAGATATTTCCTTCTGTTTCTTTCATTGGCACTGGATCCAACTTTCATCAACTAGATAGTTTCTTGAGATAATCATTGATTGTTTTTTGTCTTTTACACACATTTTATCAATCGAAGGACGCGACGATCATAAAGAGCTTTGACTGCATTATATTTAGGGTTGCATGCATTTGCGCCAGCGCCAGAAAGACTTTCTGCTCTATCTAGTACAATTGCGCCGGATAATAACAGGCTCAATATTTCCGGGAAAATTATACTAGGGTAGGTCTTGCTGCCACTTTAATTAATAAGTAAATTTTATGTAATGGCATGTTTTAACTTAGTTTAATGTAATTTAATCATATGAATTAATTAGTGTGAAATTGTGATGATATGATCAATAGTTGGTTGAAATAAATGAATAATAATGATTATTATTAAACTTCCAAACTGGCGTTACTCTAAAATAACCTGCCAGTATCGAACCACTATTAACCACTATAACCTATTGCCCCTTGCCACCAGGTGTCAACAGCACTGGCTCTAATCCGGGACACTAAAGTTTTATTACTGGACAAAGAACAAGTTGAAAAAATCCCGGACATTATTGGCCATCTGGCAACCCTAATTATATCGTATATTTTAGACTCATTAAAATTCCCTCTCCCAAAGTACCTATATAACTGGCCGTCGTCCAAATTTGGCGAATACCCAGTGAGCAATTGAAATAAAATCGCTTGAAATTCAGACAATATCAAACAGGATTTAGAGCTTTTACGTTTTAATTATTTATTGCGTACTAATAAACGAACCTCTGTTCGCTTCAATATTGTTCATACTATAAGGGCCTTTTATTTCAATTTGAACTACTAAATTTACGCCCCAACTCAGAGTCACTAACGGTTACTTTAATCACTCTTTAGTAAAGAATCACCAACACATACAAATTCTGTACTAAGGACCGATTTAAGTAACCATTAGGGACTCGAGTTGGGGCGTTAGTACATAATTACAAGTAGCACATATGAATGTGATTTAAGTTTTAATCGTTATTGTTTGAGCACAAAGTCTAACCTGTAAATGTATAATTATACTTTTTTAAGTTGTTCTCCTGATCTGGGGGCACGGCAGTGCCCCCGCCAAGTCGAGCAAAAAAGCGGCACGGCCGTACCATCCTTTTCTCGAAGCAATTCAGGCCATTTTCGACCCCCCATAACTTCGTTGTGGATAAAGCTAGAAGCCTGAATTTTTAGTAACCAAGCAGGCATTGTATAAACACAGTATATTTCAAATTTCATTCAATTTGAACCAGTAGTTTAAGAATCATAACTAGTCAAAGTTTCTTAATTTCGTCACTCACTGACTGACTGACCGATCATCAAAACTCTAAGGCACTTCTAGAAGACATAGAAGCTTCAAATTTGGAACACAATTAGTATTTAGTGTATAGATCAAGGAAAAACTAAAATATTTTGCAATTTTGGTCCAGTTTTCTAGATACATCAACTGCATAAATAACTTTGTAATCCCATATAAATATATAGGATTACAAAGTTACATTTGCAGTTAATGAATTACTGTACCTGAATAACAAAGTAACATTTGCAGTGAATGAATCAGTGTACCTGTATATAATATAATGGAATAATAGGTGTAGATAGGTACCTAGATATAATTATGTTCAAAGGTAACTTGTAAAAGGAAAAAAAGTAGAACTATCTACAAAAAGAATTGAGATGCCATCAAAAACAAAACTTGTAAAAAAACCAAGTCTCGCAACTCAGTTCTTCTACCGTAAAAAGTTGTGAGATCCATGTAATACCAAGTCGGTTAATTTATTCAGTTCCTACTTAAGGGTCCTTCTGTCTTAAGTTATTACGTAATTAGCTAACCTAACAAGTAACAACATCTTATAGTGACCATATTATCAATATTAAAAATCTTTTATGTTTTAAATAAATAGATTGACTTGGCAATCGCAATAAACAATCAAATTAATATAATATGTAGGTTATATATTAGGTTATATAGTATTACTTGTAAGATACATTGTGTTTTCATGCGATGGTCAAGTCGATCTATTTATTTAAAACATAAAAGATTTTTAATATTGATAATATGGTCACTATAAGATGTTGTTACTTGTTAGGTTAGCTAATTACGTAATAACTTAAGACAGAAGGACCCTTAAGTAGGAACTGAATAAATTAACCGACTTGGTATTACATGGATCTCACAACTTTTTACGGTAGAAGAACTGAGTTGCGAGACTTGGTTTTTTTTACAAGTTTTGTTTTTGATGGCATAACTATTTAAAACAAAAGCTTTCGCTCAGCATATCCAACGATGTTGTTAGGATAATAAATGTCGTATTTTAATAGCCTTATCTCTACCGTCCATAAAATTTTAGATGGAGAAATTTTCCACTAGCAAAAGCACTAAAGATAATATAAAACCTTACTTAACAGCGTCTTAATTATGGGTGTCCTTGTCTGGAAAGTCTGATGCCCTGACGTCATACGTCTCCAAGATAACATCCTACGCAATAACACATTACCCTAGTGAATAATTATTACCCATTTTTTATATATAAAGCCGAGAACTTTCGTTAGTATCACAATATCAAGTGAACACAGCACGAAGCAACATGACGATTTCTGGAACCATTCTCCTCAGTGTCCTGACCCTTCTGGCAGTCAGTGGTCAGGAAGATGGGCAAGTCTACTGTGGTAGGAGACTGTCGACAGCCCTGGCGATGCTCTGTGAGAATGGACTCATCAAGAGGTCGGAGAGCAGACTGAGGTCTGTGGAGGAGCACCCGTTCCCCTGGCTGCCAGCTCACCGCGCCAGGAGTCTGGGCAGGAGCAAGCGGCAGGTGGTCTCCGAGTGCTGCCTGAAGCCCTGCACTATAGAGGAACTCATCTCATACTGCGCTTAAAAAAGACCGTTTGGATACCATCAAAATTTGTCTATCAGTTCTATCAAAATTATATTCGATAAGATCTAGCTCAATAAACTGTTTGGAATTATACTATAAATATTTTTATTTTGCACTTTTCTGGTAATCCTGCCTCATTAATTTTAGATAGCAATAATTATATATTTTGAAAAGTACTATGAATAAAATATTGCACGTACACGCTTAGTATTTTAAGTCAATTGCCTGAACTATTTGTGTTATACCCTAACGGCCGGTCTCAATAATGTACTAACAGATGGAAGACTGTGGATAGGGCTACCATTAGTATTTTTTCTGTCATATTTGTCAATTTTTGCGTCTGAAAAATTGACAAGTATGACAGATAACATACTAATGGTAGCCCTATCCACAGTGTTCCATCTGTTAGTACATTATTGAGACCAGCCGTAAGAAGAACATAAATGACACCTCCGAATTTTATTTAAATAATGACGCAGAGTTTTCAAATGAAACTGTACAATAAACTGACCAAACATCCTTTAACTTGCAATCAAAGACATTGTTGCAGTAGTTATCGGCAAATCAAGACATAGAATAGCTCGTTTAATATAAGATTGCTCGTATAAGATAAATATCTCCTTTTCTCTCACTTTGATCCGTTATTTTGTGGGGGGAGTGGCACACAAGCCAGTATAATAGACAGTAGTGAGGAAGCTATGAAGCACCGCACAAATCTATTAAGAAACATTGTATAATATTATTTATTAAGAAACACTGTTTAACATTATCTATCTTCTATCTATATTGTAATGAAACTCAAAGAGCAAATTTTCTGTACATAAAATGTTTTTTCAAAATTTCGGGGGCACTTCAATGTCTTCAATAACGTGTTAGAGCACAAAAATATTTTTTTTAGAATTATTGTCTGTCTGTCTGTCTGATTGTCTTTCCGGGCATCAAATGCAAACCCTAGAACGGATTTTGATGAAAATAGGTAAAGTTGTTACTAATAATCCGGGTCATACTTTTTATCCCGGAAAATAAAAAGGTTTCCCCGGGAAACGGGATGAAATTTTGTATGGAATATTTTTAAAACATCAACCGATTTGCTTCCAAATTGCAACAAAATAATGTTCCTTGCTTAAATTGATAGAACACATATTTTTCAGTTTTTCAAAATTTTGCAAAAAAAAAAATAAGAAAAAAAAACAAATTAATGTGAATATTGCTTATTTTTCAAAACCTGCTCCTAGAGGAATCCTTTGTGATTTTATCGTGGGTTTCAGTATGTAAATTACTAAATATAAGTACTTCAATATAAATTCACCGTTTTTTTAATTTTTTTCTGCAAGAGGTACAAATAAAGTAAAGCATAATTTCCGTATGCGCAGCTGCGGGCAACAGCTAGTCAATAATAAAAAATTGATCGTCTGAAAGCTTTTTCCCATTACTCGTTACTTTAAAAAATTCCCACTAGTTCGACGATCGAACTAACAAGTCCAACTAGTGGGAACAAAGCTTTCAGACGATCGTTTTTTTACTGATAGGTTCCCCTGAGTGTGCCCCCTATATTAAGGACTTATACTGGCTGGAGGTACTTATTAATATGTAAGGTATCCTCCTTATAATAATCTGACGCCCCCTGTGATTCCCTCCGTCGAGGTTTGCGCGCGAACTTCATGCGTAAGTTACATGCTTCGCCATGAACACGTGTTTGTAAGAACATTTTGCGTTGCAAACCCGTGCTCGATATGAAAACGCGTGCCTTGAATTGAGCACGAGTTTAGAAAAAGAATTAGCATGACAAACCCGTGCGCGTTTCGAGGCAGTTCTGGCTTAGAACCTTTTATTATTAGAACCTTTATAATCCCGATATTTTGACCCAGTTACATGGATCGTGGTCACGGTGCGACTGCGGTGGCGGAGAGAAACTCTTGACAGGTGACAACTGACGTTAATGACAGATAAGCCTGTCTATCTTACGTCTCGATCGTTTTCGTTTCATTTCACGACACACTACACTAACGACATCTTTACGCACTGAACTCGGCACTATTTTAGATTTTCTCTCACACAAACTAATCAAGGGATTCCATGAATGCGCTAATTTATTTATACCCATCTTCTCTGTTAAAATTCCTCAGATGTTATTTGATCTCCATGGCCTCCCTTACCAAACGCTGAATGTAATGACGTACAGTTGAGATCACCTGTGGGTTATGAAGCTCGATCCAGTCGTTAGCACCGACTTCAATAAGATGTTCTGCTAAGGCGGACTTCTTTGGGTGGTTCTTTTATTATTTGTGAGATAGCCCGTTTAGTTTGACCAATACACGAGCTTCCGCAGCTACAGTCAACTTTATAAACCACGGGGCACTGATATGGAATTATATCTTTGGGATCTTCCTTTTGCAATGGGTTTCATCCTACTATTATTTTTTTTTTCACTTTTTACCGTTTTCAAAGGCTTCGGCACTGGTCTAATATAAAACGAATTCGTAAAATAATGTTTTCATAACGTTATTCAACCACTTACAGTTCTCACATAAATCTAGGATCCTAAAATTCAAAGCATTATTTCTGCAGCCACTTTACTACCTCCTACAGTTGTCTGCAGACGACAAATGACGTCTCATATACCCAAATATATCGCCACCCACATGGAGAATTTATTCAGAATGGGTGCTATAAAAGGTGTAGTTCGTTACTTTTTACCACAATGCAAAGCTAACACAGCAGCGAGCAAGATGAAGTCACACGCCGCGGTTCTCCTCACAGTGTTGGTCGGTGTGTTGGCAGCAGCCAGCCGCCAGGACGAGCCGCAAGTCTACTGCGGCAGGAGACTGTCCACGGTGCTGTCGATGCTCTGTGAGAATGGACTCATCAAGAGGTCGGAGAGCAGACTGAGGTCTGTGGAGGAGCACCCGTTCCCCTGGCTGTCAGCTCACCGCGCCAGGAGTCTGGGCAGGAGCAAGCGGCAGGTGGTCTCCGAGTGCTGCCTGAAGCCCTGCACTATAGACGAGCTGATCTCATATTGCGCATAATGAAGAATACCGAAATATGATAAAATGTACTTATAATATTTCTACTTATTGTATTAAAATACAACATATTAGATACACGTATAAGTTGTGCATGAAATAAATTCTTTTGAATTTTAGAAATCATATTTTCATTTGTAACTTTAAATAAGATATATCACGGACTTTTGTTTATAAGAGTTAGGCCTACTAGGAGTTTCTTATTATTTATACCCCAAGATCCGAACTAGGTACGACCTTCACCCGTTTGTTTTTAATGGATGAAAAGTATACCAAAAAATATATCATGAGTGGGTTTGCTGAAAAATTCCTGGCAAAAAGTAGCATACGTTACTCTTCAGCCTCCTAGCTATTTCCACACACTAAAATCATACCATAACATCGCTCCGTTACGACGTGAAAGAGGGACAAACAAACAAACAAACAAACACACTTTGGCATTTATAATATTATAAAGAATAAAAAAATAAAATAATGGTCTAACGGATAATGGATAGTATAGTATGGATATGGATGGACTAGTATGGATATTATAAATGTGAAAGGTTTTTTTAAGTTTGTTACTCTTTTACACAAAAACTGTTGAATGGATTTTCATAAAATTTAGCACACAGGTGGACCATGATCTGGAATAAGATATAGCGTACTTATTATCCCAGAGCGTACTTATTAGCGGCAGAGAGGCAACAGATGGGTGAAAGTGAAGGTCGAGCCTAGTTCGGATCTTATTGTTAGACCACTATGTTGTAGTGCTCTCAGTTAGAAATGTCTGTGATTTTGCTATTTTAGTCTCGTTTTCATTTTGTTTTTTATTTTGTATAGTTTTCAGTTTCATGATACAATTCCTAGACACATCACATACTAATACACTTTTGACGTTCTTGCAAAAATTCCAATTAGAACCTCTCTTGTGGGAGACTGAAGTCCAGACCACTTTAGAACCAGTGGGGCAATTTTGGACATATGGATTTCTATCTTTCTATTTTTTAATGTTTGAAGTTACCTAAGACTACAAAAAGTAAGAGTTTCCTTTAGACGAGTGTCCATGGAGTTTTGGGAATTTGACTCAACCAGTTAAGGTTTGCAACTTAAGGACTCGTGTCTAAAGTCGTAATTTGTGAAATATTACTGTGACGGACGGAATAAACCTTTTGGCCAAAGTAATTTAAAGACTAGGCTCATTAATGCAAGATAATGCGAGAAAAGACTCGAGACTCTCGAGCTGTGTCAAGACTTGAAACTTGTTGTTCGAAACGGATTCGAGTCGGCGGTATCTATAAATGTAATTGCTGATGATGTAACTAATAAAACAGTGTAGGTCTTGGCATAATGTTTATGATTATTCAAATTTCGTAGTTTAAATGCAACAGATTCGAGCGTACAAAAAGATTCAAAGTCTTACGTAACAATCGATAGTTTATTGGTCGTCAGTCGTACTTTGGTTGTCTAGTCTTGGAGTCATTGTTATAATGATTTGAGTCTTGGCTATGAGAATTCGTCAACTAGGCACAAGTGATAGAACTTGTATGGTTTGGCTACGGATGTACTTGATGTTTAATGACCTATTGAAGACATTAATATATTTTATATAAATACCCGATAAAAGAGCAAATAAACCATCAGATGGTAAGAGGTTGCCACCTTCTATGGACATCCGCAATACCAAAGATATTAGCATACGTTGGCAACCAAGAAATAGGAGTGAAGTGAGAGGAAGTTAGTTTTGGTTCCCAAATCATCAGTCAGAACACGACAAGTCGTTGGTTTGCTGTCGCAGCCTTAATATTTATGACGTAGAAGTAACGATACAACGGTAGCGTGAGTCCCCCCTCACTCAACACTTTAGTGAGGTATTTGGTGACACGCAATGGTCGTAAAAGAAAGTGTTGTGGAAAATAACGAAGGCCCGAAAAAAAATTATAGTTGCCAATTTTTTCGAAAAAGGTTTGTTGACAAATGAGTAGACGAACTATCAAGTTAAGTCGAACGAGTGGAATTTTTTTCCCACTAGTTCGACGATCGAACTAACGAGTCGAACTAATGGGAAAAAGCTTTCAGACCATCGATCTTTTTTACTGATGGGTTCTCCTGAGCGTACCCCCCTAAATTACTGGCTTATTCTGGCTGGAGGTACTTATAAATATGTAAGGTATCCTCCTTATAATAATCTATCGCGCTCGAGTAAATCCAAAAATCCCCTCTTGGGCTCCCCTACTATAGATGGTAAGTGGTCACCGTCACCAATGAATTTCTATCACATCAAAGGTATCACCAAGGCGTTGCTGGTATAAAGGAGCGGCTTACTCGCGAGTGACTAGTTCTCCCACACTCCAGCGACCTTCAGTGGTAGGCTTCATTCGCCATGACCTTGCTATTAATTAGCGAAATTTACCATGCTAGGCAGCTGATTTCCCCAAAGATATGGAGCTTTTTAAACACTAATGATGAACTGATTAAATTTTTATGCGTAATTCATATTACAGTAGTTGATTTGCTCGTAATGCATACAAATCCTGCTATTGGCCAAAATTCTTGGGCGCTTCCATGCTTCGGTTAGGAGGATAAGTAAGTTAATCGACAGTCCCAGTTGTCAGCATTAGACAGCAGTAGTTAAGTCAAGCCTTCACACAACATAAAAACTTCCGAAAATTAGGTTGGTCACAAATCCATCTTCAACCAGCACGGGACAACGCGATGGAGAATGCTCTAGAACCGTGACCTGTAGTGCAGCATTAATGAGTTCAAGCCACATGAATCCCGTTATTTAATATTTATAATCACTTTAAAAAAAAATAAAAAGCACGTATAAATAAACATATTTGTTGTTGGTAACGTAGACATAGCAAAACCAGTACAACATTGACCAATTCAGGCTCTGATGGTGTACGTATATAAAATCCCACTAATATTTCTTAAGCGTATATTAAGATATTTTTTTTAACCTCGCTAAAGCGGCTAAATGGATTTAGATGAAATTTGGCTCACAGATAATTTATATCCCGAATCAAAGAACAGGGTGCATGTTTGTTGGGATCAGGTCATTCGAGGGTCGGAGATGGATCTGCTTCTTCAGGTCAAGGGTATAATTTAGTATGGAAGTTGGGTTTACAGGTTATAATAATTATTGTTTGAGCTGCTTTTATGTATGTCCTACTACATAGAATTTTTGTATAATTTTTTTAGGGTTTTGTTCTTCAAAAGAAAAAACATAACCCTTATAGGATCGCTTCGTTATCTGTATGTCTGTCTGTCGACCCTATTTTCTCAGGAATACATGGAGGTATCATTCCAAAAAAACTTAAACTTTTTTGTATTTGGTTAATTGATCGCTATGTACATGTATGGGGACGACAGTTTTACAGCGGAAAAGTTAAGTTTGTTACTAAATCATTTAATATTGCTCTTATGTTCGGTTCTGTAAAGTACACAACCCTTGGTGCGAAAAAATTGTGATTTCCCGGGATCTTTTTAATTAGTAATTAAAGTAAAGTCCACGCAGACGAAGTCGCGGGTAGAAGCTAGTAAAGTATAAATAATAAATTTTAAATAAACGCAAAAACAATTTTTCGAACCACGTGTAGCTATTTGTCAGAAAAATCACAGCCCTAAGATCTTCATAGAAAATGGAGCGTATCAAAATGTCAGATGTACCTAAGTTTTTAAACAAATCTTCCTGGCAGTTGTGTAAAAATAAAGAAATAAAATTTTAAGCTAACTCTAATACCCCATTTACACGCGCGCGCGAGCCACGAGACAATCCGCGAGACGCGCGCATACGCGCGCGTGTGAACAGGGCGCTCGCGGACCAGACCGCGGCGCGTCTCGCGCTCGCAGGGCTCGCGTCGGGAGCGGTTTTATAGGCGCGCGCCAAAGGGGCTCGCGCGAGCGCTCGCGTGGTGTTCACACGCGCGTAGGGGGCGTGGCTTACGGACGCGCCACGAGACGGTCCGCGACACGCGCGTGTAAATGAGCGGTAAGCCTTTCAGTTACCCCATTATTACCTACTAAAAATGGGTGAAGGCGATAAATGACGTCAGATATACCCACCTGTATCACCACCTACGCTGGAAACTTATTCAGAATAGGTAGTATAAAAACATGAGGTACAACTGCTACCACTACATTGCAAAGCTATCACAGCAGCGAACAAGATGAAGTCACATGCAGCTGTTCTTCTCATAGTGTTGGTCGGTGTGTTGGCAGTAGTCAGCTACCAGGACGAGCCGCAAGTCTACTGTGGCAGGAGACTGTCCATGGTGCTGTCGATGCTCTGTGAGAATGGACTCATCAAGAGGTCGGAGACCAGACTGAAGTCTGTGGAGGAGCACCCGTTCCCCTGGCTGCCAGCTCACCACGCCAGGAGTCTGGGCAGAAGCAAGCGGCAGGTGGTCTCCGAGTGCTGCTTCAAACCCTGCACTATAGAGGAACTGATCTCATATTGCGCATGATAAATGCGCTAATAGCGTAATTTAGGGTTTAGGCCAAAATTATTTTCGCTAAGTTTTGAACCAAATAAATTGATCTGAATTTTAAAAGAAATGTTTTTAATTTGCATCTTTAATTTATTTTTATAAAAGTCTTTCTACTTTCATAGCCCCACCCTGAGGATTCCGTGTGTCGTAGGCTCCAAGGAAAAATACAAAGTCAGGAAACAAACTCATTCACTCATCATTCAAATTTCGGCCTCGCTGGAAATCTAACCCAGGATCTTTCGAACGGCGCTGCGTGGCGGCAGTCCGGCATGATAACCAGTAGATAGGCCACGCGGGTCGTTAAGCGAAAGATCTAGTTCAAGTTATTAAATATGCTTCGGTAGTGTGCCATGTTCTCTGGTATCACTAGCTCACCTTTTGGCACTTTGGCTCTGAGATCTTCTGACCTCAATCTTGCCTATCACAAAATGTAGCTCAATAAAGTAATTAAGTCTACGAAAAATATAGCCTTTCTGTCGGGATAATCTAACTGTGATTTGTTAGACGTATTCTTTAAAGTAATCCGCCGGTAAATAGGTATTACTATTATACCTTCAAAATTTCAATTTCAGCGTCGGATTACATACTAAGACCTAAATATTGGAAATTACAATTATTTTCAGTTTGTTTAATTTTTATTTTACTGTGTGTATTTCGAGCAGGCTATACTGAATTATAACACAGAAATACCGTGTAATTTTTTTTTATTTTACATCGTAATTCGAAAAATCTCAATCATTATATGAAAATCCCGTGGGTTCGTAAAAGCTTATCTTCAAAATTACCCAAAGAACTTCAATTAAATTTTGTAAACGTGAATGCTGGTTTTGCGCTTCAAGTATAGTAAAGTTTTCATTCACTAATCCTCGAAAATAATAAACGATCTAATCAAAAAACTACAGATTAAACATTGAAAATTAATTTCAATTCTGGCTTAAAGTTTTTTAGGACTTTAGCACGAATGGGTCGATCTTTGTAGCTGAATTAGAACTACTTGTTTTTATCGCACGGAGTAGAAGTTCTGCATATTGCTTTAGTTCCATTAATAATGGGTTTTAACGATAACAGTGACCTGATACTACGCTGATGGTAAGATCTAGATGAAGGAACTCCTCCATCGATAACAATCTAGACATAAAATTTCATATATGTGTTACCGGCAAAACCCGATTTCAGGTTAAACTAGTTTGGCCTAGGCCAAATTAGTTTATCCTACTCGTGTCAGGACAAACCAGTTTGGCCTAGTCTTAACTAGTTGGGCCTAGGCCAGACTAATTTTTCCCGACACAATTAGGCAAAACTAGTTTCTTGTCAGGCTAGTCGTTAGTTAGAGTAATAATTGCATATTGTTTACCAAAATGATGTATTAAGATTATTATAATGACACAACACGTTCAGAGCACTTATCATTTGTCAAATCCTTCACTAGGCCAGACAACTTTTAGACGAATAATAACGTTTCGTCTGTGTAACAGTTCCCTATTCGTACATTTATATTATGATAAAAAAAAACTAATTTTTACATGCAATTTTTATTTAAGAATTACAAAAAACCTTAACACATTAAATTCGTAGCAATGCACATTAATAATTTTTCCTCTGAATATGAAGATTGGTGTTCAAAAGAGTTCTGTTGATTCTTTCTTCTTTGTCCAAGTACTTTTTTTTCTTGGGTTCTAGTGGGGCACCTGTTAATACATTTTCTATTTCCCCCTCGTTGGTAATGGTTTCCTTTATTAATTGTTTTATCAATTTTTCAAAATTGGTGACAGAACCGACTTAGTCAACCCCGACCCCACGTGGTACTAGTCTGCCCTACCCCTAGTGTGAATGTAAACCCTGGAGGCGCGGAGGGAGAGCAGCCCCCGCCCGTTGTAACAAACTGCAGGCACCATGTGAGCCGAAGCGGCTGAGGCTGGTCGCCGCAGGCGACCAAAAAGCCGAAGCTGCGTAGGCGAGCATGGAGTGCCTGCAGTTTGTTACGCAAGGGCGGAGGGGCTGCATTTCCCGCAGCGCCGGAGACGTTTGGAAGCCTGTTTGTGTATCAAAAACCCCTGAATTCTCCCTAAAAGTGCATACAATGCAACTTTGTAATTATAATGATTCGTCGTTTTCTTTATAAAATTGGTCCGAAACCTTACTTAATACATCATTTTGGTAAACAATATGCAATTATTACTCTAACTAACGACTAGCCTGACAAGAAACTAGTTTTGCCTAATCGTGTCGGGACAAACTAGTCTGGCCTAGGCCCAACTAGTTTAGACTAGGCCAAACTGGTTTGTCCTGACACGAGTAGGATAAACTAGTTTGGCCTAGGCCAAACTAGTTTGACCTGAAATCGGGTTTTGCCGGTAACATATGCATTCAATTATGACAGTTCGTTCTAAACTCCAGATCTTCAGATATCTCCTCAGCGACCAACAGCACAAACACTAAGTTTTAAAATTTTATTTTTTAAAAATATTTCTCATTTTTACACGCTTTATATTAGCTTCACTGTATGTTTGTTTGTTTGTAACTTGTAACCGACTTTTTTTGGACTTGATTTTGACCCACTTCAAACGGTCAGCTTTCTTTCAAACTTCATGGACTTATCGAGGAACGATGACAATTCAATATTTAAAGAAAAAAAAGAAAGAAAGAAAAAACCTAATATAACACGCTTTATATTAGCTTTTAACTTTAACGGTCAGATTTCTTTCAAACTTCGTAGACTTAACGAGGATCGATGACAATTTAATATTTAAAGAAAGAAAGAAAAACCCAAATTCCATTTCAAAATATCAAACTAAAAATGAAAAAATAAATAATAGTTAAAAAAAAAAAACAAAAAAACACGCTTTTATTATTTTTAAGCTTGTATTTTTCTATTTCTTGTATTACGTTAAGTTACATATTTTAGGTCTAATATACCTATGTCAATGATATCTTTATTATAGCTTAAAACACGGTTCAACTATTCCCATCATATGAGGAGTTACATATTTAGACCCCAAGACACGTACGTCATCGAACAAAGACTTGGTCAGTGAAGGACTGGCTGTGCAATAATAATGTAAGCGAAACCAAGTATCTTTAAACACGATTTAAAGACTTGTATCTGTCGAAGAGTTTCACTCTATACATAAAAAATCAGTGACAAACCTTTTCCTTTTTTTAGAAGTCGGTTTAAATGATCCAGTCAAAATAGAAATGTTTACAGTAATTAGGGCAAATGGTGTAAAATTATTAGTTGGAAACACCATCATAAATGAAATGTGAAATGTCACTATTGATTTCACGTCTGTAAAAACAAAAAGCAGTCCTTGAGAAAGCTAGCGACCCACCGAACATCTCTCCGTGTACCTCGTCAGCGGAACCACGACCATTCTAACAAGACTGACCGACTAAGAAGTAATCATGCAAACATGTATAAACATTTTTTAACACATTATTTATACAAAAATCGCCATATCTGAAATACCTATAGCGATTCGAAAAGACGTGGTCTTCTCCATAACATGGACGAGTACGCAGTTTGTACGTCAATGCACCCGTAATACAAGTAAATATATTGGTATCTATCAGATGAAAAGGCTCAACTCTAAATTCTATCAAAAGGGTCTATTTGGCTCCAGCCCAAAAAGCAGTAGGTACTCCGTAAGTTGGAATTTGTGCTTTATAGCGCCGCAAACCTACATGTCGGCCTGAGAGCCAGTTCTTTCTTTCTTTCTTTTTCTTATCTTTTTCTTGGCCGGCAACGCATCATTGATGCCTTTGGTGTTGCTGATGTCCATGGGCAACGATAGCCACTTACCATTAGGTGGATTGTCAGCTCGTTTGCCGGCTATTTCCATAAAAAAAACTAAAATATATCATCAGTTCTCGGTTTGGCAAAGGGAGATCTCCCGCCAGGCGAGGTGTGTTGCCTGGGAGGCGGCCGAGCCCCGACTGATCTTGTCGGAGCATTTCTATATATACTAGCGATCTTTGAAAACTTCGATAGCGTGATTCAGGGCGGCGTGACGTCACCGTGTGACGTGTGCGCGTCGTCGCCACATCACCCCCCTGCTCAGACCGGAGGTCGATACACCTTCTCGATGATTCAGCCATCCATGATCCTCTATCTTCGGTGAGTCGAGATGTGAGGTCGGTGTGCCCTTGAGATGCCCTCTATCCGCGGTGAGTCGGGATGGGAGGGTGAACGACTGATGCGGAGGGCGAGCGGTGCGCGCTCAAGCCGTCCGTGTAGCCGTGGGTGGGGGCAGTAGCTGGCCGGGGACAGGAAGCGTCGACACAGTACGCTGCGATGCGCCCGGTGAGTCAGCGTGGCTGGTGTGCGGTCTGCCGAGAGAGGTCGCTGCAGTCCGTCGGGTGTGAGCGGTGAGGTGAGGGGGGAGGGATGCCTGCTGCCGCTATCGGTGCTCGAAGGGACGTGTTCTTGCCGAGGGTCACCAGTTTAGCAAAGGGAGATCTCCCACCAGGCGAGGTGTGTTGCCTGGGAGGCGGCCGAGCCCCGACTGATCTTGTCGGAGCATTTCTATATATACTAGCGATCTTTGAAAACTTCGATAGCGTGATTCAGGGCGGCGTGACGTCACCGTGTGACGTGTGCGCGTCGTCGCCACATCGGTTTTGTTTCCTTGTTTCTTGTGTCAAGTATCTGTCCAAATAATATATGTTTTAAAACTACGTTGTAGTATTAGAGAGCTCATAATAAAAGTTTGATCCTCGCTTATTTTTGGTTTCCAAGACACACAGATGTATTCAGTAAATACTATTCACACATTGGTGAAAGCGGCGGAGTAGTGGTGTGTGCAGAAACAACTTTCTCGCTAGTATTTATATTTCGTCGTCTGTTGACATGAAAATAGTATCTCCTGTAGGAGGCAGGTTAGAGTGTAAAAGGACGATAAACTGGTATTTGATTCGATTGAGGATACTTTTATCTGACCCCTGTTTTTAGAACGAAATTTTTATTTTATCAGCTCTCTTCATGAACGTCCTGTGCCGTAAGGGCAGCGATATAACTGAGACAGACAAAAATAACACAGGTTACCATATTTCCCTAAAACCCAGTGACGTCACACGTGCGCCCAAGTGTTACATTCTATCACTGCCCACACTGCATAAGATTTCCTCGTTATTCTGAGCAGGTAGTATATAAACGTAAAGATTTCCATTCCCGTTACATTGCAAAGTTATCACAGCATCAGACAAGATGAGGTCATTCGCAGCTGTTCTTCTCACAGTGTTGGTTGGTGTGTTGGCAGCAGTCAGCTGCCAGGATGAGCCGCAAGTCTACTGCGGCAGGAGACTGTCCAGGGCCCTGGCGATGCTCTGTGAGAATGGACTCATCAAGAGGTCGGAGACCAGACTGAGGTCTGTGGAGGAGCACCCGTTCCCCTGGCTGCCAGCTCACCGCGCCAGGAGTCTGGGCAGGAGCAAGCGGCAGGTGGTCTCCGAGTGCTGCCTGAAGCCCTGCACTATAGACGAGTTGACAGCATACTGCGCTTGATGATGTATGATGTAGCATTAACAATTAACGCGTTTCATGATGGACTATATTAGGTGCTAATGTCGTATCTTAACATACCTTTACGACTTCATAATAGTTATCATTATTTTTCTTGTAACTAAATAAATATATATTTTTTTAACAGATCTAGCATGTTTTTAAAATTAAAGGCCAATGCACACGTAACGGGTTTTTCCCGTACGGGACGGGACGTGAAGTTTTGGAAACATCGTTTCATAGAAAATGTATACGATAGTGCATACGCAGCGGAATCCCATACGGGACGTGGCACGTACGGGACGGGAAAAAACCCATTACGTATGAATTGGCCTTAAGTCCATCTATCCATCAGACTTCGAGTTCCACTGCTGGACGTAGGCTTCCCCTAACTTGCGCCACTCAGACCGGTCCTGAGCCTTCTGAATCCAGTGTCTTCTCCGTATCGTCTTGTGGACTATCCCAAGTAAACCTGTCGGGTGGCTTCCCATGCTAGTCAGGGTTCCTTAGTAGCAACTAAGTTATGGGTACTTATGACGTAGGTGACATCTAAAGGTATGTTGTTTTACGAGGAGAAACAAACAATCTATTTATAACTATAAAAGAATATTGTATGCTAAAACATATGGTATATTATGTATAATCCGGCTTGAAAATAATGCGGAACTTACATAAAATTCATAATGGAATAGAATTGAAAATATTTATTCCGCCAGTTTTCACAACAAAATTAAACTAAAATTACAGGTATGCTTAAATGAAAAAGGAAATAAATGATGTTGCGATACATGACGATACATGCGATACTTGAAGTGCGTCTCAGGCCACGCGCAGTGTAGGGTTTCGAAGTAGTAAGTTTATCGACTAATGCGCATTAACTACTTATGCTAACATAAACGTGATAGTTTTCCTTCTAAATTCATCATATAACCTATTTTTGAGAATTTCTTCACTTGTTCAACTCCAACCGTTTAGCCGGCAGGGGGCGGGGACACTTGAATCTAAACCAAAATTAGCACTTTAAAGCCAAATGTTTCGCAAACGGATCCCTAATTCCAAAAATGGTCTTAGAAGACCTATAATATTTTTGAAAGATGATTCAACGATACACCACACTATAGGGTACGCGACGAATAAAAAAATCATCATCACGTTACCTGTAGGGGAGGTACCCTGAAAAATTTTTTTTTTCAATATTTTATTCTACAATACTGGAGTTTTAATGTTTATCCATGCCAAATTACAGCTTTCTAGCACTAACTCGGCGCTTTGCTTCGGACGAACGGACATGACGAAACTATAAAATAAGGGTTTTGATTTTACTTTGGAACCCTAAAAAGGAACACACTCAGCTTTAGTTGTGGTAGAACAAGTCCCAACCGCTGGTTTTCAGCGTGCGCTATTTTTGTCGTGTAGTTCGGTCAATTGGAACCAAAAATACCAACATGCTGTAATTTTCCAATTGCCTAACATTCATGCACACTTACTAAATAAAAACACTTTACCTAACGCTTCCCGCCCACGTCCGATAATCGGTGACCGATTTTTTGTAGGAAAAAAATAGAACGTACTGATAGCAATAGTGCAACGCACACGTCCTACAAAAAGTCGGTCAGAAATAATATGGCAGGAAAAATCGGCCCGATTATCTGTCCTACAAAAAGGCTGACGTGGGCGCGAAGCGTAAATGAGGATACCATGCTACATGTTATCCTCAAAATATGTGGACATACTTATGTTCGATAGACGATAATGTCGAGTTCTCAAAATAATTTCATCATTAATACGTACGTCATTTAACACAGCTTCATGCGTAAACATGGGGGACATAACAACGAATATTTCCATACTATTTATAGACTGATGCTCGGCATCAAAATAACCAAGTTCGAAGATATCAATGAACGTGAGGCGTGACGTCATACGAGTAAGTAAGCCTTACGAACGTGGCGTTCTCTGGATGCATTTTACAGGTATTTAATGTCTATATTAAGTACTCGATATCTAAAAGAATTGGACGGCTGAATGGGAAATTATCGACGTAATTAACCATAGTACCTTGGCTATGCATTTAAAAGCGTCAATTGAAAAATGAAATACGTCCCGACAAAAACAGACATCAACAAACACACCCGCAGACAATTGTTTACCGTTAATTTATTTGAGACGTGGCCCATACGCCAAACATCCTACACAGGACAATTAATTCAGAACCTCTACTAGTATATAAAGGGGAGGTATTCATTTTCGATCGCATTGCTTAACTGACGCAGCGAAGGACAACATGAAGACGACAACTCTTTTGCCTCTCATGGGCCTTCTGGCAAGCGTCCGCTGCCAAGAAGGTCAGGTCTACTGTGGAAGAAGATTGTCAACAGCTTTAGCACTGATTTGCGAGAACGGTCTCGTCAAGCGATCTGAATCGCTTCACTACTTGGCAGACAATGAACTGTTCCCGTGGATTCCTGTACATCACGCAAGGAAATTGGGTAGAAGCAAGCGGAATGTCGTCTCTGAATGCTGCGACAAGCCGTGCACAATCAGTGAGTTGCAGGCTTACTGCGCTAATTGATCCAAGTCAGTCAGAGTAACTTCGCAGCAAACGACCCTGACTCGACCCGGCAATAAGTCGTGATCCTATGTATCTTCCGTGTATCTTCTAGATATAAATCTTAAACATGTACTTGTACTAATCGTTAAATCTACTGTACAATGTTTATCGTTAAGACCAAATAAAGCATTTGTAACTTTTCTTATAATTTCTGTTCTACTATATTATCTTTAAAACCTACCAGGAAATATTTCGAACGATAGCAATATTTTGCGAAAAGAATGAACAGTTTAAATTGCACCTTAGCATATACGTTGTACCTGGAAAAAAAATCCGTTCGTTCCCGTGGGATAAGACATTATTATTTGTAGTTTTAATATTTGTTTCTAATTAATAAATATCCGAAAGCAAGAATAAAATGAATGCCTTAACAGTAAAATGAAGAATGAGATCCTTAGAATAAAAATAAATCAGATTAATATGAAATTATAAACCGCGATATAAAAATTTATTGTTATAATTTTTTTAATTTATTAAGTTTTAAAGTCGGGTTCCCAATTACGAGGTAAGAGTAACTTCAAGCGAAGTAAGGACGGCTTGCTGAGAGCAAAATGTTAAAAGTACTAGAGCAGGTGCTACGCCAACTCTACGAGCTACGCGGCGTGCTACGAAAAATATTTTTATATTTTTTGCATCGTACATCGTTCAGTTCAGAAATAAAAAACGCTAACACACTCATACCCCCGCAGTAGGTTATTACCTGTGTCGCGGGTGGCATGGACGACACATGTAACACATCAGAATAACACCCATGACCCGAGTACAAATATTTATCTGTCACATAAATCCGGGAATCGAAACCGGGACCCCTCGCTTCGCAGGCGGGGTCGCTACCAACTAGGCTACAGGGTCGTCATGTAATGGAAGGAGAAAGAGAATATCTATTTTTAGTACGTGCGCATTCAACATATTTTGATTCTGAGTTTTAGAAAATATAAATCCTTTTATAAATCGAGGTGATTGGCGGATTTTTGGGATTGCAGAATCGGTTCAAATCGTGTTCTATTAACTTTTTTACCTTTTCTTTCATGGCTGGCAAGGCATCGGTGATGCCTAGGGTGTTACCTACTGATTAGGCAACGATGACAATTTACCATCACTCATCAGCTCGTCGCTTGTTTGCTGATTTGTCAGCTATCATTAAACCCTGGATCAATTTGCGACTAACCATCGTAGAGTCAGCTTATACTGATGATGCTCCGTGTCAGGGTGAAACACGTGTCGGTGCTGGTATGTATGTTGGTATATACTTTTAATTATTGTAGTGCATGTTTCCGTTGTGGGAGGGAGGGAGTTGCCACGCATGTCTTAAAGTATATACCATCATACATGTTACCCGCGGATTGTTGCAAAGTACACTAATACTAACTTAATAACAATGGATTTCCGCAAAGTAACGCTTGATAGTATTAAATCTGGATCAGTAAAAAAATAATAACGCTACACATTCATAGCCACACTAAGATTTCCTGTGTCGCAGGTGTCATAGATAACACACAAAGCAAGAACACAGACACACACAGACCGAGAACAGAAATTCAAACCAATTATTGAAATTTCCGTCTCACTGGAAATCGAACCCAGGACCCCTGGCATGGCGATCCGGCATGGTAACCATTACTCCATACAAATCGGTCATCAGAAGAAGATGTAAGAATAAACAATGATACATGTGATAGGTTCAAATATTAACAATTTAATTATTATGTCAATAATATATCTAATAATTTATTTCTCGTAATAATAGTCCTTGTAGTTTTATGCGTCAATCCTTCTAAAAACTTCTAAACTGCTAAATTTCTTAGGTAATCCAAAGCCCGTCGACATGGCTTAACGACAGCTACTCATTATAATCGGAACCGACAGCGTTGCTTGTATTATGGATGGAAACTAAATTGTTTGTCTAAGAGGAATTTTCCACGGAAAACGTGACGACCCTCAGAGCCAAAAATTTTGAATGATCTATTCTCGATCTAACTGTACGTGTCTTGTCTGTGTGTGTCCACAACACTCACCACACACGGAATCCTGTGGGACTCTGAGTATGTAGCTTAAAAAAAAGAAACTAATAAAAACTGAAACAAATTAATAATCGGTAATTTTAATAACGCTACATACAGAGTCCCACAGGATTCCATGCGTGGTGGGTTTCGTGGATAACACACACAGACAAGAATAAAAAAAATGAGAGGTGTCAAGGGACACCCGGATGGAACGAAGTTCCTTTCGATTAATACTAAGCGACCAGAAGTCTTCGAGGATGCGACACCAGTGACACTGCACAATCATAGTATGTGGCTGTCCTATTTACTACTACTTACAAATCCATCACTGCCACTCTGACAAGGTCTTGTCAGAGCGACAGTGATAGATTTATTCTATCCCTGTCGCTCTTCCGCATATTAATTGACATGACAAGAGAAATAGCAATAATAACTTAATGTGCATGATCGTAATATAGATATCCCTGTTGTGCCCATGCTAAATACCGAAGAGCAAACAAGACAGCCATACAACATACTATGATTGCACAGCATCACCGATGTCGCACCCTCGAACACTTCTGGTCGCCTAGTACTCGCTTTACTTAATAAACGACGGCAAAAAGTGTCGTTACACTTTTTCCTCTTAATTTTTTCCGTCTAGCAGCCCTTTCGCAACGCGCGATAAGGAACTTCGTTCCAAAAATATATAAATTAGTATAGATAAAGCAAGTATCAGTTAATGAAGTATTTCATTGATTTTACTTACTGAATAATCATTTTCAGTTTCGAGTCATGAAAAATTGGCAATTGTGAAAAAGCATTCCGTAAAAGGCCGTCTCGTTGACGAACCCTGTTATTTCCGTCGCGGAAGCGCTCAATCATTCGCTCGTCACTATTTGTCCGTTTTACTATTTCGACGCGAAAATTACAGTTTTCGAAGCTTTTAACCTGGCAATTGTAGATGTGGTCGAGTTTATAGGCGAGTTATGTTCTGGCGTGTAGTTGGAATCGGATTTTCAGTAGTTGAGGCGTAAATGCATTTATTAGCTTTTTATTTGCAACCGTGTCATTTAGGCTTTTATTTTTTTTGTGTTAAAATTATAGTTGTATAATCATTAGGTTAGTTTATAAATAATTTTGCTGGTATGTTACATAAACCACGTTGAAATATTCAATCAAATAGGCGTTAGTTTTGAGTAGAAAAATGTAATCCTAAAAAAATTTTTCTCTTATTTACCAAAAATAACCCAATATTCAAATATGTTTAACCATAAAATCATAAAAAAAGATGGACGTAACCTCGTCTAATCGAGAGTGAAGCATAGCAATGGTCGCCCGCTTACCATGTGTGCGTAATTTTTGATTCGTGATTGAAGCAGTGAAGTGTCAATGTGTGGGTGTGTGTACTTGTACGAATAGAGAGTTGGTATTAGTATGGTGCTTCACTGAATTTGTTCTTGGGATTACTTCCATCTTTTTTTAAGGTCCGTGAGGATAGGTAAAATATTAATACAATATGAGTAAATACTATCAATAAAATTTATTTGACCGTTTAACCGACGTAACAAAATAAACAGCTCTATAGTCAGATAAGCTTCGTTCTTAGACGGCGCAGTAGGCGAGAAGTTCTGTGATCATGCACGGCTTATAGCAGCACTCAGAGACCACCTGCCGCTTGCCTCTACCCATACTCCTGGCGTGATGCATGGGAATCCACGGCATCTCGTAATCCTCCACCGCATGATGACGACTTTCTGACCTCTTTATCAGACCATTCTCGCAAAGCATCGCCAGAGCGGCTGATAGTCTTCTGCCGCAGTAGAATTGACCCTCGTCTTCACAGCTGACCAGAGCGAGAAAACCGATGAAGACGGTAAGAAGGATTGCTGGATGGGTCTTCATGATTGTTGTTTACGCTTGCGTCGTCGGTTTTGCAATGTGGTTAAACGGGAGCCATATGAGTTTATATACCGTATCAGGATGGGTGTTATGGGAAGTGTTGTTGACACACTTAACACACATGACGTCACTTGCACAGACAGGTAGAAACAGGCCAACGTTAATCGGTTCAGTGGGATGTCTCCTCGATCAATTCATCGTTAACGTTTCGTGTTTACTCATGGGAAATCTATTTTAAAAGCAAATTTTGCTTCTAATCATGGTGTTCAATGGCGTGAGAATATAATCTATATTATCAATGAATAATTGTGGAGGTTAAATGTCATGTATGAATTAACGCAATTTATAGTTGCTGGTGTGGGTTAAGCCTAAGCTATGATTTTTGTTACCGAGTATAGATAATTACAAAAAGAAAACAAATCCCAATGCATCAGGAGACACAATAGTGTCTAGGACAAGTACACTACACAATACACTCTCAAAATAATGTCACTTGACGCTATAGTCTCTTTTCTCGAAACCTAGTGTGACGTCACGAAACAAGCCGTCACGAAATTTTTAACTCCATATTTTTAATTATTAGCGAAACGTCAACACTTTGTACTTTCACACATCAAAATGATTATCGATTGTGTCTATAAAACACTAAAAAATATTTCGATCTTTCAATTATTTAATACTTTACAACAATAAAAAATTTGGCCCGGTCCCGTTTTGGAATCTGAACAGCCTAAATCGGCAATTTCGGATGAATTTTTACTAGAAGGTTGGTATTGAATTTTATTTTTTTATTCTTCGTACATGGCATTGGCGTATTATATATTTCGATATTAATGGCTGTGACCACAGACACATGCTTAGTAAGTAGATAGCGTATACAGACTATACATTGAGTGCTTGCTTCAAGGATATAATAGTCTAACTGGATCACAATCTTCGAAGATACCTGAAGATGGATGACGACACAATTGACCATTTTTCTATTGTGTTCATGTATAGTCCCAGGATATATTATTCGATGGTGTTCAAATATTTTTATAAGTGCAGTGTACGTAAAAAAATAAATGTACCTTAATAAATAATTTTTATTTTAATATTACCTTACACAAAAATAATCATAATATAAAAACATCAGTTTTTATGACAAAGAATACTAGCTGACCGGGCAAACGTTGAACTGCCTCTTAAATTATATCTAGATATAGGGACACCCTAATCACAACCCTTGGGTTAAAATTATGAAATTTTTCACATTTATAACTTTAAATTACATCCCTTATTTTCACCCTCAAGGGGTGATTGTCCAAATAAACTTGTCACAGTACTTTTGTTTTTATAGGTTTGGTAAATTATTAGTTTAATTATCGATCGCAGAGAGTCGATATTAAAAAATAGGGGTTGGTGGTAGAAGGGTTAAAAATTAAAATTGTGTGTATTTTTTATGCCAAATCCTAAGAAAATTCAAATAAAATTTTTTGTCCAAAAAATAAAAAAAATTGGCGTGGACCATACTTATCACTTAGGGTTATGAAAAATAGTTTGCATCTTATTCTCAGACCTACTGATTATATACACAAAATTTCTTAACAATCGGTCAAGCCCATGAAGCTATTATAGAGAGGAGACGTTGTATGTAGATTTTCATATGCAAGAACGCGTGACACTTTGCGGGGCGAGGGCACCCCCTCCAACCCACCAAATCCCGCCCACTTCTTTATTTTCCATCTATCGATCAATAGGAAAACTACTCGCTTCGTTCTATATCGATTTTATTACGTAGTTTAACTATCTCACACTAGATGTCAATAAATGTAGGATGTAACAGGGACGTACTCAGAATATTCATACCACCTCATTGGACATAATTTAGACAAGTGAAAAAATTCTCAAAAATAGGTTATAATATGATGAAATTACAAGGAAAACTATCATGGCTACAAGTATGTTAGCATAAGTGGTTAATGAGCAATAGTCGATAAACTTACTACTTTGGAACCCTACATTGGGCGGGGCCTGACACGCACCTGCCCGGTTTTCTTATTTTTAAATGGCTTACGTCCCAACTCAGAGTCACTTACTTATCGCTCCTTATTTTATTTATTTTATTTTATTTAATGCTTTATTGTACACAGGTATTAAAGATGACACTAAGAAAGTTAGTACAAAGGCGAGCTTATCTCTAAAAGAGATCTCTTCCAGCCAACCCATTTGTTGTGAGAAAAATGAAATGTGGGAGGGATATGGAATGCGTACCTATAGTGGATTATAATAATAAATATATATTAATACAACATACATACATACATACAAATAAACATACATAAATAAATACATACATATATATATATATATATATATATTATACATGAATAAAATAAAATACATACTCAGTGTGCAATAGATAAGTAGTATTCCGTGAGCCTTTTCTTGAAGACAAAAGCAGAAGGGCTGTCTCGGATAGAAGTAGGTAATTTATTCCATAAACGGGTGGCTTTAACCGTAAACGACTTGAAAAAGAAATTGGAATTGGAGTGAGGTAAAACTAAAGACTTGATGTGACAGGAACGTTTATTAGGAACAGAAGGAAGTGGACGAAAATGAGAGCGAAGGTAGATCGGAGAGGAAGGATCGTGGAGAATTTTGTGCAGAAAAGATAGAATGTGAATATTTCTTCTAAGTCGAATTGGAAGCCATTTTAAATTAGACCGAAATTCTGAGATGCGATCATGTTTTCGCAGTCCGAAGATAAATCTGATTGCCAAGTTTTGCAGGCGCTCCAATTTCGAAAGCAGCTCCTCAGTGGCATCGAGGTAACAGACGTCAGCATAGTCCAATATAGGAAGTAAAAGCGTTTGCGAAAGCAAGACTTTAGTGTCAAACGGAAGAACCGATTGGAGTCGCTTGAGAGAATGGAACAAATGATGCATTCGTTGACTGACAGAATTAATGTGAGGGGACCAACTGAGGTTAGAATCCAGGATTAGTCCAAGGTTTTTTACTTTATCACTATAAGAAATGCAAGTGCCATCATAGAAAACAAGTGGAAGAGAGGGAAGGTTTCTCCGAAGCCGTTGACTGCCGATAACGATGACTTGTGACTTAGTGGGATTAACAAGTAGCCCAAAAGATTTAGCCCATTCACTAATAATTTTGAGATCAGAATTAATGCACTGAACGGCAAGATGGGCCTCAGATGGCGAAAAATGACGGTAAATTTGTAGGTCATCGGCATAGAGGTGAAATGAGCATGAGATCACTTTCTATAAGTCGTTAATGAATAGAGAGAATAGCAGAGGAGATAGAACACCACCTTGTGGTACACCGGCGGAAAGAGGTGACCAAGAAGAACAAGAGGAATCTGTCTTAACACACTGCTTACGACCACGTAAGTATGAATCGAACCAGGTTACGGCTGAAAGCGAAAATTTAGAAGCATGCAATATTCCTAAAAGTATATCGAAATCAATACAGTTGAAGGCATTGCTAAAGTCAAGAAGGGTGAGGATTGTGAATTGCTTATTGTCCATAGCTAGGCGTATATCTTCAGTGACGTTTAGCAATGCACTAACTGTGCTGTGAGATTTACGGAAGCCTGATTGATACGGGCAGATGAGATCATGAGAGACAAGGTAATGAGTAAGTTGTGTGTGAACTAGTTTTTCAAGAGCCTTAGATAAGGTGGGAAGTATAGAGATTGGACGAAAATCTTTGCAGAGTGTAGGATTAGGTACTTTTGGAAGAGGGATAACATAGGCGAGTTTCCAAGCCTCAGGAAATACATTATTTGTAAGAGAGAAGTTGAAAATGTGGGTTATAATTGAGATTATATTACTCAAAATAGGAAGAAGCATATCACAGCTAAGCTGGTCACTCCCAGTAGCCTTACTGGAAATAGAAGTAATGGTCTTCTCTACTTCTTTCTCCGTAACGACTTTAAATTTGAAAGGTGAATTAGTATAGAATCACCTTATATCACTCCTTAGTATAGAATCACCACACAAATTATGTACTAAGGAGCGATTTAAGTAACCGTTAGTGACTCTGAGTTGGGGCGTTAGTTTGTTTAAGACTTATAAAGATTGTATACAATGTTAAACTTAAAAAAAACTGATTTTACCTACTCCCGTTCACGTAATTAAATAAATTATACTCTGTTCATTATGGCATTATTCTTTTGACAGCGGTCATCGAGATCACGGGCATAAAGTTTCATATTTTTTTTACATAGAAATGCACGCACGTCAGTAGTATACTTTATTGGTTGTAGCCATCAATAATGATATCCCTAACGTCATCGTAACCAAATGTATCAATTTTGTGATTATAATATTTTTTTATAAAATTAAACCTTTTGTACCTTGCCTTATATAGATACTATGCCCATTTCCCATCACAAGACAAACAGAATCAAGCTATAATGAACAGAGTATAGGCAGTACTTTAATTCAATGGGACACTCGGTAAAATAATTGGATTCTAATTACGGCCCTGTGTTTTTGTTATGTTTATTTGTTGTAAATAGTTGACGATAGATGGCGGCCTGTTTACAAAATGATTATAAAAACTAGAAAAATAATATTTTGGCGGCGAAAAACTCTATAGGAATGAATGTAGGACAAATTTCAGTACGTATTATTATCAATATAATACTAATACTTAGCTCTACGCACCTATATATTTGTAGTTCTCTTGACACAAAGTGTCGCCATCTAATGTCGAGTAGAATTTTATTTGGCGAGATCGGCGTTAGTGATTTTTCTAGAACTATTTTGCCTATTCTTATAAATTATGAATCAAATTACTTAACAATGAAATGAAATGCCATCCATAGCATCAGAACGTCTATCCGAGTAGTTTTTACACGATAAAACACAGCACTTCATCCTTTTCTTTGAAAATGTGAAGCTGTGCACAGGACGGGCGCCGACAGTAGACTGACTTAAGGCCACGCCTACTGTGATGACGTCAGGACCCAGTTGAGTCACAGTGCACAGTTGCTTAGGCCGTCTCCTCTCTATAATAGCTTCATGGTCAAGCCCTTTCGAAGGAGTTTGTAACTAATACTGTGACATATGTATTTATCTTAATCTTAATATATATAAACTACGTGTCACGTTGTTTGTCCGCGATGGACTCCTAAACTAATTAACCAATTTTAATCAAATTTGCACACCGTGTTCAGTTTGATCTAACTTGAAAGATAGAATAGATAACATCTCAAAAAAAAAAAACTTAAAGAATGAAGTCTGCCCGGGCAGCTAGTATATACATATAAAAATAGATTGCTTTTTGTTTGTGTCACTTAAACTTGAGATTGGCTGGACCGATTTGGCAAATTTTGATCTTGAAATATTTGTGTAACTTCAGGGAAGTGCGTTTCAACCATAGATATGTTACTCTATCTGGATCAGAGACTTTGTACAGGTACCTGACGATCGATGATGTCATATCGGAAGGGCCATTCGACCTATCCCAGGCCGGATTGAGGTTGTCCTTCTTAAATTGTAGGGTGTCCACACTTAGAAAAATTATATCCTATTTTGATATGGTTCTTCAAAATGTTTTCTATATGTAATTTTTCTGGTAGTAATCATGATAATATTGAAATAATATATTTTATTAAAATTTCTTTAAAATTACCGACTTTATATTATTGCATTAAGAGTAAATTGAAAATTAAGGTACACCATTACGGTACATCTATATTTTAATTTCATCTTAGATGTTATTAAACCATTATAAAAAATCGCATTCTAATGGTATAATAATATAATATATCCTGGGACTATAGATAACATGGAAACAATACAAAAATGGTCCTTCTTAATATGACGTCTTCGATCGTCAGGTACCACTACGAAGTTATGTATCCAGTTAGAGTAATATATCCATGGCTGTAAATTGTAAATTAAGTATTCTGTGGTGTAGTACTCTGTCACTCTGTGTTGTGTGTATCACCTTTGAAACCACGACAAATATCTAATACAAATACCACATCCCCGTTCAAATCGGAGACCATTGTAAATTCAAGTCCATATATGTCCGGCCTCACCAAAATTACAAGAAATATATTTATTGAAGCAGAACAGTCTGATAGTGATATTTCTTTATATG
Source organism: Thymelicus acteon (assembly GCA_951805285.1). Lineage (NCBI taxonomy): Eukaryota > Metazoa > Arthropoda > Insecta > Lepidoptera > Hesperiidae > Thymelicus > Thymelicus acteon. The sequence goes on along the minus strand of OX638226.1, from coordinate 3,505,729 downwards.
CACCATCTGCATCTACCACCAGTTGCTCGCCTTTGCATTCTTTGCAAGTTAAATCCTCTTCTGACTGTAGTGAATTTATTGAAGAAGACAAAAAGTTAGAAGCAAGAGACCATATTGAATATGATTAAAAAAATTTAGAAAAAGCCTCGACTATACATTGGTGTTCCAAGCGTTACTATTTGATTGATATAATAAAAGATGAAATCAATATTCCCAAACATCATTTATTGTTTTGTTTAAATAAAATAAGATTGGATAGCTCATTTAATCAACTGTCTGATGATTATGCAATGACTCCATCATATTTAAGCAAGATATTTTCAAAAAATATACCATTAATAGCCAGTGTATGTTATTGTGTCGCTAGATAGTGAAATGATAAAAAAACTTTACCCATGGCATTTAGGCACAAATATTATAATGTTAGTTGCATTATAGACTGCCTTGAAATAGAGATAGAAAAACCATCTAAAGCAATAAATCAAGCATTAACCTGGTCGGATTATAAAAAAGCCAACACAATAAAGTATTTAATATCCTGTACACATTAAAAAGTGGTATGTTCGTTATGGCAGACAGGGGTTTCAAACATTTAGAAATATATCTAAAAAAAGCTGGTATTACACTAGTAAGACCTCCTAGTGTCGAAACAGGTGTAAAGATGAGTAAAACTGAAGCAAAACTAACTAAACACATAGCTAGCCTAAGGATACATGTAAAGCGAGTTATTCGGCGTTTACGTGAATTTCGTATACTTAAACCACATGCATGTATTAATTTTAATTTTGTAAAAATACTTGATGATATAATAATCATAGCATGTGCCTTAATTAATATACAAGATTCTTTAATAAAATAAAATATGAAAATCAAGACTATTTTTTATTTAAAACACCTATATTATAGTTCTACACTCTTATACATTAATGGATAAATATTCATTTTCCAAAACTCCAATAACTTCACTTTTATATTTTCAAGGGTGGTAATTAAACTGACTTCTATTTAATAGCATTATTGTCCTCTAAATAAAAAATCTACACTCTCCCCTAAATTACTAAGTCAGCCACCATCAATGCGCGTCTAAAAAATACTCTTTTAGCCACTATAAATCTTCAATGTAAGCTACTGTAAATACGACTTAGCATGGTAGTTATTTTTTAGCATCTACATTTGTAACATATATTCAATTAGTAAGCTTCTAAAATATTTATATATGTATGACACCAATAAAGTAATTTTATCTACATGTAGTTTTATAACTCAGCATCATTTAATTTTTTTCAAACATAAATAATTTATAACTCGTCCTATATTTTTGATCATCAAAATACCTAAAATTATCATCAAATAAATATATTGAATTGTCATCAAAACATACCTACCTAAAATTAAGGTGTGTAATAGTTAGTATAATAACATTTAGTATAATGTAACTTGAAATAATGTTCACATGATATAATTTTCACATGCTATAAAAACAAATAACAAAGGGCTTACAACATTTTTGTATGGAACCTGGCATACCTACAAGTCCGCCATTTTAAAAAAAACCTCAATTCGGCGGCCAGTGATGAAACATGTGTCAATCGATAGACTAAATGATTGTGATCAAAAAGTATTCAGTGATGAAATGTCGTAAGTGGTATACTTTCTGAGATATTTGAGTTCAAAACCGTAGGAAAATAAAGCAAAAAACATCGTTTCGGCCGATATTGATAAAACATGTGTCAGTCGATAGTCTAAGTGATTACGATCAAAAAGTATTCAGTGATAAAATGTCGTAAGAGATATGGTTTCTGGGATATTTGAGTTCAAAACCGTAGAAAAATAAAACATTTGTAATTAATTATCTTTTTATTTCTAGTGTATCTGTAACTGTATCAGTGTTATGCCAGATAAGAAATATTATGAATATTTAGAATAATTACTATATACATATAAAATCACAATATACATAAACAAAATTAAATAAATACAGTTTTATTCAGATTTACATATATAACATCTGGTTGAAGACAACGGGCGACAACATTCTAATTGCTTCAGGTAGTGCTGCCGGACTTCTTGAAGGAGCTTTTGGTAGTCTATGATTTTTTGATGTCTACAAGCAAGCAGTTCCAGAACAGTATGAACTGTATTGTGAAGGAATTCCCGAAATAAGCAGTGCTATAGGTTTCCTTTAAATAAACAGGAGAAGACACATTATTCAAAATGGCATAAAATGTTGAGAGAATTCTGAAGTTTCGCCTGCATCAAATGGATAGCCATTTAAGTTAGGAATGGAACTGGGAAATGTGGTCATACTTACGTAAGCCGAAGATATATCTAATACAGTTATTAAGAAGGCGCTCCAATTTATTCAGAAGTTCCTCTGAGAAATCTGTACAACACACATCAGCATAATCAAAGTGAGGGATGACCAGAGTGTTTATGGCGTATTTATGGTTAAGTTTTTATGGCGATACAGCAATTGAAGTGTACCGGTCACTTTTTTCCTTACCTCAGTTACGCTAAGTATTATAAAAATTAAACAAATTCGTCAAACAAACAACTTAAGGGTAGAGATAAAATCGCGGGATGGTACTGCTCATGCATAGTGGGAAAAAGAACCTTGTCATGTTGTTCCCATATAATGTGTGTTATATGGTTCTTGGCTTGACATCAGGAAACTTTGCCTTTATCACCAGCGGAATTTTTTGATTCAGTGATTGTCAGATATGATATAGAAAACTAAGCCAATAGTGAATTTTAACTTTTGGTTTAGAGTAATTGCGAAAGCTGTAGCCCGTGGTGGCAAATAAATTTTATTTATAAAACAACCTAGTAGTTTGCTTTTGCTTTGCTTTTTTTAAATTCAAATCTACCCGTTATTAATAAATCAAGTACCTATGCAGCACATACACATATGACATAATATACTTATTTTTCATTATTGACCCAATAAATTCAAAATAAGTAAATGATAATTTTTAATGCATTATTTTTGTACGGTTTTGAACTCAAATATCTCAGGAAGTATATCACTTACAACATTTCATCACTGAATACTTTTTAATCGTAATCATTTAGCCCTTATAATAATAATAAATTTAGCCTATCGATTGACATATGTTTCATCAATGTCCGCCGTAACGAAGTTTTTTTGCTTTATATTTCTACAGTTTTGAACTCACTTATCTCAGAAATTATATCACTTACAACATTTCATCACTGAATACCTTTTAATCGTAATTATTTAGCCTATCGAATGACATATGATTTATCAATGTCCGCCGAAACGAAGTTTTTTGCTTTATTTTTCTAGTTTTGAACTCACTTATCTCAGAAAGTATATCACTTACGACATTTCATCACTGAATACTTTTTGATCTTAATCATTTAGTCTATCGATTGACACATGTTTCATCACTGGCCGCCGAATCGAGCTTTTTTTCAAAATGGCGGACTTGTAGGTGTGCCAATTAGGTTCGATGCCCTTTCATGTGATCTAATGCTTATTTCATATTATAATGTTATAATTCATTAATTTGCTCGAATAACATTTACTGCAATGATGTTGTATGTATAGTTTACTGTAACGTTTACCTCATATAAATTTTATATAGTATAATGCTCTTTTTATATAACGTTCATTTGACTTAATTTTCATTTAATATAATTTTCAAATACATAATCTGATCTTCAAACGTTACACACCCTTAAAAGGTCTACAGCATGCGGCAAACAGCAAGAAGCATTCCGCATGCAGCAAGCAAGCAGCAGACATGGCTTCTGAGTTCTGTCACGGCTCCGGCGCTGCGGGGCTCTGGCGGTCCCACGCGATCTTATCGTCGCAGATGCTATTAACGCTCACCACCGCAGCTTCGGCTTGCTGGCCGGCTTTGCCCTTTATGACTGAGACTGTGTTTCACTCACACTTTATATGGGTTGATACTTCAAGAGTTCACTATCCTCAATTTTCCTCTTCTTTCCCTCTTCTAAAAACTTCAGCAAAACCAATGAATTTGGTTGTAAAAGAGGGCTGCCCTTGGATAAATCTTTTGCTGTCATATATTTAACTCGAAATTTGGCATACCTATTAAGGACCAATGACAATTCAATATTTAAAGAAAAAAAAGAAAGAAAGAAAGAAACCTAATTACCCGCTTTATATTAGCTTTAAACGGTCAGTTTTCTTTCAAACTTCGTATACTTATCGAGGATCGATGACAATTCAATATTTAAAGAAAAAAAGAAAGAAAGAAAGAAAAAAACCTAAATTTCATTTCAAAAAATCAAACTAAAAATGAAAAAATAAATAATAGTTAAAAAAATAAAAAAAACACGCTTTTATAGAAAATTAACTAAAAAAATTAGAAAATAAAATTGAATTAAGAATCGTGTAATTGTAATGAAAGCGTGGGGTGCATTGTGTCAATGAGTAGAAGGGATAATATCTTTAAAAGCACCCCACGCTTTTTTTTTAGTTGGATTTTCTATAAAAGCGTGTTTTGTAGTTTTTTTTTTACTATTATTTATTTAATCTTTACCTATAGTACATACCAATTATTCGATTTTGAAATGTGACGTCACGAAATTAGGACCCCCTCCCACTCCTTGTCACACAATGTCACACTACATTGACCCCTCCTCATCCTCACCCCTAACGTGTGACGTAATCTATCAATGGCCCCTAATTAATCAGTATTGCCATACAAAAAATAATAATTTTCATACAAATGTATGATCTTTCTATGCATAATTTCAAGCTTTAGCCTGCTTTTGATGTCATTTAAATGTACAGAACTATCACAGTTTATATATTATTACATCCAGTATTCGCTCTTCATACAAACGGTCGGAACGCGCGTCATACCTACGCACATCGGAATAAGGCTAGTAAAAGGAAGAAACTGCGGCCGCCGTGTGGCGATTGGCGATCGAGCGGAGTTTGTACCACGGTCGGTAACTCGGTACAAATAACTAACTCTTCACTATTTTTATGTACCTACCTACAAGTACGTATTGCAATAAGTACCTAAATTGTTTATTTTTCATAAGTCCACCGAGTAAAATGCCTAGATTGATAAATAAGGGGCTAAAAAAAAATCAAATGGTTGATTATTATTACTTTTGCCGTATTGGGGCGGCTTAGAATACCAACCCCAATCTCACGCCAGATGGGTGTCGTAAAAGGCGACTAAATCCGGCCCGCTGGTGGTAGGGCCCCTCGAGGGATTATATTGGTAATATTGATTTTAATTGTTAATTAATACCATTATTACTATTATTATTTCTCCATGGGGTTCGACTGGATAGGGATACCACCTTTGAGCATGATGAGTCAGCCGCCAAACGACTCGTGTTCCGGCTGGGGGCTTGAGAGCCAGTTCTTTCTTTCTTTTTCTTCTCTCTTTCTTGGCCGGCAACACATCAGTGATGCCTTTGGTGTTGCTGGTGTCCATGGGCGACGATATCCACTTACCACCAGGTGGATCGTCAGCTCGTTTGCCGCCTATTTCCATAAAAAAAATATTAAGCAACGTTTGCAGAAGTTGGCGACCTCCATCATGGTACTTTACTGTACCTCCATATTGTAGGTATTACTCAAATACAATATAAATACAAAACTACAAAGAAACTCAAGTCGTTTGATAAAATTAAAATACTGTCGGCGGGCAGCCTTATCGCGCGGCTACTTCCGCGCGGCCGTAGGCAAGTTTTTCGAGAATAGGGCCGAGTCACGTTACTGGATATCTCCTTATACTGTGGAACTATTGTTGGATGAGGTGGATCTTATAGATACACTTTGGCGGAAATAAATGTCAGTATTGCCATACAAAAAATAATTTTCATACAGTTATATCCTTGTATGTACATTTTTAGGCTCTTTTCTCTATTTGATGTCACTATAATGTATGGGGCGATTGTAGGACAGATCGTACACATTAATGGAAAAAAAGTGTTACCCTACAAACAATAATTATTTTCATGAGGCAAAATCAACGGCTTCCTGGCTATTGATTTTTCAAAAATCTAATTATGCATTTTTGGTTTTCGTGAAAATCGGCTCCGAGACTCCTTTGCCCACTTTTCGCTATTCCTCATAGTTTTGAATTTATCCATCCACGCCCACTTGAAAAATTCACCCTGTATACTCTTCTGGCAGATACTTGTAACCGCTAGAATCTTCTAGCTGTTTATATATACTTTTTAAAAACTGAAAGAATGTTCCCTGAAAATTTGAACCATGTGGGAGCAGGTTATGAATTGCACACCCGATGACAACTTTGCTTTGTTCTGGCACATACTTGCAACCCTCAAAATGGGTTGGCATTTTTTTTTACACTTAAGCATAATTAAATTACAACCTATTAAAATTATAGCCTTGTGGGAGAAGGTTAAAAAAGAATATTTTTTGCATTTTCAAAAAATTAAGGGCGACGCAACCGCGAGATGCCTGCCAGAATGGTACTTTCTTATTTGACTGATAATAAAACATCGTAAAAAAAATTCGAGCTCTGTGGGAAACGGATTAGTCAGATGGTTCAGTAGCTCTTATACATATTGCTGCATATTGGCTGTGTTAGAGTTAGAGCAAAAAAATTCTTGATCTTGACGTACCTATCGGGAGTAAAGCACAACTTCAACCGCTTCGCGGTATAAGGCGTGCAATATTTAAAAAAAAAGTTTACTTTACAAAAAGATATGAAATCCGAACAAAAACAGTTTCACTGTAAAAAAAACAGGACAAGTACACTTCAAAAGATAGTTACAAAAATGATAATTAAGTTCTTACAAAAAGTTATGAAATCAAAAAACTCAAGTACATATCCGTTTTAGATTAGAAAAAAAAATTGCTGGTAAAAGTAAAAAAAATGGTGTACTTGGTGTGCATAATACTTTATAGTGTGCGCTTATTTCAAAATAATCTTAAATTAAAATTAAAAAAAACCGTCAGTTTTATTTACACTAAACATAGATAAGAACACTCGATTTACGGCCGGTCTCAATAATGTACAAACAGATGGAAGACTGTGGATAGGACTACCATTAGTATGTTATCTGTCATACTTGTAAATTTTTGCGTCTGAAAAATTGACAAATATGACAGATAACATACTAATGGTAGCCCTATCCACAGTCTTCCATCTGTTAGTACATTATTGAGACCGGCCGTAAGTCACCTTTCAGACAAAGAGGACGAGATCAAAATCGGTTCATCCGTTTGGGACATACAGATACACAGACAAACAGATACACCGATACACAGACACGCCAAACTTGTAACATCCCTCTTTTTTCGTCGGAGGTTAAAAAGTTTAAAAAAATATCTTCCAAATTCAGTGGCGTGTGGTACAGCCATACAAGCCGAAAAGCCCAGCTTACTATCATTGCTTTACTATTTCGCTCTGCAGCTGTTAAATATTAAACCTATGGAATGGAATCTGTGTTGTCGGGCCAAAGATCCCGAGATCCTGGGTTGTACGACACAGCTGGGCTTGCCTTGTTCTGACGGCCTAGGCTTCCAATGTCAAGTCAGATCGAAAATCATAATTATGCACACCAAGTACACCATTTTTTTTACTTTTACCAGCAATTTTTTTTTCTAATCTAAAACGGATATGTACTTGAGTTTTTTGATTTCATAACTTTTTGTAAGAACTTAATTATCATTTTTGTAACTATCTTTTGAAGTGTACTTGTCCTGTTTTTTTTACAGTGAAACTGTTTTTGTTCGGATATTCTATTACCATAATCGATTACATGGATCGAAATATTGATATATCCAACATCGTGAGTACATACAGTATACGAGTTACAGTAAAAAATTTCAATGAGGTAAACTAATTTTCTGTGGGGTACAATAATTTTCAGCAGGGTACAATAATTTTAAGTGAGGTAAAATAATTTTCAGTGGGGTACAATAATTTTCAGTTGGGTACGATCATTTTCTGTGGGGTACAATAATTTTCAGTGGGGTACGATAATTTTCAGTGGGGTACGATAATTTTCAGTGGGGTACGATAATTTTCAGTCGGGTACGATCATTTTCAGTGGGCTACAATCATTTCTCGCTTCAACGAATTCCAATTCAGTGGGGTACGATCATTTTCAGTGGGGTACAATCATTTCTCGCTTCAACGAATTCCAAAAACTCCTGCAATAAATAACAATAACATTACACACACCACCAAGTACAGCCGTTGCAACAGACTGTAACTGATAAGCAACAGGCAGACACGGGCTGGGCCGCGATAGTGTCAAATGCAGAAACGAACCCGCAGTTTGTACGCTAAACGGTATTGCACCAGTTCTCATAGCATTCAACATGTTGTACCGTTGTAAGCCTGGGTTGTAAGTCTTGTGTTACTCTCTACAGTTGTATTCTTGTCAATAAAGACGATCATTTTGCGTTACATACCTATACATACATACTATCTACCCGCGACTTTTTCCGCGTTTTTCGAGATACATGTAATAGGCATGATGACAGATTTTGAAATACTGTTCTATATTGTTGGGAAATATATTATATTTACAACGTATATCATATTTTCGCAAAAAAAAATAAGGTTTAGTATAAAATAAATACATTTTTTATAAGTTTCAAATTCGCAGCAAAACGTTTTAATATGTCATGGCATCGCTTGTGACGTCTTCAGGAAAATAATAAACAAGACGTCATTATCAGTTTGGTGATATTAATTTCTTTTAAGAAGTGTGACGTAATTCGCGCTAATTGAGACTGATTGGCGTTCAAGCTAACATGGCGGCTTGACGTATTTTGTAGTTTTATTTTATCAAAAATATTGTTAATCTTGCTCATAATCTATTAATAGGGTTTCATTAAATAAATACATAATTTTAGTGATTTTTACTTACTGTCATCATGCCTATTAAGCAGCCAATATCTTATTCCAGATCATGGTATATGTACCTGTGTGCTAAATTTCATTAAACTCCGTTTAGTAGTTTTTGCGTCAAACATTCAAGGTCGATGCATACGTAACGTGGACGGGACGGGGACGGGACGGGGACTGGACGGGACGTGAAGTTTTGGAAACATCGTTTCATAGAAAATGTAAACGATAGCGCATACGCCACGGACGCACGCACGGGACGGGAACGTGGCACGCACGTATATTTATGCCCCGTCCACGTCCCGTCCCCGTCCCGTCCACGTTACGTTTGCATCGACCTTAACAAACTTTTACATTTCTAATATTTCATATTACTACGAAGCTTCACAATGATTTGCGTTACGAAGAGAACAAACTGATGAATTCGTTTTGTATGAAATATACTTTTTATTGAGTCATAAATATGTGGTACTGTTAATTTATAATGGATCAGTTACCCCTTCCATGTTTTATTAAAATTAAACAGTTTCACTATTATGTTTCGGAAGATACTCAAAAACAATTTCCGCTTATCTGTTTCGGATAAGACATTGAGTCAGTCCCGCAATAAGAAATATTGTAGATATCAGTAGTTATAACTTTCGAGTTGGTTATTCAGTAAATATTCAAACAATCGCTGCTAGAAGCGGGGTAATAATTAATTTCTAGGATATTTATTTTATTTATTTATTTATTTAACCTTTATTGACCACAAAACACGGTACAAATGGCGAGCTTAATGCTTAAATGCATTCTCTACCAGCTAACCATTAGGCCAAACAGATATGCACGAAGAGCGGTATTAACTATTGATAGTAAATTAAAGCATAAGGCAACAAAAAAGATCTGTAGATAGTGTTCAATCAGTTGTGATATCAAGGTAAAATAAAATTTTGTTAACAATAATACAATTATCGACATGCTTCTCCTACACAAAAATGGGCCTTGATAATCGAAAAACAACTTTATAGACACTTACAGACCATCAGCCCTAAAAAATAATGTACCAGTAACCCTACACTGCTTCTATCGTTAGGGATTCACGAACGACGCATTAGTAAGGCAGTACGGCCCAATAACAGTCTAACGGTATTAACGTTTTGTGCGGGGCGCGTGACTAAATGACTATTAAGCGTCTGAGCTACAAGTATGATCCGAGCGTGAAGCCTAAGCGATTTCAACGTACTGAGAGTACTTTATTGTACCGATTGTACCTAGATGAACATTACTGTTCCTATAACGAAGTTACAGTGCCACCAACTTATCTGTGAATTGGAGGAGGGCGCTGTCGGACGCACTGGACCAATCATTGGACGCAATTCGAGACGTAGTAAATATCAAATGAATGAACACAAAGAACTTATGAATGGCGAGGCATTAGTTCCAATTTTCGCCATTTCACAGATAACTTGGTAGCACCGTAGGATATAATTTTGGAAATGAAACTTCTATATAGACGGGGTATTAGGAGATTTCTGTCACGAAAAAGCGTTACCGCGACGTGACGTAGACGATATGTCGCTTGGAAATATTTAAAGTAAATCTATACTAATATTATAAAGAGAATAAACGAATAAACTCAAAAACTACTGAACCAATTTTAAAAATTCACCATTAGAATGCTACATTATCCCTGAGTAACATCGGCTATATTTATTTCTAGAAAAAATTAGGGATCTTTGCTAAAACACCAGTAACGTGAACCAAGGTGTGAAACAATTTTCTTAAAAATTTACTTAAAAACTTAAAAAAGAGATTTGTTTCACGGCAGAAATAGGTGGCGGTAGTACCTAAGCCAAATTACAATTTCGATAAATGGGCCAGCGGTATTTTATTTACGTGACGTTCAAATAGAAAAGGAGAAAGAATTACAAACTAAGAGGCGAAAAGAGATGCAACACAATCGGATATTTTTAACCGACTTCAAAAAAGGAGGAGGTATTCAATTCGACTGTATTTTTTTATGTTTGTTACCTCAGAACTTTCGACTGGATGAACCGATTTTGATGATTCTTTTTTTATTGAAAGCTGGTGCTTGTCATGTGTTCCATTTAAAGAGCTCTGACGAGTTATTTTGAAGTCGGTTATTTTTTTCTTGGTAAAATTCAGATTATATCGGTTAGATTAATCAATACCAGCTTTTTCGTTACAATAATTACGTAAGACCTCAAGCCGCCAGACAGGTGTCTGGCGTAGAAACAAATTAATATCGAGCGTACCCCCAACCCTGCAACGCTAATGGTGCGCCCGGAACAAGTTAGCTATTAGACCCCCACATTCATTCCCCTCACGTTCGGGATAACCCGTCCATCGCCGATTCAGATGAATTAATTTTCTTCGTTATTACGTCGTATTTCTCGGTGTGCCACTTTCGTAGTCTCCTTCGCAGAGACAGGCTAATGAATGACAGATAAAAATACTTTCGTGTCTGTTCAGTTAGATTTAAGCGACGGAAATAAGACGGGAGAGAGATTCATTTGTTTCATTTGCACGAATGTTCAGGTGTAGATAGGAATTACTATTAATGGATTATCATATTCGGTTTCACTATCACGTAAGTGAAAACAATTTCACTATATTACTTGCTTATTAATAGAGACATCAACAATATTTTTGTCAATTTTTTTACGTGCATAATGCGTACATTAGAGGCATACCAATCAAACTTTTTAATCACTTTAAATGGTTTTGTGGAAAAACTAAGTACTAAAATATATAATGTTATACAGCCTATAGCCTTCCTTAATACATGGACTACCAAATACAAAAATATTTTCCAGTTCGAACCAGTAGTTCCTGAGACTATCGCGTTCAACCAAACAAATTCTTCAGCTTTATAATATTAGTATAGATTTGTGCTATTACATCTGTGGCCAGTCCGACATCTGAAGTATTTTCAGCGTACGGATTCCAAAATCGAAAACCTAGCCTTAGTTTAGTTTTTATTGCGTCCCGTTTATTATGGCTCGATAAATCAATGGACATTGAAAGCCAATGGAGGAAAATAATAAAATACTTTAAATATACATGAATAAATAATACACCAAATACAGAAATTACTGTACTAAAGTAAAATAGGTAAAAAAAAGTAACAAGGAGTTTAGGTTTTAAAAGTAATCTCGTCCAGACGATCTTTGGAACACCGATACAGTTTTATTCCTACCGATTTACCCGTTTGCAGCATTCCAGGAGAACCGTACAAAGGCTCTACCTGTAATTCAATATTATCGGCTTTGGAGCGTATGCTTCTATTTGCTATTGAGTGTAGCACCTGTTTCAGCAATTTGAGCCTTACTGGTTTAACATAAGAGCTATTTCTACTACGATCGGTATTCCCGATGGTATCTGTCGGCATCCGGCGACGTAGAACTGAATGGCTGTCACACAGAGCAGCGGGACACAGTTGCGAAGCGATTGTTTCGCGCGACACAGATGAATAATGTAAGTAGATTAGCAATACAAAAGAAATAAAACGAAACGTACGAGTACCATTCCAGTATTCAGTAGCATATATCTATGCTAGAGTCTCTATTTCAGGAATATGTTACGATATTTTTTGCAGAGGTATTTTTTTTAAAAAGCGCATAAACTACGCTAAAGGATTGACTGTTTTTCCGGTGGCACAGCAGACCCCTCTTTCCCACTAGACACTCTGGGAAAGTGCCCAGGGCCCCGTGATCGATAGGGGCCCCCTAGTTCCTGCCAGATCACTAAACGATAACCGATATAAATATTTATTACCGAAAAAGTTTTTTAATTCGAATAAATCGAACCTAAATTACTACAATACCAATTTGTTGATTACAATACCAATTTACTTATTAGCTTTTGCATAAATCTAGAGGCTTGCTTATCTAATTTTTATTTTATTCTAACAAAATAGTGTTCTGTCAAAGTCATAGGGGCCCCATTATCCTAATATGCCCAGGGCCTCTAATAGGTTAAGAAGGCCTTGTGGCAGAGACGTATACAAAATTTATCCTCTAAATAGGGTACAATTTATTTACCCCGGTTGTATTATCTCCTGGGATAGTAATTTCATCACATCACGTCATTTCGATACCAATAAACGACATAAAACAGCACACCTCTCCTAACCACATTCACGTAAAAGCTTTTAAAACTGGGTTAATACTATATTTTTCTTACACCCAGAGTCTAAAATCTTCAACGAAAACGGTGCCATAAAAACACACCGAAGGGCAATAAGCAATAAGGGAGTGTGAAAATAAAACCGTTTCAATTGTGACTCCGTCGTCCTTGACGGCGGTCGGGAGAGAAATTAATAAAGAATTCAGCGCACCAGCCTACCGAATAAAAACCCGAATCGTATACCAGACTAGAACGTTGAATACTTTATAAGCGCCAGTCCATCTGCACAGAGACATTTGTATATTTCACAAGCCATTTTATAAGTCACACACTTTTTATTAGTTGTGGTTCAATTAAATCGAGGTTCAAGGTGAGTCATAACATAGGGGTGGACTGATTTTATTTTAATAAAATTAAGCGTTTCATTTCCTTTTTGCTACAAATTATTTACGTTTCAAAAATATAATCATGTCTTTACGTACGTATCATAAACAGAGCCATAACTGAAAAAGAACGACAATGTGTATTCAATTATCACAGTCAATTATCGCCACTGGACTATAGTAAAAAAACTGTGTCTATTCTTCCGAGCGACCAGCTCAAACAAGTTGATCATTACTCTGCAAACCGGCGTGGGGCAGCGGGCCGACAAATTGTCTCCCCTGCGCGCTCGACGAGATAATCATAAATATTGTTCGATAATTATAAAACAACTAGCTGTTGCCCGCAGCTTCGCATGCGGAAATTATGCTTATCATATATTTTGTACCCCTTGCAGAAGAAAATTTAAAAACAGGTTAATTTAAAGTACTTATATTTAGGAATTTATATATTGAAACGTACGATATAATCACAAATCATTCCTCCGGGAACGAATTTAAAAAAATATACATTAAAAGATAATATTAGTTTTTTATTTTTCATGAAAAATTTAGAAAAACTCGAAAACATGTATTTCATCAATTAAATGAGGAATGTTTGTTGCAAATTCAAAGAAAATCGTTAATATTTCAAAATATTCCACACTAAGTTTCATCTTGTTTCCGGTGAAAACTTTTAATTTTATCGGGACGAAAAGTTTTTTAAAATGTGATCCAAAGTTTGAGGAACAACATAACTAATTTCCGTCGAAATCAGTTCAAGGGTTTTCATGTAATGCCCGAACAGACAAACAGAGACTAATTTTAAAAACAAATTTTTTGGTGTTCTAACACGTTATTGACGTGCCCCTATTTAATGTACAGAAAAACTGGCTCTTCAGTGTCATTAGAAAAAAAAACAAAAAGGTTCCGTTATTTCCATCCATCCAGGAGTTACATATCTTGTCTCCAAGTAACACCACCAGATGGATCAATGATGAACTGGTTTTACGATGCAGCACAAATATCTTAAAAAACGGTTCTGTTGTTTCCATCCGGACACTTACACTCCCTCTCCCTCTCCCGCTCCCACTCCCTCTCCCATTCAAACTATCTCTCTCTCTCTCCCTCTCCCTCTCCCACTCCCTGTCCCTTTCCTTCGCCCGTTCACGGTCCCTCTCCCGCTTCCTCTCCCTCTCCCGCTTCCTATCCCTCTCCCGCTTCCAGTTCCTCTCTCGCACTCGGTCCCTCTCCCGCTTTCTGTCCCGCTCCCTCTCCCGCTCCCTGTCCCTCTCCCTCTCCTTCTCCCGCTCCCGGGCCCTCTCCCGTTTCCTGTCCCTCTCCATCTCTCGCTCCTCGGCCCTCTCCCACTTCCTGTCCCTCTCCCTCTCTCTCCCTCTCCCTCTCCCTGTTCCTCTCCCGTTCCCAGTCCCTTTCTCGCTTCCTGTCCCTCTCCCCTCCCCCTACCGTCCGTAAAGTCCTCTACAAAAATTTTTTGTTTCTCACTATAAGCTTACATATTAATTTTCATATTTCTGAGTTTGTAAATGACAAAGTTCTAGAAAAACTTGCAACCTCTTTATTTACCTCTTAGGGGATGAAATTCCAAAAAACCTGTTACAGTTAATTTTTGATTTATTTTCACATTTCTGAGTATCGAACTTTATAGCTCTAAAAATGACGAAGTTGATTTGTATGTAAATGACTTCTAACCCCTATTTTTAGGGGATGAATTTCGAGAAAACAGTAATACAGTTATTTTTTGTGTCTAACTATAAGCTTATATATACAAATTTTCACCCTTCTTACTTCAAAATTGACGAAGTTCCTATACTAACTTCCACAATCTTATACAACCCTTTAGGGGTTGATTTTCCAAAAAAAAACACATAACCCTTAAATTTTGTTTCTAATTTTGAACTACTATATAAATTTTCATGTTTTTAACTTCAAAAATGACAAAGTTGCGTACTAAGTTAAATTGAAGAAATTAACCCTCTAAGGGATGATTTTCCAAAAAAATGTGTTGAAGTTAACTTTTGTTTATTACTATAAACATACATAAAAAAATTCATACTTATAACTCTAAAACTGACGAAGCTGATTTACATGTAAAAGACTTCCAACCCCTATTTTTAGGGGATCAATTTCGAGAAAACAGTGATACAGTTATTTTTTGTGTCTAACTATAAGCTTATATATAAATTTTCACCCTTCTAACTTCAAAACTGACGAAGTTCCCATACAAACTTGTACAACCTTATTCGACCCTTTAGGGGTTGATTTTCCAAAAAAACACATAACCCTTAAATTTTGTTTCTAATTTTGAACTAATATATAAATTTTCATGTTTTTAACTTCAAAAATGACGAAGTTGCGTACTAAGTTAAATTGAAGAAATTAACCCTTTAAGGGATGATTTTCCAAAAAAATGTGTTAAAGTTAACTTTTGTTTATTACTATAAACTAACATAAAAAATTTCATATTTATAACTCTAAAACTGACGAAGTTGGTTTGTATGAAAATGACTTCTAACCCTTATTTGTACCCCTTAGGGGATGAATTTCCAAAAATCCGTTCTTAGTAGACGTCTCCTTAGCAGGAACTATCTACCTACCAAATTTCATCTTAATCGGTTCGGCAGTTTCTGAGATTTTTTGTTTAATCAGCGGTGTGTCGCTTTTCAATTTTATATATATAGATACTTAATGAACTTAAAAGTTTTATCTGCAATTTCAAATCATTTGGGAAATCTAAGGAATTCTATTCCTTTCTGTTAAGGAGGACAGATGAGTGACTAGTGAGTGAGGGAGTGAGTGACACAATTGGTTAAGCGTTTCATGCTAGAGAGCGAACGAATGGCCATTGTTAGATACCAATTTTTGAGCCATGTCGATGGCCATTGGGTGATACTCGTATAATGTATCCGAAATTCGGGTTCGGCATTAACTCCATTATCAATTGCACTGATGTAAAAATATCGTGTAAGTTAAGGTCCAAGCACCTAATTTTGTTAATTTTCAGTGTATTCCTTATGTTTCTATGTGTGAATTAAACCTGATAAAACTTAAAATATCAAATGCCAATATAGCCACCGAAAAGCTTCACGTAAAAAGAAAATCCATGCAAAGAGAGTTTTCTTCGTTAATATTTGCTTTTCTTTTCACTACGGAATATAGCGAGGGAATTCTAAAAA
Source organism: Thymelicus acteon (assembly GCA_951805285.1). Lineage (NCBI taxonomy): Eukaryota > Metazoa > Arthropoda > Insecta > Lepidoptera > Hesperiidae > Thymelicus > Thymelicus acteon. The sequence continues at coordinate 3,489,196 of OX638226.1, read as the reverse complement.
TATACCACGATGCATGTCACGTTATCTGAGGGTAAGACATTTTATATTAAATTTCTTGTGAGAAAATCTTGGTGCAAAATTGGAAATGGCGATACACATCTAAACGCACTACTCCTGGAACCCAATGTTACGTGCCGAGACTCTCCATTTGCTAAGCGTGTTAAGAAGCTTATTACTGACCCTAAGCTGATAGAGTCCAATCTACGAAGCCTCGAGCACAGACGCAGAGTTGCCAGCATCTCAGTATTCTATAGGATACATTTTGGAGTGTGTACATGAATTGGAACATGACTTAATTCCCCCCTCTATTTTCCACCATCGACATCCAGACGCACGGCGAGTATTCATCCCTTCGTTGTCAACATCCCCCGGTGCGGACGTCGCGCTTTGCTTCGTCTTTTGTTATACGTACCGCGAAGGACTGGAATAAATTGCCCCCGTGGGTCTGACTAAACTACTAAATTGTCCGTTTACACTAATTTACTTGAAATTTAGTTAAAATTTAGCTAACTACTTAATACGTGTAAACCGAACATTAGGGTTACCCATATTCAATGGTACCTAACCGTATTCGGTTACTGACTAAGGCCGCCCGCACTTTGGACACGTTTTCGTACGAATTTTACTCGTAAGTACACGTACGAACACGCACGAACGATCCCGACATTCTAAGTACTATGGGAGCGCGCAGACTGGGCGCGAGTTAGTCGTGCGTATTCGTACGTGTACATCCAACGTCCGAAAACAATCCGAACATGTTGGGATTTTGAAACGCATTCGTACGTCAAAACTTAAAAAATGGATTTAGAAAAATTCATTAACATGGTTTACGGACATAAATGTTTGTGGAACCACAGTGATTCATTCATAGTGATGAAATTCACCAAAATCGTGTCTTTTTAAATATATTTCACGCACCTTCGCATATTCGGTTCTACGATAGCGACGACGCCACCGCAGTCTCCGAGTTATAAGAGAATTATCGTAAAGATACAGATTATTCATCGTACTTCAACCAAAGAAGACTTCACAAATACGATGTCACTAGAACACTAACTATTTTACGAAGAAAAACGTATTCAGTGCGCGCACTCAATTCATACGACCACGATCGTACGTATACGTACGATATGAATTCGTGTCCAAAGTGCGCGCGGCCTAATGTCTATAATTTTATTGTAATTCGGTTGATGTATTCGTTTGCAGAACCGAAAGCCTTTTCTGTCCACGTAGACGTCGTACGCACGTTATCGGCATCGTCAGACACCGTGGATTTCGTACTTTTAAGGGTTCCGTACCCAAAGGGTAAAAACGGGACCCTATTACTAAGGTTCCACTGTCCGTCTGTCTGTCTGTCTGTCACCAGTCCCTATCTCATGAACGGTGATAGCTAGACAATTGAAATTTTCACAGATGATGTAATTGTTGCCGCTATAACAACAAATACTAAAAACCGAATACAATAAATATTTTATTCACCCCAATTTTATAACACTCAAACAAACGATATTGAATTATACACCCGATACTTAAATATCTCTAAAAGCTCTAATGAAATAAAATTCGAACCTCCCGTCTTTTATTCGACGCCGCGAGCGAGAATTGAAATTTCGCGAAAATTTTCCCATTTTTCTAATGATAAATGCGAAGTTACGGGAATAGCATACAGAGGCGCGAATAATAGGGAATTGTATAGAACACCGCGAGAATATTTGCGCAAATGGCTTACGGACTTATCGTCCTAATGCTGTCGCTAATGTACAGAACATTATTCGTACGTAATGAAATTGAGTTAATGTGCCATCAATGTAATGTAGTCGTCTAACTGATTACGTGCTTGTATCAACAGATAATACACATTGTAAATGAATAGATATATTTAGTTTTAGCCGAATACGACGAAGCCAAAAGAAACTGTATGAGTTCACAATGTTCACATGTTCACGCATAACTTCTTAACTACTTATCATAATTCGACAAATGAGGCACCTATTGCAAGAAGCTCTTGATCGTGCGTTGGTTTTACACACCTACCACCCTACCACCTGCCACATATATGGCACCCCTAGAGGACATAATGCCATTAATAAAAAAATTGCCGTCTACTTTTCGGGCTACGATTATAATGTTGATCCCTAGTCTATCGGAAAAATGTTGATCCCTAGTCTATCGGAAATAAAGCTACGGATAAAACTTTAAAGTCGATGAGAAAAGTAGTTGGAAAATTATTCAAGTTTAGAAACAAATTTTATCGCACTACATCCTTGGAACGAATCGCTTATTGAGACGAGATGTAATTAAAAGTCGATTGACAATGTTTAAGTCGAATTTTTTACTATCATATTGAAAGTCATCAAAATATCAGAGGACGTGGCTTATCAAACTATAATCCGTTTTGTTTTCGGATCTTTCACAACATTACGAATAACTCAATCATTTTACGTTCAATTGTGAACGTTAAAATTGATCCACCATATTTATTACATTAAACAATCTTAAATGAAATGATACAGATCGTTTGTTTTTATGGAAATAGCCGGCAAACGAGCTGACGATCCACCTGATAGTAAGTGGCTATCGTCGTCCATGGACATCAGCAACACCAAAGGCATCACTGATGCGTTGCCGGCCGAGAAAGAGGGAAGAAAAAGAAAGAAAGAACTAGCAATTGAAACTTGAGCGTCCACGTGAATGTAAAAATTGTTATCACCTCTGTGAACGTTCTGATAATTTTAGATATTGTTGAGAACGGCGGATATAATAAAATCATTACGAAAATAATATTATTGAGCTTCATTATTCATGCGAGCGCGATGCGGTCACTGGCCGGCTGCCAGGCGCATCGTATCATAAGTTTCTTGTATTTTCATCGGATCGACACTCGAATGGTTATTGGCTTTATAATACTATTTTTAATGAAATGGTCGTAATTATGAATGCATCGGTGCTAATGGGTCGTGTGCAGATGTGTAGCATCAGAACGAGTTCGTAACCGCAGTACCTTTAATAAAAATGTATTCATTATCTTTAATGTACGTCGTGTTGATAGAACGTTTTTTCAAATAAGTGTTTTTGAGAAAATATTTAGTTTACTGACTTAATATTCACAGTGAAAATTATTAAGATAGTAAGTACTTACCACATCAATTGCCATCAGCTGGTTAAAAATCGTGCACACCCGCTTCCTTGTTGGCGAACGCATCGAAGAATTTCGCCTATTCCATGTACGATGCCTGACAATCCTACTAATAAATTAATAAGTTTGTATAGATGTTTGTTACTCTACCACACAAAAACTGAACGGATTTGAAACGAGTAACCGCCCTCACTTTGCTTGGTTTTCTTATTTTTTACACCTTGGGTTACATTATGGGAGTTTTATTCCCAACAGTGAAAGAATTTTTCAAATCGGTTCAGCAGTTTCGGAGCTTATTCAATGCAAACAAACAAATCTTTCCTATTAGTAGGTATATCTTTTACGAGTAATCGCCCTCGCTTTGCTTCGGTTTTCTTATTTTTTTACACCTTGGGTTACATTATTGTAGTTTTATTAAGGATCCCTAATTTTTTTGAAAATATAATATAGCCTATGTTACTCGGGGATAGTGTAGCTTCCCAACAGTGAAATAATTTTTTAAATCGGTTCAGTAGTTTCGGAGCCTATTCAATGCAAACAAAAAATCAAATCTTTCCTCTTTATATATTAGTATAGATATAAAATTCTCGTGTCACGGTGTTAGAAGTTGAACTCCTCCGAATCGGCTCGACCGAATTTTGTGAATCTTTGCGTGCATATCGGCTAGGGTTGAGAATCGGACATCTATTTTTCATCCCCCTACCCATAAATTTTTTTTGGCAGAACAACGTTTGCCCGGTCAGCTAGTCTAATATATAAAATTCTCGTGTCACGGTGTTAGAAGTTGAACTCCTCCGAAACGGCTCGACCGATTTTCGTGAATCTTTGCGTGCATATCGGCTAGGGTTGAGAATCAGACAACATCTATTTTTCATCCCCCTACCCCTAAAAATTTTTTGGCAAAACAACGTTTGCCCGGTCAGCTAGTCTAATATATTAAATTCTCGTGTCACGGTGTTAGAAGTTGAACTCCTCCGAAATGGCTCGACCGATTTTCGTGAATCTTTGCGTGCATATCGGCTAGGGTGGAGATTCGGACAACATCTATTTTGCATTAAGGGTAGTCCACCCCTAAATTTTTGGCAGAACAACGTTTGCCCGGTCAGCTAGTATTAGATTTTGCACACAGGTACACCATGATCTCATAAGATTTAAGGTACTTATTATACCAGCAAACGCGAGCAAACCCACGGGCAGAGTGCTAGTTACTTATATTACTATGGGTAGCAATGAAATCCTAATCCCATATCCCGAAACAGCCCTGTACAAGCGAGTGTAAAATAAAATAAGAAGCGAGATAAAAAATACTATTAATCTTAGTTAAAGTATTTTTCTTGTCAGCAGCCACAATGTTGTTATCTCAGTAATGCGGTGGAACAATTTTTCATGCATAAACCATTATACTTTAAATAAAACGTAACAAAACAGCGTACGGAATAAATCGTGATTTTGCTGAATTCAGTTTTCGTACTATTATAAATGAAAGTTGTTTTATTTTACTTTGTTTTTAACTTCTACTACTTATTATAAGTACTGTTATTATTTTTTCTGTGCTTCTACTCTTACTTTCACTTTACTTTTTTCTTGTTGTCGTACACGGACCTAAAAAAAAGACGGACGTAACCTTGTCTAATCGAGAGTGAAGCATAGCAATGGCCGCCCGCTTACCATGTGTGCGTAATTTTTGATTCGCGATTGAAGCAGTGAAGTGTCAATGTGTGGGTGTGTGTACTTGTACGAATAGAGAGTTTGTATTACTATGGGTGCTTCACTGAATTTGTTGTTGGGATTACGTTCGTCTTTTTTTTAGGTCCGTGTTGTCGTATTAGTATACAAGAAAAAGTTGCATTTTTGTAACCCGTCTCCATGATGTCAATGTAGAATTTTCTTGTCAATAAGTATATTAATCCAATTAAATATGCGTAATCTAAATTTTACTAACAAAAAATAACCGACTTCAAAGTCTCAAAAAATACTTTTCAGATCTCGTTCAAATTTATGTGGGACCACATGACAAGCACCTGCTTTCGATTAAAAAAAGAATCATCGAAATCGGTTGGCGTGATATTGAGTTATTCGTCAATTTGTCGCGCACAACTTAACACAAATTTACCTACTTATGTGGTTTTCTCATGGATGCCATTGTCAGTAGCTCGAGCACGAATATTTGCGAGACAGTATTCGTATGGTTAACGTAAGCAATTTGTTAAATTTGTATGGCATTTTAGTACCATTTACGTACGATAGGGGCGCTTTTGAAAAAATGCCATACAAATTGCTTACGTTAACCATACGAATACTTTCTCGCAAATATTCGTGCTCGAGCTACAGATCTCAATAAAATTTATGTGGGACCACATGACAGCCACCAGCTTTCGATTAAAAAAACAATCATCAAAATCGGTTCGCCCAGTCCAAAGTTCTGAGGTAACAAACATAAAAAAAAATACAGTCGAATTGAGAACCTCCTTTTTTTGAAGTCGGTTAAAAATAAAGCGTTTCATAGAGTCCTCTTATCCCACTTATCCTACAGTTATCTAATGTGAATAAGGGTTCCGATTTTATTTCGGAACCCTAAAAACAACTCATATTAAAAGAACAGCGCAGTGTCCCGGAAACAATATAGCAATTAAATATGACAATGATTTGTTTATTACCTTTACATTAAATCACCGGGAGTCATTACAGTAGGTACTTCACTCGTCATTACCATTCCATGCCAATTTTCATTTCCGTATTCATATCAAAATTTTCCACTAATAAATTAATAATGATTCACTTCTGTGCTCAATATTAACAGTTCATAGTTAAAGGATTAAAATTTTAAGAAAATATAGTTAAGTAGTAGTATAGTTAAGTAGTTAGTAGTACTTACTTTACCAGTACTACTGCTTAACTTAAGCAGCAAGTAAAGCTCCTCGCTATTCCATTACGTCGTTCAAAGTAAATAATGTGGCAGAAGATCTGTGTATAAAAGAAAAATAAAACAACGCAGTTTCCACGAAAACTTACAATTACTTTGTTTAATGGTAATTACTTCGTTCATTATACCTAATATAATGTAATAAATTAATTTTAATGTACTCCTACCTACTGTTTAATATCTTGTTTAATAATTATGTAGCTAGTACATATTTTCAAAATTTTGAATTTCGTTAAGTGAGCCGTTTGTTCTTATGACGAAATAAATACTTTGAGTTTTGAATTTGAGTTCACCGGTCACGTTATTATTGCCAGTGCCAATTCTCTACCGCACTCATATTCAATCTCTCTCGGCATTGCTGGCTCGTCCACTGATACGTTAAAATGATTTATTTTACGGCTCACAAATTACGTATTCGCGCGTAACGTAACAAGTTATGGAGAACGGATAATGTGAGGACGCGTTCGTAATATTACATTTATTGCCTTTTTGCGTTAATGTTGTTTTAATACTAATTGTGTTATGGTCCGCATTGTTTTCGTTTAAAATCACTTTACTATTGTTGGGATATTACGTTATTTTGTCATTTTATTCGCCTAAATGCAGATACGCAGTAATTCAAACGATTTTTCAATAATGCAAACCTGTTACTTTGTACGTTTCTCAATGCTTATTAAGTAATAATAGATATTATTAGATATAAAAGAAATGTGAAAATAAAAGAAATACCTTAACCGCATTTTATAATAAGCTTAATGGAAAACAACAGTGTATAAGAAATAATTTAAATAATGACATATTATAAATTATTATTATACTTAACACACATTACAATGTTCAAAGACTTTTGGCAAACTATAGGCAATAAATTCAGAACGTTAGTTTAGCTTCACAATATTAGATCTAAGAGTTCCGCCGCAAATTTATTTCTCAACAATAATTATTACTACGAAAGCTTATTAAGGTTTTAATGAACAGTTATTAATGATTATTATGTGCAAACGCTAATATTTCCAATCATTGATTACGGTGACGTGTGCTATTTGGATCTTACTGAAGCCCAACTTAACAAGCTGGACCGACTAATAAATAGTGCCGTTCGTTTTGTGTTCTGCGTACGTAAGTATGATCATATTTCCAGCTACCGGGCTAAGCTTAAATGGTTATCGATCCGCGAACGGCGGCAGCTAAGAGCCCTCTGCTCACTTTCCTCTATCCTCTTCGATTCCTCTTGTGCCAGACTATTTAAAGTCAAAATTCCAATTCCTGTGTTCTTCCCATGACCTTCAACTCCGCTCCTCCGAATCTCACCTTTTATCCTTTCCTTTACATCGATCTACCTTTGTCTCCAACTCATTTGCTGTGCAGGTCATTCGCTTTTGGAATGCACTTCCTAAGGAAATAAGAGGGCCCGCTAGTAAATTCGTATTCAAAAAAAGGGTACAGGCTTACCTAATAGAACGTCGCTCTTAACATAATGTCGTCATTTTTATTCGTGTTTTGTCAAGTTTAGTGTACTTGAATTATTCGCATGTATAGCTTATTACATTATTTATGTATATAAATATATATATTATATATTTGTATACATTATATTACATTTATATATATTATATTATATTATGTATACCGTTTTCATATAAAAGTATATTTATATTCTTTTTTTTTATATACCGCTCATCGTGTTTCTCTGTTTGGCCTAATGGTTAGCTGGTAGAGAATGCAATAGCATTAAGCTCGCCATTTGTTCTTCAATATTTCATATTGTGGTCAATAAAGTGTACATAAATAAATAAATAAATTATGTATTATGACCTCGATATTGATGTTGTGTACAGAATGTATTCACGTTGTTTAGTTGAACGCAAACATTTATCTATCATCTAAATATTAACTCTAGTAGGAAATCGAATCCGTTACTCTTCAGCATACTCACTGCCAATTCAGCTACTGGAACGTATTTTCTAGAATAAAATAATATTTTATTCCTGTAAAATAAACTTAATTAAAATTTATTGAATAAAACTGATAGTACAAATCTCGATCATTCAACGAAGAGGCTCGATAAATAAATACAGAATTCAAAAGCCCCGAAGCGACGCAATATTCCTTACAAAACGAAAGATCTGGAATATCGCGGCGTCTATTATTTCCACTCCCTTTGAAAATTTGACATTCGCCTCCCACACAATCGTTGTTAAGCCGGGTGCCGTCAATGAGGATCATTATGTTGAAACAAGGCCGGCTCCAAGCCAAGCGTGGCCCCTAGAGAAATCAGCCCGAAGAAATAATTAGGTGGAAACAAACAAGCGAGCCGAAATATCAATGAGTTCCGTAAATCACCGGGGTCACCATTTATCAGGATTTTGATTCACGCTTCATAAATTTATGATTATGGAATACGTAAGTTTAGATACCTATTTATGACAGGAGCAGCTTGATAGCTTAGTTGTTTAAGCATTAGTCTAACACACAGACCCACTTTATCTGGAGACACGAGTCGAGCCCAGCAGTGGGACAGTTAAGCATCGCGATCGAGCGGCAACACATAGTCAGAACCTTCCAAGTCTATCCTATGTTATACTGGACGACTTGGACAGAGATCCGGGAACAACATTACATCATCACCAAATAAAATTCCATCATCCGGGAACCGATCCTGAAACCTTTCAATGAGCAGACAAACTGTCAACTTGATGAATTTATAATGCTCATCGTTGTGCTGACCCGCTCCAGAATAGTGTCAGTCATTACTCCTTTTGTTGTCCATTCTAGACACTTCAGTATGCTACGAGCACTTCAAGCGCTTAAGAGTAAGATTTAAGCGTCAAGCTGTTTCCTGTGAGTGCAATTTTCTGTAGCATGGAGAGTTGAAATGTACTCGCGTGCGATATATTTTTGTGTCTCGTTTGTTTTCGCCAGTATAGTGTATTGCACAACATTCGAGACCAATTTTATTTTTCGTGTTCCGATGTTGGGCTCATTTTTCTCTCTGACGGGTTCAGAGTATTACAACCTCATTAATTATATGTAGAACTATTACTCTGCCGTCGCGTTACTTTAAAACAGCTATTATTAATTTGAAATTAACATCGGAAAAACCGCATGAAAATCAAACTGTTGGAGTTTAAGATTAATGAAGTTGAAACAACTTGAGAATACATAGGCATTGTTTTATTCCATGTAATATATTACATGTGTCCTATATTTTGTATATAAACGTCATCAGTGACCATTTCGACCTTTACCGCAATGCGAAGGAACGTGGCGGAGATGAGATCGAGTTCCAAGCATCATAAAACAACCGCAAGCTCTCTGTGGTTAAAACATACATACATACAACTGTACCATTGGAACTTATAACTATTATGTCTTATAATATTGAGATTGAGGTGTAACTTGGACTGACAGGCACCCATTTTATTTCTAAAAGGCTAATCTTTGCGGGGTGCAAAGAAATGGTTAGTAAATTGTCTTGCCTGATAAAATATCAGTTGAATGCGACGCTCTAACTAAAGGTTTGCTTTTTTAAACATTTTACTTCGGAAATTCTGAATGATCATGATAATCGGACTACAAGAAATAAGAAGGTTAAGATAGGTTCTCCATGAGTCTAATCAATGCGTATGAAACTTCATACTTCATTATCTAAATAATAATGTATTATGCAACATAATATTATGAGGGTAGAAAACAATATGAAGCACAAGAAAGGTTTTCAGTACAAAAAGAGCATAGCATACGGTCGAGATTGTGACCGCGGGGTGCAAACGACAAACAGGGTTGGCTCGCGTCCAGAATAAATTGAATTGAATGAGTCTGGTTGAAATAAACTGATTTACTCCACGAGTATTTGGATTTGTCTCTAAAACATTTTACGCTGTTTAATTATCAACAGGAAGTTAAACTAAAAGTTTTATCAAAACTCGAATTTTGATTGAAGACAATCAGAGAATAACAGATGAAATAATTTCCATTTAACTTGTAGGTCGTTCCGATGGTTCAAATCGATACTTGAAGTAAAGGCATATCAAATGTATAGGTACTCCCGGATCTTCTAATTCAATAATTAGTATTGACGTACCGAAAACTATCTCACATTACTTGGTATACCTATTAGTTACTTTCTACACTGTTCTTAAGATACTATACAACTACAAAATGAATGAATGGTATTGCGAAGAGGTGGGTGTGCTTAGGCATTTAATTATTCCAAAGAAAATTACTTAAACTTGTAGTAATATTTTTTGTGGTAGACGCCATTACATGAAAAAATGAGAAATTTTAATTCCTATATAGAAAAGTCATCAATGACATGACGTCGATTTTCTTCATTAACAATAGATTGCCAGGAGCTCGAACAAATGGTATCGTCGACAACCCTACAACGTTTCCTTCCGTACAAATGACACAATTCTCGAGATAGAGAACTGCGCCCCAGTTCACGTGGGCCCGCTAGACACACGGCTCGGTCGACAGCAACTAGTGGCCAATGCTGCTTTTCACTTTTGTTTTTGGTTTGTTACTTAACAATTTCGTAAGAGTTGTGGTATCTTATAATTTTTATTTACCCAATCAGACAAAATTAACAAAATAGATTAAAAATTCACAGCGTTAGATAAACATCAAACAAGATTTGTAGAAATCACATTACACACTAATATAGTCCACCATGAAATACGTTGGTTGCTAGTAATACATCATCAAGCGCAGTATGCTGTCAGTTCGTCTATAGTGCAGGGCTTCAAGCAGCACTCGGAGACCACCTGCCGCTTGCTCCTGGCTCCCAGACTCCTGGCGCGGTGAGCTGGCAGCCAGGGGAACGGGTGCTCCTCCACAGACCTCAGTCCGGTCTCCGACCTCTTGATGAGTCCATTCTCACAGAGCATCGCCAGGGCCCTGGACAGTCTCCTGCCGCAGTAGACTTGCGGTTCGTCCTGGTAGCTGACTGCTGCCAACACACCGACCAACACTGTGAGAAGAACAGCTGCGTGTGACTTCATCTTGCTCGCTGCTGTGATAACTTTGCAATGTGATAGAAATGTAAATCTTTACCTTTATATACCACCTGTTCAGAATGACTCCCCCGTGTAGTGTAGGAAGAACGGTGTTACACTTGGGCTTATGACGTCAAATCTCCGCCCAAGTAGGTAGGTAGTAGGTGCAGGTTGCAGTGGGTGGGCAGTCAGTTTTACTCTAACGTTCAAAGCCATAATCAAGCATTAACATTGATGCCTAAATTCAAAACACGATAATTATGCTCAAAAACGTTCTGGCTTAAACTTCAAGCCAGCTTTATAACATAGACACACCTACATTTCGGAGTGTGCTCAGGAATATACAAAAAGTGTGAGAAAAATGTTAGGTAAGAGTCAACTATGATAGAAGTTAAAAATCAATTTACAAAATGAATACAAAACGGCTCAATCGAACACCAGGTATGGGTAAAGTTCTGGGTAGTTTAAATTAATTGAAAATTAATTTAAATTAATTGAAAATTAATCAAGGTTCGCTTGATTAGTGTGGTCATACAGACGTCATAAAAGACTTTCTTAAACAGACAACCGCTTGGCAAATTCGTATTACTTAGTACAATATTATTAATATTCATGAACATATAAATTAATAGCCTTTCTTACAAGAAGAAAAAATTAAAAGACATAAATCCTCGAAGCAGTAATTAAATTAACATCACAAAGGTATGCTACTAAATTATTTCTCCCGCCAGCGCGTAGAGCCTCCGTTATATAAAGTTGTTGTTTAACCAAAATTCAATTTCACCTTAACTAAGTTAACGTAATCAAGGAATAATATTTCTTTATAGCCTAAATTATTTTCAGTAGAATTCGCATTTTAATTGAAAGCACCAACTTCTCTTTTTACTATTCGTGTTCGATCGCAGAATTGGAAATATCCTGATATTTCCAAACATTGTAGTGCTCACGTTTTGTGACACGAACAGTTGAATGATAATAACTTTAAAGTTTTCCTGTAATTAATGTTAAAGTTATGTAGGTATCTTAATATGTCGCAAATATCAATCCCCCAATCTCTCTTTTTTCAACCGTCTTCGTTTTTCTCCCTCTACTCCAAGGTTAACTAGCAGACAATGATTTATAAAATTAAGCCACCTTTGATTCCTTATTCAATATATTCGTTTAGGAGCTAGGATGCTACAGACACCCTCAGACACAAACACACACACACATACAGATATAACACCGCGATTAAAAATACAAATTTTTAGCTTTTTACTGCGTGAGTCAGTCAAACGACTCGTCGTGTTACGGCTGGGGTCTTGAGAGCCAGTTCTTTCTTTTTCTTCTGTGTTTCGTGGACGCCAACGCATCAGTGATACCTCTGGTGTCGCTACTGTCCATGGGGCGATAGCCACTTGCCATCAGGTGGATCATCAGCTCAAGTGCAGGTTGTTGCAGATTATTGTAATATTTTTATGGACAAGCTTCATAGACAAATCGCAGTATAAGCATCGTTTGTAGGACACTTCCTAGACGTGAGAGTCGCGATGAATGAAGTCGTTACGTGAAAGCATCGCTTCCTGCACTCCGAGCACGCTATCTGTGCTTTAGTGCATACGTGACGGACGTAATGTGTCCTTATTGCAGATTTAGGAGTTTATATTGAGAATCACGTTCTCGTTAGCAGTGATATTACCTACAGTTCTTAATCTTCATCATATTGATCGATAGTCAAGCTTTACCTTATGCTCAAAGAAAAAGATTCCGGCAAATTTCGAAGTTATGTTCGTATTAGAAATTAATCATCACATGTGGAAAGGTAAACATCGTGAGGAAATCTGTGCACCGAAGAGTTCGGCGGTAAAGTTTGCCAATCTCTGCTTGACTTCAGATCTTTACTTGAGCGCTTTCTTTCGAATGACATCTTAAGGGGCCACCCATAAATTACGTCACACGAATTTCATGACTTTTTGACCCCTCCCCCTCCTTGTCACAGCTGGTCACTTTTGTGAGACCTCCCCCCTAGTGTGACGTCACATATTATGAAATTTTGCACCTACAAATTATTAAATTAAACCAGCAGTTCCGAAATAAGTTTTATTTCCATTAATTGTTTTATAATATTTACCTATACATACCAATTATTCGAGTTTGAAATGTGACGTCATGAAATTTAAGACCCCTCCCACCCCTTGTCACACAATGTCACATTACATCGACCCTCTCCCCCCTAACGTGTGACGTAATTTATGGATGGCCCCTAAGGTTATCTAAGCCATCCCAGTTGTTTTCGTTAGCAGTCTTTAAGTCACGTCGGCGGCCTTTAGATTGCATTAAAACTTAATGTGTTTTTGATTGGTTAACAAACCCTCCATCAATTCGTTCTAGACTATGGTGGAGCAAACTCTAGTCTTTTTCGGGAGAAACCCATGTCCTACCTATTAATGGTGATAAATGCAACAACCCATAATTGTCCCACTGCTGGGCTCGGGGTCTACTCTAATAATGTGAGGGGTACAGGCCATAGTCTACCACGCTGGCCAAGTGCGGATTGGTAGACTTCACACACCTTCAAGAATATTATGGAGAACTCTCAGGTGTGCAGGTTTCCTCACGATGTTTTCCTTCACCGAAGCAAGTGATAATTAACTTCTAATACACACATAACGTTTGAAAATTAGAGGCGCGTGCCAGGATTTGAACTCGGTCTCCTGCGTTCGGAAGACCAACGTTCTAACCACTAGGCTATCACTGCTACAATACACTGCAATACAATACTACTGCTATTAATGGTGATAACTAAACTAGAAATAAGTACAAGTACATAAAAGGTTTTCTGGAAGTAGTGATAAGATCGCCTTTTGTGCACAAATCATATCAATATGTATTGTATAGCTTTTTCTAACTTTGTTTTTGTGTGCAATAAAGTGTAATAAATTGTTTGCGTGCACGTCCCAAGGTCAAAACTACCACCTTGTACCTTCGTGATAATACACTTTTAAGTATTAACAGCAACCGACATAAATTAGCGTAATGGACTTTGTAATTGATCGTACATACAAAGTACTCGGTGTGTGAGTACACACAGACGCACTTATATGCAGAAGATTCCGTACTTAAATATTATTTTGTTCTATTACGATTTATACTCAGTAGCGCAGATAAGTTGAACTAACTCACCGTAGATAATCGAGTACCATTGAAAAGGTATTTCCTAAAATAAAGGTAAACAAAGTTTCAATTCAGGGCAATGGTAATAGGCGTGAGTGTGTCAGGATAAATGTCAAGAAGGACTCAAGAATACAATAATTTTCTCAAGCGCGAAATAAATAACAAAATAAAAGAATGAAGACTAGAATAAGTAAAGGTTTTTTTGAAAATTTATTGGTAATATAAAGATCATTTTTATATACATCTACCAAACATTAAGATGGGCTAACAAAAAATGAAGTTTTCTGTACCTACGGATCTCTAGAAAAATATGAACAACCACTACATAAAGTAGGTATTTTTTCCAAGTCTGGCAAACTTAAACGTTTGCTACCGTTTATGGAACTTTTAATAGGGAAATTTATACGGTAAAAATTAACGTTCGCGTTACTTTTAAAGTTTTAACGTACCTACATTTTCCCTTTAGTACTTTGATTAAATAAGCGGTTAATGTTTATGATAATTGGGCCATATTCGCGCGTTGAAAAGACACATAATTATTTTATCTATATATACAAAAGAAAGTCGTGTTTGTTACACTATTTATAACTCAAGAACGGCTGAACCGATTTGGCTGAAAATTGGTGGGGAGTTAGCTTAGAATCAGGAGACGAACATAGGATACTTTTTATCCCGGAAAATAGACCTGTTCCTGTGGGATAAGGTAATTTTTTTTATATGTAGTTGATAGATTAGTTATTTATACAGATATCAAATAAAGCTCGGGGATGGATATAGGATACTTTTTATCCCGGAAAATAGACCTGTTCCTGCGGGATAAGGTAAAATTTTGTTATGTGTAGTTGATAGATAGCTATTAGCGGGAACGGGAGCGGGAGAGGGAGAGGGAGAGGGAGAGGGAGAGGGAGAGGGAGAGGGAGAGGGAGAGGGAGAGGGAGAGGGAGAGGGAGAGGGAGAGGGAGAGGGAGAGGGAGAGGGAGAGGGAGAGGGAGAGGGAGAGGGAGAGGGAGAGGGAGAGGGAGAGGGAGAGGGAGAGGGAGAGGGAGAGGGAGAGGGAGAGGGAGAGGGAGAGGGAGAGGGAGAGGGAGAGGGAGAGGGAGAGGGAGAGGGAGAGGGAGAGGGAGAGGGAGAGGGAGAGGGAGAGGGAGAGGGAGAGGGAGAGGGAGAGGGAGAGGGAGAGGGAGAGGGAGAGGGAGAGGGAGAGGGAGAGGGAGAGGGAGAGGGAGAGGGAGAGGGAGAGGGAGAGGGAGAGGGAGAGGGAGAGGGAGAGGGAGAGGGAGAGGGAGAGGGAGAGGGAGAGGGAGAGGGAGAGGGAGAGGGAGAGGGAGAGGGAGAGGGAGAGGGAGAGGGAGAGGGAGAGGGAGAGGGAGAGGGAGAGGGAGAGGGAGAGGGAGAGGGAGAGGGAGAGGGAGAGGGAGAGGGAGAGGGAGAGGGAGAGGGAGAGGGAGAAGGAGAGGGAGAGGGAGAGGGAGAGGGAGGGGGAGAGGGAGAGGGAGGAGCACACAGAAACTGTATCGGCTAAGAACGGCTGTACCGATTTTACATTCTTAGGCGATACGACGTTCGCCGGGTCAGCTAGTTATGACATAAAAGCTGAACTTAGGAAGTACTCAACTATCTTATAGTCAGTAATAATTATACCAGTTACCTTGTAACCATTTGCCATGCCCTGTAACAGCGTGGTGGAGTGCGCTCTAGACGTTCTCAGTTACGAAGGGAGGCAATTGTCTAGTAGTGGGCTATTAATAGGTGGAAACAACCTAACATTTTCGGGGGAAAGATACCTGAGTAATACCAGGCTAACAGGTTACCTCACTTCACCACAAATGTATGTATGAACATCTGGGATACTTCCTTAAACAAATAGTGTCATAATTCTTCTGCCTCAATATTATTAAAACATATACTAGAATTTTTAATATCAGTACAACACCATTATCCCTTCTACAGTAGAGAGCTATAGGGAGGAAATCGTACGGTAACCCTTAATGTGTTTAGCCCATACAATACCGCAGCCGATAAGCTGGCAGCGAAACGGTTATGGCCTCAGATCCGGGCCGTTCGCCCATACACAGGTACGATAATCCCTTGCGACGCTGTATTTAAATCGGTGTGTCTCGATTATGTGCCATGTAATAATAATAACATTCACATCCCTACATCCCACGCGAAGTTCCAACAAGATATGCGAATCTAATTACTTTTTAACCGACTTCATAAAAAGGAGGAGGTTCTCAATTCGACTGTATTTTTTTATGTTTGTTATCTCAGAACTTTGGTCTGGGCGAACCGATTTTGATGATTGTTTTTTAAATCGAAAGCTGGTGGCTGTCATGTGGTCCCACATAAATTTTATTGAGATCTGACAATGACATCCATGAGAAAACCACATAAGTCGTAAATTTGTGTTAAGATGTGCGCGACAAATTGACGAATAACTCAATATCACGTCATTTGATTTCGATGATTCTTGTAGTGTATAAGCACAGCTGTCAGTCACTGACTGACTGCCAGTCAGTCGGCAGCGATGCTGCGTGCTAGGTGCCGTGTGCAGACGTCAGCCTTGCGTATACCTACCTCACCCATTACAGAGTAAAATGTGTGTATTATTGACCCTCTAAACACTACAAGTGGCGACGACGGTAAAAATAATAAGGAATTACCAAAAAATGTTGGAAGAAAAAGAAGGAGTAATGCCACCCTTGCATTCGTTCGGACAGGCAAATTCGTAACGAATATGTTCTGTTATATTCGCATTTAAGTAAGTAAAGTGTATTATTACATTACAACCACATAATTTATATGTTGGTATACCTAATTGCGTGCACTAAAGTAACAATTATTTAAGTGTTGACGTTTTAATAACTCGGCAACTTAAAGTACCACTGCCATATTTGTACAGAAAATGGTTGTCTAAGCATCAAAACTAATTAAATACTTCGAAGGCCATGCAAATCATTTTGTTCATAAAGGGCCATGCCTCAAGTGACTATTTCAAATAGACGATAAATTTCCTATGATATTGCTGTAGGAAATTGTAGTATGTGAAAGAGTAATTTATTTCGTTCCTTATTTCAAATAAAGCTACCGCATCACAATAACAATATCCTAAGTTTTGTTTGTATTTGGTGGGTATTTAATAAAAACGTGAAACTCGACGTTACCCTTACAATAACTTGGAAAGAAACGATTGAGAATCTACCCCACTTATTAATATAATGCTGTGGTTAATGTTTTCACAATTCAAATACCGTTCTACCATGAATTCAAAAGATTATGATTATCTAAACAAGTTTTAGACGTAATTTTGCTAATTAATTAGCAGTTCAATATTATTATTATGGTCACGCCCTTGTGTCTGTGTTCCGTGGTCACGCCAATACAGTTAAAGATCATTGCCTATACAACCATATTAAGAAAGAACCTGTAAAGTAGCTACAAACAATGTGTTATGCATATGCACGTAATATGTAAAAAGTTGATTATATCTTAAAATCCGTATTACGTAGCAATATTGAAGCATTATATATGTTAATATTTTTATCGCTAAAGCCAATATTAAATTAAATATAATTATTGATAATTGTAGCTACGTCAAGGTTCACGCAGGTTGTACGGGTCTATCCCACTTGTCCCATTACAAGTATTAAGTCCGGATTGGGCACGCAAATTGAAACAAGACTCGTAAGGAGCTTGTTAATGTACCTTGAGTACAAAAAGGCCTACAAGAGGCACGCAAATTGAAACAAGACTCGTAAGGAGCTTGTTACTGTACATTGAGTACAAAAAGGCCTGCAAGGGGCACGCAAATTGAAACAAGACTCGTAAGGAGCTTGTTAAAGTACTTTGAGTACAAAAAGGCCTGCAAGGGGCACGCAATTTGAAACAAGACTCGTAAGGAGCTTGTAAATGTACCTTGAGTACAAAAAGGCCTACAAGAGGCACGCAAATTGAAACGAGACTCGTAAGGAGCTTGTTAATGTACCTTGAGTACAATAAGGCCTGCAAGGGGCACGCAAATTTAAAAAAGACTCGTAAGGAGCTTTTTAATGTACCTTGAGTACAAAAAGGTCTGTAAGGGGTACGCAAATTTAAACAAGACTCGTAAGGAAATTGTTAATGTACCTTGAGTACAAAAAGGCCTGAAAGGGGCACGCAAATTTAAACAAGACTCGTAAGGAGAATGCTATACCTTGTGTACAAAAAAAAAATGCTCGAAAGAAGCACGTTATTATTGTAATATACTTATCTTCTTGTTTGTATAAATAAAAATGAACTTAAGTATTTCTTGATAGCTTAACCGATTTCACTGTTTCATTCAAAAATTTTCGTAATGGCTCAAGGATGGCTGTTTCGAGAAGAAAAATCAAAGTTCTGGGTAAAGTGACGTGGAACATTTTTATGTTCAGCCAAATTATAAGACATTAAAATATAGTGTTTGCGGAAGTTATTCAATATAATGAGTATTTCCTAAAAGGTATATTAAAATTTAAGGATGGATGAGTATGTGGAATACTAAAGTTCAGTCTAAAATGTCAGAGATATTGTAACGCTTTTATAGCTAAAAAAAATGGAAAAAAAAGTTTTCAATTTATTGGGTATTTACCATAATTATCATAAAATAAATTAAGGTATGGAGTAGGTACTTGACTTGGAATTCTGAGGAAGAAGCCAAACTAATCGATGTATTGAATTACTGCTATGGCAAGTCATTCGAGATGATTGAGCATTATACATTATACTGTAATGTATTCTGTATACAAGTGGTATATAATATACCGTAATATATACTGTCAATTATAAATCAATGTTTTAAGACTACGCAGTCATGTTACTGTTACATTAGTAAAAAGCCATGCATACACGGTGCCCGCAAATATTATAAATCAATGTTTTAAGGCTACGCAGTCATGTTACTGTTACATTAGTAAAAAGCCATGCATACAAGGTGCCCGCAAATATTATAAATCAATGTTTAAGGCTACGCAATCATGTTACACTTGTAATAACGTTACATTTGTAAAAAGCCATGCATACACAGTGGCTGCAAATATTTACAAATTAATATTTTATGGATATGTCGTTATGAATGTCATCGAAAACCAAAGATGTCTTCGAGATGCCTGATGGAGATGATTCCCATCATAATCGGTCCCATTTCACGGATATGAAATCGTGGGATGAAATAACAAATTGCAGGTTTTCAGAAAGTTACCTCAATCAATATGAATTACAAATACCAAGTAAAGAGATGATGTGGCATCAGAATTCAAGTATTATGTAAGGAATAAAAGTAAGACAGTGATTATTGGTATGGTATATTTTATTCCATTCATGTGTTAACATTCCATAACTTCTTTTGAAGTAATTTTGAATCTGACCATGTATGAAATGTACAATGACATAGTTCCGTCTTTGACGATTCATTATTTTATAATAATTCGTTACAGACGAGTATAATATGTAATATGTGAACATATCACATATGTGAGCAGATTATGACAAAATATGACAAACGACAGCAGTTATGAGTCCATGGTAACGGACTCGGCTTTTATGATAATTATATTAAATTTTTGCAATTCTTATATAATATAGTCCACAATAATTTATTGGATATATTATTATTATTGAAAAAATAAAGATTCATCCATGTGGCAACGAGCAATTACAGACTCAGAAGATCGTAGTATTTCCATCTAATATCTTTACTTGCAATGTAAATATTAATCTTTTTGAGCTGTCGAAGAATAAAGGTAAATATTATATGTCAAGGTTATGATTTTGTCTCCATAGTAAAGAGACAATGAGACACTGAGAAACAAAATTTCAGTATATTGAGGTAGTCCAATAAAACACGACGTTGTAATCAACTATTTTACGTAGATACAACATACTACTAATATTCATCCAACTTGAACCATCTGCAAAATGACAACACCTTAGGTGTTTCTCTGCGCTCTTTTCATGTAAAATTGACATAAATAGTTAACTAGCGTCATCAAGTGATGGCTAATGACCAAAAGGTTATTTTATCAGTTTCCATACTTTTCACGACATTATACAAAAACAATACCTATCAAGGGCAAGGTTCATACTGTAATTATTGAATATGCGTTAACAAAGTGGTTCGATTTAATTATGTCAGACTTAGCCAAGAAAAAAAAACTTATTTCTAGTTGAATGACAGTCCTAAGTAGCAACCTTAGAGATTTATCTCTAAAGCAGTACAGTCCGAGGCTCGTCATCAGTCTTATATTTCTGTATTACAGATCTATCAAGTTTAAAGTTACGTTGATGTTGTGGAAGCTGAAAGCACTAGATCTCCATCTAGAAGCTGGAGTGGCCACATTACTAAGCCGAATGTACATATGTGTAAGTGGGTGTAACCGTGCACGCAGGACCACCATCTCACAAAGCATCCTCACACAGAGTGCTTGTCAACGACTGAAACTCCCCTGGGAAGCAAACGCAAATTCCCAGAGAATCATAACTTAACTGACTAAACTGATAGTGAATCAAGAGTTAAGATAATGAAGAGAATACTCAAGTTCACATGATAATTAAAAAGGCAATAAATTGGTCAGCTGTGATCGTAGTTTGACAAGCAACTATTTTTAAGATTATTAGAGATTCTACTGGTACTATTCTAAATACCCTTGTGACTTTTAACAGTGTAAATACTGGTAGAGCAAAATAGTTTAGCATTAAATGAATGGCTTGCCAATGGTTTGAATTCCTTACTGACAATAAATGAAAATAATAATGTCACATAGGAAAATTGTTTAAAGTTGACCCTTATAATGCGTGGAGTGAGTTGTTTGAACTGTAGACAATCATACTGATATCATGAATTAAGTCTTGTTCATTGACTCAAATTCTCAAGATTTATCTTACCATGAAATGAAGTACGCTCAAAAATTGTCTGTGACTTTCACAGTGTAAATGCTGGTGGTAGAATTAAATAGCTTGGCATTAAATGAATGGCTGGCAAATAGTTTTTATTTCTTAGTGACACGAGATGGAAATAACAATGTCACATAGAAAAATTGTTTAAAGTTGAGTTCTTATAATGCGCTGAGCGAGTTGTATGAACTTTAGATATTATATTGACATCATGAATTATGTCTAGTTGAGTGACTCAAAATTCTTAAGATTAACGTTTGAAAATTTCAAATTACCTTCAAGTTTTGTGACCTGCCCTCAATATAAATGAAGTACCCTCAAGAAAAAATTGGAAAGTAATATCACGATAGGTCAAAATAGCAAAAGTTAATTCTATAAATAATTTAAGAGTTTTGTTCTCACTTAGTCTTGAAGAAAACAAGATAGCGTTAGGGAAATACCTGTAAGTCATGTACCAGTCGAGTACCTATAAATAGGTAATCATGATAAATCATGATACTGAACAATACGAGATCAGACTCCATATTGAGAAAGAAAGTTATGAAGTTGAAGAAGTGAAGTTTGGGGTGTGTATGGGTGATGCATATTGCACACATATGATTATGAGGACAGTACTAAGGGAGCTACAAGATTCTAAATTAGCTACAGAAAAATATATCGATGAATAATAAGTAACTGAGGCTAACAGATTGACACCAAACTTTAACCCTGCACTCACATAGTGGTGTGAGTTTCTGATGGTGAAAACGATGTACAGAAATGGGAAATACATGTTGTACAACAATAATGATAATAAATAACACAAAGAAAATAAAAGTTGGATATTGAATAATTTATTATTGTCAGATCTATGTCAATTTTGCAATATATTATTTGCTAACGAACAGTTGTAATCAATTATTATTTATTATAAAATAAAGAAGGGATGTAGTGTATAAGCACAGCTGTCAGTCACTGACTGACTGCCAGTCAGTCGGCAGCGATGCTGCGTGCTAGGTGCCGTGTGCAGACGTCAGCCTTGCGTATACCTACCTCACCCATTACAGAGTAAAATGTGTGTATTATTGACCCTCTAAACACTACAATTCTTTTTTTAATCGAAAGCAGGTGCTTGTCATGTGGTCCCACATAAATTTGAACGAGATTTGACAAGTAGAGTAACTTACTTTAGAGTAACTTTGAAGTCGGTTATTTTTTGTTAGTAAAATTTAGATTATCAATGCCCGGCCGTGTGTATGTCTGGACTTCGGACTTACTGGACTTATATACAGGTTGAATTTTTCAAGTGGTCGTGGATGAGCCAATCCGAAATTATAATGAATAGCAAAAAGTGCTCAAAGAATTCGCAGGCTCGATTTGATGAAAACTAAAACTGCATCATTCGATCAAAATTCCTAGTCCTACTCGTAAAATCAATATTCCTAGTCGTTCATCAGTAATCAGACCCGTTGATATATTTCTCATTCCAAATCCCATCGCTTCACAGGCAGGACCATTACAGATTACTATTATTAAGATTGATACCATACCACTATGATTATTAAGGTTGATACCAATTATTTTAATTTTATTCCAAAGACTACTTAATAGTACCTACTTATTCCTTAATACCAATCCATGATAATTCCTCTTTTACTAACATTATTTTAATTTACCAATTACAGTTTGTTTATACTTGCACAACTAATCTTATTTGAAGATCTCTAAAAAATATTATCACTACAACGTACCCTCAAACTAATTAACAGATACACCAGCTCATCACGTAGTTAAGAACGGAACAAAAAGGGATGAGAACTTGCAACGTGGACAGTTAGCAATCAGTTTACGAAGGATAATGGATGGTCATTTGTCGACCGACTCGATTAGCGAGCCTCACTGGATTCAACCACAATACTAGTCTCTGTGTCGATATCTAATTAGTCGCTAATGCCCTTTTCTTGCTCAATGTGATGTTATTGTTTAGTACGTGCTAGATGACCCGGCGAACTTCGTATCGCCTAACAATTTTTTTCTAAAATAAAAGTAGCCTAAGTTACTCCTTGTTACATCAGCTATCTGCCAGTGAAACTCGCGTTAAAATCGGTCCAGCCATTTCAGAGTTTAGCCGGAACAAACAGACAGACAGACAGATAGACAGACAGGCAGACAAAAATTGTGAAATGTTGTTTTGGTATATGTACCTACCGTGTATACATCCAAATGCACTTAGTAAAAAGCGGTTATTTTAACATTACAAACAGACACTCCAATTTTATTTATTTGTATAGAGTATAGATAAGTCTAAGGCGCGCTGTCCACTTAGTTTAGACGCACGTCATACGCACGCTATCGCCAACTGTCACTTGCTTGTAGCTTACTTGCATCTTTCCTAGTAAAATATGACAATATCTGTTTACGGAACAACATCGTCGCGTTTGTATTTGTTTTTTAATAGTTTTGTAATACGCAAATGCGACGAGGCCGTTCCGTGGACAGATGTCATTTTACAACGCAAAACGCAAGCAAGCTGCAACTAAGCTGCAAGCAAGCGAAAATCGGCGATAGCGTGCGTATGACGTGCGACAAAGTGGATAGAACGCCTAATGGCTTACACCCTTATTAATAAAAATCGCTTATTCCAAGCATCATCTGAAGCTACACTTGGACTACTTAATTCTCGATTAACTAAGTAATAGCTTCGTAATTGCAATGTTATTAATAAAGATGGAGTAACCTCGGACTAACAATACATTTCTTAGTCCGCTTTCAACGAGTAAAATATGGCAACCTTTAAAATTTAAAAGTAAAAAGTGTGAGTCAGTGAATGACTTCATGCATTAAAATGACAGTGACAACACATATTTTGGGATTGACAACTTCAAATGACGTGATCAGCTTTCAATTTCAAGCGCCTAACTTCGCTCCTCGCAGTTTGTTTCATGCTATGGTTACTTGTTGAATTTAAAATTGATGTACATGAACCAACAACGTGCTCGCTCAGTTAACTGGGATGAAGAAAAAAAGGTCAAAGAAAATATCAATGTGAATGACGTTTAGTTAGAACAACGAAGTACTCTTGTTATGCGTCAAGTCAACGTCAATGTCGTCAATGCAGCCTAGTCCACGCCTAATCGGTCACTAAACTATGTAGCGACATGGTCTAACTTTGATTCTGAGATTAGACTCGGAGTAGCTTACTTCTTCGTTACTCTATGTTTATTAATACTGAATTTAATTAAATCTTATTTACGACAGGTTTTAAAGTTATTCTTGCTTTAGTCTATGTTTATTAATATGGCCGTTAGTGTGTACGTAATTTGGAGTGTAAGCCAATTCAGCAGACCATAAGCTCCATTGAACTTTGTCGATCAATGTGTTTACAGTCTAACAGCAATATTATTGAAGTGAAGCTATGTCGACGTACTGGAGTTTAGTACAGTAATATGGTCAGAGCCGACGTTAGGGGGGTGTGGTGGGGCGATGGCCTAGTGCGTCTAATTTTGAGGGGTCCCACATTTGGAGTGAGGAGTAAAAAAAAGGAAAATAAAATTCTTAATAAACGTACCCATTGGTTCAGTAAAAACTTTTTCGAGCACCCACTTCAACAATAATAATTTATTACATTCTGAGCAATATGGTTTCACTAAAGGCCGTAGTACAACCGATGCAGGGGCTAGGCTTTTAAAGCATATATTTGAAGCATGGGAGTCATCACAAAATGCCATAGGTGTATTTTGTGACTTATCAAAGGCATTTGATTGTGTTGAGCACGAAACATTGCTGTTTAAACTTGGCCACTATGGTATAAAAAACAAGGCCCTTAGCTTGATCGCGTCTTATTTGAGTGATAGGATACAAAAAGTTAGCATAAATGATATTAAGTCATCGGGGTCACCGGCTGTGTTGGGTGTACCGCAGGGCTCGATCTTGGGTCCGTTTCTTTTTCTGATATACATTAACGATTTACCACATTATGTAAAGAACCAAGCGGATATTGTACTATTTGCTGATGATACATCATTAATATTTAAGTGTGACAGGAATAAAGTAAATTTCGACGACGTAAATAGTGCTCTTTCGCATGTGTCGCGTTGGTTCACTATCAATAATTTACTTCTAAATGCAAAAAAACGAAATGTATAGAGTTTGTACTACCTAATGTAAAAAAAGTCAACAAAACTCTCAAACTGAATAATGAAACATTGCATATGGAGGAATCCACGGTCTTTTTAGGGGTGACCTTAGATAGTAAACTTCAATGGGGCCCACATATAGCAAATCTCGCGAATAAACTCGGTAGGGCTGCTTATGCTGTTAGGAAAATAAGGCAGTATACTGACGTCGAAACTGCTAGGATAGTTTATTTTGCTTATTTCCACAGTGTTATGTCCTATGCCATATTGCTGTGGGGCAAAGCAGCCAGTATAGAACAAATTTTCATACTCCAAAAGAGGGCTATTAGGGCTATTTATAAACTTAAGTCTCGGGAATCTTTGCGTGAAAAGTTCAAGGAAATAGGCATACTTACAGTAGCTTCCCAGTATATCTTTAGCAATGTAGTTTTTATACGGAAGAATATAAGCGCGTATAAACAAAATTATGATATTCATAATCGCCAAACAAGAAGAATGCATCAATTAGTTACGCCTTCGTTCCGCCTAAGTAAAGTGCAGCGATCTTTCATGGGGCTTGGTGTACATTTCTATAATAAAATTCCAAAATCAATACGTGACTTGCCAATAGAATCTTTCAAAAAACGTGTAAAAACACAATTGTTAGGCAAGGGATATTATAGAATAGACGAGTATTTAAATGACAAAGATGCATGGAAATGACCAGTTCTGCAACCAGTTCCGCTCAGATTAGTAAATATTTTTGTAATATTTTCTTTTTTTTGTAATATTTTTTTAAAAGATGTGCGAGGAGTTTCTTTCGGCTTTTCTTCTCCTCCATGACAAAGCACCCTTCCGAAAAGCTGGTAGATAAAAAATAATGACGTGCATAAGTGTATCAGTGATACCTATATGAATAAAATATTTTGACTTTGACTTTGACTTTGAGCAAAAAAAGCTCGATTTTTATTTTGTTATGTTGGCGCCACGGTATTCTTGCCTAGGGCGTCAGTGGCTCTAACGCGTATCATATATTGAAGGCGAACGTATGTACACAACACAATATATTAAATGCAACGGTTACTCACCATTAAGCATCGAGCGTAAATGCTCACCTCAACTCAGAGTCACCGGTTACTTTAATCGCTTCTTAGTAAATAATCGCCATACAAATTCTGTACTAAGGAGCGACTTAAGTAACCGTTAGTGACGCTGAGTTGGGGCGTTAAAGTGTTTAGTGTACGCAATGATACACGTTTCAAATCATACAAAATATAATCGTACAAACGATTACAAAGCTTTCATATAATAAAAATAATAATAACGCTTCACACTCATAGCCCCACACTAGGATTCCCTGTGTCGTGGGTGCCATGGACAACACACAACATAGACAAGGACAATACACCCAGACCGAGAACAGAAATTCAAACTCATCATTCAAATTTCCGCCTCGCTGGGAATCGAACCCAGGACCCTCGGTGCAGCGATCCGGCATGGTAACCATTGCGCCACACGGGTCGTACATAACAAACCTGTAATAACTTCACAACAAACATTTACAATGTTCTAATAGCGCGCCATTTTCCCTCTCGGTCCGAGGCGAAGTTAATACAAATACTTGTAAGTCGTTACCTGAAACAAAGGAACAACACGAGTTAGTTACCAAGCGGGTGGGGCGGGGAACAATGGATGTGGAATTGTTTTAAAACAAAGTAAACTCCAAATAAGGAACAACACACTGAACTATACTATTTGAATTTGCACAAATAATTCCTGGGTTTTATTATATAGCTGACCGGGCAAACGTTGTTCTGCCAAAAATTTTTTAGGGGTAGGGGGATGAAAAATAGATGTTGTCCGATTCTCAACCCTAGCCGATATGCACGCAAAGATTCACGAAAATCGGTCGAGCCGTTTCGGAGGAGTTCAGCTTCTAACACCATGACACGAGAATTATATTAGATTTCTGTTTTATATTACATAAAAAAATCACACATTATTTGGCCTAAACTATCCTTGTTATCTCCTGTTAAAATTTTCCTCTGGTTACTAAGTCTTGGTAACCAGGTAGTGTTAGTAAACTTATGAACTATTTTTCCCAAAGCACGTGCTCAATGAAACGACGATCGCAAGCTTCGATCCTATCCAATCAGACTTATCGAAAAAATCGACAATCACTCTTTATTGACTTTTTACTCAAGTAACTTAATGCTTCATCCATCCAACAGCCCTTGGAGATCGACTGCTGGTTATAGCTCTCCCCTAACTTAATGTTTAACGATATCCAATTGTTAATTGCATAGGAGTCCGATGGTACGTAATAAATAAAGTCCGGGATGGTAAGCGCTTCACTTTCCAATTTAAAAAATTGGAAAATAACTCCGTTCGCTCCCGCTTTTTAGCATTGCGACGCCCTACCAGGATATCACTTGTTATAAATTACTAGATGATACGTTTAATGTAATGTTTTAGCCGTATTGGGGCGGCTTAGAATACTAACCCCAATCCCACGCTGGATGGGTGTCGTAAGAGGCGACTAAATCCGGCCCACTGGTGGTAGGGCTCCTCGAGGGAATGTATTGGTAATATTGATTTTAATTGTTAATTAATACCATTATTACTATTATTATTTCTCCTGGGGCTTAAGAGCCAGTTCTTTCTTTCTTTTTCTTCTTTATTTCTTGGCCGGCAACAGTGATGCCTTTGGTGTTGCTGATGTCCATGGGCGACGATAGCCACTTACCATCAGATGGATGCCTCCATGGTGCAATGGTAAAATAAATTAATAAACCATCTGTGCTCGCCAGTAACAAGCCTCCTCACCTCCCAACTTTCAACTCTATTTCGACCACCATTAAAACTTGCAACAATTGTAAAATCGTATCTCAGTAGTATCTAATGAGTTGGTTGTTGA
Organism: Thymelicus acteon; assembly: GCA_951805285.1. Taxonomy (NCBI): domain Eukaryota; kingdom Metazoa; phylum Arthropoda; class Insecta; order Lepidoptera; family Hesperiidae; genus Thymelicus; species Thymelicus acteon. The sequence continues at coordinate 3,461,070 of OX638226.1, read as the reverse complement.
GCGAGCGGGCGAGCCGGGCCGACCCACATCGAGTACAATGCAGCGGGTCGATGTGCGCGCGCCGCAACAGGTGAACGGCGAGGTGACCACCCGCTGCTGCCGGGAATACCGCTCAGGGGCTACATTATATCCATTACTAGCTGACCCCGCGAACTTCGTATCGCCTAACAAACTATTTTTTTTTTTCTATAATAAAAGTAGCCTAAGTTAAGTTCCTTGTTACATCAGCTATCTGCTAGTGAAAGTCCCGTCAAAATCAGTCCAGCCATTACAGAAATTAGCCGGAACAAACAGACAGACAGACAGACAAAAATTGTAAAAAATGTTGTTTTGGTATATGTACTATGTAAACATCCAAATGCACTTATTAAAAAGCGGTTATTTTAATATTACAAACAGAAACTCCAATTTTATTTATTTGTATAGAGTATAGATGTATAGATTACTAGGAAAGCACATCTCACTTACTATGTCCTAGGAATGATATGCCGTAGATTTTTGAAGTGAAAACTTCTTTAGCCGCGTTGGCCACTTTTTGGTAGGGGAAAATCTTATGGGTTCACGTCACCGACATGCTCGTGACGTTTTACGCTTGCAGCAGACTAGGGACGCGTTAAATAGACTGTGTCATGTTTATGCGTGTTTGACTTTTTGGGTGGGTAAAATCATATATAACTTCGCGTCAACGACATGCGGTAATAACAGTAAGTGAAGTTATGTTGACTACTTGATTATTTTATCTTGAGTATACTGTGCATTGTTTTAATAATTGTATTTTCGATAATCATTATTTAAATTTACAAATAATGAAATTTGAATAATTCAGACCATAATATAATATAATTGATTTAAAAATTTAAAAAATAACATAGTTTTTCCATTGTTTTGAGTTTTCACTTCTGTCGGCAGTCCTTGCAAATGCGTATTTTTTTTGTGTCAGAGCGTTTACGGATTTTTTATGTAACAAGTGACAAACAAGCAGGCGAGCTACAAGTAAGGTGGCCGTCAAAGGCATCGATGCGTTGCCAGCTAAGAAAAAAGTCCAAGTCAAACTCAACTTATTTATTTCATGTAGGTAAAAAAAATCAATAAACTTATGAATGTCAGATATTTTGAATCTACAACCGTTTCAGAAAGGTGCTTTATTAAGAGAAGGAACGGCGAAAGAAGAAAAAACGGGTTAGTAAGTTCCCAGCTAGAATAATAAGAGAATCGTTCGACGGTTGACTCGAGTTAAAAGGTGGTGGAGTTACAGTTACCTTAACAGGACTCTATCAACCTATCAGGACGTATCAGGATGTATAGTGATTAAAACACAGTTAATTAAAACTGATTAAACTGACGACCCTGTAGCCTAGTTGGTAGTGACGCTGCCTGCGAAGCGAAAGGTCCCGGGTTCGATTCCCGGCCGAGGTAGTATTTATGTGACAGATACATATTTGTACTTGGATCATGGTTGTGATTGTGATGTGTTACATGTTTTGTCCATGCGACACAGGTAATTATTACTAAATTAGGAATTTTAGTAACTGGTAACCCTAAAATACTAGAACACCATACATCGCCGTAGCTACTGAAACACGAATACATGAAAACGCTACGAGATGTGAGCGGCCGAGCGAATGAGAACGACTCATTCAATCAGTCAATGTATTGAGTCCGATAATTGGACCTCGGCCCAACATTCAATGTTTCTGACATTATGTCATTCAGTTCGTTTTGTATTCTCTACAATTACGTCATTTTTTCTTTTCATGTACATATAATATGTGTATATTGAAGGAGATTTTATATTTTCGTTATTGTTTCCTTTCTCAATGTTTTTGTCTGTCAATCTTACAATGAAATGAGGATCATATAAAACGGATTGCTATTTCGTTATTATTTAACGAAGCTCCACTAATATGAGTATACCAGTTACCACTAATATGAGTTACCATGCCGGATCGCCGCACCGAGGGTCCTGGATTCGATTCCCAGCGAGGCGGAAATTTGAATGATGAGTTTGAATTTCTGTTCTCGGTCTAGGTGTGAATGTCCTTGTCTAGTGTGTTGTCCATGGCACCTACGACACAGGGAATCCTAGTGTGGGGCTATGAGTGTGAAGCGTTATTTATTTATTTATTTATATACATTGACATGAGCGGAGGCGGGGCGGCAGAAAGCAGCTTAAGGGCCTCCGATATGGCGTAACGATTGTTATGTTACGATAACAACCAGGACCGACGGCTTTACGTGCCCTCCGAAGCACAGAAGCGCTCAAGAATTTTTTGTTACTAGCGGTTAGTCGGTAGTTAGACGGTAACTACCGACTGCGCCCGCTGTTTGCTTAACTTTGTCATACATAATACCAAGAAACGAATATTCCCCGACTCTAATAACCATTTTAATTCTAAGCTCTAGAGTCTAGATAGTTGGCCAAAATATGTGCCAAAATCCTCCTGTAACACTTGTCTGAATGCGAAAGCCGAACGCCAGCCAACGATATTATTTCCTCAAGTTTCCCGAATTGCATTGAGCTTCGAGCGCAAGAAACCCTTATCAACTTATAATGAGCTCATTTTTTCTCAATTCCGTGGGGACATCTATTTCGGAATACTGAGTACTTATTACGATAACCCTCGAGCAATATTTGTAATCTAACTAGTTTCCGCAAGCAGATAAACTGAATATCCACACATTGAAGCATACCTAATGTCATAGAACAGACATCTCGAACGAAATGTGTCCCGCTGGGAGGTTCTATTTTCAAAATTGAGGCCCGTTCTCCTTTCAAAATCGAACGAATCCATTGAAAATTGAAGCCGATCGGCGCCAATTCATTGGGGACATACATTGTGTTTACGGTATTTATTTATTTATTTATTCTTTTGAAACACCTTAAAGTAGGGGTTACAAGGGCGAACTTAATGCCTAATGGCATTCTCTGCCAGTTGACCTTGGATGATGGTGAAAATGTGAGGTAGGCAAAGAAAATAAGAGAGAAAAAAAACAAAAAACAAACGGGAAGAAATATTACAATAAACAACAATTATAAGATTAAAAAAAAAGACTACATATATATCATATTATAAGATATATTATACATAATATATGTATCGGTTCTATATGCTAGTAATAATACTTCAATGTATCCACACAATATTGTTTGAGTTACATCGGAAACGAAGCTGCTCTGTGCTCTAGTTCTAGCCGAGCTCCATCAATTTTCAGCAAACATGTAACGTGACCTATTTTGCCTTGCAGTTTTATTATTACATAGGTCACTATTAAGTGCTCACAGTTTAAAAAACCGCCCAAAGGCATGCGCAATGTTGGGTTTACTCATTAACTCCTTAAGCTACCCTAGCCGTGATAGACTTCCTTTTACGATAAGTTCATCATATACTACTCCCGTGAATATTTTCACAGGTCAACACTTATTAAATGGCGGGGAGGAGGGGGGGGGGGACGACGACGACGACGACGACGACGACGACGACGACGCCACTTGACTATAACCAAGTTTAGCACTTTAAGGCGCTGCCGCGCCCGTTTGGTTGATTTTCTTTTGGATATATTTCGTAAAGTGTATACGCTATTACCGTAATACTTAGGTATATGTTTTTTGACTATGTACTTTAAATCTGCTCGAAAATGAAAACACGATAACGTGAAATTTTCTCGATAGAAAAAAATCATGAAGTTGGCTCTAATTATTTACATTATAGCTTGCCACCGCGATATTTAAAGAAATTTGTGCATGGAATTCTTTTTAAAACATAGTACATTATCACATCTAAATCCATGTGTTTTTTTGTGAAAAAACATGAAGTAGTTTTTAAAAACCAAATAAAAACGTTGTTTGGCGCTTATGTCGGTCAGTTTCGAGCGCACGCTCAGTATAGCTGTCTCACAATTTTCATACAAGAACTCATTCCCACACTGTCTTTATGATGTGCGTTCAGTCGACTGCGGTCTTCATCGACGTCGGACGTATGTCTCTCTGCGCTATTTTTTACACGCTTTTTATTAAAGAAAATGAAGTAGCGTATAAAGTTTTTGACTTTTGCTTATGATTGTTAAAACGTTAGATGGGGAAAACTAAACAGCACAGGGAAATGGAGTAGTTTTGTTTTATTATTTATATTTTATTATTTGTACTTAAATAAAAATGTTTGATGATATGTAAGAGAATGAATAATTAAATTACTGTTCAGTTGCGTAATACATTATCTATATATATAAAAGCAAAAGGAGACTCGCCGCTTTTTATTCGGTTCGGTAGTTTCTTACATAATGAAAATAATGAAATTTTTCAAGGAGATTGCCGGGAAGACGTCAGCTAAGAACGGATTTTTCGAAATTCATCTCCTAAGGGGTAAAAATAGGGGTTGGAAGTCACTTTCATACAAACCAACTCCGTCAGTTTTAAAGTAATAAATATATTTTTTTATGTAAGTTTATCGTTATGAACAAAAGTTAACTTTGACCCATTTTTTTTTGAAAATAATCACTTAAAGGGAAGTCAATACATTATTTATGAAGATTTAAAACATACACCCACACTCAGATTGTAAATATACGTATATATAGTATTAGTAGAAACTAGCCAAGTTAAATATAGAGCTTGAATTACATGTTGTTGTGACTAAAATTTTAGGATTTTCTACACAGAACTTGGCACCCATTTAGATGTCAATTCTTTTTTTTATTGAACTTGGCTCTCATTTCACATTTATGTTTTTGATGAGATAGTATCCTACATAAAGTAAGACCAAGCAAAAAATGAGTTTTTTTCTGTCAAGTTCCTACTTACTATTTTCACGTATGCACAGATTTATTCTTCGACTGAATTCACTTCGTGTCGCGTTTTACATCGAATTATGATGGATATCATCAGTGTCCAAGGAGTGAATTTTAATCAAGTTATTGTATCATGTACTGTATTGGTCTGACCTTTTTAAATAGGTTTCACTTAAATTTAACTACGTTCCGTTAAATTAATAATGTAATGAATATTAAAAAATATGATAATTTTGAAATTATTACAGATATTTCTTTGATGTAATGATGCAGTTTTAGTTTTCATCAAAATCGGCCCCGAGACTCCTTTCAGCTATTCCTCATACTTTCAGAATTGGCCATCCACGCACACTTTGAAAATTCAACTACTAAAAATAATCTGTTTTCTATTCAATTGTGTTTTACCTATTGCCTATTTTAAAACAAATTGATACATTACTTAACACTATGCGAGTTTTATTAATGAATAATGTATTAGGGAATTTAAGAGTAACGTATCCCATCAAAAACATAAATGTAAAGTGAGAACTAATTAAAAAAATTGAGATCTAAATGGGTGCCAAGTTCTGTGTAGAAAAGCCTAAAATCTTAGTCACAAGAACATGTACTTCAAGCTGCACATTTGACTTGGTTAGTTTTCACGTACCTACCTAAGCTATATTTGTATAATTATCTTCGTTAAGTCTTTTAGGTTGATGACCGGTGTTACTTTTCTAAAATTTGGTTTGTTGGTTGCTAACTAATGAAAACTAGCCAATTCAAATGTAAAGCTTGAATTACATGTTCTTGTGACTATAATTTTAGGCTTTTCTACACAGAACTTGGCACCCATTTAGATCTCAATTCTTTTTTTTTAATTGGCTCTCACTTTACATTTTTTTGATGGGAAATCATTACTTTTTGTACAGAAATTATTAGAAGGTACTTATTCATAACGTTACTGATTAATTATTTACCTTATACATGAACTGTTATAGTGCTCTTCAACTAAATCTGTAGTTAGTGCGCCGTGGTCTGAAATACCTATTATTTCATTATTTATAAGTAATGACGTTCCACTATTGATGTCCACTAATATTGAAATAATAATTATTAATACTAAATCCCAGTTATAATATCGTAATATTAATAAATACGATATTCAACTTTACTCCTATCCATACTCATATTATAAATGTGAAAGTGTGTTTGTTTGTTTGTTTGTCCGTCTTTCACGTCGAAACGAAGCTGATAAATGGTATGGTTTTTGTGTATGGAGTTAGTGAGGAGGGTGGAGAGTAACGTAGGCTACTTTTTACCGCGGTAAAACATCCTCATGGGAAGGTCGATATTTTGTTAGTTGCTAAATATTTAGTTCCGGATGTTGCTAATAGATGGCGTTAGTAAAATTCATTTGCAAGTTCTAAATCACGCTATCAAATGACACATGTTTACTTAAGTCATAGGCAACTAAATCTAACTAAGTAAAAGTAAGTAGGATTTGTAAAGAATCGATCTCTACCGCGGGCGAAGCTGTGGGCAAAAGCTAGTTATATAGTTATAAGTAGTTTATGTTCGATGACATAACGTGCTACAATATATTTTGAAACAATACTTCGAATCACTTTAAACTGGTATAATTTCGGAAATAATACAAAATTTTGTCGTTTACACGCCATACAAGATTAGAGAAAAATAATCTTTCACACATTAAAAATGAAACGACGTAATACATTGGAAATAACGTCCCACACACACTTTCCCAAAGGCACTTGGGACACTTAACATCTTCCCCCCGTTGAAAGCTTCACAAAGTACTAAAACTGATATCATTATATGTTCAGCTTGAAATCCACCTAATGACCAGATGTCATCAATTTTGATTGCTACTCTTAAATTTCAGGCATTGTAAGTGTTTCTAATAGAATCAATTTTTTGAAAAATAAATAAAATGATAAAAATTTACTATTTTCTGATTTATTCCTTTGTATTCACCCGATTACCTATCTGGATGCCAAATTTTAACTTTCTAGACCATCTGGAACTGAGTTAGAGTCTTGATCTATAGGTCAATCGGTGATAAAAATGACGATTTTTGGACGTTAATATCTAAATGACCGTTTGAGATGTGTATATGAAATTTGGAACACATATGTATTTCGCAAGTCTCAATAAATGTTAAAGTTTCAATAAAATTTGACAGGTTTATGTTGAATAGTTTTTGAGTTATGAGGTGGTCAAAAGTGGCTCCAAATGGTTCATGTAATTACACACGGTGCTACTCGCCAATTCTGTTAGTTTGAAATTGGCTTGACACACTACCCTGTGTCTAGATTATTTATTCTCTTCAACATCGTCAAACTTTGTACAAAAATTTCTCGTTTCGTTCTACCAAAAATAAGTAATATGTCAAGAACCTTAAAAGCCTACCACGGCTATGTTGCCTCTAATTTGAGGTATGGTATAGTTTTTATGTGGAAACTCAACAGATTGCAATAAAGTCTTCATTGCTCAAAGACGATGTATACGCGCTATTTGTAATGTTACCCCAGACACTAGCTGCAAGCCTCTCTATAGGAAGCTAAAATTATTGTCATTGACAGGTAGGTATATACATATTATATGAGATTTGTATTTTTTTAGAACAAATACCTATGCCATCAAAAACATAACTTGTAAAAAAAACCAAGTCTCGCAACTCAGTTCTTCTACCGTAAAAAGTTGTGAGATCCATGTAATACCAAGTCGATTAATTTATTCAGTCCCTACTTAAGGGTCCTTCTGTCTTAAGTTATTACATAATTAGCTAACCTAACAAGTAACAACATCTTATAGTGACCATATTATCAATATTAAAAATCTTTTATGTTTTAAATAAATAGATCGACTTGACCATCGCATGAAAATACAATGTATCTCACAAGTAATACCTATATATTATATTAAAGATTGTTTAGTGCGATTGCCAAGTTGTTTTCCCTTGACATTTGAAATTAAAATTTATTTTAATATGATGTAAATAATGTAAATTCACATATATTTTTGTGAAAATCCATAAAGTAGTTTTAAAAACCAAATAAAGAAATAGTTTGGTGCTTATGTTGTTCGCTTCCGCAGGCTCAATAGGTATAGCTGTCTGACAAATTTTATACAAGAAGTCATTACATTACTGTACTATTCTTGATCCGCAATTGTTTGTTTTTTCATCTGTTTGGCACAGCCTCATAATTATTTATTTACTGTTAATAATTTAGGATCTTAAATTATAATACTAAATGATTTATTTTATTTTTCATTTTCAATTTTTTTTCGTTGCTTCAATTTTTTGTTAAAAAGTAATTGTTTTATAATTTTTAGATGCAATAAAAATTAATGAATAAGTACTACTCCGTAGTTTTTCTGTGCTGTGCTTGTGAAGTGAGTGACATGACGGAAAGAAGAACATCGAGGACAAAAGATAGTGGCCACGCCCACTTTCAACATAAATTCCCATCACGGCCTCCTCTTAAAGTCCAATATTTCGCAAACGGACCCTGAACCAATGGTCTTTGCAGAGCCTATGGTTGCTGCATCTAGCTTTCAAACAGCCACTAAATCATCGACCACCGATGCTACAAATTGCGTGTTTGTGGACGCCCGAAATCCAGGAATCGCGAGCGGTGGCTAACATCCTACACCTGGGACTGTTATGAAAAAGCGGCCAAGTGCGAGTCGGACTCGTTCTGTAGCAGCAAGGTTTTTTTTTTAGGGTTTTTATATTTAAGTTGATTGAATTTAAGGTAAATTGCGGTTTACGATTTATGACGTATTAAAAAAAACTACTTACTAGATCTCATTCAAACCAATTTTCGGTGGAAGTTTGCATGGTAATGTTCATCATATATTTTTTTTAGTTTTATCATTCTCTTATTTTAGAAGTTACAGGGAGGACACACATTTTACCACTTTGGAAGTATCTCTCGCGCAAACTATTCAGTTTAGAAAAAAATGATATTAGAAACCTCAATATCATTTTTGAAGACCTATCCATAGATAACCCACACGTATGGGTTTGACGAAAAAAAATTTTTGAGTTTCACTTCTAAGTATAGGGAACCCCCAAAATTTATTGGTTTTTTTTCTATTTTGTGTGAAAATCTTAATGCGGTTCACAGAATACATCTACTTACCAAGTTTCAACAGTATAGTTCTTATAGTTTCGGAAAAAAGTGGCTGTGACAGACAGACAGACAGACAGACAGACATGACGAATCCATAAGTGTACGTTCACACGGCAACATTTTTCCCGTTTACCGTACACGAGATTTTATCGAATAGAGCAGTGGCAGTAGGAAATGTATTGAACTGTTCACACGGAGTCTATGCGGGAAAATATCGTGTTCGAGAAATATTTCTTCCCGTATACGGTTGGAATTTGTCACCACGGAGGCCCGCGTCTCGAAACGATTTTATCGAATACTAGCGGCCCGCCCCGGCTTCGCTCGGGTGTAGTTTTATTTTTAAACATTTTGAGATACATTTATAATTTTATGTTTTGACGACCCGTGTGGCGAGATGGCTACCATGCCGGATCGCCGCGCCAACGGTCCTGTGTTCGATTCCCAGCGAAGCGGAAATTTGAATGATGAGTTTGAATTTCTGTTCTCGGTCTGGGTGTGAAAGTCCTTGTCTAGTGTGTTGTCCATGGCACCCACGACACAGGGAATCCTAGTGTGGGGCTATGAGAAATTTTTTTCGAATCTTCTTTCTCGATGAGGACCAGTCTTTAGAAAAGGTTGAACCCAATACCTCCTAGGACGCTGCTTGCGTTTCCGTTTATAAAACCAATATAAAAGTACTGGAACACGTGGATCCATGATGACGCGCATTAAACAACTGGCTGCTTTCCATTCGGTATAAACGTTAACGTTAAAATCGTGCTGTCGTGTGAACGACTGCCTCGTATACGGGAAAACCGTATACGGGAAAAATCGAATCGAATGGACGCCGTGTGAACGTAGCCTAAGGGTTCCGTTTTTTGCCATTTGGCTACGGAAGCCTAAAAACCTTAAAAAATAGCGTTAAGGATCAGGATTACACAATACCGATTGCATAATAAAAACACGCTTTGTCTCGTTTTGCCATGAGATTCTGAACGCGAAGAAGCAAGACAAAACAAATTCGAATTGAAATGGTTTATAAGACAGTTGATATAATCTTTATGAATAATAAAGAAAGAGTTAAATATAAGAAAGAAACAAGAGAAAATCATAAAATTTAACTTCACACAAGAAATAAAACCGATCGGTTTGAATGTTTATGTTAATACTGTACGGGAAAAAATGGGATAAAATATGTGGAGAGAAAGTAAGGGCGGTGATGTATGGGAACAATTAATCTTCACACGAAACGCTGTGTTTTCAAAGCCTTCGGGCCATATAACAGTAACATAAGTGGACTAGTTCATGTACGTCTTTCTTATATCTATATATTTTCGGAAAGTGAAACTTTTGCACACCTATTTAAGAATATTGCATGGGCGTCTGAGATTTTATATAAGTTTAGTAAAAATAATGTACAGGAGAGTAGAATACGGTTCCGTACAGTAAATTACGTAAGATAAAGTAAAGGAAAATAGATGTGACTAAATATAATTATGTATATGAAATATGATTATCTTCTTGTAGCTCAAAAAGATATTAACACAAAAATTTTATATATTACCATAATATAGTTGAGGGAGCTTTCTCGTATTCTAATAACGTCTTTGATTTTTTTCTTTATGAGTGTACAAACTTCACCACTATGTAAATGAAACTAGGTATCCAGAGCGAATTCAAAAATTTAATAATTCCCTTGAACCTTATGCGATTTACAAGTATAAGTCGATAGCGTGATTCAGAAACAATTTACTAACGCCATCTATTAACAAGTAATGAAACTAAATATCTTAGGTCTGAACATTCCGCCCACCATGGACGGCAGTCCATAACAAAATAACAAAAAAAAATGCTCACAAAATAAACAAACAAAAATAAACAAACAAAAATATTTCTTTGAATAGATCATCAAACTATTATGTAGCAACACGAATTTTAAACAGTGCAAATCAAGTCACAGGAAAACCTTACAATTCAAAGCAAGTCACAAGAAAACCTTTAATCATTTGCGACAGGTAAAATAATTATTTTAGATACTGGTCGTTTTATGATTGTGCCTTTACATTTTAAAGACACAACGCGCGTAATGTTGTCCAATCCGGTGTGCTTTTGTGTGATAATACCATAGAGCCATCTTGCTGGTGGAAGATCGGGCTCTTTCACCAGAACGACGTCTCCTACATTGGGCTCAGGAGTTTTGTGAGACCACTTATACCGATGATGAAACTGAGCCAAGTATTCTTGCGACCACCTACGCCAGAAGTCTTGCACAAGTCGTTGTGTGAGATGCCATCTCTTTAGAGTACTCACATTGGACGTCTCAAAATTGCAACCAGGAGGCAAAATAAGGGGCTCACCTACTAGGAAATGTCCAGGCGTCAATGGTAGCGAATCCACAGGACTGCTACTGATTTGTGAGAGGGGACGAGAATTTAGGCAAGCCTCTATTTGAGTCAGAACTGTTGTCATTTCTTCAAATGTCAAAGTATGGTTGCCTATAATTCTTCTGAGATGGTGCTTGGTCGATTTCACTCCCGACTCCCACAGCCCACCAAAGTTCGGAGAGTGGGGCGGGATGAAATGCCAAGTTGTGCCGTTATTTCCTAACCACTCAGCAATCTCACTGATAACGCTCGATCTTTCCTGGGATAACAAAATTTGCAACTCCCTATTGGCTCCAACGAAGGTGGTGCCGTTATCGCTCCAAATATCTGAACAGTGTCCGCGTCGGGCTGTAAATCGTTTGAAGGCAGCTAAAAAGGCTTCAGAAGTCATATCGCTGACTACTTCGAGATGTACAGCCCTAGTTGACATGCATACAAAAATACAGATATAACCTTTAGTTGAGCGGTAACCACGACCCTTCGTTGACCTCACAGAAATTGGACCGGCATAATCAACACCGCTTTTTAAAAAAGGTCGGCAGGCGCTTGCTCTCGCTTCTGGCAGTTGGCCCATCAACTGCTGGTTAGCGCGAGCAGCGTGACGAACACATATTACGCATTTCTTAACAAATTGCCTAATAAGTCCCTTCGCATTGATCACCCAATACTTGGTTCTGAGGTAGTTGAGCATCAATTGTGGGCCTCCGTGTAAGGTCTGGACGTGGGCATGAGCAACCAGTAGGTTAGTGAAAGGTGATGCGTGAGGAATGAGCACAGGATTTTTCATACCTTCTGGGATTTTAGCGTGGTGCAACCGACCGCCCACCCTGAGGACTTCATTTTCATCGAGGTAAGGATTCAGCGAGGTAAGTATGCTTTTATTTTTAACTTTTCCTACTTTCTCTAAACTTTCTATGTCATCCTTGAAATACTGTGCTTGGCACAATCTTATACAGGTAAGTAGCGCTTCATTAATTTCAACGGAATTTAACCAAGTAGTTTTAAGTTTATGTTTATTTTCAGGTTTCAACATCAGGAATCGTCTGCAATACGCGACAACTCGGGTAAGTTTAGTTAACGACGAATATCTATCGAGAATATCTACAGAATCGAAAGCAGCTAAATGACTGACAACTTTACTCCTTTTTATTTCTAATTCGGTTTCAGTGACAATCCCTGTGTTATAATGTACATCTTTGTTTTTCAGCCAACTAGGACCCGATTTCCAGAGTTGTAGTTCTGCTAATTCGGACGGTGATATACCCCGGGAAGCACAATCTGCGGGATTATCTGAGGATTTGACGTGTGACCATTGGTCAGCATCCATGAGTGTAAGTATATCTGACACCCTGTTAGCCACGAAGGTTTTCCACCTACTAGGGTGGCTTCTAAGCCAAGCTAACACCACAGACGAGTCAGTCCATGCGTGAACATTCTCCTTGGTTACTCCCAATACCTCGGAAACTTCATGAAGCAATTTGGCTAGCAACACCGCTCCACAGAGTTCTAACCTTGGAATGCTCACTTGCTTGATTGGAGACACTTTTGTTTTGGATGTTACTAAATTAACGTGAGTTATTCCATGCTCATTGGTGACCTTGGCATAAACTACAGCTGCATATGCATCATTAGATGCATCGCAAAATCCCTGCAGCTGGAGAGACTCTCCACTGCGAACTCCAAGCCACCTAGGAATACAAAAATTGGTAAGCTTACTGAGACTATCGCGATAACTAATCCACTCACTTAATAATTGATGTGGAAGTTCGTCGTCCCAGCCAATGCCAGATAGCCAAATTTTTTGTATGAATATTTTTGCTGTTATTACACAAGGAGCGATCCATCCCAATGGATCGTATAATTTCGCAATATCTGATATGACCTTACGCTTAGTCACTGGTTTCTCCAATGCAGGAAGTTGAACAGTGTATTTAAATTCATCATTTGATCTATTCCACGACAATCCTAAAATTCTTAAAACTTCATCTGACTTTAATTCTAAATTCTCTTCTGTTTCTGTTTTATCTATTTTAATTTCTTGTAACAATTCATCACTACTACTGGACCACTTCTGCAATTGGAATCCACCACGACTAAGCATCTGATTCATGTTGTTATAAATCTCTTTCCCTTCTGATACACTTTCACAGCCTGTCATGAGATCGTCGACATAGAAGTCCTTTAAAACACGATCTGACACCGAAGGAAATTGAAGACCCTCATCATACGCCAGCTGTTGCAAACATCTAACAGCTAGGTATGGTGCTGAGGATGTGCCAAATGTCACGCGTAACAGTCGGAAGTGCTGCATTTCAGATTCCGGAGTGTCACGCCAAATAATTCGTTGATAATCAGAATCATCATGGAAAACCTTGACTTGCCTATACATTTTAATTATATCGGCAACCAAAGCGATGGGATGACAGCGCCAACGCATAATTATGTGTCGCAGCTCAGGTTGTAGCGTAGGGCCTACCATTAGGTCATTATTTAATGATGCACCGTTATCACCAGGGCAAGATGCATCAAACACGACTCTGAGTTTCGTTGTGCTCTTGTCACTTCTCAAAACTGCATGGTGAGGCAAGTACACTACACCTGGTTTGTCAATTTCTGACGCGGGAATAGGTTCCATGTGATTTGAATCTATATAGTCATTAATCACACTTGCATAATGACCTTGAAATTCTGGGTTGTGTAGAAACTTTCTTTCTAAAGCGTAAAAACGTTTGCGAGCGATGTTTTTTGAACCACTGTACTTGCAACTAGGGTCTTCCGACTTAAAAGGGAGTTTGACGATGTATCGCCCAGTCTCATCCCTTTTGGTGGTTTCAGAAAACATTTGCTCACATTTATTTTCTTCCTCCGTCAAATGATTTTTACGCCCCAAGGAATCATCAGATTCCAGTTCCCAGAACTTCTTGAGGATATCATTTTCATTGATCTGAATGTGTAAGCTTATGATAGAGTTGTGACACTTCTCTGACATATGGTGATTGGGTTGATGTACTTCGCCAGATAAGATCCAACCGAGCGTTGTCTTTTGTGCAACTGGCGCCCCCGGTGAACCTTTGATAAGACCATCCAATAGAATTTGGCTGTACACACCCGTGCCTAAAATCAAATCTATCTTACTGGGCATTCCATAAGACGGATCTGCTAAATCCATAGTAGAGAGTGTTGACGGAACATAAACTATTTTCCTTTCAGGAAGAAGAGATGTCAGCTTACTTAACACATAAGCTTTGATACTAACTGCAAAAGATTGGTCGAGACGTGAGTGAACCTTGAGTTCAACTAATGCCTTACACGGCAGGGTATCACTCATGTCATCACCCAACCTGGTTATACTAGCCTTCATCGGAATTTTCCTCAAACCGAGTAACTGCACAGCTGACTCCGAGATAAATGAAGCCTGAGAGCCCTGGTCAAGCAGCGCTCTTAAAACAATGGTTGTTCCAGTTACTGTTTCGACTTCAACTAAAGCCGTGGCCAATAGCGATTGGCTTCGAATATCCGAGAAGCAAGACACTAAATTAATAGAATCGCTCTGTGACGCTGCTGCTGCAACAGCGGCAACGTTATTTTCATCTACTGACCTATTGTTTTCAACAGATTTTTGAACGTATTTGGGATGTAGTAAGGAATGATGTTTTTTACGACAAATGCGACATCTAGAGGACTGGCGGCAAGAATACACTGTATGATTTTCACCTAAACAATTGAAGCATAAATTATTGGCTTGGACAAACTTACGGCGTGCATTAACATCTTCAATTGCAAATTTTTTACAATTACACAATTTGTGCGACTCAGAACAAAAAATACAAGATGGTGTAGCAATATGCAATGATTTTAAATTTTTACTATAAGTAGTTTTTGTCTTAGCATCAAGGAACTCAAGGGACCTAAAACGATGTTCCATGAACTCAGTGAAATTAGATAGTGTAGGTAGTTCGTTGGACAACTCGCTAACCTTGACCTCCCATAATCTTCGCGACTCTGTATCTAATTTTGATGTAATTATATAGATTACAATTATATCCCAAGACTTTGTGTCTATACCCAAATTATTCAAGGCATGTAAACATTCGTTAGTAGTGTCCAAGAGCTCCCTTAATGCCAAGGCAGAATCAGATTTACAAGTACTATGATTAAACAAGCGTTTAAGAATACAGTTGCATAAATATCTTTTGTTGTTATAACGTTTCTCTATTTGTTGCCAACATTGGTCATAATTGTCGCCCGTTGTAGGTATTTGACGTATTAATTGTTCCGCTTCTCCAGTTAAATAACCCTTTAGGTAGTGCAGCTTCTGTACGTCATCTAAACTATCGTCTGAGTGCACTAGTGACATGAATAAATCTCTAAATGTTGTCCATTCCTCATATCTGCCCGAAAACGTTGGTATCGTAATTTTTGGAAGTCTAACTGCTGAAGCTGACGATACTATTAATCCCTCGTTCGACGTATGTGCGGCGCTACTTGCCCGTTGCCTGACTGTCTTACTTAAATTCTTGCGAAGTTCGCATTTGTATTCTATGTAAATGTCCTCGGTCTTTTCATACAAATCATTCTTAAAATAATCCTGTGTCTCTAATTCAGCCTCGTCATAATCTTGTACAAGACACTGATGTTCATTTTTAAAATCAACCCATAATTGTTCTAAGTTCTCAAGTCTCGTTTCCACGTACGTATCCGTAATACGCTCTCTTGGCGATTTTTTAAAGTTAATAAATGACTTTGATATTCTAGCATTTAAATTATTCAACAATTTCAAATTTTTCTCCATGCTGATGGGTTAATATTAATGTAAACGATGAAAAATTATCAATAGGACCGAATAGGACTCAATAGGACACACGAAAATCTCCAATTTAATCTTGATGTTAATTGGACGAAATAGGACACTTGAAGTTATTACGTCTTGTACACAACAGTCAACACATTACACAATGAGTAAGACACAGTTTTATAGTACAGTACACAAGGTAAGACACTATGTTCACTTCTAACTTCTAAGTTATGAAAGTCAAGAGTACTTACAATTTGTCTTCACTTTGCACTTACTTTTACACTTTACAATTTTATTACTCACTGACTTCACTGACTCACACTTCGACTTCCGACTCGTAAGGACCATGTACAAACTTCACCACTATGTAAATGAAACTAGGTATCCAGAGCGAATTCAAAAATTTAATAATTCCCTTGAACCTTATGCGATTTACAAGTATAAGTCGATAGCGTGATTCAGAAACAATTTACTAACGCCATCTATTAACAAGTAATGAAACTAAATATCTTAGGTCTGAACAATGAGAAAGATGTCTGAGTGCGACAAGATAATGGTACGTTTCGAATAAAGTAGGCGCCAAAATACACCCTCAGCTTATTGCGAGAATAAAATATTTTCCTCTTATTACTGACGAATCAAGAAGGAAAAACGTTTGGAGTATTTTGCTAAGACAAAGAGCGATATATTATGTATTTTTCGTATGAAACGCGAGTTTAGAATAATAACGCAACCATTTTATTTTATCCCGCTATAAAGATTGAGTTGTCTCACATTAACTTCGTTTCAATAAAATAATGGCGACGATCTATCTTTTGGGCATTGTCTTCTACGTTTCTGTTATTCATAATATCATAATGACAATTAAACACTATCCTGCTATGTCTTACACGCCTCTAATCAACAGAAGACAAGAGATGATCAGTCTTTCGACATATCAAATGCTATGTTGTTGTATATGCTTCGTTTCATCATTATAAGCAGCGACCTTTTCGAGATAATTTCTATGCTGCCTTGTCTTACATGCTTCTTTTGATTAGACTGACAAGAGACTGTCCGTATTTACGACATAATACTGCATTATCTCATAAGGTATGTTTGTTTTTACTTAATTTTTACTTTTGTGTCATACATTAGATGTTTAACGCCCCAACTCAGAGTCACTAACGATTACTTAAATCGCTCCTTAATACAGAATTTGTATGGTGATTCTTTATTAAGGAGCGATTAAAGTAACCGTTAGTGACTCCGAATTGGGGCGTACCTAAGAGATTATTGTTATTCATTTGTTGATCCAAATAAATGAAAAAAAAAACAGAAATGAATAAGAACATTCATTTGTTTTACCATCGAAAAGAGAAATAAGACGTAGTAAAATTTTAAGTGTATTAAAGACAAAGTCTTAAAATTTATTGTTACAAAGCACATAAAATACTACAAGCGAAACTTAAGGCCATTAGGCGTAATTAAGCAAATGAAGTACCCCATTTGAAATATTTAAACGTAGACAGAATTATTTTATAATTAAGCCTGAAGACAAACGCTTACTATTTGGGTAGATTGTTAAATCATAAAACTCAAGCTTTGCTTCGAAATAAAACACAAATTGAAAGCTATTTTAAAAGGTAACGTTATTGAAACTAATAATTTGCTCACCTACAGAAATTAAGCCAATTAATTATCAGGTAACTATCACTGGCCTCGTATTGCAAATCCAGCCATAATGGCGCTAAGACCTCAAATCGCTAGAGGGTAGTCGGATAAATGAGGTGCTAATACATCAGGGTCGTTATCGGCGCGGGTGACTGCCCTGGAGAAACGACCAGATCAGGCCTGCTTTACTTTGTATATTAATAGACCGTAATTAATCTTGTATGAATATACCTTTAACCAGCTAATTAATATTAATATAATAAGCCACAAAGGGCATCGAACCTAATTGGCACACCTACAAGTCCGCCATTTTGAAAAAACCTCGATTCGGCGGCCAGTGATGAAACATGTGTCAATCGATAGACTAAATGATTATGATCAAAAAGTATTCAGTGATGAAATGTCGTAAGTGATATACTTTCTGAGATAAATGAGTTCAAAACTATAGAAAAATAAAGCAAAAAACTTCGTTTCGGCGGACATTGATAAATCATATGTCAATCGATAGACTAAATGATTATGATCAAAAAGTATTCAGTGATGAAATGTCGTAAGTGATATACTTTCTGAGATAAATGAGTTCAAAACTGTAGAAAAATAAAGCAAAAAACTTCGTTACGGCGGACATTGATGAAACATATGTCAATCGATAGGCTAAATGATTACAATTAAATAGTATTCAGTGATGAAATGTTGTAAGTGATATACTTCCTGAGATATTTGAGTTCAAAGCAGTACAAAAATCAATAATGAAAAATAAGTATATTATGCCATATGTGTATGTGCTGTATAGATACTTGATTTATTAATAACGGGTAGGTTTGAATTTAAAAAAAAGCAAAGCAAAAGCAAACTTCTAGGTTGTTTTATAAATAATTTATTTGCCACCAGCGGCTACAGCTTTGGCAATTACTCTAAACCAAAAGTTAAATTAAAGTAAAGTTAAATTAAGTTAAAGTAAAATTCATTATTGGCTTAGTTTTCTATATCATGTATGACAATCACTGAATCTAAAAATTCCGCTGGTGATAAAGGCAATGTTTCCTGATGTCGAGCTCATGCCAAGAACCATATAACACACAATATATGGGAACAACAGGACAAGGTTCTTTTTCCCACTATGCATGAGCAGTACCATCCCGCGATTTTATCTCTACCCTTAAGTTGTTTGTTTGGCGAATTTGTTTAATTTTTATAATACATTTATAACGTAACTGAGGTAAGGAAAAAAGTGACCGGTACACTTCAATTGCTGTATCGCCATAAACACTTAACCATAAATACGCCATAAACGCTCTGGTCATCCCTCACCTTGATTATGCTGATGTGTGTTGTACAGATTTGTCAGAGGAACTTCTGAATAAATTGGAGCGCCTTCTTAATAACTGTATTAGATAATTATATCTTCGGCTTACGTAAGTATGACCACATTTCCCAGTTCCATTCCTAACTTAAATGGCTACCCATTCGATACAGGCGAAACTTTAGAATATTCTCAACATTTTATGCTATTTTGAATAATGTGTCTTCTCCTGTTTATTTAAAGGAAACCCATAGCACTGCTTATTTCGGGAATTCCTTCACAATACAGTTCATACTGTTCTGGAACTCCTTGCTTGTCGACATCAAAAATCATAGACTACCAAAAGCTCCTTCAACAAGTCCGGCAACACTACCTGAAGCAATTAGAATGTTGTCGCCCGTGGTCTTCAACCAGATGTTATATATATGTATTTCTGAATATTTATTTACTTTATAAATAAGATGTTTATATGTAAATATGAATAAAACTGTATTTATTTAATTTTGTTTATGTATATTGTGATTTTATATGTATATAGTAATTATTCTAAATATTCATAATATTTCTTAACTGGCATTACACTGATACAGTTACAGATCCACTAGAAATAAAAAGACAATTAATTACAATTTTTTTATTTTTGTACGGTTTTGAACTCAAATATCTCAGAAAGCATATCACTTACGACATTTTATCACCGAATACTTTTTGATTGTAATCACTTAGAGTCTTAGACTATCGACTGACACATGTTTTATCAATATCGGCCGAAACAATGTTTTTTGCTTTATTTTCCTACGGTTTTGAACTCAAATATCTCAGAAAGTATACCACTTACGACATTTCATCACTGAATACTTTTTGATCACAATCATTTATTCTATCGATTGACACATGTTTCATTACTGGCCGCCGAATTGAGGTTTTTTCAAAATGGCGGACTTGTAGGTATGCCAGGCTCCATACAAAAATGTTGGAAGCCCTTTGACTTATTGGCCAAACATCTATACAAATAAATAAAATCGGAGTGTCTGTTTGTAATATTAAAATAACCACTTTTTACTAAGTGTATTTGGATGTATACACGGTACATATACCAAAACAACGTTTTTCACAATTTTTATCTGTCTGTCTGTCTATTTGTTCCGGCTAATCTCTGTAATGGCTGGACCGATTTTGACGGGACTTTCACTGGCAGATAGCTGATGTAACAAGGAGTAACTTAAGAAAAAAACATAGTTTGTTAGGCGATACGAAGTTCGCCGGGTCAACTAGTTTCTCATAATCAACCTCTAAAGGGATAAAAAATAATGAAAATTTTGTGGTCACGGACGTCAAAAAAGAACGGACATAACCTTGTCTAATCGAGAGTGAAGCATAGTAATGGCCGATCGCTTACTACGTGTGCGTAATTTTGGGGTTACCACAATATGAGCATTTCCCCATTTTTTTTTAATGTAATAAATGTATTACTTACTGAATAGTTATTCCGTAATGTACGGTTTACACGTATTAATTAGTTAAGTAGATAACTAAAGGGCTTCCAACATTTTTGTATGGAGCCTGGCATACCTACATGTCCGCCATTTTGAAAAAACCTCGATTCGGCGGCCAGTAATGAAACATGTGTCAATCGATAGAATAAATGATTGTGATCAAAAAGTATTCAGTGATGAAATGTCGTAAGTGGTATACTTTCTGAGATATTTGAGTTCAAAACCGTAGGAAAATAAAGCAAAAACATCGTTTCGGCCGATATTGATAAAACATGTGTCAGTCGATAGTCTAAGTGATTACGATCAAAAAGTATTCAGTGATAAAATGTCGTAAGTGATATGCTTTCTGAGATATTTGAGTTTAAAACCGTACCAAAATAAAACATTTTTGTAATTGTCTTTTTATTTCTAGTGGATCTGTAACTGTATCAGTGTAATGCCAGATAAGAAATATTATGAATATTTAGAATAATTACTATATACATATAAAATCACAATATACATAAACAAAATTAAATAAATACAGTTTTATTCATATTTACATATAAACATCTTTTATTTTAAGTAAATAAATATTTATAAATACATATAATGTAACATCTGGTTAAAAATTACGGGCGAAAACATTCTAATTGCTTTAGGTAGTACTGCCGGACTTCTTGAAGGAGTTTTTGGTAGTCTATGATTTTTTGATGTCTACAAGCAAGGAGTTCAGGAACTGTATGAACTGTATTGTGAAGGAGTTCCCGAAATAAGCAGTGCTATGGGTTTCCTCTAAATAAACAGGAGAAGACACATTATTCGAAATAGCATAAAATGTTGAGAGAATTCTGAAGTTTCGCCTGTATCGAATGGGTAGCCATTTAAGTTAGGAATAGAACTGGGAAATGTGGTCATACTTACGTAAGCCGAAGATATATCTAATACAGTTATTAAGAATACACTCCAATTTATTCAGAAGTTCTTCTGACAAATCTGTACAACACACATCAGCATAATCAAGGTGAGGGATGACCAGAGTGTTTATGGCGTATTTACGGTTAAGTGTTTATGTCGATACAGCAATTGAAGTGTACCGGTCACTTTTTCCTTACTTCAGTTACGTTATGTATTATAAAAATTAAACAAATTCGTCAAACAAACAACTTTAGGGTAAAGATAAAATCGCAGGATGGTAGGTACTGCTCATGCATACTGGGAAAAAGAACCTTGTTCTGTTGTTCCCATATAATGTGTGTTATAAGGTTCTTGGCATGAGCTCGACATCAGGAGACATCAGGCCTTTATCACCAGCGAAATTTTTAGATTCAGTGATTGTCAGACATGATATAGAAAACTAAGCCAATAATGAATTTAAACTTTTGGTTTAGAGTAATTGCCAAAGCTGCAGCTGCTGGTGGCAAATAAATTATTTATAAAACAACCTAATAGTTTTCTTTTGTTCTGCTTTTTTTTAATTCAAACCTACCCGTTATTAATAAATCAAGCACCTATGCAGTACATACAAATATGGCATTATATACTTATTTTTCATTATTGACCCAATAAATTCAAAATAAGTAAATGATAATTTTTAATGCATTATTTTTGTACGGTTTTGAACTCAAATATCTCAGGAAGTATATCACTTACAACATTTTATCACTGAATACTTTTTAATCGTAATCATTTAGCCTATCGATTGATATATTATGTTTCATCAATGTCCACCGTAACGAAGTTTTTTTGCTTTATATTTCTACGGTTTTGAACTCAAATATCTCAGAAATTATATCACTTACAACATTTCATCACTGAATACTTTTTAATCGTAATTATTTAGCCTATCGAATGACATATTATGATTTATCAATGTCCGCCAAAACGAAGTTTTTTGCTTTATTTTTCTACAGTTTTGTACTCACTTATCTCAGAAAGTATATCACTTACGACATTTCATCACTGAATACTTTTTGATCATAATCATTTGGTCTATCGATTGACACATTTTTCATCACTGGCCGCCGAATCGAGGTTTTTTCAAAATGGCGGACTTGTAGGTGTGCCAATTAGGTTCGATGCCCTTTTAAGTAAATTAATAAGGTAAACGAACAATTTAGTAGTTAAAATTTAGTACGCAAGTAAACAAAAAAAAAGATTGAATTTTTTCTGTTAAGTAGATGGGCGGGGCTTATCACTTAAAACGTTCGGACAGACACTTTTTAGTTAAAATTTAGTAAAAATGCATAAGTAATTAAGTAGGTTGTGAATAATTGTATGAACTAAAGAGCTTTACTAAATTATTACGTTTGGACGCACACTAAAAATTCTTCATTTAAAGGGCTTCCAACATTTTTGTATGGAACCTGGCATACCTACAAGTCCGCCATTTTGAAAAAACCTCGATTCGGCGGCCAGTGATGAAACATGTGTCAATCGATAGAGTAAATGATTACGATCAAAAAGTATACAGTGATGAAATGTCGTAAGTGGTATACTTTCTGAGATATTTGAGTTCAAACCCGTAGAAAAATAAAGTAAAAAACTTTGTTTCGGCGGATATTGATAAAACATGTGTCAATCGATAGACTAAGTGATTACGATCAAAAAGTATTAAGTGATACAATGTCGTAAGTTATATACTTTCTGAGATATTTGATTTCAAAACCGTAGGAAAATAAAGTAAAAAAACTTCGATATACCTATCTCCAGCTTACGTAAGTATGACCACATTTCCCAGTTTGATTCCTAACTTAAATGGCTACCAATTAGACACAGGTGAAACTTCAGAATTCTCTCAACATTTTATGCTGTTTTGAATAATGTGTCTTCTCCTGTTTATTTAAAAGAAACCCATAGCACTGCTTATTTCGGGAATTCCTTTGCAATACTGTTCTGGAACTCCTTGCTTGTAGACATCAAAAGACTACCAAAAGTTCCTTCAAGAATCACGTCCGGCAGCACTACCTGAAGCAATTAGAATGTCCTCGCCCGTGGTCTTCAACCACATGTTATATACGTAGTTATAAATATTTATGTACTTAATATATAATATAATATGTATATATGTAAATATGAATAAATATGTATTTATTTAGTTTTGTTAATGATATTGTGATATTGTGATATTTTATATGTATATAGTTATAGTGTTGATCCACTAATAAATAAAAAAGACAATTAATTACCAATGTTTTATTTTTCTATGGGTTTGAACTCAAATATCTCAGAAAGTATACAACTTACGACATTTCATCACTGAATACTTTTTGATCATAATCATTTATTCTATCGATTGACATATTTTACATCACTGGCCGCCGAATCGAGGTTTTTTCAAAATTGCGGACTTGTAGGTATGCCAGCTAGGTTCATTGCCCTTTAGTTATCTACTTAAATACTTAATGCATGTAAATCGAATATAACACATTCCACATTCAATAAATGCAAATTGTTATATTTGATGAGATTAATGAATTTTATTAATTGACAACAGATTAAATACACTGGTTTACCCACTTTACTTATAGGGGAGGTACCTAAAAATTTTTTTTCAAATTTTGTTCTACCATTATCTTAACGTAATTAATATACCTTAATCTATACCAAATTTCAGCTTTTTAATATTGTTAGTTTGTAAGCAATACCACGGACAGACGGACAGACATGGCAAACATATAGGTAAGGGTTCCTTGTTATTTAGTACGGAACCCCAAAAATATATACTTTTAAACTAAAATAAGAAACTCGAGTATTATATATGCTATAATTTTCCTACACATTCTGGGTATTAGCATATGCAATATTGTTGGCAGCACTGGCTGATTTTGTGGTTACAATTTTTCTAGTTTTATTTTGTTAATAACTTTAGGAAAAATAAAAGAAATCAGTGATTAAATTACAAGCTTACTTGTGAAAGGTGATCCCTTTATGTTTTTTAACTGAATTAATATTGTTCTTGCAACTTTTAACAGCACACAAAGGTATTTTTATTATTCTTTATCAACTCCCATTGTCCGTATGACTCGAGTGCGGTCCGGCGCCGGAATGGCGCCCGATGGTGTCAATGTGTGCGTGTTTACTTGTACGAATAGAGAGTTTGTATTCCGATGGGTGCTTCACTGAATTTGTTCTTGAGATTACGTCCGTATTTCTTTAAGGTCCGTGTTTGTGATATTAAAAGTAGCAACAAATCTTCAAGCAGTAATAGTCTATTGATTTGAAAGGTAGTTTCCAGTATGAATGACATGAGGTTGTATAACAGTTCATCAAATTTAAGTGGGATCCCATGACAAGCACCAGCTTTTGATTGAAAAAAGAATCATCAAAATCGATGCAACCACTCGAAAGTTCTGAGGTAACAAAATAAAAAATACAGTCGAATTGAATACTTCCTCCTTTTTTGAAGTCGGTTAAAAACACTTGATTTGGTGAAGAAAACATCGTGTAGAAACACGCCGGCCTACTTAAGAATAATTCTCGAGTTTTGCGACGAAGGTACTTCAATTTAACGTGGGATGTAAGCTTTGGTTTTAGTGTTTAATTAAACAAAAACAATCACACTGGTAAACCATGAAATTGAATAAGATATAGGGTAATTATAATCTCAAAAACGCGGGCAAAGAGGCCATCCATAAATTTCGTCACACTAATTTTATGACTTTTTGACCCCTCCCCCCCTCCTTGTCACAGCTGGTCACATTTGTGAGACCTCCCCCCTAGTGTGACGTCACATATTATGAAATTTTACACCTAGAAATTATTAAATTAAAACAGCAGTTCCGAAATAACTTTATTTCCATTAATTGTTTTTTTAATATTTACAGGTACCTATACATTACCATTGACAATTCGATTTTGAAATGTGACGTCTCGAAATTTAGGACACCCTCCCACCCCTTGTCACACTTCATCGACCCCCCTCCTCCCCCCTAACGTGTGACGTAATTTATGGATGGCCCCAAACCGCGGGCAGAGCGCTATCAAATTCAAATGAACCTTCGCAAAAACTAAACAAATTATTATCCCTTAAAGGACATGGTAATGTGGGTTAGCGTTTAGGTATCTACCGCATCCAATGCCCTTTCCTCTCCAGCCCTCGCTCTGCCGCGAGCAACCCTTGATCGTATTATTATCGTAAACAAGGAGCCAAGACGTTTAGACACAATATCCGCACTTCGCGCGTAATTTGATTACGGCACATTTTGCCTCGAACATGTTCTTGTTGAACAACTTGTAGCGTGTACCGAGGCAACATAAATGGCGTTAACACGCGTAGGTATTGGCTTTAAATTAAACTTGATGAATGTAATTAATTCAGGGGAATATTAAAAAATATTCTCAAATATAATTTAAAACCGAAATTGACGACAGTGCAATAATTCTATAACTTTAAAAGCTACAATAAGGAAAGATGCAAGAGAAAAAATGGAAAGCACTCAATATTATTTATTAAACTCTGACGAACATATTATTCAATGAACTGCGGTCAAAATTCGACCGTAAAACCCGGTAACTAAATTTTAAGTTAATTAATACGTGTAAACAGACAATTTAGTAACTTTTTAGTTAAAATTTAGTTAACTACTTAACTGCTTAATACGTGTAATCCGAACATACATAAGTGTCAAAGGGTTACTTCACACTCCTGCGTCCGGGTAATGTTTTTGATTAACGTATCAATACATACATGTCATACATAGATAATATAGATCCGAATGTACTTGATATCCTCATTACTTTTAACATCAGTAAATTAGGTCAAGTTGTTGAAACATAAACGTTAATATCGAACGTTGATTTTTTGTACCCACTGTTACACATAAAATTACGTGCGTAATGAGAAGCGAAACGAAAAATGTTAATATACTCATTAGGGGGCTAATAACACGTGTTTAGCCTTAGCCATATGTTAAACTGGCAGATCAATCAGCCATCAACTAGTACAGAGAACGAGTAGTTTTTTCGTTGGCCTTTAAAGGATCTGTGGATTAAGTGTCGGTCGCGTTTAGAGTCACAAGTATTGAAAATGAATTATGATGCCAAAATTCCTTATTTTATCGTAGAATGTTCTGATATTTCATATGAGTTAATTATAGTATTTAATCGGAAGCAGCAAGTATACATACATAGTACTCTTAGTTATTATTGTATCATTTGTAATACGAGTTTGTGGTTTATTTGAAAATTCTAATTGATGATAAATGATAATTTCAGGAACCTTCCTGTCATCTGGTAACCCTAGGAGGATCGTTATGTTTAGATTATTTTAGAATCTTTCCATTAATCTATTACATTATTTGACTTGATAATAGCTTCTTAACAAAAAACGCCGTTATTTTAGATCCACATAAGAAACTATGTAAGGGCACGTTCAATTGTGAGTTCAGTGAAATATGAAAGGTCTTCGAAGAGAGGAAGCTCTACACAGATAATGGAACACTTTAATGTTTAATGACCCTACTCCGGAGAAAGATATTCACAAGGGATTCTTCAAAAAGATCCGCAAACTGAACGGAGAACGTAAAACGAGAAATATTAATCTCACCCTTTCACTTTACATTCATAGATCTGATATTCATGTTTGTACGTTGAAAATGTTTTGGGCTTAAAAGTTTTTTAACGTGGGAAATATTGAAGTGGTGTGTTGAATAATATTTTACCCTTAGGGCTTGTTTCACCATCTTCAAGTAGAGTCCTGAATAAGCTATTCGCCGGTTAAAGTGACGTTAAAGTGTCATTTTACATACACGAAATGTCAACTTAACCAACGAATAGCTTACTTCGGACTTACTTGAAGATTGTGAAACAAGCCCTTAGATCAATAATTAAATGGCTAACTTAAAATCTCCCCTGTACAAGTTGAAGTCTCCCCTGATCGAGACGAAGCATATGCACAATTGCACACTCAGTTTGAAGTCGTTTTCATCGTCATCATCAGAGAGTCGTTTTGTCACAGTATTTACGTTATTCGGAAACATAGGTTACTTGTATGTACGGTACGACACCAAGAACCAGGCTAGGCCATCCGTTCTCGCCTACAGCTCTCACGGGATTGTCCAGAGTCGCCCTCTACCCGTGTACGTCCGAAAGTCGACTGGACAAACACTACAGTCATCCTTAAGGATCTAGGTTGTTGCCGCAGCTGCAAACTATACCTTGCAAGAAGACAAATTAAAAAGATTACAGCCTACGCATATGCGTACAAGATCTCAGCTCTTAATACGTGTGCCAGTTAGTTTCTAAGAAGTTTCGAAGACTTACACATTCCGGCGGTTATTCAAACAGCATGTTTTGGGAAGAATATTCTGCGACACAACGGGGGATGCATTACCCATTAAGGCGCGGTATGACTACGATTTAAAAACGTTGATTTCACTCACACAACCGCATATCTGCGCTAATCTAATGTTACATTTACGTGACGTAGGGATCAAAATTGCACAGCATATTTTTGCTAACAATGTAACTAGATTGCGAATAAACATTTAATTTGAGGGTTTTCCTTAGATAATTCAGAATATACACATTAAATTCAATATCTGTCCGGTTTAAGTTTTAATAAAACCATATACATATTATATTCTCAAAAAAAAAATATGTTGTTACCGCTGAAAATACAGAGAACGTCGACAATTAAGTTTATTTTTGTACAGCAAATTATGATTTTTTATTGGAAATATTAAACAACTATTTAATATTCTATTCGGTTAACATTTTGCTTTAGACCTTTTTCTATGCTCTGTATTTTTTGCGTGCGATATTTTCATTGGGTTTCTTCGTACTCGAGCACCAAAGAAACCCAATTTGAAAATATTGAGATCACACCGCGCCTTAATATGGTAGTATTAGTGAAAGTATTTTAAATTTCTTTAAACCTAGACCTAAGTATTGGGAGTAATCTCCTACACCCTTATTAATAAAAATCGCTTAATCCAAGCATCATCTGAAGCTACACTTGGACTAGTTAATTCTGGATTAACTAAGTAATAACTTCGTAATTGCAATGTTATTAATAAATATGGAGTAACCTCGAACTAACAATACATTTCTTAGTCCGGTTTCAACGAGTAAAATATGGCAACCTTTGTAATTTAAAAGTAAAAAGAGTGAGTCAGTGAATGACTTCATGCATTAAAATGACAGTGACAACAATATTTTGGGATTGACAACTTCAAACGACGTGATCAGCTTTCAATTTCAAGCGCCTAATTTCGCTCCTCGCAGTTTGTTTCATGCTATGGTTACTTGTTAAATTTAAAATTGATTTACATGAACCAAAAACGTGCTCGCTCAGTTAACTGGGATGAAGAAGAAAAGGTCAAAGAAAATATCAATGTGTATGACGTTTAGTTAGAACAACGAAGTACTCTTGATATGCGTCAAGTCAACGTCATTGTCGTCAATGCACGCCTAGTCCACGCCTAATCAGTCGCTAAACTATGTAGCGACATGGACTAACTTTGATTCTGAGATTAGACTCGGAGTAGCTTACTTCTTCGTTACTCTATATTTATTAATACTGAATTTAATTAAATCTTATTTACGACAAGTTTTAAAGTTACTCTTGCTTTAGTCTATGTTTATTAATATGGCCGCTATAGTATATCCTGCTAATTGACTTCGCTTCACTGACCCACTTACATTTCCCATCGGAATTAGCTAACCTTGAAGCATAACATTTCGTAATAAAATTTCAAAGCATGTTTTAACAAAATGTCAAGGTTAATAAAAATATACTTTACGACCGCCCTCCCTGCCTCTTCACTGGTAACGTTTCATAATACAAAATACTCAGCGGTTTATTCTTTATTAATGAAACAGAAGCAAGAAAAAGAGAATCATTTATAATTTTATAAGAGAAAACATTTTTTATTTAAAGTACAAATCTAGATTAATTCCTTCAAATGACCACCTGCTACTGCTTAAATTGCTTCTATATTATATAACTACGTCTAGTGTTTCTTAAGGGTTTTCAAGAGGGGTTCATGTCAACGCTTTCCTCCAGACATTTGCGGCCAACAATAGGTCACTTATCGTAATTATTGAAAGTCCTTGAATTTCCATCCCAATTTTCAATGCAGATCAGCTAGTTGTGGCTAAATGCTTCTGACATGGTTTAACGATTGCTGTCTCATGACTTTAGTGTCTTGGCTTCAACCCATTAATGCCTCAGTGTATTTACTGAGCACGGATCTCTATAGTTACATGTACCCTCTGAAACACAACAACGGCGGGGAAGTGATATTAGGTCATCACAAATACTTATTTCCAAATAACGTTGTTGACTTCCCAAAATAATCACATGATATAAGCCAAAATTTTAATACATTATCTTGACGAGTCATCCAACCGTTGAAAATTTAAATTTTCCGATGCTCTCCACCTATGTGCCCATTGAGGCATGAGATTGACGTCATCTAGCAGAAAATACTTCGCATCGGATTATTGCAGGTAAACGAGTGGAACAAGCTGTCGAATTTTAATGAAGTAATTTCGGTATAAAGGCTGTAAGTTTATCATTTTCAGCACATTATTCAGGTGTTCCTGCACCAAGAAACATCCGAAGTTAAGGTATCCAAGCCTGAAGTAAAACCTCTAAAATGCCGTGGTCGCAGACAGTTAACAGTAGTAGGATCTGAAAGACTTAAGATCAAACCGTGACCCTCCTGAAGTATCTGGAGAATGGTCAGCGCACAGAATTCTCTTTCTATGCCGTACTGTGTACATTTTGGGCAAAAGGTGATTCAATAAGTCGGATCAGGTAAGTATGAAACTTTGTAGATTTTTTAGGGGCCGTCTCCACGAGCGAGGATCGTGACTAGTTCGCTCTATCGTCTTATGTTCTATCGTCGGGTAATCACCACGAATGAGCGATTATTCCGCCAACGTATCGTTGCGACTCGTAACGGAATCAAAGCGTGTCCACGACGACTCGTAACAGAATCGCCGCGTTTTCTTGACGACGCGGACAGAACGCCTGCATTTATCAGCGCGTACGCCGTGCGCTCGCTGCGAGATAATGATGGAAAATATCGTTACTTTTATTTCACTATCAAGTCCGTGACGTGATTTATTTTTGTCACCGCTATATCACTCGTGATAAATCACGACCGTTATATTTCATTAGTGACGATTATTGTCACAGTGGGTGCATTTTATTCCGTCCGTTACAAGAGAACTGTGAAGTGAAATCTCACGACAGTGACACCGAGTCACGGTATCACGTAGTCACGACGTGGTTATAAATATCAAGTACCCACATAGTTTAATCAAAACCTTACCCTGTTTAAAATAAGACTTATTTTCATTTGAAGTTTTTGTAACGTAACGATATTATTAACGAATCAAGTTGAAACAAATCAGACAAACTAAAGTCTAATGACGTTGAAAATAAGATGCAATTTCACTTAAACAAATTCTCTCTTTTAGCTGATGGCACTGTGTCGATCTCGCTCTCGCACGGCTCAAGTCACAAATGTTGCTTTCTCTCTTTCTTGCTTGGCCGGTGGCCGGCGTTAAGTCACAGTAAAAGGCATACTGTGGTGAAATCACGTTCGCGATAAATGTAACGGACGGTTTCAATGCATGTCACGGGCGTGAGAAATGAAATATGTTGTAACAAGTGATATATCCAGTGATACGTGAAATATACCATTCCTACTGCGAGAGCACCTCGTTCCGCGGCGAGCGCACGGCAGGCGCGCCGCTAGTAGCAATAGGTTCGCAGCGATGTAATGACATTTCACGGGCACTCAGCCACTCGTCGCATCGCCGTGTGTAGACACACGCTACGGAGTGTATAGAAATACGTGGCACGACGATAACATCGAAGCGATCCTCTCGCTCGTGGAGACGGCCCTTTAAAGACCTTTAGTGTAATTGAAAAAGAATACTTGAAAACTCATAATTCGTATGTCTCGTCATGTAAAATGATAGCATGACTCGTATGTATCTAACTTAACACATTTCAAAGAAAGTCTTCAAGAATTCTCATACAAAATTGCCATATTATATGTACCTATAATATTTGAGGACTTCCCTCAATTCCACATGAATCCCATTATCAGAAGTTAATTCGGGATCGGTTGAAAAAATACAACCCGAATTGAGAAACAATCTTTTTTTGAAGTCGTTTAATAAAATAAAACCTCTCATCTTGTTCATTAAATACTAGCAGGTTGGTATCAAAGTATCTCAATGTATGCTGACAAACGATAAATAATGTGCAGTTTAATATTTATGCATTTTAACCGTATTTTTTTTTATCCGGGCCAACAGTTTTGTTTCACCTGTCTATCGCCTGTCAAGAGTGTCAACCGACCGCTACTATTCGACGTCAATTCATTCAATACTTGTGACACTAAATACTGACGGCCTTATTTATAAATAACAAACCTGTTTTAGCTATTGCACTGTTAAAATATGTTTTATCTTGTTTTTAACCGACTTCAAAAAAAGGAGGAGGTTCTCAATTCGACTGTATTTTTTTATGTTTGTTAACTCAGAACTTTGGTCTGTGCGAACCGATTTTGATGATTCTTTTTTTAATCGAAAGCTGGTGCTTGTCCCGTAATCCCACATAAATTTGAATGAGATCTGACAAGTAGTTTTAGAGTAACTTTGAAGTCGGTTATTTTTTGTTAGTAAAATTTAGATTATTCATAAGAGTGAAAGAAACAAAACACTTTATGAGCCTTCTATAACTTTGCTTATTTTTATGAATAAGGGAGTGAGTTTACGACTATGATTCAACAGAAGGCCGTATTGAGCTTGTATTATTTGCAGACACTGATACTAAGGCAAATGTTGTTGGTTGGTGTTGGTTGCCAATACTCACCAGTATTGGAGAAGAATATCTCTATTTGGATGAAATTGGACCATAAACGAGGGAACGAAGATTTGCGCTTCTGTCTACACATATGAGCTTCGGGCATGCAACAGGTATCTATGTGTAAGCTTATTATTTTCTCAAGGCAATTTTTTATGTTTTACCATAACATTCCTTTTTTTCAATCTCTTTATTTTTGTTACCTCTATTATATTTCATAACGACTGCATTACTGTATTACTTTACAGCTTAGCAGTATACTACACAACTACACTGCTTAAAATGGATTTTTCAATCAGTTTTACAATCAATTCAAGTCTCAATATAATCGTATACAAGCAGGAGCTATAAACAAGATAATTGCTCAATAAAGTAAGTTGACCGCGCTCACGAATAGCTGTCCCCTTGGGAATGTAATTTATCGTTTTCCTAAGAAGTCTTGCTCGTATCGTGTAACCAGTAGCTAATTTTAATTCCAAGTAGATTCTGTCTGTTATTTTGTCCGCGTTAGTCTGGTTACTAACATTTAATGATTACCTGAGTTTTTTATACTTTGCAACTGACATTTTGTAGTGATGTTTAATAGTTTGTATAGTGAACTTGAAAAATCTCTTTACAATGTTAATTATAATTATAATAAATGTTTATGTACACTAATATTATAAAGAGGAAAAATTTGTATTTTTGTATTTCTGGATGTTTGTAACGAATAAAATCAAAAACTACTGGCCCTTTTCAAAAATTCTTTCACCAGTAGAAAGGTACTACTACTGAGTAACATATATAATCATATTATGTATAGTATATATGTATGAATTAGCTAGA
This sequence comes from Thymelicus acteon, assembly GCA_951805285.1. NCBI lineage: Eukaryota > Metazoa > Arthropoda > Insecta > Lepidoptera > Hesperiidae > Thymelicus > Thymelicus acteon. The sequence goes on along the minus strand of OX638226.1, from coordinate 3,427,902 downwards.
ACCATGACGATATTCGTCGAGTAGGTAGGAAAAATGGATTATACTGCGTAAATTTTGAGAGCTTTCACGGCGTGTGCTGAATGAGAATAGTTGAAACGTACAAAAAATAATGTACGGCAGAATTGTTCCTCATAAAAAGTTCTAAATTAAAGTCCACGATAGCATATATCTATATTTAAAGGATAATATCAAGGAAGGTTTTGCCGTAACAAACAAAACTAACCAAAGCATTTACTCCACGAACTATTTTTGAAGAATTTGAACGTAATCACATAAAACGACATAAAAACTAACCGTTTTGTAATATTCATTTTTGGAAACATTAAAAGAAATTTAAATTATCGTTTCAAATATTTTGCTACATCAAAAAGGCATTATAAACAGCAATCGCGCTGAAAGTAGTATTCCAACGCTGAGAACGTATAAAATTAATGCCTTTATGCAAAACGATTAAGAGTGGGAGGCGAGCGAGGCGGAAAATTGCCTCGTATACACTCATACACTCATACGTGTACCTAACGCCTATTCCTAGTAAGCATAAATTTAAGTCTCGAAAACTGCTTGCTTTTAAAATCTCAGGCGATCAAAATAACAAGGAAAAGTCCGATCCAAAATGCTTTTACGAACTAAATTTATGTCTTACTAATGTTTCAAATGAACTGGAGCCGTTAAGCCATTTATGAAATTAGCGGAAACAAATGCAGAGACAAAAAAATTGTTAAAAAACAAACAAAAACATTAAAAAGAAAAAACAAGCAAAGTAGTTTAGAATGTTGCTACCAATGATCTTATATTAAAATAGATACGTTATGCCCTTAAAAATCAACCGAAAAATTTGGTCCGAAGCACACACACGTTTATCATTTGTTTCCCTACACCAATCAACATCTGACGTACGTACGACTGAGCTCAACTGTGCTAATTAGCCCAGTTTTGGCGTGCCACTTTTGGGGCGCGTATAACCTATCTACCTCTTCATAATATAAGATCATTGGTTGCTACTATTATAAGTACTATTATGTCTTCTGTGCTAATACTGAACAACTACACCGTAGAAGGATTAACAGTCCGGACCCATTCTTCAAAGTTCAACCAATCAAATCTTCTTTGTTTTTACCCAAGCAGCCGTGTAAAATTTAAATGGGTTTGATTTGATTTGAGCAATTGAACCACTAATGCTACCCGCATTTGACATTAATTAACACGTTACAAACATTCAATGTATGATATAAGGCGTTTTTAGGGTTCCGAAAATCGGAACATTTCATTTTAATTTAATTTAATGGAATTTTAATTTTTATAGTTTCGTCATGTCCGTCCGTTCGTCCGTCCGAAGCAATCGCAATCTGAAGCAAAGCGCCGAGACCCTTAGTGCTAAAAGCTGTAATTTACTATGGATATACATATTTATTAAAAGAGAATCGTAGAATAAAATATTTAAAAACATTTTTTTTCTGGGTACCTCCCTTACAGGTAACGTGAGGATGAATTATTTATTCGTCGCGTACCCTATAGTGTGGTGTATCGTTGAAAATGACTTTCAAAAATATTATGGGTCTTCTAAGACCATTTTTTGAATTAGGGGTCCATTTCCGAAATATTTGACTTTAAAGTGCTAAATTTGTTTAGCGTTAAGTGTCTCGATAAGACAAAGAAAAGTGTTGGACAAGTGAAAAAATTCTCAAACAAAGGTTAGGTATACGAGTATGATAAGTTTACAAAGAAAACTAGTGATAAAGAAGTCATAACGAATCTTTTTACGTGTATATTTCTGTAAAAGCAGTCAGGTTCTGAGGTTATGACACGATGAGTGTCAATCAGAGAAATTTGACTCAACTATGGATTATGATCGATTCAAGTTAGTGAAGAAGTCTACTGCAAACCCTTATCAACACCACATTTACTAATCTTTTTCTCATTTTGGAATTAATGGGTTGTATAAATAATGATTTATGTGGAACACGAAAGCACCAAGCGTGTCGATACCATTTTCGTCGCGACGCCGCGCCGTGGGAACTAATATAAGATGATAATTACATTGCGCTAAACCATTTATGTACCGCACCCGCGAGTACTGTCGATAAAAACACTGTTTGAGGTTTTAAAATGCAACTCTATATATTAACGTAACTTTTTTTTATACAGAATAAGTTAGTGCTTGACCACAAAACCACCTGATGGTAAGCGGAAATGGTGAAGCGCACTAACTTAGTTGAAGCCTATTGACTCTTGACTTGAAGACACCCTACATTATAATCAGAGGGGAACACCCACGCGGGCAATTTATTCCAGTCCCTTGCGGTACGTATAATAAAAGACGAAGCAAAGCGCGACGTCCGCACCGGGGGGATGTTGACAATGAAGGGATGAATACCCGCTGTGCGTCTGGATGTTCGATGGTAGAAAGGAGAGGGAGGAATTAAGTCATGTAATTCCTGCGTACACTCTCCAAAATGTATCATTTATGTAACTTCCTACGTTTGTTTTAAATGCAATGTGTACTCACGATTCGTATTTTATAATACTGATTTTTGACCCAGTTACATGCATCGTGGTTACAGTGAGACTGCTGTGGCGGAGAGAAACTCTTGACAGGTGACAACTGACGTTAATGACAGATAAGCCTTACGTCTCGATCGTTTTCCTTTCACAACACGACAAACCACGCTAACAATATCTTTAGGAACGGAACTCGGCACTTATTTTAGATTTTCTTTGACACAAACTATTCACGGGATTCCCAAATTCGCTAATTTATACCGTTTATACCCATCTTTTCTTTTAAAGTTCATCGGATGGTTTTTGATTTCTAGGCCTCCCTTACAACGCGGTATATAATGACGGTGTATAATGACGCGGTAGGTATATAATTTTCAGTGTCCACGATTGTATACCTAAGTTTAAAATCATTTCCTACGTTTAATGACCCATTTTCTATGTTTTTATTTAGGTTGGTAACTACTAACGATGTTATCGATAGTGAAAATAGAAACAGGAATAATTAAAATATTATTCACTCCTATAATGATTATAATAGAATTTCGGACACAAAAATAATACTAGTAAAGGAGTTGGCCAAGATGTGCCCCGGAAATAGTTAAAATACGTTTAATTGTACAACGTTTTAGTCCCCTGAAAAGACATGTATTCCATTTATTTTAACATAACTAGAATTTTAATTTTCTTCTGAACTCCGCAGGGAGTAGTTATAATAAATTAACAATAATAATAAGTTGTATTGTATACACATAATCTTCTTATACCTCCATTGCTATCACTGGAGGTTGACAATTGACTGACAGAAATGCCAATGTCTGCTATATTGCCATTTGCCAAATGCCAAAAGTAGATTTTTGAGTTTGATTTCTGCAAAATATTAATTGTGTTTGATTTTTTGCCATGAGGTGCATTAATTGTGCGGTTGATATTGAGCGCATGGCACGTCACTCAATATCTTCGGTAGCAAGAAACCTTCAATCCATATTGGTAGAATGGATCACTGCAGTACCGGTATGGCATTTTCACGACGTGGGCACGTTACCAAGATCACATAGAAGCCCATGCATCAGAAAACAAGTAGATGGGTACACCAGATAATCAGCCAATCACCTTATTTACCTTGTTTGATACTATTGTTTTAATTCCTCAATTTTTACATATTATGTGTACTAAATGTATATAATTAAACACTTAATAATATCAATGTGCAGTTTTATTTATATTACGTTTGCTTGTGAATATTTCCAGGTAGGTAGGTGACAAGTTAATACGTATATTTTATTTAGTACTGCTCTCTTTTTAAAACACTTTTCCACGATTACTTATGTTTTGCAGAATGTCAACCTACAAGAGCTAAAAGTGCTCGTAAAAAGAGAGTCCCGAGTTCTACAGATTTTTATTGATAAAATTATTAAAGTAGATAGCGTAACCTTTAATGTAAGGTAAAAATAAAATGTGTACATTATACTTCACAAGTGGGGCAAACGTCCATACAGATGTTGGCCACCTCCTTTAAAACAAAGACGAACTTGACTTGATTAATTTTCTAAGAACAAACATTGAATACAACACGTTAAGAGTAGTTACTAACTTTTGTAAGTGACTATACCATAATAAATAGCTTGAATGTTATCATAGTAGTGATCTGATCGTATCAACTGACTGGTTAAAGTATCAGAAAATTACTTTAAACTATTGACTGGCTCTTTGAACCACATGGCAACGATCTAGATCTAGCTAGAACATTCAAATGCTTCTTTAAGTTCTGTAGGACCTTATGGGTTTGAACTTGAACATTAATGTGACCTAGGTCGCAATATCAACACAAATTACTTATTATTTTTTTAAACCTCGACGAAAAACCCCTAATAACACCCCTCGTGTTATAAGTTTGACATGTCTGTGGACCTGTATGTCTGTCTGTGGCATCATAGCTCCCAAACGGATGAACCGATTTTGATCTAGATTTATTTTGTATGAAAGGTGACATAATCACGTGTTTTAGATGTTTAGTGTAAATAAAACTGTCGGAGGTTTTACAAATTTCAATTTAAGATTATTCACAGGCCTTTACAGCTTCTCGCAGACAAGGTTAAATACTTACCGTGAGTACTCGATCATAGTTAAATATCCGATCAATAATAATTAGAATCTTTAGTGCCAATAATTCACCGGCTGCGTAGCCAAATATTTCATGTACATCACATCGTCTGCACAAGAAATAAACGAATACTGTAATCTTATTTATTATGGGTACGCAGATGACAGCACAGTAGTGGAGAGATACCTGCCCAGTGCTCGAGCCAGTTGGGAAGAAATACAGTCTGAAAGAGAAGCTATGTTGGATCGTGTGAATCTCGCACTCCGGGCAGTGTCCGATTGGGGCGATGCCAATCTAGTGAGATTCAACGCCACAAAAACGCAGACGTGTCTGTTCACCGCAAAACGGAGCCCGTTCACCATGGCTCCCACTTTCCGAAATGTATCCCTGGAATGCACCGACCGCCTACAGTTATTGGGAGTTGAAGTTTCCTCGAACCTCAACTATGGGCGGTTCATCGAATCCAAGGCTAAAGCGGCTGCAAGAAAACTCGGGGTCCTTGCAAGAGTGCGGCAGTACTTCACACCGAGGCAGATTTTAACACTGTATAAAGCCCAGGTTCGCCCTTGTATGGAGTACTGCTGTCACATTTGGGCCGGTGCCGCAAAATGTCACCTTTCGGCCTTGGATTCGATGGAGAGGCGTGCAATGAGGCTCATTGATGACCCAGATCTGGTGGTATCCAACCTACAAAGCCTCGCACACAGGCGCAGAATAGCCAGCCTCTCAGCATTCTACAGGATGCATTTTGGAGAGTGTGCTCAGGAATTGCACGAACTAATTCCCCCATCCCCGTTCCTCCATCGAACAACCCGTCGTACGGCAAGCATCCATCCATACGTCGTGAATATTCCACCACTGCGAACCAGGCGATTCGCCTCATCTTTCATAGTGCGTGCCGCGAAGGACTGGAATAGCTTGCCTGCGTGGGTGTTCCCGTCCACCTACAATGTAGGTGTCTTCAAGAGAAGAGTGAATAGGCATTTATTTAGTTAGTGCGTTCACCATCTTGGACTCCATCGCCACTTACCATCAGGTGGGATTGTTGTCAAGCACTAACTTATCTAATGTAAAAAAAAAAAATATCTAAGGGCTAACTTCGAATAAAATTTCATTTCATTTTACATTTAAATCGTTTTCATGAAATTAGTTTTGTAAATGTTTTTAATATTAGTTACTTAGCTAGAACTATACCGACTCAGAATTAGATGAAAATACTGAATTGAATTGTTTTGAATTGAAAGTAAAGTACATAGTTGATAGTAAATCTACATATAATTGAATGACAGTTGTACCTACAATAAATTTAAACATCTTATTATGCATTAAAAGAAAATATAGAAAAAGATGAGTATTTTTGGTCCTTACAGAAACGAATTACTCAAAAGCATCAATTGAAAACTAAACTGTTATTTCAAGTTAATTGATCGTAAATAAGTTGCAACGGGCTCGTAATTGAATGAGTCTCAATCACTGAACGGTTCAATCGTTCGTGTAATCAATCATTGATTCGTTCATGGTACATAATCACCGCTTTTCAGTTAACGAAGTAACTATTTGTTTGTATGTGAATGGGTTTTAGAACTGTTTTCAGGGTTCTGTAGGATGAGTGTTAAGGGTTCTGTAGGATGATTGTACATTTAAGACTTAACACAGTTACAGTTTAAGATTTTATTTCTCAAAATAATTTTACAACAATGAGAAATATATAGGTACTAATTAATATACAATGGTATACCGCTAAGCGTAGTTACAGTTAGTAGTTAGTCTCCTTAGTTTATTGTAGAAAGGTTGAAATTGATACCTACTATAAACATAGCGCTTGTAGTTGGATCCCGTCAAAAGCAAGATATTAATTAACTTGTGAAATCTAATTTGGGCCGAGTTAATTTGGCCCTCATCAACAGCTAGGCAAACATGAGGCGTTTCACATTGTATTCAAAATTCAAAATTATTTATTCATATAGGTATCATTGATACACTTATGCACGTCATTTTTTTTAATCAACCAGCTTTCCGCAAAGGTGCTTTGTCATGGAGGAGAAGAAAAGCCGTAAAGAAACTCCTCAGCACATCTTTTAAAAATAAAAATACATTGATATACATAGTCTTGTCATAAATACTGTTACAGCCTTGTTTAATTTAAGTATCAAATACTAGCGAGAAATGTTTCGATTGATTATGAATGAGGAATTTTTGCACTATCTTAAAATAAAGAAATAATTATTGATATTGTGCCATTTAATAAAAAGGAGTGGCCCTTAAAATAAGACACAGACGGGTTAATAAGTTGCACGGCTACAGCTATGCAGCTTGAGGTTTTTAAACTGCAAAAAATTTGAAAAATAACTCACGGGATTGTTTTATTTTACTATCAAATGATTCTCTGACGTTTCGAGCTTCGAAGACCGTAAAAGAGGAGCCCAACCTCGTACGGTTAGAACGCCAGCGATCATCCAAGTAATACGGGCGCGAATCCAATGAATTCCCATCCGGAAGCAAATCATTTTAGCTCTTCAGGTAGGGATAAGAGAAACTACCATCAAATGAATGTTAAATGAAGACCTCAGACCCTGAGCTTATCGACGAAAAACAGGGCATTTCCGTAATGGTTCTTTAAAAAAGTTAAGGCTCGAGAGATGACCAGCTTTGTTAAGGAGGTACGCGAGAAAAAAATACCGCTAAATCCTTATTTCAAACGAAAATTTTTTTGGCATTGAAGAAAGTTACAAAAAACGCTTTGTTAAGGAGGTACGCGAGAAAAAAATACCGCTAAATCCTTATTTCAAACGAAAATTTTTTTGGCATTGAAGAAAGTTACAAAAAACAAAGTGATAAAATATTATGCCCATATCAATAAAGAAGCAACCAAGCGTATGCCGATAATCCAGCGTAGGCATTATCCTGCATTAGTCATGTTTTGACTTGGGAGTCTCATATTTGGGCTCATCTGTGATGTTTCTCTGTGAAAAAGAAGTGAAACCCAGTATTTTTGAGTATCAAAATACTGTCTTTGCAAAGATTGTTGAAATTCTTCTTCAAAAAATTAACGAAAATCCACAGTAAGTATTCCAACAAGATTCAGCGCCTGCTCATCAGAAAGCAGGACACAAAACTGGCTGATTGCTCATAAAATGTACTTTATCAGGTACAACGAGGGGCCCTCTTAAAGCACAGACTTACATCCGTTGGAAACAAAATATGGCAACAATTGAAGCAGAAAGCATGCGCTAAATCTAACCAAAATTAGAAGTTTCTCAAAGCATCCTTGATTAAAGTAGTGGCTGATATAGACACGAACCTTGTGCATGCTACGATTGACGACTGGCCTCGGAGTTTGAGGGCCTGCATTCAAAATCAGGGAGGGTATTTTGAATAACCTAAATAAAACTTTAATTAACAATTAACTACCTTTGTTTTTGTATAATAAATTTACAGATATACTAATTCCAAAAAATATATATTTAGTGAAATGTTTGTAACAGTATTTATGGCCAGACTAGGTATATATTACAAAAATATATATATTACTAGCTTGTACGGAACTGGTCAGCAGGTCATTTCCATGCGTCTTTGTCACTTAAGTACTCATCTACAGTATAGTAATCTTTGCCTAAAAGTTGAGATTTTACATGTTTCTTAAACAATTCCACTGGCAAATCACGTATTAACTTCGGGATTTTATTATAGAACTGTACACCAAGCCCCATAAAAGATCGCTGCACTTTAGAAAGACGGTAAAATGGCGTTACTAATTGGTGCATTCTTCTGGTTTGGCGATTATTTATATCACAATTTTGTTTATACGCGCTTATATTATTCCGTATAAAAACCACATTACTATAAATATACTGTGAAGCTACTGTAAGTATACCTATTTCTTTGAACTTTTCACGCAAAGTTTCTCGAGACCTAAGTTTATAAATAGCCCTAATAGCTCTTTTTTGCAGTATGAAAATTTGTTCTAAACTAACTGGCTTGCCCCACAGCAAGATGGCATAAGACATAATACTGTGAAAATATGCAAAATAAACCATCCTAGCAGTTTTGACTAAATATACTTATTAGTATGCAAATAAATATATTAGGGCCTCAATGATAAAATTCACTCTGCAAACACAAAAACAAATAGATGTTGGACAAACTAATTTATTACAAAATTATAGGAACATATTTATTTTCCATTATATCTTAGGTTTATACTATAACCAAATAAAAATATGTAATTTATTATATTCCACCCACGTTTTGCTTCAGGGTAAATAATAACTATGTTTTAGACCCTTAGTACCCGCTCTCCGAAAACATATTATATTTTTTGTTTTAATTTGTGGACTGATTGAAGGAAATGAAACAAATTACTCAAAATTTATGACAACAAAAATTGGTAGTTAACTTTAAGAAAAAATTAGATAATATTTTTTTCCACATTACACTTATTCTTTGAAGTATTCAGAACACACCATAATTTATTCAAATTTCAAGGAAAAAAAGACTTCATTTGGCATATTGTGTTAAGTTTAACCGTAAACGGGACGCGTAGACCTTTTTTAACCGACTTTAAAAAAGGAGGAGGTATAAAACTGAACTGTTTTTTTTATGTTTTTACTTCAGAACTTTCGACTGGTGAACCGATTTTAATGATTATTTTTTTAAACGAAAGCTGGTGCTTGTCACGTGGTCCCACTTAAAGAGCTAGCTAGATCTGACGAGTACTTTTTGAGTTATTTTGAAAGTCGCTTATTTTTTCTTGATAAAATTCAGAATATGTGGTAATACATACTTTCCAATCGTTTTTAACCGACTTCAAAAAAGGAGGAGGTTCTCAATTCGACTGTATTTTTTTTTATGTTTGTTACCTCAGAACTTTGGACTGGGCGAACCGATTTTGATGATTGTTTTTTTAATCGAAAGCTGGTGGCTGTCATGTGGTCCCACATAAATTTTATTGAGATCTGACAATGGCATCCATGGGAAAACCACATAAGTCGTAAATTTGTGTTAAGATGTGCGCGACAAATTGACGAATAACTCAATATCACGCCAACCGATTTCGATGATTCTTTTTTTAATCGAAAGCAGGTGCTTGTCATGTGGTCCCACATAAATTTGAACGAGATCTGAAAAGTAGTTTTTGAGACTTTGAAGTCGGTTATTTTTTGTTAGTAAAATTTTGATTATTCTAGACGTCATTCCGAATCGAATGAGCCATCACTCATATTTTTAGGAGCTTTATCAAGAATCAACACGTTTTTTAACTTGTTGACCCGTAGTAGATAGGCTACTATCTGCTACGGGAATAAGCAGTAAGACACAAAGGGCAGACCATTGACTCAGTCGTCGTTCGCCAGATTGGGACTACGAAAACAGGGGATTTTCTTCAAAACGTGTATAAAAAAAGCCCTTGGCGACCCTGTAGCCTAGTTTTTAGTGACCCTGTCTGCGAAGCGATGTATCCCAGGTTCAATCCTCGGCCGAGGCAGATATTTATGTGACAGATAAATATATTTTTTTCGTTATGAATGTTGTAGTGATGTCTTGTTTGTCCATGCCACCAGCGACACAGGTGAATCCTACAGCAGGGTATGAGTGTGCAATGTGCATACATTATTTATTTATTTTTAACCCCCGACGAAAAAAGAGGGGTGTTATAAGTTTGACGTGTATGTGTCTGTGGCGTCGTAGTTCCCAAACGGATGAACCGATTTTGATTTTGTTTTTTTTGTACGAAAGGTGACTTAATAGAGAGTTCTCTTAGTAAGGTTTAGTGTAAATCAAGTGTAAGTCGGAAGTTTTTAAAATTTTAATTTAAAATTATTATGTAACAAGTCAACGAATAACAATAAATGTTCCCCATCTCCATTGAACCTCAGCCACACGAAAGGCAGTGGAAGACCGGCATGACCTCCGATGAGATACGACCACTATTCTTGTGAAAAACCCTCTAACAGTAATGTATCATAAAACATACCTAATTTAATAATGCCCAGTGTAATAAACCGCCCAGTCCCAGGGGAGGCCGAATGGCTCACATCAACTATCGTTAATTATATGGCGGTCTACATATTTACTTTACCTATACTACGTACTGGCGCAGAGAATGCTTATGGCATTAACGCCCCAACTCAGAGTCACTAACGGTTACTTAAATTTCTCTTTAGTAGATAATTTGTATGGTGATTCTTTACTAAGGAGCGATTTATGTAACCGTTAGTGACTGTGAGTTGGGACGTAAGTCTACCTTTCATACCATTTAGCTTTAAGGGTATAATAAAGTGTAATGAAATAAATACATAGCTAATTTATTTGACATGACGACCTCATAGCACAGTCGGTATTGAACCTGCCTACGAAGCGACGGGTCATGGACTCGATTCCCGGAGGGGGCAGACATTAAAGTATCAGATAATGTATTAGTAACAGAATATTGTAACCAACGATCAAATGAGGATCCGTAACGTTTTTAGTTGAGAATGCAGATTTATAGAGCTAAGAAATCCTTAACATACAGTGAAAAAATTTTTGTTCTACGACAAAAATTGACGAAGTTATGACCAAATTACTTACAAAGTTCACTGCGTGGCTGTGACGTCACGATATCGGTCGCCGCCAGTTAGCCGCTGGCAGCGATACGGCGCGCAATGTTTTGTTTGGATAATTGTGACTTTGAAACAAATTAAGTGTCCCATTTGTGCCTAATTCACCTTTTAACTATGTATCAGTATTGTATAGTGCTTAAACGTTCAAACACTTCTATGAAAACGCCAAAAAAAACTATTTTTTAACGTGTCGAAAAACTCAAAACTTCGTAGAAAATGGTATTCCGTTGTAAAAAGACAATATATGATTTATCTTCAATAGTAACTGAGCTGGGAACTATATCTTTAACTTATATAAAGGGCTTCCAACATTTTTGTATGGAGCCTGGCATACCTACAAGTCCGCCATTTTGAAAAAACCTTGATTCGGCGGCCAGTGATGAAATATGTGTCAATCGATAGACTAAATGATTGTGATCAAAAAGTATTCAGTGATGAAATGTCGTAAGTGGTATACTTTCTGAGATATTTGAGTTCAAAACCGTAGGAAAATAAAGCAAAAAACATCGTTTCGGCCGTTAGTGATAAACCATGTGTCAGTCGATAGTCTAAGTGATTACGATCAAAAGTATTTAGTGATAAAATGTCGTAAGTGATATGGTTTCTGGAATATTTGAGTTCAAAACCGTACAAAAATAAAACATTTGTAATTAATTATCTTTTTATTTCTAGTGTATCTGTAACTGTATCAGTGTTATGCCAAATAAGACATATTATATTTAGAATAATTACTATATACATATAAAATCACAATATACATAAACAAAATTAAATAAATACAGTTTTATTCAGATTTACATATAAACATCTTATATATTAAGTAAATAAATATTTATAAATACATATATATCATCTGGTTGAAGACCACGGGCGACAACATTCTAATTGCTTCAGGTAGTGCTGCCGGACTTCTTGAAGGAGCTTTTGGTAGTCTATGATTTTTTGATGTCTACAAGCAAGGAGTTCCAGAACAGTATGAACTGTATTGTGAAGGAATTCACGAAATAAGCAGTGCTATAGGTTTCCTTAAATAAACAGGAGAAGACACATTATTCAAAATGGCATAAAATGTTGAGAGAATTCTGAAGTTTCGCCTTTATCGAATGGATAGCCATTTAAGTTAGGAATGGAACTGGGAAATGTGGTCATACTTACGTAAGCCGAAGATATATCTAATACAGTTATTAAGAAGGCGCTCCAATTTATTCAGAAGTTCCTCTGACAAATCTGTACAACACACATCAGCATAATCAAGGTGAGGGATGGCCAGAGTGTTTATGGCGTATTTATGGTTAAGTTTTTATGGCGATACAGCAATTGAAGTGTACCGGTCACTTTTTTCCTTACCTCAGTTGCGTTATGTATTATAAAAATTAAACAAATTCGTCAAACAAACAACTTAAGGGTAGAGATAAAATCGCGGGATGGTACTGCTCATGCATAGTGGGAAAAAGAACCTTGTCATGTTGTTCCCATATAATGTGTGTTATATGGTTCTTGGCATGGGCTTGACATCAGGAAACATTGCCTTTATCACCAGCGGAATTTTTAGATTCAGTGATTGTCAGACATGATATAGAAAACTAAGCCAATAGTGAATTTTAACTTTTGGTTTAGAGTAATTGCGAAAGCTGTAGCAACTGGTGGCAAATAAATTATTTATAAAACAACCTAGTAGTTTGCTTTTGCTTTGCTTTTTTTAATTCAAACCTACCCGTTATTAATAAATCAAGTACCTATGCAGCACATACACATATGACATAATATACTTATTTTTCATTATTGACCCAATATATTCAAAATAAGTAAATGATAATTTTTAATGCATTATTTTTGTACGGTTTTGAACTCAAATATCTCAGGAAGTATATCACTTACAACATTTCATCACTGAATACTTTTTAATCGTAATCATTTAGCTTATCGATTGACATATTATGTTTCATCAATGTCCGCCGTAACGAAGTTTTTTTGCTTTATATTTCTACAGTTTTGAACTCACTTATCTCAGAAATTATATCACTTACAACATTTCATCACTGAATATCTTTTAATCGTAATTATTTAGCCTATCGAATGACATATGATTTATCAATGTCCGCCGAAACAAAGTTTTTTGCTTTATTTTTCTAGTTTCGAACTCACTTATCTCAGAAAGTATATCACTTACGACATTTCATCACTGAATACTTTTTGATCATAATCATTTAGTCTATCGATTGACACATGTTTCATCACTGGCCGCCGAATCGAGGTTTTTTCAAAATGGCGGACTTGTAGGTGTGCCAATTAGGTTCGATGCCCTTTCGTATTTGTATCTATATAGCCAGCTGTGAAATCTAATTTGGCCCGGCAGATGGCTCCTCGCTGCGTCTATGGAGCCACATCAAAAATGCTACGCTATGTTTGCAGCCTCCCTTTTGAGCAGCACAGTCATGGAAATCCACCTTCTCTACCGTTCAGCAGCAATACGCTTTACTTTTTAGGGTTCCGAAGTAAAATCGGAAGTATCGGAACCCTTGTAGTTTCGTCATGTCCGTCCGTCCGTCTGTAATTTTGCATGGATATACATATGTACACATGTACACAGCTTAGAAGTTAGACCTAAAGATTCCTAATAAGTACCTACCTACCAACAGTCAGCCTCAGAAACAGCTTAACATTATAGTACTTTATAATAGTAACTGTTTCGACGGTTTCCGAACAACATTATGACAAATTCAAGAAATATGTAACAAGGTACTAAAATGTTAAGCTACTTCTGATGATAACCGTACATGTAGATAAATAAACAGCATAAAATTTTATATATATATAATTTCAGCATATAATTTCTAATATCATTTTTTTCTAAACTGAATAGTTTGCGTGAGAGACACTTCCAAAGTGGTAAAATGTGTGTCCCCCCTGTAACTTCTAAACTTTAAAAAAATGTATGATGTACATTACCATGCAAACTTCTACCGAAAATTGGTTTGAACGAGATCTAGTAAGTAGTTTTTTTAATACGTCATAAATCGTAAACCGCAAATTACCTTTCATTATGTTACTTGCTGCTACGGAACCCTTCATGGGCGAGTCCGACTCGCACTTGGCCGCTTTTATTTCCCTCTCACTCATCGTTACAAATCATCCTTTGAGTAGTAGTAGGGGCTCGACCAAAATTAGCACTATAAAGGCAAATATTTCGCAAACGCACCCCTAAATCCAAACATGGTCCTAGAAGACCCATAATATTTTTCGAAGACCTTTTCAACGATATCCCACACTACGGGGTACTTAACGGGGTAAAAGTTTTTCAGTATTTTATTCCACGATTCTGGAGTTTTAATAAATGTGTACATATGTATATCCATGCAAAATTACAGACGGACGGACGGACATGACGAAACTACAAGGGTTCCGATACTTCCGATTTTACTTCGGAACCCTAAAAAGTAAAGCGTATTGCTGCTGAACGGTAGAGAAGGTGGATTTCCATGACTGTGCTGCTCAAAAGGGAGGCTGCAAACATAGCGTAGCATTTTTGATGTGGCTCCATAGACGCAGCAAGGAGCCATCTGCCACTGAAAAAAAATGTTACGGAGCCCAACACAGCTGGCTATAGTATAGATACAACTACGAAATTTATATAAGTTAAAGATATGGTTCCCAGCTCAGTTACTATTGAAGATAAATCATATATTGTCTTTTTACAACGGAATACCATTTTCTACGAAGTTTTGAGTTTTTCGGCACGTTAAAAAATAGTTTTTTTTTGGCGTTTTCATAGAAGTGTTTGAACGTTTAAGCACTATACAATACTGATACATAGTTAAAAGGTGAATTAGGCACAAATGGGACAATTAATTTGTTTCAAAGTCACAATTATCCAAACAAAACATTGCGCGCCGTATCGCTGCCAGCGGCTAACTGGCGGCGACCGATATCGTGACGTCACACGCGCCCGCGTAGTTTGAATTTTAGCGGCCGGAACGGCAATGTTTATTAGGTACTTAATATCTTCGTAAGTAATGGTCCGATTTGGATGATTCAAAAAGATATATCATTCATATGCCATAAAGAATCGCGTCGATACTAGTTCTATAGAATTTGCTATAACTTTACTGATCCTCATTGCGACACAATAATGTCCATGGGCGACGATGGCCACTTACCATCAGGTGGATCGTCAGCTCGTGTGCCGGCTATTTCCATAAAACAAAACAATTATATCCCGGTACGACGAAGTTAAAGAACATATTTTTTGATGTCTGAAGGATTGAATAAAAGCAAACGGGTCACCTTATAATACCTACGTGTTCATCGTCGCGTACGCAACCCCAGACGAATCGCCAATGTTTGAATTTTAACTACGGTAAAGGTAGACGCACGCATATATGTATTATTATGTCTATTCTGTGTAATCCATTCCTTGAAATACAACTATAGTGAAACCGGAAAGCTATGTATATTAAAATGGAAAGAAAAAATTAAACATTAACCACAAAAAAAAATGTTGTGCCTGTGGGAACACTTAGGAAACCGTGGTGCCGTACCACTAATTGTACGTACGTAGTTGGATCGTTACACCGCGTTTGATGTAACTGTTAAACAACATGGCACACGTACAGACTAGCTAGCTGTAATCAAAAAGTTTATTACGAAATGTTGCAAAGTTCTCCCGTGTAGGTTTTTAATTAAAACGCTCTGAGAATACCGGCGAATTTTACTTCACATAAAAATTTTTGCTCTGTTCCCAAAACGGTAACTTATTTCGGTGATGCGAATGTGAATAAAAATACCTGACATATAAAGGACGAGTAACCGCCCTCGCTTTGCTTCGGTTTTCTTATTTTTTTACACCTTATTGGAGTTGTATTAAGGATCCCTAATTTTTTTGAAAATATAATATAGCCTATGTTACTCGGGGATAGTGTAGCTTTCCAACAGTGAAATAATTTTTGAAATCGGTTCAGTAGTTTCGGAGCCTATTCAATGCAAACAAAAAATCAAATCTTTCCTCTTTATATATTAGTATAGAGTATAGATTACTGTAAGAAATACGGCCTTCAATAATTATGGTCGACTGTAAGGCATGGAAGAGACCTCTGGGCCTTCAGTACCTACCGAATGTTAGAATGGTAGAACAAAGCAGCAGCGTAGAAATATTAGTGTACATTTTACAATTTTTGAAGTTTTACTTCTTAAGGGGCGTTTTGAAAAATCTATGAGATTAAAATTTTTACGCTACAACAGCCGAAAAGCGACATGATGAAGGTGCGTGATACTAGGCGCACAGCATTCGCTGGAGTTGTTAGGACTGCTAGGGCGGGTCATGGGTGCGAGCGAGAGGTACTTATAAGTAAGAGGTAAATCTTCTTACATGTATATGTTACCGGAAATCTGTATAAACCAGTATTCTATATAATAACTAGGCAATGTATAGAATATCTAAAACGTTCAGGTTACGTTTAACGTTGAACCTCAACGACTCAGGTATTATACACATTTCCTAGGAATTGTGTTGAATACCTGCATTATACAGATCCGGTAACATATACATAAGTAGACACACACGTTTTCTCATATTTTGGGACATTTAAGGGGTAAAGTTATTTATTTTAGAGGTATTTTTTTTTGCAATAGGTAAACACGGAATGTGTCCGTCTATACCGACAGTACCGTACAGACTATTTGTTGATAGTAACGGAGCACTAGAAGTCATTATTTAAAGACGTTGATCGTGATCTAAACAAAAACGCAAAGTAATATGTTTTGCTCTTATTTGGTCCTACCAAAACTTAATTTTTTTTAATTTATTTTACCTTTAAGAGGTTTGGAAAATTGTCCAGTCTTAAAGGAAGCTTTGAGGACATGTTCTATATCATACAAATCCGAAAGCAGACTCACACCTGAACTGTCTGAAAATCACTAATACAGTAAACGCAGCACCAGTTACGTAACATTCACCATTCACTCAACAAAACATGTAACAGATTAACAAAAACATTTATAAGCTCAATACAGAGTGCGATGTCAGTGGTGAAAAAGGTCGGGTTGGCTTCTGTTAATTAAAACTTGCCACGACTCGCCCGTAACGACGGACCGGCGAGGGCCAAGCGCGGCCCGAGTGATAAACTATCACCGTGTGCTCCATTTTTTTAAACGTCTTGGTAAACAATCTTGCACTGTCTCTTCATCGTAATTTATAATTTAAAAAGCCAACCCAAATATCGGAAATTTTTATGCTTCGCGAAGGCCTCCCACATGGCTTAACGACTGTTATGTTAACGTGGGACTGACGGCTATCCGAAGCACGGAAGCGCTGAAGAAATTGCCACTAGTGGTCACTCATCCATCCGAGTTTTACAAAACGTCCGACTATTACTCGTTTTGCTTTTTTTTATATAATTAAATTGTTATTAAAATTATTGTCAATATTGTAATTGTTCTTACTGGCATGTTTTAATATTTGTGTTTAAGTACTCTATCCAACTGACGAATATATTAGACATCAGATACTTCAGACGTATTTTATTTCACTATCCTATATTTTCATATTTTCCTACAAAAATACTCTGAAAATTTCATTGTTATCAGTCAATTATTATCAAGCCCGCTGTTTCCTGTAACTCGCAGCGGTGTGAACCTATAACTGCGAGCTCACTTACGTAGCAGCCGAGCCGAGTGGGCGCTTTCAGCCGGAGCTTACCTGAAAAGATACGATAAACGCACTTATAATATTGTCTACATAACATATGAGATTTGATTCAACACAATGAACACTGACTATCAGATATAATTCGCTCACCTAGTAATATATTAGCACATCTGCAAAAAATGCGAAACTGAGTTTATTTGGCATGCGTGTTTAAAAGTGCATAATCACATGTGGTAAATATGTATTTAACGTCTATATTAGTAACCAAACTCATAATCCCATCCGTAAATTCCAAAAATGATCTTGGAAGACTCATAATATTTTTGGAAGAACTTCAACGATATATTAAACTAGAGGGTACGCGACGAATAAAAAAATTCATCCTCACGTTACCTGTAGGGGAGATACCCTGGAAAAAAATGTTTTTCAATATTTTATTCTACGATTTTGGAACATTAATAAATATGTATATTCATGCCAAATTACAGCTTTCTAGCACTAAGGATCTCGACGCTCTTCGTCAGATAGATGGACGGACGGACGGACAGACAGACGGACAGACGGACGGCGGACAAACGGACGGACGGACAGACGGACGGACATTTCGAAACTATAAGGGTTCCGATTTTACTTCGGAACCCTAAAAATGCATGTGCTAATTACCCTGTAAGTGTAATATGTATGTACGGTACAACCGTGCATCTGCTGTGGTCAGCATTTACTCGAGCGCGTGCGACACAATTTAATTACAATTATTATGTTTTTTAGTTAGTTCGCAATCAGCCATCAAGGGTCGCGCGTGCTCATCTTTTATCACGTTATCGTCATCAAGTTTCATTAAATTTCATATACATTTAAAATCCGATTTACAGTAATACAGTTCACTATTATACAAAAAGTCTTATCATTTTACTTCTACTAATATACATAGCTAACAAGAGCTCGTACATTAGTATATGGTCCTTCGAAAAAGGGGCTTACGTGTCGTAATAACCGCGTGTAGTGGAAAAGTACCGCGTGAGCTGAACTAGTGTATATCAAGTGTGTGGTAACATCAAGGTTATCAAGGACAGACTTTCAAAAAATATCAGGATTGCAGTGATAATATCAGGATTGCAGTGAGGATTCTGGATCGTCGCCGCGTCGGGTGCAAGCAGGGAGCACGTCAGGAGCAGTAAAGATCCAGTTATCAAGTAAGATCGTTACATTTTGAATACCTTTTGCAAATATGGAAGATATTTACAAAACTCAGGTAGAGCTACATGTGGCTATGTCCAAAATAGTCTCTAATATTAAAAAAGATTCCAAAGATCGTAAATCTGCGGATTATTTTAAGAGGCGATTGGAAACTTTAGATGCTTATTGGGCGAAGTATCAATATAACCATGATCTCCTTAATTTGGAAGGAAACAAGACCCATCCATATTTCACTAACAATGAGTATGAGCAGGTATTGGATGTTTATAGAACAACAAAGTTATACATTCTTGAGCAACAGCAAGCTTTTATAGAAAGGAAAGCAGAAGAACCTACTGGTAACCCTCAACCAGCTCAACAAGGAGAGATGAGTTGTCAGTCTGAACAATCAGGACAGTTCCAGGACTATGAGAACGCACGTCAATCAACATCCGTCAAGCAAATATCAAGAGGGTCATGTAGTAAGCTGGATGAGATGCTGAAGCGTCAATCAAGTAACTTCAGAGCTTTTCTTCGAACAGTATCAGGTATCAATTTAAATGTAATTACTCAAAAATGGGAGTTAGAAGATGCGCTACGTAGTTTGCAATCTCGGTGGTCAATAATAGATACTCTGCATTGGGAACTGGATAGCGAGTTACAAGGGATGGATGAAGAATATGAAAAAGCTTACACAAATCATGAAAGTACTTACAATGACTTGAAGAAAGAAATCAATTGCAAGTTGTGGTCGGTCTCGCACAAGGAGCACTGGACACCAAAAATGGAAATTCCCAATTTTAGTGGAAGCTACCAGAGCTGGGTATCGTTCAAAGATCTGTTTACAGAGGCCATTCATAATAATATTTCGATCTCAAATGCACAAAAAATGCAATTTTTAAAAGGCAAATTGAGAGGAGAAGCTGAGCGTTTAATACAACATTTGCCTATTAGCACTGAAAATTATCCTATCGCTTGGGAAATTCTAAACAATCGTTATAACAACATAAGGTTAATATTTTCAACACATGCAAATAACTTGTTAAACCTGCCAGCTACTCAACAAGCGTCCGTCAGTCATATCAAGAAGATACATGACACTACTCAAGAGTGTCTCAACGCGATTAAAAACCTAGGAGTGAACATAAGTGGCTGGGATCCGTTAATCGTTCATATTTTATTACAAAAACTAGACACGGAAACTCATAACGGTTATTTAGACTCTCTAAAGAGCCCGCGTGATTTACCAAACCTACAGGACTTTTTAAAATTTTTAGAAAATAGATTTACAACGTTAGAATCATCCCGGAAGAAACAGGACAACTTTAAACCATCTCATAATCAAAAACTCAAAAACATATTTCTAATTACAAACCTTTTAAGTCAAATTATTATAATACTAAACAATTAGTACCTACGTTTAAAGGAGGTCAATCAACTTCTTACAATAATAATTCTGCAAAGTTAACATGTCCATTGTGCAAGGAAACGCATGGAATTTATTTTTGTAATAAGTTTTTAAACATGACACCACAAGCAAGCAAGCAAGCAAGCAAGCAACAACCCATAATTGTCCCACTGCTGGGCTCGGGGTCTCCTCTTCACAATGTGAGGGGTACAGGCCATAATCTACCACGCTGGCCAAGTGCGGATTGGTAGACTTCACACACCTTTGAGAACTTTATGGAGAACTCTCCGGTGTGCAGGTTTCCTCACGATGTTTTCCTTCACCGAAGCAAGTGATAATTAACTTCTAATACGCACATAATATTTGAAAATCAGAGGTGCGTGCCAGGATTTGAACTCGGGCCCCTTCATTCGAGAGACCAACGTTCTAACCGCTAGGCTATCACTGCTGACACCACAAGACAAACGTACAACTCTAACAAGACTTCGTTTATGCCAAAATTGTCTTTATTCGCATGGCGACAAGGCCTGTACATCAGAAAAAAGATGCCGTGAGTGCAACGGTAAACATAATACGCTTGTTCATGAAGCATTTTCAAATAATTCAGCAGTAAATATAACAATTGCGGACAAAGATCAAGCATCTAATGATAGTTCAGTAATGCAACAAGGCACTAACATGAATGAAATATTACTAGCTACGGCGGTGATAAAGGTCCAAGCAGGGGACGGAACTTTACATAAGATGCGAGCACTCATAGACCAAGGCTCTCAAATTTCCCTCATATCCGAGAATGCGACACAACTCTTAGCATTGCCAAGAAAGCGGTGTAAGGGAATAATATCAGGAGTTGGGGCCAAAGAAAGTAGTTGTAAAGGTGTCACAGAGATAACATGCAATTCGTTATATGGAAATTTTTCCTTCAAGACTGAAGCATTCATCATGAACACGCTCATCAAGAATCTACCCAGTTACACGTTTAACAAGCCTACATGGTCTCATCTGGACGGTATACAACTTTCAGACCCCGACTTTAACGTTAGTCGGCCTATCGATATATTGTTCGGAGCAGATGTTTATTCAAATATTATACTGGATGGGATTAGTCGATCAGATCAAGCCGGCCTACCTATAGCACAACAAACTCGCTTAGGTTGGATCCTTTGTGGTAATATGCAAACATGGCAATGTAATGTTGTACTCTCTCCAATTGACGAAATAAGAAAATTCTGGGAGATAGAAGATATTTCGATTGGACAATCATCTAATTTATCAGAGGAGGATACTAAATGTTTGAAATATTACAAGTCTACAACAAAAAGGCTCAAAGATGGAACTTATGAGGTCCGAATTCCCTTTCAAGATAATTTTGAAAAACAGTTAGGAACGTCGAAACATGCGGCGATAGCTCAATTTCATCAATTAGAGCGAAAATTCAAAAATAATTGTAACATCGAACAGCAATATAAATTATTTATAAATGAATATAAACAACTCGGTCACATGAAACTGTCTACCGGTAATCAGACACCTAATTATTACATGCCGCACCATTGTGTTATGCGTAATGAGTCAACTACAACTGCACTTCGTGTCGTGTTTAATGCCTCGACTAAGACAAATTTAGGATGTAGTTTAAATGATTTAATGCTCAAAGGTCCAAACCTTCAACAAGATCTTCAATCTTTGATGCTTAAATGGAGAAAATTTCGCTATGCCTTTACCGCAGATATAGAGAAAATGTACAGATTTATTTGGATAAATGAACAGGATCAACAATTTCAAAAAATAATATGGCGTGATTCTCTCGAATCAGATTTAAGAGAATATCAACTCTGCACGGTCACATATGGCACCAAGGCCGCGCCATTTTTGGCTATGATGACGCTGAAGCAGTTAGCAGAAGATGAGAGATTAAATTATCAAGATAGTCAGGCGGTACAGGTTTTAGAACAATCATTTTATATGGATGACGTTTTACATGGGGCTGATACTGTAGAATCAGCATTAAAATTGCAACAAGATTTGATCCTTTTGTTAAAATCGGGCGGATTTAACCTTCGAAAATGGAAATCCAACTGCGAAGAAATAACAAAGGATAAAACAGAGATTAAACAATCACAGGAGAGTTTTGAATTCAAACAACCGGAATCAACAAAAACATTGGGTTTACGATGGAATCCTACACAAGATGTATTCACATTCCAATCACAGGTAGAACCAATGTCGAAGACACCAACCAAACGATCTATGCTATCAGATATATCCAAATTGTATGACCCGCCTGGATGGTTGTCGCCAGTATCGACCAGACTCAAATTATTATTTCAAAAAGTGTGGATATCTAACGTAAAATGGGATGAAAAGTTACCAGAGGATATTATAAAGGAATGGATCAAGATCAGGGAGGATTTGGCATTCATAAATCATATTGAACTAGTACGTTGGTTATTCACCATAGAAGGAGAACATCAAGTTGAATTGCATGGATTTTGTGATTCTTCGAATAAGGCATACGCATGTGTAATTTACTCTAAAACTACATTCAAGGAAGACGTCAAGGTCTCACTGGTAGCTGGGAAAGCCAGGCTCGTCCTAGCAAGTAAATCAGTTTCACTACCAAGACTAGAACTGTGCGGTGCCCTTCTCTTAGCGACACTCATGGATAAGGTACAGAAGTGCCTCGGCAATTACAACATCAAGGTGTACGGGTGGGTTGATTCGATGGTCGTTCTCACATGGTTACAAGGGAATCCATCAAGATGGAAGCCATTCGTCGCAAACAGGGTGAGACGAATTACTGAGATTATACCGTCGAATCAGTGGCGATATGTCAAATCAGGAGAGAACCCAGCTGATTGTGCCAGCCGAGGCATGAGTGTGGTTCAGCTGAAGGAGCACTCGTTGTGGTGGAAGGGGCCGTCATGGTTGCCGGAATATAGCATGAACCTAGATAGTAACCAAATCTTCAAAACAGACGAGGAAGTTAAAAACTCTAAGCAAATTAATTACCTAATAAAAACATGTAGCATACTGGAAGAGCTATTAGCAAGATATAGTTCTTTTCAAAAACTAACAAGAGTTTTAGCATGGATTTTACGATTTATCAACATAATAAAACAAAATAAAAAAGAAAAATTAAATTACCTTACATTAAAAGAAATTAATACAGCAAAATATACTTTAATAAAATATGTACAACAAATAGAATTTACAAGCGATATAAATAACCTACAACAAAACAAGGCTTTGAGTGCTAAAAGTAAGTTGCTACAATTTAATCCCTTTTTGGATACTGAGGGTCTAATAAGGGTCGGAGGAAGGCTGAACAAGGCGAATATTGATCCTGACATGAGGAATCCCATAATATTACCGCATAGTGGCCTTTTGACTAATTTAGTGATCGATCACGCACACATACTTTCTTTACATGGAGGTGCTCGACTAACATTAGCGACCATTCGTCGAAAATATTGGATCATTGGTGGTAACAGGGCTGTCAAGAGCCAATTACGTAAGTGCGTGACATGTCGCAAACACAGCCCAACAAAAATGACACAGTTGATGGCGGATCTACCTACACACAGATGCAACATTGCGAAACCCTTTTATAACACCGGGGTAGACTTCACCGGACACGTTTACATTAAAGCTAACAAGGGTCGTGGTATCAGGACTACTAAAGGTTACATCGCAGTGTTTATATGCATGGTGACTAAAATGGTTCATTTAGAGCTCGTCTCCGACCTCTCTTCGTCAGCTTTTTTGGCCGCGTTGCGCAGGATGGTGGCTAGAAAAGGATCACCGCGACATATCTACTGTGATAATGGGACGAATTTTGTTGGCGCTAGCAATTTTATGACACAAGAATTTCAAAATATACTTCAGACGTTTGATCAAGATTTTATAACGGAAATTACAAATATGGAAATCGAATGGCACTTTAATGCACCATCTTGGCCTTCAGCAGGTGGTCTATGGGAGGCGGCAGTTAAAAGTGTTAAATTTCATCTGAGACGAGTAATCGGTGAACAGCGACTCACCTTCGAAGAGTTTTCTACGATTCTAGCTCAAATAGAAGCTGTATTGAACTCAAGACCTCTGTGCCCCCTGACCGAAGATGCGGATGACTTAGAATTTCTCACTCCAGCAAGTTTCATAAACATAAATCAGGACATGAATATCATGGAGACCGAAACGGACATGCGTACTCGATGGTATCTCACTCAAAAAATCGTTCAAGATATTTGGAAACGATGGCGTGTTGAATATCTCAGTCACCTGTCGGCATGAAGCAAGTGGAGAAGTCAGCAACCTAACATACAAGTCAATGACGTAGTGACGATTAATGATGCAAACCTACCCCCTGGCAAGTGGGCGGTGGGACGCGTTGTTGAGCTACATCCCGGAGATGACGGCCTAGTAAGGGTGGTAACATTAAAAACAAAAAGCGGTTTCATTAAACGACCAATTATAAATTTATCAGTTCTTCCTGTCAACAATACACGTACCGAACAAGAGGCGGAACCGACTAGTATATCAAATAACAATAACAAAGGACGGGTGAAGCGATCGAGTTGCAATTTCTTATCTTTATTTACTTTACTATTATTTTTTATGAATATTTTCGGCACAGTTCAATGCTCGTTTAATATATCGGCTCTGAAAGACGATCAAGGTCTGTATTTTGATAAAATTTCCGATATGAGATTAATACGAGACGAATGGAAAATAGTTACATACTATAACATGGATTCATACTGGCAAGGAATGAAAGCATGCAAGAAATACATAAATTACTTAGAACAGGTGTGTAATCAATTAAAAAATGTTTCCCATTGTGACATAATTTCAATACAATTGCAACAAGAATACACGGAATTGGATTACTATAACCAGCTGTTATTGAGTCAGCATTCCAGCACGCGTCGGGATCATCGTAAGCGCCGGGGCCTTATCGACGGTGTCGGGTATCTGGCCAACAGCCTGTTCGGAGTACTGGACGAGAGATTCGCCGAACAGTATAAACACGATATACTATTGATTCACGACAATGAGAATCATTTGGCGGCACTTGTAAGAAATCAAACGTCTATATTAGAGGCTGAATATAACATTTTAAAAAGGAGTGAGGAGTCGCTTAATAAACAACATAAAATGTTGAACTACTTAACACAGCAATTTGAACATTTCCGGAATGTGTTGAAAACGGAACAAGAGAAAAACCTTATGAATAACGATTTTATACTAGGTGCTATTGCGGCAAACAACATGCTGAGACAGTTATCTAGTGTGCAGGAAAAGTTATTGGATACTTTAACAGATATATACCAAGGCAATCTTAATTTTCATTTAATTTCTCCTGAACAACTTAAAGAAACATTAAATAGCATATCAAGTCATCTTACAAAGGATTTAACATTACCTATTAATAACTTACAGAATGAATTTAGAAACATCTACAATATATTGAAAATCAAAGCAAGGATGTCAAAAGATTATTTATTATTTGAGCTACGGCTACCTCTTGTGACCCGGGACCTATATGAAATCACGAAAATACTATCAATTCCGCATGCTATTGGTAATAATGTTATGGCTCGAATTGTACCTGTAGCAGATTACGTGGCTATTAATTTAAGAAATGAACAATATCTAACAATGTCGGATCAAAATGTCAAGTCATGTCAACACGATGGAGGTAGTGGATACCTGTACTGCTACTCAAAGGGACCAGTTTATCATCTCAAGAACTATGAAAATTTATGTAACATAGACCAAAGTACGAGGAAGTGTCAAATCAGTTATACTACATGCACCAATGAATGGACAGAAATGAGCAAAATAAACACTTATGTATACTTTTGTTGTGGGATATGTCCTGTAAGAATATTATGTGAAGACCACGCGATGGTTAGGCATATCAAGAAGGCAGGAATATTAAATATTGATCAAGGATGTTTAGTTAAAACAGAAAATTTCACGATTTACGCACATAATGAGGGTTCCAGTAACATAAATATTATAAATAAATTCTACATGCCAGAAACAGAACCGATCAATCACATCATAAATATAAGCATTCCAACTCCTCTATCACTAAACTACTCATTGAACTCAAGTGAAATACAATTGCAGAAGATCAAGGAACAGATAAATAAGCTCAAATCAGATGAGAGTCTCTATCAACGCATATCATATCACGATGTTCACCATTATACTGCTATCTATGTGATCATGGGAATTGTATTGGTTGTTGGAGTGGCTGTCGTTGCGAGGAAGGTCCGTAGCAAGCAATGGACGCTGTGCCCGGGGGCGGTGGCCAGGGTCGAACAAGCGATCCCGGAACCCACGGTCACCTTCAGGTCTGCAGTGGCGAGTCCATCGGGTCAACGATCGAAGCATAGTGTTAACAGTGTTGGTGACATTGATCGATACGATAGTGAATGTGTTAGTGAAGTGCGGTGTCAAAGTGAATACAGTGTTCCTCAAATTCCCCAAGTGCATAAAGTGAACAAGTGTACAACACCTATGCCTAGGAAGATAAATTTCACTTAGGGACTTTAACTGTTTAGAATAAGGACCTAATGGAATCACCTTGTAAAATCAGCACTCATAACAATGCACTTCATGCACATCACTTCACCCTTCATCTTCTGCCCTTGGGAGCATGTACGGTACAACCGTGCATCTGCTGTGGTCAGCATTTACTCGAGCGCGTGCGACACAATTTAATTACAATTATTATGTTTTTTAGTTAGTTCGCAATCAGCCATCAAGGGTCGCGCGTGCTCATCTTTTATCACGTTATCGTCATCAAGTTTCATTAAATTTCATATACATTTAAAATCCGATTTACAGTAATACAGTTCACTATTATACAAAAAGTCTTATCATTTTACTTCTACTAATATACATAGCTAACAAGAGCTCGTACAATGTATTTCTATTTATTTAATAGAACACTGAAGTGGAAATGTTTATTCGTATTTATTTAATACTAGCTGACTTGGCAAACGTTCTGCCAAAATTTTTCTGGATAGGGCCCCTATATAATAACCTAGCGGTATGAAATATACTTTACGACCTATTCTCATATCTTATACATACAAAAAATATCATAAAAATCAGTCAGCCGTTTTATAGGAGTGCGACCACAAACACCATGTTACGAGTTTTTATAATATAAAAAAAATTCTAATATAGTTTAATAGATCTTTCCTAAACACTGCCACTTACACGTTATGATAATAGCATAACGCGTCCCCACGTAATCTGTACCACCCAACAGCCGACGATATAAGTAACAGGCAAAATCTTTAATCTATTAGCTATCCTTCTTAAAAACTATCTGTAAAACGCAAAATAATAACGCAGTTTTCCTCTTGATTTTGCTTTGGGCTCCATCGGATCTAATTAACTATCTAATTAACCTCGACAATCTGATTTAACCAAGAACCATTATATAAAAACTCCTAACTGTATACAATCGAGCTAAGAACTTACTTGATTTTTAAAATATTTTTAGAAAAAAAAACTATAAAGATAAGTGGAGATGTGATCCAAGATGGTGATTATTCTTTCTATTCACTCTTTTTTAAAGACATTCACGTCTTGAGCAGGCGGGAACGCGCACGCAGCAAGCTATTCCAATCCTTCGAGGTGCTCATAACGAATGACGAGGTAAACCGCGTCGACCATACCGGCGAGATGATCACGACAAAAGGATTGGTACCCACCCGCAGGGCCGCCGTGCGTCGCGTCGTTCGAACGGGGAAAGGTAAATTAATTCAAACAATAAAATGAATTATATTATAATATTTTTATTACTAAAATCGGCAATCCTTGTCAGACATGTGTAAGTCAAATTATAAGTGATGCACTGTACATTTCGACACACATCATACGCACGCCATCTGTTGCTAGCTTGAAGCTTGCTTGCATCCGTAGTAAACGAACGAAATCAGTTTATATTTGTTTTTCAAATGTTTTGCAATAGGCATGCAAATGCGACGAGTCGTTCCATAGACAGATAGGTGACGTCGACTTTATTCACCTGAGTTAATTCACCCAGGTGTCTTAAGTCTACTTTTAGTGTACTTTATTCACCTATGCACCTTGGTGATTTAAATCTACTGGCCGCAGGTGAATTGATATAAGTAGATTTAATTCACCTATCATTTTAGTAAATGCAATTAGTGATGTTGGAATGTTATTCCGATTCGATTTTGTTCAACAATCGATTGTATTTATGAAGAAGTTTTAATCGATTTAATATAACACTACTTGTTGATTTATTTAGATAACATAATATTTTATTACATAGGTATTGTCATTTTACTACGCAAGGTGCAAGCGAGCTGCAAGTAAGCTGAAAGCAAGCTACAGTTGACGATAGCGTGCGTATGACATGGGTCTAACTAAATGGTCAGCGCGCCTTACGAATGACCTTACGTATTTTCTTTGATTATACTACATTGAAATAAAACGAAGATCTAGTTGAAAATATTTATTTACTGACCATTTTTTTCACAACGGATTTGTAATGATTTAGTATTAATGAGCACAACTGGCTAAGCCCGTAGATACTCTTTTTCCAAGATCAGAATTAATCATGTTGAACCATTTAACAGCTCGGTTTTTGATCACATCTATTGTTTGACACAAAGCTGCTACTATATTGTTAACTAAAGTCGTCCGCTGCGAATCTGTTAATTCATTAGTATATAAATGGTCAACTTGTTTAAAATTGGCAGGCGAATTCCCATTAGCTTTTTCATGGATTTTTATAAGCGCTGGCCGTTTCTTGTCTTTATAAGTAACAGGCCCATTGTAAGAGTTCGGATAAAAGTTGGGTGCGCCTCCCCCATTATCATTAAGTGGCGGTACACCATCGCGGATGTAAGTAAAAGTTGGGACCATGGGACAGTTGACTGGTATTCTATTATAATTGGAACCAAGGCGGTAATTCTGAGAATCCCTATATGAAAAACGACGACTTTCGTAAATTTTATCAGGGCTGCCCACTATACCCGGTACAACATTACCGGGACAAAAAGCCATTTGCTCTACTTCTGAAAACGAATTACTGGGGTTTTTGTTTAACACTAACTTCCCTACTGGGTGAAGTGGGTACTTATCTACAGGCAAAACTTGAGTAACATCGAAAATATCCATCTCGGCATTTTTACGATCTTCCTCGGACAGAATTTGTACTTTCATTTCCCAGGTTGGATTTTGACCATTGGCGATTTTATTGTATAAGTCTTTAGCATAGTAGTTAGAATCACCGGAAGCAATTGGAACGAATTCAGTTGCGTTATAATATTTTGCACCTCCAACAGGGATAAAATTGAACCTCACGTAACTACTCACACCATCTGTATTATAGACTTGGTACGTGTGAATGGGAAAGAATGGCATGTCGCCATAACTAACCGGTGTTCCAAAGTCAGTCAACAAGTATAAATTTGCAAAAAGAGTTTCAGGATTTAGTGTTACATAGTCCCAACTCATGTTTGGATCAGGCAGATCAGTTACTGGGTTTGTCTTCATAATGTGTATCAGAGCAATAACTAGTGCAGGGTCTCTGAATGAGAAAATTGGTAAGTTGAATGCAGTCAAATCAAAGTTTCCTTCTTCAGTATAGAATTTACAACCAATACCCCTGGAACCTCTAATCGTATCTTTAGAACCTTTTCTGGGGGCCGATAGTGAAATCCTCATAGCAACAGGAGTTTTCTTCCCAATTTGACTGAACATTTTAGCTTTGCAAATGTTAGATATATCGTGCGTAACCTCAAAGTAACCAAAAGCGCCTGTGCCAGCCGCATGTACTACACGTTCTGGAATTCTTTCACGGACCAAATGTGTCAGATGATCCATAAAATATTCGCTAGAGAGTAAATTTTTGTTCAAGGTGTTCACATCGCCATCTTCTACAGGGGCGCCAGCGGAAGTAGTTAATATTCCAATTGGTTCCTGGAATAAATAAATAAATAAAGTATTGTACTAGACCGCTTTTATTTACTCAAATTCATGGTATCAAGGCAAAATTACTTGAATTTGCACAACTGTCATAATGATTGCCTGTAAGTTTAAAAAAACACTGTCAGAATGTAATACGCACAAGATTCGATGTCATCACAGGTTGCTATGAGTTGAATTTCTATCTCATCAAAAACATAAATGTGAAATGAAAGCCAAGTTAAAAAAAAAGAATTATGATGTAAATGGGTGCCAAGTTCTGTGTATAAAATCCTAAAATGTTTATCACAAGAACATGTCATTCAGGTTCTACAGTTGACTTGGCTAGTTTTCACGTACCTACATAATTAAACCTATCAAATTACTTATTAAACATTATACTAAGTTACCAATCAAAGATAGTTTAGTAAAAAGACACATACTTTTACTTGATCCCTGAAATTCGGCAACTGATCTCCCGCCGGGTTATTAGCTTGGTGGCTGACAGCCACTACAGCGAATATTATACTTGCTGATAGAAGGATCGCCATTTTTGGCAGTTAATATTTTTGGTTCGCTCCTAACTTTATATAGTATTTTCGAAAAAAATTTAAATTTTATTTACTTAAATATATGTATTTTTTATTTATATTATAATATAAATGTTTAATGTAACTGTCATATCACTAGCAGGTTGCGAGCGAAACAACGAAAGAGAGAAGTGAAAAAGACAGCAGCTGTCTTCTTCACTATTCCTAGGAAAAGCTACGATCGTCTCTTCAAATAATATATTATTATCTTCAATTCTGGATGCATTTATTATATTAATATTGATGAATAATGAATATCGAATCGATTATATTAATATCGATTGTTTAAATAAAAAAGAAAACGGAAGGTACTTCGATATTCCCTAGACAGTCGTGGTGCGTTCGAGTGGTCGTTGGCTAGGGAACAGTCTTCATATGACAACACGACATTGTCCCTCCGTTTCGTACAGTGAATTTATGTTTGTAGTTTGTAAAATAACATCCATTTAACGTTTTTAATGTAAATGTGGTATACATTTCAATTACACTAATCTTTAATTTTGCTCGAAATACCCTACGTGCGCCTACATTATGTGGAAAGAAATTGGTGGCCTAGGCCTAGGACATAATAATATTATCCCTACGTCTTTTTATACCTTTATAATGAATTATTTTCGCTACATCACAATTTATTTTATAACACAAAATTAAAAATAAAAAGCTTTGGATGAGACCATAACCTTACAACACTTTATATGCGAATAATTTGACTCTGTAACTATTTAAACACGTGTAACATAAAGTTTCCGTGGAAATTATTATTTACATTATATTGTAAGAAAAACATATTTTAATGTTGTAAAGTTTGTTCAGTAGGGCGTTGGGATTGGTGTCTATTGTCCGTCCACAAACCTTAGAGACTAAATTGACGTTTCATGGGTGACCAGTTTCGGGTGCAAATTAATAATAGTGATGACCATAAACCGAAAAGCAGATCGGAAAAATATTCGCAGCTTTGATGGTGGGTCGACTATTTGTATCATTATTGTAGAGTCCCTAAATTAGTATTAAAATAAGTTTTTAGCAATTATTGCCATACATAATATCCATAATATATTTACCCTTACTAACTGAATTTAAATGTTAATTGAGATCTAAATAGGTGCCAAGTTCTGTGTAGAAAAGCCTAAAATTTGAGTCACAAGAACATGTAATTTTTTTGATAATCATTGAAAAAGTTACTAAATTGTCTTTTTACACGTATTAATTTACTTAAAATTTAGTTAACTACTGAACTACTTAATACGTGTAAACCGGACTTAAGCAACCAACAGCGAGACTTGCGCGTCGAAGCATGCATAGCACTACTAAATCGGCATAGAAACGAGGGAATTCTAAATCGAATTGTTACCTGCGATGAAAAGTAGATCTTGTACGACTACCGTAAGCGTTCGTCTCAGTGGGTGGACCCGGGTACATCACCTAATCATAGGAAGATGATGGTGACTATCTGGTGGACCAGTGCCGGACTTGTACATCACAACTAACTTAAGCTTCTTAAGCTTCTAACAGAATGACACAACAGTTACGTCAGATGTATATTGCCAAGAATTGCGTCAGAGCGACAGTGATAGATTTATTCTATCCCTGTCGCTCTTCCGCATGTTAATTGGCATGACAAGAGAAATAGCAATAATAACTTAATGTGCATGATCGTAATATAGATATCCCTGTTGTGCCTATGCTAAATACCGAAGAGGAAATAAGACGGCCACATACTATGATTGTCACTGATGTCGCACCCTCGAACACTTCTAGTCGCCTAGTAACTCGCTTTAATTAATAAACGACGGCAAAAAGTGTCGTTACAACTTTTCCTCTTAATTTTTTCCGTCTAGCCTCCTTTCGCAACGCGCGATAAGGAACTTCGTTCCAACAAAAAACAGTCGAATTGAGAACCTCCTTCTTTTTTTGAAGTCGGTTAAAAATACTAGTCGAACATCGCAGTACCGTAACGGAATAAAATTGATTTTACTCCGCATAAAATCTCTTATCGCGGGCTTAAATATGAAATCGATAGATAAATAAACGCTTACACACTCATACCCCCGCAGTAGGTTTTCACCTGTGTCGCGGGTGGCTTGGACGACACATATAACACATCACAATAACACCCATGACCCGAGTACAAATATGTATCCGTCACATAAATATCTGCCCCGGCCGGGAATTGAACCCGGGACCCCTTGCTTCGCAGGCAGGGTCGCTACCAACTAGGCTACAGGGTCGTCAAAGATAAGAAATTAAACTCCAAAAACAGCACAACACTCCTATCTGTAATATAGTAAGTTTGAGTTTAATATGACATAATTATGTTATATTATTTATTTTTATTTAAATTTGACATGTATTCACATTTTATCCAATGAAAACGACGCAGCCTTCATGTACAAATAAAACGAACTTACCTGTACGTGAAGTTCTATCAACATTATGCGAGCTGCTCAATTTGAAGCGATTAATTATCTACATGTAAATATTTATCGCGAGAATTGAGCAGCAAGGCATAATAGTGATGATATCATCTTTATGTGAAGTATTATTACCACGCGACTTTCTCGCGCCACTTACGACACACTTGTATTGTAGGCACGGGATTGGGGTTAGTATTCCTTAGAATAGGCTTCAATCGATTCCTCCCCCGGGGGTTGCCCGCCTTGTCGTGGCGGGGGGACTTAGTAATCGTGGACTAGTCACCTACGGTGAAGCTAAGAAGCAACCAGGGCCGGCCTGTTTGGGCCGCCGGGTGGCCCGAGGAGGGCGCTCCCAGCGGGCTGAACAAGTCTGCTGCGGACGCGCGTGGAGGTGGGACCGCAGAAGAAGAGGAGAGCCGGTATTACGGTGCGCCGTTCTCCCTATCTTCTGCGGCCGTGGAGGGATCGTAGGGGGAGAGGCGTGTTGGTATTACGGTTCGCCACTCTCCCTACCTCCTGTGAGCTGGCGGGGCCGTTCCGTCAAAACGGCAGTGGTGGGGCCGCAGAGGAAGAAGCATGTCGGTATTGCGGTGCGCCGCTTGCCCTATCCTCTGCGGCCGAGGTGTGGTCGGTGGAAGACCCACAGACCTGATCTTCCACCGGGTACCAGTTACCTGGTATCCATGGCTTCCTAGTAGCAGACTCGGGGGGAGTCTGCTACAGTACTGGTGGAAGCCGAGGAGGGAGGCGCATCTTACCATCTGGTGCGCCCATCGTGGAGGGCCTTCGGGCTTCCGCGATGGAGCCGTTGGTAGGCGGCTGCCGCCGGCGGGGTCGCGGATGTGTGCGAAAGCGTTCCCGTAACCCCGTCACAAGGCGGCGAGGAGGAAGATGGGAGGGGGGGTTAGTGGGTATACCGTGGATCTCATTAGCCTATACGGGAGTCCCACATAACCACTCGGGTGCCCCCTGCGCCCGGGTGGTATGCGTAATGCATTTTCCCCCCCGAAAAAAAAGGCTTCAATTGATTCCAGTGTCTTAACACTCGATTGAGGATGTAACGAGGTGTTATAATACCTCGTTCAATATTCCTTGGCTGGCAGATGCATTTTTCTTATAAATTTTTAAATCTTGACAGTTGGGTTTGTTTACAAAAATACATCTGTCAGCTGGGCTTCCAGGGAGGAGCTTGGAAGAGTATTGTTAAATTATGTTATTTCATCGTTTATTTCTTTTAAAGTATTAATAAGTACTTATCGATATAATTAGTACTGGCGCTGTGTTTGGGCTGGTGTTATACTATTATGAATAAGCTTTGTTTAATAAAACTGGACTCACTTACAAAATTGGATTCACTTACGAACCTGCCTAGCCCTGAGAAATATTACATTCTACTTGTGGAAGATCTACACCCTCGCAAGGACTCGATTAATCGATTGAAGCCCTCCAACATTTAATGCAACATGATAACATGCTGTCGGAGGCATGAAGTTAAATGCCGAGTCAAATCATTATTATCATTTTGCCTCACGCAAGCCTCTGACTGTCCGAATCAAGGTGCACCTGATGAGAAACACCAAGCGATCAGCCAAATTAGTAGAGACAATTAAATGCCGTCGTAGAAAAAGTTATTCATTGTAGTTAGCAGTTACTAATAAAAAAAAACTCGCTAAGCCATATATTACGCCTTGTAAATATATGGCTTAGCGAGTTTTTTTTTATTAGTAACTGCTAACTACAATGAATAACTTTTTCTACGACGGCATTTAATTGTAAGGACATTTGCATATAGCATTCATAATCAAAACATTGCTATTAATTTTTATCCGCCATTTAATATTAAGTAGTGATCCTGCTTCCACGTTCTTTCTTATTTATGTAATAAAGGGCCATTCATTAATATACGTAAAGAGTTCCAAGGGGGAGGGGGTCCTCAAAATCTCTACATGCCTTTATCTTCTAAAG
Source organism: Thymelicus acteon (assembly GCA_951805285.1). Taxonomy (NCBI): domain Eukaryota; kingdom Metazoa; phylum Arthropoda; class Insecta; order Lepidoptera; family Hesperiidae; genus Thymelicus; species Thymelicus acteon. Next base: position 3,392,541 of record OX638226.1, on the reverse strand, counting down.
AGGATCTTTACTCCCTAAAGCAATTTTTACGTATCCAATATTTTACAAATCGAATTACTACTAATACTAAACAAACCTTTAATTTACGTCATATTTATGAGTTTTATTGCAATTGATCTAATTTGATGAAGGAATAGGTAAACTCGTAAAGTAACGTATACTTGATAGTTTTAAAGCAAAATATTTCCCAAACGGACCCCTGAATCGAAAAATGGCGTAACTCACTGAAATGAATTCGAAAATTGCAAGACCTTTTCAACGATACCGGTAGACGAGGAGAATATAATTCATCCCCACTTGAACTTTGAGGTACCAGCCCTGTTTTTTTTAATACTTTATTCCACGATTTTGGAGTTTTAATAAATATGAATATCCATGCAAAATTATCTACAGCTTTCTAGCATTAAGGGTCATGGATACTATGCTGCAGACGGACGACAGGCGAGACAGGACGGACAGACATGACGAAACTATAGGGTTCTGTTTTGAGTACGGAACCCTAAAAATGCTGAAAACAAAAATACTGTTTCTTTGTTTTTCCATCCTGAGTCTGATTTTATATTTTTTTATTTGTTTATTTTCAAAGTAAAAAATAATGTGTGATGAAGTTATCTAGACGACTAAACGACGTGGTTGTCTCTGCATTGTTGTATTAACCATTAAGGTATTCCCTCGGCTGGAGCCAAACCATTGTTTAGTATCAGGTTACGCTTATCACAAAAATGCATTGTCATCAGAACTAAAGCTGTATGTAAAATTTCAACTGCTAATTATAAGTGGAAGTGGGTCTATTTAGGCTTGCACGATTTTACCCAAACAAACAGGGCAAGCTAAATAAAACCGTTAAAAAAGGTTTTTTTAATCTCATCATTCGCATCACTCAACATGGTTTTTAAACGTAACAAAGTGTCAGGACGAAATGAAAGTTGTTATTGCAAGATTTATTTTTTGGCTACGCTGTATTTCTCTTATTTACAAAGGAGACACCTATTTCCCACTTTTTCCTGCTAACTGTGCAAACTGTGAAAAATTTAACAAAAATAGGTTATGATGTTATATTATGTATATATTATGATGAATTTACAAGGAAAACTATCCCGGTAGGTTAGCTTAAGGAGTTAATGAATAATAGTTGATGAACTACGGAACCCTTTATTATTGAAGTGGGTCCGGTATAAAACATGATACAAGACAGCGTCTGATTTTATAAGATACATGGTAAAATGAAAAGCATTTATTATCATAATAACTTTTTATTTTCTCTCATTTACAAAGAATAAATTCTCTGTAAGGTTTATGCATAATGCACTACTTCATGCATTTTTCTTTTTTTAGAGCTGCATAGACTTGCTTTCCAAAATGAGGGTAAATGTCTGTGAGCACCTTGACAGACCGATTTTGGACAACCTTTTCACAATAACACAAATTTTCGACAATAACCTCAATCAATTCTTCTCGTTGTTCAGCATTCAAAATTTTAGAAACAAAACGAACCACCTGGTCACCATTATTCATTTCTGGACGGGTAATGACTTCTACAAGCTTTGGTTTGTTTTCATCTACATACGGTTTAGGTCCTCCGAAAGAGTTAGGGTAATAATTGGGTCCGGCTCCCCCATTATCATTAACCGGCGGTACGCCATCGCGCATGTATGTGTTGGCTCGGTATGGAGAATTCACTGGTATTTTCTTATGATTACGACCAAGGCGATGATTTGCCGACTCTCTATATGCAAAACAACGAACTTTGAATATGCTATCGGTGGCACCAACAAAACCAGGCGGGTAATTACAAGGAGAGAAAGCCAAACTTTCGACCTCCTCAAAATAATTCACAGGATTTCTGTTTAAAACAATCTTACCAATCTGATGTAATGGATACTTTTCAACGTATAGTTCACGGGTAACATCGAAAATACCGTTATCAGGGTTAAGTGCTTCCTCCTCGGGTACAATTTGCATGTACACAGTGTATGTAGGATAATTACCTTTGGCGATTTCGTTGTATAAATCTCTAGCATAATAGTCAGTTTGTTTAACAAGTTCAGTAGCTTCTTTTAAATTGAAGTATTTTTCACCTGCATCAGGAAGCACACTGAATCTTACAAAATGACTGCAGCCTGAAGCATTGTAAACTTGATTAGTGTGAATACCAAAACCTCGCATGTGACGATAGCTTCTTGGCATTCCATGAAGGGACAATATACGTAGCAACTGATTCAGAGATTCTGGCCGTTGAGATACAAAGTCCCACAACATGTTATAATCAATTAAGTTAGTTGATGGATTTTTTTTCAAAACGTGTGCAAAAGATGGGAACAAAGCTGGTTCCTTGATTGCGAAAATTTCCTGGTTGAGTAAAGTTAAATCCCAGATTCCTTCTTCAGTGTACATCTTAAAAGCATGACCTCTAGATTCTCTTAGTGCATCGCATACATTATTACCAGAGAATCCTAATGAATATCTAGCACCCACATCACACCTTTTTCCAATCTTGTCAAGGAACTTTGACTTAATAATGTGCCTTACATCATGTGTAACTTCAAAATAGCCAAAAGCACCAGCACCAGATGCATGTACCACTCGTTCCGGGATATTTTTTCCGAGGATATTAACGTAGGTGTCCATTAGATGTTCATTCGATATTGGTTCTGTGTTAATAGCACTGTATGCTTCATTATACTCGACGGGGCATCCGGCACCTGTAGTCAATATTCTAGCCGGGCTCTGAAAAAACAATGATAAATTTAAATCATTCGAAAAATATAAAGCTTCACACGACTATGATAGTATCAGTCATTTCATTTTAGTAACGTCGGACATGATTTAGGAATTAGTTCATCCACCAACATGGTGGTCATCATTTAATGCTTCAGAGTTATAGTATACCTAAGCCATATTATCGCTTAGAATAATAAAAAAGTTAAATATTATCTATACGTAAATAATTTGTTAGGGTAAAAGTATTTAAAAAGCTTACCGTATTATTTTTGTACCAAGTACCCAACTGCTTTGATACCGGATCATTTTTCTGACCGGCAACAGCTGCTATCAACACTGCAAGCAACAATCGCAACATCTTCACAATTGATACCAACTCCCTACAAGACTTCGCTTTATATAGTCTACCAGTTACAAGACGTATATTTTTTATTTACCATGCATATGCATAAAATTCACTTGAATAAATTAAATAAATAACATAAGAATGACTGTTACAGTGAACGTAATAATTATAATAATGTTCTGGTTATTTCATCGTGACAATGATATCAATATAAAACTAGTGGATACCCGGCGCGTGCTACTACACTAAAATAATTAACGGTGCGTGTACTTTGGTACGCGCGTGAGAAGTTATAGTTCTTAGGCATCATTAAATAAATATTTATCTATAGTATTAATTATATTACGTTAATAATATTTTAATTTATATCAATAAATAATACATAGGGATAGGGTATAATAATAATAATGTAATATAATAAAAATATACTGGGACTCCAATTTAAGCCGCCTTTGGTGCGCCAACTTAGTGCCTCCTTTGGGGGTACAGGGGGTCAGGGGTTCAGAGGTCCAGGGGGTATGGGGATCAAGGATAAACTTAATATACCGGGTGTTTTTGACGTTGTGCACAAACTTTACCAAATGATTCTATAGCATTTACTAAACATATCTTATACAGGTACTAGTGCATTATAAAGCTTAGTTTTTAAGTTATTGGTAATTCCATTTAATATGGGTGTACATTGTAAAAGGGTCTTTATTTGTGCTATGTTGCCGCTCAGTACGGTCATAATCATTCAAACTATACTTGATTCATTTTAAATGTCATGTCATTATTGGCTTGACTTGTCAATAAAGGCCCATTTAGACGGAGAGCTTCTCGTCTCGAAGAAGCCACGATCAAATTAATAAAAAAATCTTTTTTACATTTACACCTCTCGCTATTTGACGACAATTTCCTCGCAATGGAATTGTAAACTTAACTCCAATGACAAATTTTGCACTCAAAACGTTTTCAACCGTCTTGTATGATACACGTATGAATTTGAAAAATGTGAGTCGAATACAAGTCGAGATTGTCGTAAGTAATCTTACATACAATTTGTACCTAAATAGACGTAGGAAATTATCGCCTTGATCGATAAGTTACGAATGTCATATGAGATAATCGTAGGTGAGAATTTAGTTCTTTCCTGTATGTAAACATTTGATACGATAATGTTATGTTGAATATTACCAGTGATAGTAGTGTACGATAGATACTAGAAACTCTCCGTCTAAATGGGCCTTAAGGTAAACAAACATCGTAAAACTTTTCGAACTAGTATTATTACATATTTGGTTTTGTTAATGTCACTGGTCGCACAGACAGCAAAATCGATGAGAAATAATTGTTAACGTCAATAAAAGTTTACTAATGTCAAAGTTTTATATCAATCATAATGCGACGTTGCCAGCTTGCGTAAAGAGATTACACATTAGGCAATTTACGTTCAAGTATTTAGTTTGTATGAAAATGAAAAATAAAAAAAAATAAAAATTTCAATAACGAATCCATAACGAAAGATGACCAATTTAATGGTCTGAATAACAGGCCGAAGTTCGTGCACAAAGTCAGGAACACGGTGTATAAAGTTTAGGAGATAAAGTTTAGGGGATAAACTTTATAGGGGGTTTCGATTTTATGGTCAAAAATCGTCTAGGACGCACCGTTCCTGAGATATCCCAGATTTTTGGTTTTTCCAAAAGTTTTGCTCCGAATAAACCTCTAATATCAATTTTTCTAAAATATCTGCTATGTGCAAACCAGTTATAATCTATATATCTAAAATACCGTTTTAGCCGTATTGGGGCGACTTTAGAATACTAACCCCAATCCCACGCCGGATGAGTGTCGTAAAAGGCGACTAAATCCGGCCCGCTGGCGGTAGAGCCCTCGGAGGGATTATATTTTTAATATTGATTTTAATTGTTAATTAATACCATTATTAGTATTATTATTTCTCCATGGGGTTCGCCTGGATAGCTACCCTTGAGCATGAGTCAGCCGCCAAACGACTCGTCGTGTTCCGGCTGAGGGCTTGAGAACCAGTTCTTTCTTTCTTTTTCTTCTCTCTTTCTTGGCCGGCAACGTATCGGTAATGCCTTTAGTGTTGCTGATGTTCATGGGTGACGATGGCCACCTACCATCAGGTGGATCGTCAGCTCGTTTGCCGGCTATTTCCATAAAAAAAAGAAAGTTTTATTGTACGGATGTCCTTTATGATTTTTTTCACATGAAAGGCAATAATGTGAAGATGGATTGAGACCACTAAAACAATACATAAGGCACATTCGGTCCATCCATGAAGTCGATTTTCGACTTTTGCCATAGAATTTTTGAAGTTATACTTCTTTAGGCGCGTTACGAAATAAATGAAAAAAATGATGAGAGTGAAATTTTAAGATTTGTAACACATTGGTGACACATTTTTTAATTTTTTTATTTCGCCCACCAAATGTCACCCCTAAATCAAAATTCAGTTGTTTACTCTTCGTGTTTGGATCATGGAAAGGCATGAATGAAAGAGACTGGGACTTTTGGGCTACCGACCGGAACAAGTAAAATTTCGATCATATTATTCTATTTTTACATGCTTTATATTAGAGATGCGCCGAGTACTCGTTTATTACTCGGTACTCGGCGTATTGGGTCTTTTATTTAGTACTCGTATTCGTATTTAAAAACTGTTGGGTTAGAGACATAATGAATTATGTTATATTAATAATGTGTGCTGTGTACGAATTTATGGCCGCAAGCTTGTAGAGATACCAAGAGACTAGAGGTGCGTAACTCGGATCTCAACCGGTTCAAATATTCAGCTCACACGAACTTAAGCTGTTGACCTGCAGCTCAACAACAGCTCGACCGGCTCACGGCTCATTTCAGCTCAAGAGTGAATCAGATCGCGCGTGAGCTGCGAGCCGTACCTGAACCTGACCTGTACAATGCCAGCGTCGACTAAGATAATATACCTTATTTGTATAGTGATAGTGGTTGAATTTGAAATGTATGCATTAGCACATCTGCAACTTTGGTATTGCAATTACAACAAGCTTCATTGTAATTTCAACCTTACTGAAATACACTTACGGTATATTTCTTTTCGTCACATAAAAATGCGACTCGCGAGTCGCGATCGCAGCGCAGCTCGTTCGGCTCATTCGGCTCTTTCAGCTCGAACGGCTCGAACAGCTCGAACGGTTCGAATGGCTCAAACGGCTCGAATGGCTCGTTTGGCTCTTTGATTCTTTCAGCTCATTGACTTGATTTCAACCAGCTCAACTTCGTGATTCACGAGCTGATCTGCAGCTCGCGCGTTTTGTTAAGTTACCCGCTAACAGGTACAAACCTGTTTTCGCGCCATCAAACTAGCAAACTGAGTAAAAACTGAACCGAATAATTCGGCAGAGTGCTCGGTTTTACAAAAAACGTTACAAAATAAATCGATATTGTAATCGTAATTGATTTATTACTATGATGAATCAAACTGAAGGGATGAATAAATAAAAAGTTAATTATTGTCATCGTATTTTGTAATAAAATTCATATTACTTAAAGGCATAGAATTACCTGAAGAAATTTATGAATCGATTTACGTTTAAAATACTTTTATTCGCCTCGTCGTGGTCTATAAACTGTCCCTTGACCGATGACAGCTCATGAAAAAATATCATAGTGAGTGTTTGACTTTATGGGTGTTTGACTTTATGCGTTTTTGACCTTAAGAGTATAATCCTATTTGTGATTGTCACGTCACTCACAGCGAGTGACTTTCATACGTAGCTGTCATCGCACAAAGAACACGCCGGAGTTCTTCCTTATTTTGGCAATCAGCAAAATTGGTGACAATGTCAAGAAATGTATTGTAAGAATGATTGTCAAAATTGACCCAATTTTCACAGATAACTTAATAATTTATAAGCTTTCAAACTAGCATACTTTCATCTTGTTTCAGTCTTCTAGCCCAAGATTGTTAGAAACCATCCCAGTCTCCTTTCAACTCATTGGGTCCAGTAGTTTCGGAGCAAATTGGCTGTGACAGACGGATGTACAAACAAGTGATCCAATGAGGGTTCCGTTTTTGTTTTTTCTTTGTTATCATAAGCTGTCACAAAAAATAAAGCATGATATTCATATCCTACTTAGAATTGCAAATTACTTAACTGCATTCAAATTTGTTTTTTTTTACCTTCATCGTGTAATATGAATTGGCACATTATTTGCAATGCCTTCATATATTTTGTGTTCCAACAAACTACAATAATGAGGATTTTCGGTATGAATAATTATATTAATTTTTGAAAGAAAAACCTTAGTCTGATTTGGTGCGGGATGGGTTTTGTAAAGGCAACTAAACCCGGCCCGCAGGTGGAGGCCCCTCGGAGGTATTATATTGGTAATATTGATTTTAATATTTTATTAATACCATTATTACAATTAACATTTCTTAATGGGTTCCGCCTGGATAGCTTCCACGCTCTAGCTTGAGTCCGCCACCAAACGCCTCGTCGTGTTCCGGCTGGGAGCTTCAGAGACAGTTTTCTTTTTTAACCAACTTCAAAAAAGAACAATTGAATACCTCCTGTATTAAATTCGACTGTATTTTTTAATTTTGACGACCCGTGTGGCGCAACGGTTACCATGCCGGATCGCCGCGCCAAGGGTCCTGGGTTCGATTCCCAGCGAGGCGGAAATTTGAATGATGAGTTTGAATTTCTGTTCTCGGTCTGGGTGTGAATGTCCTTCAGCCTAATTCACGTAACTTTAAGACGCATCGATTGAGTTGCAGTGACGCTGCAATCAAGTTGCAGTGACGCGGCAATCAAGTTGACGTTGGTTGACGTTTAGTGTCTAAACCGTATTCTCGTAATTTTTGAACTGCGCGTCGACTGCACGCAAACTGCGCGTGAACTTCACTTCTCCTGCACGCATCCTGCGCGCCTGCCAAACTTTTCTTCGGCTATTTAGTACTCTGTGTTAGTATTGTCATATGAGAGAACAAATAAACTTATTAATTAATCAAATACAATTTATTATGTTTCCATTAAAAAACAAAAGCGTCAACAAAACTGCATAAAAACTCGCACCGAGAAGTTTATGAGAATACCCTCAAACTGCGATCGGAAACACGCTATCTTGACGCGCATCAACAGAATACCTTTTTGTGACGTGAGCGTGTTTGACTAGCGCTCGCGTGACGTGAGCGTGCTTGACAGCGCTCGCGAAAGCTAAGAGAATACGGAAAGTGTTATTTTGATAGGAACGTCACTGCAACTGCACTGCAATCGAACTTGTTAACTTACGTGAATTAGGCTGCTTGTCTAGTGTATTGTCCATGGCACCCACGACACAGGGAATCCTAGTGTGGGGCTATGAGTGTGAAGCGTTATTTTTTTATTTATTATTTATTTTTTTATGTTTGTTACCTCAGAACTTTCAACTGGGTGAACCGATTTTGATAATTCTTTTTCTCATTTCTGAAAGCTGATTCTTGTCATGTGGTCCCATCCCATTGCACTTAAATTTGAACGAGATCTAACTAGTCGTTTTTGAGTTATCCCTAATTTTGAAGTCGGTTATTTTTTGCCAAGAATCATTTTCTTTTCTCTTTCTTAACCGGCAACGCATCGGTGATACTTTGGTGTTGGTGATATCCATGGGCGACAATAGCCACTTACCGTCAGCTCGTTTGCTGCCAATTTCCATAAAAACATAAAATTTATATTATAATTAATATTTAACCAGTTGCAAAAAATATGCACAGTACACACACTTGTACTTACAAAAATATAAAAAAGTTACTAATTTAAAATGTATATACGTATAAATTGTAGCTGATCTATGTCTGTACTCTGTACTGTACGTAGCAGATACTCAAGAATAAAAACCGGACAAGTACGTGTTGACGCACGCACAATGGGTTCCGTAGTTGTTAGTTGATATCGATCACTATTTATTAACCTCCGACGAAAAAAGGAGGAATAAAAAAAGCTCGACGTATCTGTATCTGTCAATCTGTCTGTGGCATCGTAGCTCCCAAACGGATGAACCAATTTTGATCTAGTTTTTTTGTCTGAAAGGTGACTTAATCGAGAGTGTTCTTAGCTATGTTTAGTGTAAATAAAACTGTCGGGGTTTTTTTAAATTTTAATTTAAGATTATTATTTTTTTTTACACAAGTCAATGCTTGACCACAATCCCACCTAATGGTAAGTGGATATGTGGTCCAAGGCGGTGAGCACATTAACTTAGTAAAAGCCTATTCATTCTTTTCTTGAAGACATCCACGTCACAGGCAGGCGGAAACGTCGACGCAGATAAGTTATTCCAGTTCTTCGCGGTGCGTATTACGAATGACAAAGCAAACCGCGTCATCTGTACCGGCGGGATGTTCACGACAAAAAGATGGATACCCGCAATGCGCCGTGTCGTTCGATGGAGAAACGGAGATGGGGGAATTATCTCAAACAATTTCGGTGCATAATCTCCGAAATGTGCCCTGTAGTAAACTGGCTACTCCGCGCCTGTGCTCGAGGTTTTGCAGATTGGTCTCAACCAAGTCTGCGTCATCTCTTCGCAGGCCTCACTATCGAGTTTAAGGCAGAAAGGTGACATTTGGCTGCGCCTGCCCAAATGTGCGAACAGTACTCCACACACGGCCGAACCTGAGCTTTGTACAAGGTTAAGAGTTGCCTCGGTGTGAAGTACCGCCGCACCTTTGCAAGGACACCAAGTTTCCTTGCAGCAGCCTTAGCCTTAGTCTCGACGAACAGCCCTGAGTTTCAAGGATATCTCTACTCCTAACAACTGAAGGCAGTCGGTATAATCCAAGGACACATTCCGAAAAGTAGGAGCCAAGGTGACGTAGAAGGTATTAGTAGGTATAGAAAATACATGTTATTTAACCGATTTACAGTTTATAGACATCGGTCGAGCACCTAGGGTTCCGTAAAGCTTGTAAAACCGAACATTTCTCTTACATAAACTGAATTGAATAACAAACTTAACTTTCTAGTTAAAACTGTTGTCGAGTGTCTCCACACATCGGCATAGGTATCGGCTTTTTTTACACGCTTTATATTAGCTTCACCTGTATGTTTGTTTGTAACTTGTAACCGACTCCTTTGGACTTGATTTTGACCCACTTCAAACGGTCAGATTTATTTCAAACTTCGTAGACTTATCGAGAACCGATGATAATTCAATATTTAAAGGAAAAAAGAAAGAAATGAAAAAAAAACTAAATTTCATTTCAAAAAATCAAACTAAAAAATAAAAAAATAATAGTAAAAAAAAACTAATGAAAACGTGGGGTGCATGGTGTATATGAGTAGAAGGGATAATATCTTAAAAAGCAACCCACGCTTTTTTTACAATTACACGATTCTTAATTCAATTTTATTTTCTGTTTTTTAGTTGGATTAGTTTTTTTTAACTATTATTTATTTTAAAATTTATGAATTATTTATCGATGAATCCGACACAATACGAGTACGTAACACTTTTAGGTTGCTATGTCATATAACCATATTTTGTAGATAATAATGAAAGTAGATAATACATGTAAAAATCTACATATTTTTTTTAATGTATATCAACCCCTGGTAACCGAAGATTAGACGTTAACATTTTGAAAATAAGTTTAACTGATTGTTTTGTTTTCAGGAAAAGGATAAAGGCAAGAATGAGACATAAATGACAGTTGTATAATAGTAAGTTCATTTCCTTTCATTATTTTACACTGTCCAGAAATGATCCGAATTTCATATTTTTAACCCCCGACAGGAAAAGAGGGTTGTTACATTAATTTGAACATACATCTTTTTAAAATGATTGTAATAGATACTTACATCAAAAGTGCAATTTGTAAATGAATGGCAGGCTGTTCTTGCCTTCTTCCTTTGTGTCTAGACTAGTCAAACACAGTGGGCATGATGACAGATTTTAAAATACTGTTCTATATTGTTGGGAAATATAATCACAACGTATATCATATTTCCGCAAAAAAATAAGGTTTAGTATAAAATAAATACATTTCAATTTATAAGTTTAAAATTCGCACCAAAACGCTTCAGTGTCATGGCGTCGCTTGTGAAGTCACTTTTCAGGAAAATAATAGACAAGATATCATTATCAGTATGGTGATTAGGGTGGTCCTTATTTATCAAAGTGAAAAATATCATCCGGGCACCCTCTTATTATGTTATCTGTATAATATGAGTAAAGATTTTTTATTTTATTTTTAAAATGACGTTTAGGGGTCGCGACCGACATCTCAAAATTAAAAAGGAACTTAAAACAAGACAAACGATCAAGAAAGATATTCATGAAAGAATTTACAAAATGTTATGATTTTTGTTTGCTTATATGATTCATAAACGAGCACTAGTTCGCAATTTGACTCCCCTCACCCCCCTCTTGCCTTACATTCTCAAAGGCACGCCCCGTAACTCACTCAAATTAGTCCCGTTTCGGCCGTACTGCACAGGGCTCGCTGGATGGCAAAAGCTATGTATTGCTTGAAAATATTCTTATTTAGACACCAGTTCAAAATGCCAAAAAAGAAGAAAAAGGAATTAAAGATGTTTTAATTTTTTCAGTGACAATTTACATGAAGTACTGGTATCATGCTTTTGTTGCTTCTTCAGCACCCACGAACGACTTGCAGCTATTAAAAGACCTGACTATATTCGAAAATATAAGTACAGCACTATCCAAAGTTGCTTTAAAAATATATGGGACATTTGTGGTACTTGTCAGAGGAGCTCGTATCATTTGCATTTTTGATGACGAAATTGCTTCAGATACCAAACAAAAAATGGTAAAGGCGTTAGCAAACGAAGGTCTCGATTTCTCTTGGAAGCAAATAAGTCTGGGTACCAAAGACATTGCAAGAAAAAATCGAAGACTTCGTGTCCAGCAATTCATTCCGTTTTTTTGAGATACTTGGAATATCATCCCAATTTTCAAAAAAAGATGTTGCTGACTGGCCAGCAGATGAGGAGTATAAAGCTGGAAGAGACATAGTACGGTCAATAAGGGTAGTCAATGATATTGCAGAACGTGGTGTTGCATTAATGGAAAAATATAATAAGGTAATTACTATTTATGAAGAGCAAAAGCAATACCTACTTTTGATTGTAAAATAATTTAGAAAAAAATATCCCGACTCACACTTGTTAAGTAAGTTTTTGATTGACTTGTGTATTTTATGATTAAACTTGAGTATTCAAATTACTTAACGTTTAATTTATTGTTGTTTCCACTGCTAAAAATAAATGTGGTAATTTATAAAAAAAAAACTACTTTATTTTTACATTCCCATTTTAAAAGTACCGTCGCGAACCCTAAATATTAATAACGAGTAACCGCCCTCGCTTTGCTTCGGTTTTCTTATTTTTTACAGCTTGGGTTACATTAAGGATCCCTAATTTTTTTGAAAATATAATATAGCCTATGTTACTCGTGGATAGTGTAACTTCCCAACAGTGAAAGAATTTTTGAAATCGGTTCAGTAGTTTCGGAGCCTATTCAATGCAAACAAAAAATCAAATCTTTCCTCTTTATATATTAGTATAGATAAATTCAGAAAAAAATATCACATTTCTTTCTAAGCGTTACTTTGCGAGGGTGCCCTACCAACATTTAAAAAAAAAATGTTTTGTGGACAAAATTGAGGAGTGTCCGTTCAAAACTAGCTATTTACATCAGAATGAATTTTACAGAAAATGTAAAAAATGAATAATTCAAAACGCCCAATATATAGAATAATTTTGTGTGGCATGTTTTACGAGATAAAGTTGTCTAGTCATCTTCATGAATAAATTTCTTTTAATACTTTGCCTATTATTATTCTTTTAAATTAAGAAGTTTGTAAATAGACACTTTTGATGCATATGGTAGTAAATAGACACTTTAGTTTTGGATCATTTGGTAAATAGACTGGTTTGATAAAAAACTATTTGTATATATATCTATTTTTGATGAGAAATGGCATGGCGTCACGCGTGAATGGCTGAACCGATTTCGCTTATTCTTTTTTTGTCGTGTTCGTTATTGTCAGGACAAGGATCTTATGTAAGAAAAAATAAGAAAGTTGCACAAAAAATAAAAAATAAGACAACTTAAAGACCATAATTTAACTTCTCTAATGTTACTTAAACAACATATTTTTTTCTATTTTATAACTGTCAGTGGTTAAACAGTTGGCTCGATTGACAGAATATGAGAGGGAGAGGGAGAGGAAGAGGGGATTTAATGATTTCTGATTTGTTAAGGCTGTAAAAAAGTTTAGTTAAAAGTAACACTACATTCATAGATTGTTAGGTGATACGAAGTTCGCGGGGTCAGCTAGTGTTGTAATAATTACATTTTGAGAATAAAAGAAAACAATCTATTTTTTAGAGTGCGTGTAAGCGTAGAAATCCAGCCATACTGCCAAGCTTGGAATATTTTTCCCGTTCTGTTCTCTAACCGCATAATAACCTGCACGCAGTATTTGGACACTTTTGTTCAACATCTCAATCAAGGCAACGAAATAATAAAGTAAATAGACCATTATGATTAGAAACTATAATCGTAAGATAAAATATGTTCAAATTACGTAAATAGCAAGTTTTGAGCAAAATTGATATTTTTGAACAGTGTTTTAGCCTATAAATAGCAAGTTTTTATCAAATTCATTTACGAAATTCAAAACAGTTCATGTCTCCGAGCCCGAATCGAAAAAAAAAACGAAACGAGCTCAAAATATAAATAGCTAGTTATGAACGGACACTCCTCTAAATAAGGACCATCCTAATGGTGATATTCGTTTGTTTAAAGAAGTGTGACGTAATTCGCGCTGATTGAGACTGATTGGCGTTTAAGATATCATGGCAGCTTGCCGTATTTAGTAGTTTTATTTTATCAAAAATATTGTTAATCTCGCTCATAATAATACGATTTTTTTTTATGCTTTTAGCAGGCAAACGAGCAGACGGGTCACCTGATGGTAAGTAATCACCGCCGCCCATGGACATTAGCAACACTGGGGGCGTCACCAACGCGTTGCCGGCCAAGAAAATGACGATAGACCCGCTTCTTGAAGGACCCCATGTCATAGCTTAGGGGGAACACCGATGCAGGAAGTTTGTTCCACAGTTTACACGTACGAGGTAGAAAATTACGTGAGAACCGAACTGTGGACGAATGCCAGGTATCCAGGTGATGTTGGTGGAACCTGGTACCCCGTGATGTGCGGTGTCGAAAACCAACTGCAGGTATTAAGCCAAATAGTTCTTCAGAACATTCCCCATTGTACAGGCGGTAGAATACGCAGAGAGAGCCTACATCTCTCCTCAACTCGAGTGATTCTAGTCCGTCTGTAAGCTTGGGATCGTCGACAAGACGAATAGCTCGCCGTTGAATTCGATTGAACGGATCCACTTGGCGTAAATGCATAAATGCGTGTTTTGTAATCCATTAATTAGGGTTTCATTAAATAAATACATAATTTTAGTGATTTTTACCTACTGTCATCATGCCTATTGTAGGTACTAATTAGTTACATACAAAGAAAGCGGCCAAGTGCGAGTCGGACTCACCCATGAAGGGTTCCGTAGCAGCAAGTAACATTATATAAATGTTCTTGAAGTTCGTTGTAACTTTGATCGAGGTAAATTGCGGTTTACGATTTATGACGTATTAAAAAAAAATACTTACTAGATCTCGTTCAAACCAATTTTCGTTGAAAGTTTGCATGGTAATGTACATCATATATTTTTTTTAGTTATTATCATTCTCTTATTTTAGAAATTAGACGGGGGGGGGGGGGCACACATTTTACCACTTTGGAAGTGTCTCTCGCGCAAACTATTCAGTTTAGAAAAAAATTATATTAGAAACCTCAATATCATTTTTGAAGACCTATTCATAGATACCCACACGTATGGGTTTGATGAAAAAAAAATTTTTTAGTTTCAGTTCTAAGTATGGGGAACCCCCAAAATTTATTGTTTTTTTTTTCTATTTTTGTGTGAAAATCTTAATGCGGTTCACAGAATACATCTACTTACCAAGTTTCAACAGTATAGTTCCTATAGTTTCGGAGAAAAGTGGCTGTGACATACGGACGGACGGACAGACAGACAGACATGACGAATCTATAAGGGTTCCGTTTTTTGCCATTTGGCTACGGAACCCGAAAAATTAGTGTCTATAGCACTGAAGTATATGAACTTAAGTACCAGAACAGACGACGAGACAGGACGGACACACAAGACGAAACTATAGGATTCCGTTTTGAGTACGGAACCCTAAAATGATAGAAAAATACTGTTTCTTTGTTTTTCCATCCTGAGCCTGAATGTATATTTTTTGTTTGCTTATTTTTGAAATAACAATACATACATAATTTTTTTATGTATGTATTGTATTACAACTAGTAGTATAACTTTTATTAAATTACTATAAACATATGCTGGGAGACCTCCGTGGCATAAATGTAACGGGTCCTGCGGAAGATCAGCGCTGGCTGTCTCCGGACTCCAGCACAATGCAGCAAGGCTATTCTGTTTTGTAACTCGACAGCGGAATCCGCGATGAATTTCAAAATTGAAGGTCGAGTTCGAGACTCACTTCACTTCGCAAGTGCGTACTAGATGATTAGAGAATGACATATCAAGATGATGCAAGTTCGCTTTCGAGTCTCACTTGAGTGAGCTTCGATTTCGAGTTTGTATCCTAGAGAATAGCCCTCCTGATCAGGCTCCGAATTGTAAAAGGTCCATTTATAAGCTTAATCCTTACCTTGTGTATATAAGTATTGTATAAGTATTGTGTAGATAACCTATAAGTGTATCTTATACAAATAAATATATTTTCTTTCTTCTTTCTTTCTTCCTAAAATTTCAACTGCTAATTATAAGCGGAAATAGGTCTATTTAGGTTTGCACGATTTGACCCAAACAAACAGGGCAAGCTAAATAAAACCGTTTAACAAGTATAAATTTAAAAATAAAAATAAAAAAAAACCCGCCTGCTATCAAAAAAGCTATCATGATGTACCTTTTTAAATCCTTATAGCGAGCTCTTTAATTTGATACCCATATTGCATTATTCGATTCAATTTTATTTTTTGATACTGCGAGGGTGTAGATCCTCCAAAAGTAGTAGGTAGGGTAGGGTAGGTGGGTAATAGGCATTAGCTGCAATAAGGCACAACTCCGATTTTGCACATTAATATACTATTGTATTCCTTTATAATTGGATACACAGCAGTACGAATATCACAATGGTCAATTGTTTTACACGACGAACGTACTAATATCTAATAATAAATTGCCCCAAACACAGTTCTCCACCATCGGGAAGCCAAGCTGACAGATGCATTTTTGTAAAAAAAAAATAACTAATGATTTCAAAATTTAGAAGAAAAATACATCTGCCGGCAAAGGAATATTGAACGAGGTATGTACACTTTGTTACAATACTTCAAACAATGGCATCTCACAGCCATCATATTTGTTTCTTTTAATTTCACTTATCTAAGAACGGTTGGGGTTTCAAGACGAAACTAACGATATCTTACTTATGTAAATCCGTTCAGTGGTTTGGAAGATTTGAGGCAATAAAGAATTTGAGGCAAGAAAGAGGAACATAACCCTTCGTGGCAGTCGGGTAACAAGAAATATTTTAATCGCATCACTCAACAGGGTTTTTTAACGTAACAAAGTAACAGGATAAAATGAAAGTAGTTGTTATTGCAATATTTATTTTTTGGCTACGCTGTATTTCTCTTACTTACAAAGGAGACACCTATTTCGCACATTGTTTTGCTAACGCTTTAGCTACACCATTTCCTAAATCTTTATTAATCATTGTAAACCACTTGATAGCTAGGTTTTTGTATTTTTGTTCACTGGAGCACAATACACCTACAAAGTTTGTAATTACTGTTTTTTGTTGGGCGGAATCTAATTCTTTTGAATAAAATTCTCCAGCTTGTTTAAAATTGTTTGCCGGTTTTTCAACGATCTTTAAAAGCTCTGGACGTTTGTCATCTTTGTAAGGTTTAGGTCCATTGTAGGAGTTAAAAGAATAGTTGGGTGCATCTCTTCCATTTTCATTAACTGGTGGTACTCCATCTCGAATGTAATTGAAAACTTTAGCTTGCATGGGACAGTTTACTGGAATATTTTTGTAGTTCGAACCAAGGCGGTAGTTTTGTCCATCTCTATATATCATGCAACGACTCTCAAAAACTACATCGGGGCCACCAAGTATACCAGGCACACGATTACCAACAGAAAAAGCTAATTGTTCTATTTCTGCAAAATGATTAATGGGATTTTTGTTAAGAGTCAATATACCTATTGGCTTTAACGGATACAGATCTAAAGGCAGAATTTGAGTAACATCGAAAATGTCAATATCAGCATTTTTGCGATCTTTCTCAGACAAAATTTGAGCTTTTAAATACCAACTTGGTGATTCACCATTGGCGATTAAATTGTATAAACTTCTTGAATAATAGTCGGGATCCCCAGCAGATTGTAATTCAGTAGCTTCCGTTAAATTAAAGTTTTTTATACCTAAAACCGGCAAAAAATGAAATCTCATATAACTACTCACTCCTTTTTCATTATAAACTTGGTACGTGTGAATAGGATAACCTGGCATGTGATGATATCCAACAGGCATTCCATAGTCAGACATTAAATATAGAAACGCAAAAATACTTTCAGGGTGCGCTGTCATATAGTCCACTAACATGTTTGGATCAGGCAAATTAGTAACTGGGTTTCGTTTTAAAGAATGCCCTAGAGATTTAAATAGTAATGGATTTTTAAATACGAAAACTGGAGCGTTGAGGCCAATTAAATCTAAATTGCCTTCTTCAGTATAAAATTTCGTGGCATAACCTTTGGTTTGTCTAACCGTATCTCTAGCACCAGGATCGGAGAATCCTATGGAAAATCTTACAGCGACAGTGGTCTTTTTCCCGACTTCACTGAACATCTTAGCTTTACAAATATGAGATATATCATGTGTAGTTTGGAAATAACCGAATCCACCAGTACCGGGTGCATGTACAAGACGTAATGGAATTTTCTCTCGGACATTGCTCATCGCCTCATCGAGGAAAAATTCGTTATAGAGTAATCCTCTGTTCAACACTGATGTCGCATCTCTATATTCAACAGGTGAACCTGTGGCGGTCGTCAGTATTCCAATTGGTTCCTAGAAAAAATAATAAGTAAGTAATTATACCCGACAATATTCATTGCATGTAAGTTAAAGTCACAAGTCGATCAAATCAAATCAAATGTTTTTATTCAAAATTGGTTTGTTTTACAAACACTTTTTGAAAGCCCTGCAAGCTACGCCAATGCTTCATCAAGGCCCTACTGTGAGAGGGCCTGGGAGAAGAAGTGGCAAGAAACTACCGGGGTTGTTTTCTCCTGCTCACAGTTAGAGATAGATAGCACTTATCACCTACTACAATCTATATCCATAAAACTCATGTCCAAGCAGTCTTGTCTTTAAAATAATCATCTAATTTGTAATATCCTTTCGTCATAAGAATGTTTTAATATGAGTTTTAAATTTAAGGTAATGCATTTCTTTTTCAAATTTTGATCGAATTTTATTATAAATCTTTACACATGTGTACCCATGAACGAGCCACCAGTTTTACATAGTCAAAAATTTGGTACAATCAGTTTAATTCTGATTTATTATTGACCACTACTTTCAAATAAGGATATTACCAAATCACAAGTATAAAAAATGCTTTAACAAAAAATATTTGAAAAACTTTACCTTTACTATATCCCTAAAGTTAGGCAATTGGCATGACGCTGGATCATTTTGACAGTCGGCCGCCACCACCGTGAATATCATAAAAGGTATTAGAAATATCATATTTTTGCCAGTTTTTGGTGTTCTTGTCGTGTCTCTTCTTTATATATAGTGTTTATCGCCGTCGAAGTTTTAAACTATTCGAAGTGTAATATTTACATTGCATAATTAATGTAAGTGTCATATTATCAAAACGTGGCGAGCGAAATATTTCCACGTCTCGTCTCACATTATTATGAGCTTATGGTTACTTTATATTACTGTTTACAGATACTATTTTAATTAGAGACCGACCGAACTTTCGGTTTCGGTTTCGGTTTCGGCAAGTTTCGGCCAAAAAATCTAGTTTCGGTTTTAGTTTCGGTTTTGGCAAAATTTGGCCGAAACTTTCAGCCAAACCGAAACTCTGTGTTCGTGAATTGTCGTGCGTCTTTCGGCTGATTTTACAACATAAACGTGATTTTTTGCCGTGTTTTGCTCGATATTAATAACGGCAACAGGTAGAAAAAAAGGTTATTATTATAGTGTCTAATGTTCTATAGATAATGATACGGAACCCTTCGTGCGCGAGTCCGACGCGCATTTGGCCGGTTTTTTTATCTAACACCATTTAACTGTCTGTAGGTATATACCATTATCGTCATAGCCAAGCATTATAAATTATAATGAAACTGTAACTGGAAGATATTTGAGTATAACTTTTATTAGGGGTATTTAATAGACGTAATAGATTAAACACATACAAATCGAAACCACTATACGCACAAAATTCCTCCTTATACTATGACTGTCCGCGTTTTCAGAGATATTAAGTGCCCTGTGTGTTACTCTAGAATCTAGATCTAGAGTCTAAATCATGGTCTAATTGTGTGCTAAATTCAATGAAATATGTTTTTTGGCACAAAGGAGTGATAAGCATCTGTGCATCCTCACAAACTTGCACATCTAGTAATATTAGCTCGACTAGATTACATTATACCTTTGCTTTTTAATATAACTGTATGCTCGCAAATCAAGTTAAACATACCTAGTTACTTAAGTTTTCTCTGTAAGTGAGATCGCGTAAAATACAAATTCCAAATAATTGAATTTGAACTTTTGTACGAAACCGGATCATTTCACGTGACTCACAGCTCCAAAAATACGCTCGTTTGGCCTCACCTTATGTTTCGGTTTCGGTTTTGGCCGAAACTGGAACTAAGGCCGAAAGTACGGTTTCGGTTTCGGCTGATAAACCAGTTTCGGTCAGACTCTAATTTTAATGGTCGTCGTCAAGTTGTTGACCGGAACCGAAGCGATAAGTACGATAAAGTTAAAATGAAGACATGAACAATGAACGAACATTAAATTTTCTGAAGTTGTCTTAGTTTCTTTAAATTAGACCAAAACGTAAAGTTATCTTTAACATAAATCGCTTACAGCGTTTTAGAATGATCAAAACAATAACCGGCAAAAATTAATTGATTTAATAATAATAATAATATTAACGTTGAAAAACCCGCATTTTTATCACGATTTAGAATCAAAAACCTTAACCTACTTCCAGATGACCTAGAAACTTGATATTTGGTATCAAGGTAGACTTTAGGTGTATACAAAGGAAAATGTTCACACATGATGTACATGTTCACACTTACACAATTTATAGACACAAAATGTATATATTCTTGTAACTAAAATTTTAAGATTATCTACACAGAACTTGTCACCTATTTAGATCTCAATTCTTTTGTCAGCGAACTCATTCTTAATATTGAACTTGGCTCTCATTTTATATTTATGTTTTTTGATAGGATATACCTAATTAGCTGGATGAAATTAATGTTTTCACGATTGTTTTTTTATCTAACTTAAGATACCTGGTGCATGTTTTATCTTGATACGACGATTAGAAGCCACTCTATTTATAATTAAAAGTTATTTTAACTTTCAACATTGTTATTTAAGGTTTTCTTTTAAGACCATAAACTTCTTAGTTCTATTACTATTTTCTGTATTTTTTCAAAATTCTAACCTCAGCAGTTTCGGAGATAAGGGGAAAGGAATGGTCAAATTAGCTGTGACAGACAGATGTACAAACATACGAGTGATCCAATGAGTTTCGTTTTTTGTTTTTTGTTTGTTATCATCAGCTGTCAAAAAAAATAAAGCATGATATTGATATCCTACTTAGAATTGCAAATTACTTAACTCCATTGAAATTGTTTTTTTTTCCTACCTACCTTATTGTACAATATGAATTTGCAAATTATTTGCAACGCCTTCATGTATTATTTTGGGTTCCAAAAACTACAATAATGGGGATTTTCGGTATGAATAATTATATGTATTAATTTTCGAAAGAAAAACCTTAGTCTGAAATTTGGGATGGGTTTCGTAAGAGGCAACTAAATCCGGCCCGCAGGTGGTAGCGCTCCTCGGAGGGATTATATTGGTAACTAGCTGACCCAGCGAACTTCTTTCGACTGGGTGAACCGATTTTGATGATTTTTTTTCTCTTTTCTGAAAGCTGATGCTTGTCATGTGGTCCCATTGCACTTAAATTTGAGCGAGATCTGACGAGTCGTTTTTGAGTTATCCCTAATTTTGAAGTCGGGTATTTTTTGTCAAGAATTATTTTCTTTTCTTTTTCTTGACCGGCAACGCATCAGTGATTCCTTTGGTGTTGGTGATGTCCATGGGCGACGATAGCCACTTACCATCAACGCGTTTGCTGCGAATTTCCATTAAAACATAAAAAATATATATTATTTTATTACTTAACCAGTTGCACAAATATACACAGTATACACACTTGTGTATACACAGTCAAGGATAAAAACCGGCCAAGTGCGTATTGACGCACGCGCTATGTAGGGTTCCATAGTTGTTAGTTGATGTCGATCACTATTTATTAACCTCCAACGAAAAAAGAGGAAATAAAAAAAATCTTGACGTGTCTGTGTATCTGTGGAACTGTCTGTGGCATCGTAAACGGATGAACCGATTTTGATGCAGTTTTTTTGTCTGAAAGGTGACTTAATCGAGAGTGTTCTTTAGCTATGTTTAGTGTACATAACACTTTCGGGGGTTTTTGTCCGAGTTTTGCGGTCGCGTTCTGCGTTCGGCGTTCACAGTTGTCCGTCCACACAGCGAGCGGTCTAGAAATCTGGAGTTCAGTAATATTACTATTACTGTGGAGCCTTGCACAGTCTAAGAAAAAGAGAAAATACTGGGTGCATCCTATTATTGAATTGAGATAACTTAATTTTATTTTATTCATAATTTTTTATTTTCAATTAATAAATTTTTCAATTTCGTCGGACATTTCGTCGTGACCTTCTAGCTTTTGACAAAAAATGGAACTCCGACAGAACGTGCGTTCACTTTGACCGCCGCGGTCTGACTGCTTTTGTGTGTGTAGGATTCTAAGACACCGCATACATTACAGTGAACGCGGAACTCAGAACTCGGAACTCTGACTGCTAGACCGCCGGCAGTGGGGCCGGCGAATAATGAAACTGTCACATAAATATCTGCCCCGGCCGGGAATCAAACCCAGGACCCCTCGCTTCGCAGGCAGGGCGCTACCAACTAGGCTACACGGTCTTCAAGTTCAACCAAGCGGGAATCGAACCGCGTATAGAATAGAGTCCGAGTTAATTGTATATCAGTCGAACACCTACGGTTCCGTGAAGTTTGTAAAACGGAACATTTCTCTTACATAAACTGATTTGAATAACAAACTTAACCTTGTCGTTAAAACTGTTGTCGAGTGTCTCCATACATCGGTATAGGTATCGGCTTTTTTTTTAATTTATGAATTATTTATCGATGAATACGACACAACATGTAACATTTGTAGGTTGCTATGTAAAATAACCATATTTTATAGAATAATAATGAAAGTACATAATATATGTAAAAATCTACTTATATTTATTTAATTGTATATCAACCCCTGGTAATCCAAGACGTTAAGATAATGTCGGCCAATATCTATTTTTTAACATTTTGAAAAGTTAACTGATTGCACAGAAGACGTTAGATACTTATACTGATTATTTTGTTTTCAGGAAAAGGATAAAGGCAAGAATGAGACAAAAAAGCGGCCAAGTGCGAGTCGGACTCGCCCATGAAGGGTTCCGTAGCAGCAAGTAACATAATATAAAAGTTCTTGTAGTTCGTTGTAACTTTGATCGAGGTAAATTGCGGTTTACGATTTATGGCGTATTAAAAAAAAACTACTTACTAGATCTCGTTCAAACCAATTTTAAGTGGAAGTTTGCATGGTAAAGTATATCACATATTTTTTTTAGTTTTATCATTCTCTTATTTTAGAAGTTACAGGGGGGGGGACACATTTTTACCACTTTGGAAGTGTCTCTCGCGCAAACTATTCAGTTTAGAAAAAAATGATATTAGAAACCTCAATATCCATAGATACAAATCTTAATGCGGTTCACAGAATACATCTACTTACCAAGTTTCAACAATATAGTTCTTATACTTTCGGAAAAAAGTGGCTGTAACATACGGACGGACAGACAGACAGACAGACAGACATGACGAATCTATAAGGGTTCCGTTTTTTGCCATTTGGCTACGGAACTCTAAAAATGACAATTGTATAATAGTAAGTTCATTTCCTTTAATTATTTTACACTGTCCAGAAATGATCCGAATTTCATATTTTAACCCCAGACAGGAAAAAAGGGTTGTTAATTAATTTGAATAAACACACATCTTTTTCAAGTGATTGCTTTACAACCACTTACATAAAAATAGCAATTTGTAAATGAATGGCATGTCTATTCAAAAGTTCAGTACGTCTGTGCCATAGAATAATATTGTATAGTGGAGGTCTGTGCCTTTGTGGCTAGAGTAGTCAAGCACAATTAGTTACACACAAAAATGAGTGTCCATATTCACTGAAGTATAATGAACTAAAGTACGAGAACAGACATCGCGAACACAATTTGTGTCGCGCAGGGAGGTTCTATTTGCAGAATTGAGCCCCCGTTCTTTCAAAATCGAACGAATCCATCGAAAAATGAAGCCCATTGGCGCCAAATCATTGGGACATCAATCGTATTCGCGGTGTCGGTTCCATAATCTAGTAATAATACTTCAATGGTCAAGCCCTCTTTTTCCGACTGTGTTCCATTTTTTTTACGAAAATAGCCGGCATAGGAGCTGACGATCCACCTGATGGTAGGTAAGTGGCTTTCGTCGTTCATGGACATCAACACCAAAAGCATCACCGATGCGTTGCCGGTCAAGAAAGAGAAGAAAAAGAAAGAAAGAAAGAAAGAAAGAAAGAAAGAAAGAAAGAAAGAAAGAAAGAAAATTATACATATTCATAGACATTCATAAAGTCGCGCGGGAGCTGACTTGCACAACTACATACTTATACCTACTATGTTTCATGTTATTACAGATTAGTGATGGGCGATTGTTGCAAAAAAAACAATCGACTGAATCAAAAATTGTGCCATTGCGCATTCGATTGTCGATTTAGTAGTTCCTCGCGACGATTATTCGAATAACAATCGACAAACTACTAACTGAACTACTAAGTACTAGCTGTAGGTATACTCGATCAACATTCAGCTGTCTTGCGCTGTGCGTAGTGCGTGCGGCGAGACGGTGTTGCGTCGATTGTTTTCAAGTACCTATTACTTCAATTTGTTGTTAGTTAGTTTTTAACTTTATTAGAGTTGTTTTTGACTTCATTATTGTTTTATTAATTTAGTTCTGACAAACCCAGGACTAGTTTAAGTAAATTGTTAAAAACGAATAATTATAATTTTTTTACTTTTTTTTTTTATTCCAGTATTTTAGTCTTCTACTTGTTATTACTTACGCACGATCTTTTCAACTGACGATTTGTCGCGCAGCGCCATCGCCAACGCGACACCTTTTGTAATTACTATACTCGTACTACTAAATTAGTAGTACGTACGAGTATAGTAATAACTGCGCTGCGCTACAAATTAGTAGTTCACATAACTGCGCGGCGCTGCGCTACGAATTAGTAGTTCGCACACACTAGTAGTTACACCGCACCGCAACGCGCCGCGCGTCAGCCAGTCAATGACAATCGACTAACATCAATTGTTATCGACTTTTATCGACTAAACTGAACAATCGACTAATTCGATTAATTTAAGTAATAATCGCCCATCGCTATTACAGATCCAGTAGTCGTAGTGGTGGCCACCCAAACATTTACGTCGCAGCTGTCAACAGTCTGTAGTAGTATGTATGTTTGTATTATACAATCCTACTAATATTATAAATGTGACCGTTTGTCTTAAGGATGTCTGAATGTTTGTCACTTCTTCACGCAGAAACTATAGAACAGATTTTCATGAAATTCAGCACACGGGTAGACCATGACCTGAAATAACTTATGGAGCACTTATTATCCCTGAAAAAGCGAGCAAGGCCGCGAGCAGAGCGTTCATAACATTGAAGTATAAAGTCATAGAACAGACATCTCGAACAAAATGTGTCCCGCCGGGAGGTTCGATTTTCAAAATTGAGCCCCGATCGAACGAATCCATTGAAAATTGAAGCCAATCGGCGCCAATTCATTGGGACATACATTGTGTTCGCGGTGTCGGTTCTATGTATATGCTGGCAATAATACTTCAATGGTTAATAATAATTTATTTATTTATTTATTAACGGGTCTAGCCACAAGTTCAAAGTTGCGCAGCGGGCTACATACATATGCTTGAAATCCATGCTATGAAATCCACAGACGAACGAGATTAACATAGCTCAAAGAATAAGCTGGCTCATGCGGCAATAGATTGGCCACATAGAGACCAAAAACCGTTAGGGACGAAAGGTCCTCGAATAACGCAGTGAACCTCCGAAGAAATAAATGGAAGCCATGGTAGGATGGATGACCTAACCGGTCAGGTCCAAGTTGGATTGGGTGGTTATTTTTTATTTAAAACGAGTAACCGCCCTCGCTTTGCTTCGGTTTTCTTATTTTTTTACACCTTGGGTTACATTATTGGAGTTTTATTAAGGATCCCTATTTTTTTTGAAAATATAGCCTATGTTACTCGGGAATAGTGTAGCTTCCCAACAGTGAAAGAATTTTTGAAATCGGTTCAGTAGTTTCGGAGCCTATTCAATGCAAACAAAAAATCAAATCTTTCTTATTTATATACGAGTAACCGCCCTCGCTTTGCTTCGGTTTTCTTATTTTTTTACACCTTGGGTTACATTATTGGAGTTTTATTAAGGATCCCTAATTTTTTTGAAAGTATAGCCTATGTTACTCGGGAATAGTGTAGCTTCCCAACAGTGAAAGAATTTTTGAAATCGGTTCAGTAGTTTCGGAGCCTATTCAATGCAAACAAAAAATCAAATCTTTCTATTAGTATAGATATAGATAAACATAATATTTAGCAGTATTTGGACGGCTTAAATGCTGACCCCCAATCCCATGCCTGCATACGAGGGTGTCGTAAAAGGCGATGGAAGCCAGTTAGCTTGGTGGCTTCAAATAAGGATTATTTTATCCGTATTATTATTAAGTCATTAATATTATCATTGGTATTACATACATATGTACTATTATGTCTTCTGTGGTCAAACGACTCGTTCTGCTCCAGCTGGTAGATTTAGGATCCTTTCTTTCTTCCTTTCTTTCGTCTTCTCTCTTCTGCAAAACAACGGTGATGTTGTTGATGTTATTGAAGTACATGGTCGCCCATAATCATCATGTTTGAAATTCGTAGGTATGCGTGGAAGGTTTAAAAGTCAAAAATAAATTGACGACCCTGTAGCCTAGTTGGTAGCGACTCTGCCTGCGAAGTGAAGGGTCCCAGGTTCTATTTCCGGCCGGGGTAGATATTTATCTGACAGGTAAATATTTGTACTCGAGTTATGGGTGTTATAGTTATGTGTAGTCCATGCCACCCGCGACACAGACAGGTAAAAAACCTACTGCACGGGTATGAGTGTATAAGGGTTTAAGCGTTTATAAAGCAGAAAAGTCAATTGTTTCGATCACTACTCAACTGCACAGGAAGTGATCCTGTGGGCCAATTTAAAGATTGACTGAAAATTTCATCAAAATCCATCCAGCCGTTTTAAAGTCCACACTGAACATACATAACATAGGGACATACATACCTACACGTCATATCGATTTTTATATAAAAACTAACTGACCGGGCAAACGTTGTTCTGCCAAAAATTTTTAGGGGGATGAAAAATAGATGTTGTCCGATTCTCCACCCTAGCCGATATGCACGCTAAGATTCACGAAAATCGGTCGAGCCGTTTCGGAGGAGTTCAACTTCTAACACCGTGACACGAGAATTTTATATATTAGATATGGAATAACTCACGAGCATAATAATATTCGCAGCATGCTATCGTGGAGAGACAAAGGAGCAAGTTGTTATGTTGAAGAAATTCAAACCCAAAAAATATTAACACTATTGTAATTATAATTTCCAGTCGCTGCCAGAGTCTGAAGGATGCCTGAATTACGACTCCGCAGCACCCATCAGAGAGAAACAGCGCCAGAAAATGTTTGTAGCAAAGTTTGATTAACTAACAAGAGTAAAGGTCGATGCATACGTGACGTGGACGGGACGGGGACGGGACGTGGACGGGCATAAATATAGGTGCGTGCCCCGTTCCCGTCCCGTCCGTGTCTCCGTGGCGTATGAGCTATCGTTTACATTTTCTATGAAACGATGTTTCCAAAACTTCACGTCCCGTCCCGTTCCCGCCACGTCTACGTTACGTATGCATCGACCTTTAGACAATGGCGCCAGGTATTTAGAAATCTCTGGCTTTATACCATCCAATATTTACCAATACTAATTATAACAGCTACCATCCTCTTACCAGAATCGTCTGTGAATGTAGGTACATATTTCAATTGATATTGCATTAAAAAAGTGTACTTAATTATATAGTGGTAACGATAATACTTGCGCCTGTGACTGCTTGCCATCAGTAGCTCGAGCACGAATATTTGCGAGAAAGTATTCGTATGGTTAACGTAAGCAATTTGTCAAATTTGTATGGCATTTTAGTACCATTTACGTACGATAGGGGCGCTGTTGAAAAAATGCCATACAAATTGCTTACGTTAACCATACGAATACTTTCTCGCAAATATTCGTGCTCGAGCTACTGATGGCCAGGCCGCTTATTTATCAGCTACAGGCAAAATAGCATCTCTTTAAAATAGCATCCCAGCTACCCAATAGCTTGCTTGGCAAATATGATTTTTTAGCTTGGCAAATATGATTTTTCACGAAACTCCATTTATGTTAGAACCACAAATTACCAAATTAATTTCGTTACTTAAATCTAGACACTGTTCTGATTGAACTATGTAATGGCGACTGTAGGAATCTGTCGGAATCTGTAATAACTGCGCATAACTTAGTTCGGACACCGGTCGTCGATGACATCGATGAATTCCGACCAAATTTGGTAAATGGAACATCACAGAGCAATGGCGGTTGCTTTATAGAGTAACATCAGTTGACGGACACAAGGAAAGAATAAATAATTATGTAATTATCTACACACTTTCAATGTGCGTTTCATGTATTATTTACATATCTCAATTTAACCTCACATCAGCCCGTTGAATAAAATTTTACGCCGCATGGCCAATTTAATTTGAACTTAGAATAAAATTAAAACACGAATTTACGTCTCTCATTTCGCAACTCTCTTCATGAGGAGAATACCTCTATGATGAATTTCGAACACCTATTCCCGGCTGAGCCTGATTAAACATGGTTACGAAATATGTTTAAAACTGAGTCTGTGATGATGAATAAGTCCGTTCTTTAATACGAAAATACTTTATTTATTTTAATTTTTTTTTTGCTTTCAAAACGTAATGATACACTGGATTTAGACTTGATCAGTCTTCAGGTACATCTTCGAAGCATGCCTTCCAGATGTATATAATACTAGCTGACCCGGCGAACTTCGTATCACCTAACAATTTTTTTTTCTAAACTTAAAGTAGCCTAAATTACTCCATGTTACATCAGCTATCTGCCTGTGAAAGTCCCGTCATAATCGGTCCAGCTGTTTCAGAGATTAGTCGGAACAAACAGACAGACAGACAGACAGACAAAAATTATAAAAAATGATTTTTTGGTATATGTACCGTGTATACATCCAAAAGCACTTAGTAAAAAGCGGTAATATTAAAATTGTAATATTAAAATAATATTACAAACAGACACTCCAATTTTATTTATTTGTATAGATGTATAGATAAAGTTCTTGGTTGTAACCACCCATCGAAGCGGACGCGTGCGCTGTAAACAGTGAGCTAATATTTCAGCAATAAGTGAAAGAGCAGTACAGAACGAATAGCGTACGAACAATAAAATTCTGTATTACCAGACCCACGTATGATCCACAATCAAGTCACGTTCCCGGCGACAAATGGAAGCACGCAAGTCTCGGGGAGTGAATAATCTGGCGGCGTATAAATCAACATCTGCTGATTGCTGTAACTCGATTTTTAGAAACTCACGATTTCTCCTAGATCCAATTATGTCTAAAATTATGTTTACTTTTGAAGCTCAAATAAAGAGTAACATTTTGCAACAAACGACCATTTGAAACACGTATTAAACTTGCGGAACGGAAATATTCTATTTTTAATATATTGTTTTCGCCGTATTGGGGCGGCTTAGAATACTAACCCCAATCCCACGCCGGATTGGTGTCGTAAAAGGCGACTAAATCCGGCCCGCTGGTGGTAGGACCCCTCGAGGGATTATATTAGTAATATTGATTTTAATTATTAATTAATACCATTATTACTATTATTATTTCTCCATGGTGTTTGCCTGGATAGCTACCACCCTTGAGCATGAGTCAGCCGCCAAACGACTCGTCGTGTTCCGGCTGGGGGCTTGAGAGCCAGTTCTTTCTTTCTTTTTCTTCTCTCTTTCTTGGCCGGCAACGCATCGGTGATGCCTTTAGTGTTGCTGATGTCCATGGGCGACGATGGCTACTTACCATCAGGTGGATCGTCAGCTCGTTTGCCGGCTATTTCCATAAAAAAAAATTCTATGAAAAAAAAAATCTTATTATTCGTTACCCGATGTTTCTCGGTCACATTTGAAAATGATGCTCAAAAAATAGTCGTAGCGATGTGGATGAACCATAAGAGTCAGTAAGACCGACCACATCCGGCCTAAATCCATCATAAGCGACCAAGTGTTACCGCCCACTGGCTTGAGTTATGCCCATGATTTATTACTGCCCTATCGTGATATTACTAACCCTCTGAACGCTGTAGGGATATTTCCACTAAGATTAGTGTGCGTGCCCAGACTGTTACGAATATATTTCTTACTTAACTACACATGTTACTTTTTAGGGTATGATTTTTTTGTTTCACTAACCCCTTCACCGATCCGCACTGGAGCAGTGTGGTGATGTACGCTCTGTGCCTCCTCTAGAGGAGAGATTCGTGCCCATTAGTGGGCCATTAATGTGTTGAAGCCAATCGTTAAACTATACTATATAATATTATAAAGAGGAAACATTTGATTGTTTGTTTGCATTGAATAGGCTCCGAAACAACTAAACCGATTTGAAAAATTCTTTCACTGTTGGGAAGCTACACTATTCCCGGGTAACATAGGCTATATTATTTTTTCAAAAAATTAGGGATCCTTAACAAAACTCCAATAATGTAACCCATGGTGTAAAAAAATAAGAAAACCGAAGCAAAGCGAGGGCGGTTACTCGTTTATATAATAACTTTAAAAGACTATTTATACAACACGATTACACAACGGAACAACCTTATAATCTGGTTTTACGTTCAACTGTTCAGTATCCCTCTAAACACCGTTAAACAAGCTTTATCCATTATCGAACCACGTTGCACAGAATGTGGTCCTGACACAAAGCGAGCTGCATTTGTTTTCCCTTGTGACCGTATTTTGTTTATTTCTTCCTACATTGAAGCAATACCTTCACTACAAAAGAATCTCATACATTCAATTATTCCCTTCGAAGAATTTAAAAGACGATTTTCCTCTAGTTCAAAAGTAAACTTGTATTATTTATACAGTAGCAGTAACTCCGGAAAAATGTCGGATCCATTCCATTGACATCTGACTCTAAAATGAGGTTTCTATTGGAAAACGGAAAACAAATCCATAAATGAATATAAATATGTCTTATCGTTTTTACAGATCACTCAGCAGCAGCTGTGTTCAATGTAAAGATAAAATGAATTCCCAAACATTTAAATTTCACCTTTTCAGAAGAAAATGTTGAAAACAGTCGAAACAGTCCACTAGAAACACTCTTCTAATAAAATACTATCTGTTAATTATCACTTGCTTCGGTGAAGGAAAACATCGTGAGGAAACCTGCACACCGGAGAGTTCTCCATAAAAAGTTCTCAAAGGTGTGTTAAGTCTACCAATCCGCACTAGGCCAGCGTGGTAGACTATGGCCTAATACCCCTCACATTGTGAGAGGAGACCCCGAGCCCAGCAGTGGGACAATTACGGGTTGTTGCTTTGCTTTGCTTTTATGAAATTAAAATCCAAAAGCATCCTTATCCAACAAATGTACGAAACTGTCACAAAACTATTAATTCCTTTGTTTCAAAATAATAATTTACCAATACTTTTAGCAAGGGAAAGCGAGTGGCCAATAGCAATACTTTTAGAGAAGAATGACCCAACACATTCCAATTACTTACGGCTGAATACCCGAGACCCGAGGGACCGTCGTACATGCTTTTTCCATTCCAGCAACAGGCTACTGTAATATTGTTTTATACTGCTGATATAAATAGGAGCACTGAAATTTATATTATACCTGGTTCGACATTTGCTCTTTTTTAATCACGCAATATGTAGACAATATAAATTATAAGTTAGTTGTAAGTAAATTGTTATAAAGGGTCACTTAGAGCGTCTCCATAATTATTATCCGATCAAATATCCTATCTGATGCCGCGCTGATTCCGTCTTTTTATCGTGAAATATCATGTAAATGGCGGGTGGTAATACTGGTAATACAACAATTACTGTTCGAAACTTTCTGAATAAAAATCCTATAACTCAAGAATATATTGTAGGGACATATTATCAAATTTCATGCTAACAAGTAGCTACGCTGAACTAGTTACACATCTTTCTTTACCGTATATATGTAAACATCTACGTATTGTACATACGTAGGCACATACATAATAAATACAATACGTAATCGGTTTCTTGAAAACCATCCTAACGGTTTCGATGAATGCAAGTTTAGTCGTTTTTGGTCCAAGGAATCGATTTATTAAAGTTTCATTTGCAACAACCATCTGCGTCATGTATTAAAAAAATAATTAGTTGATGCACTTTGAGTAGGTACAGTCGGCTGCAGAAGTAGCTTAACATTTTAGTACCTTGTCACATTACATTTCTTGAATTTGTCATAATGTTGTTCGGAAACCGTCGAAACAGTTACTATTACAAAGTACTAAAATGTTAAG
Organism: Thymelicus acteon; assembly: GCA_951805285.1. Classification (NCBI taxonomy): domain Eukaryota; kingdom Metazoa; phylum Arthropoda; class Insecta; order Lepidoptera; family Hesperiidae; genus Thymelicus; species Thymelicus acteon. The sequence continues at coordinate 3,360,136 of OX638226.1, read as the reverse complement.
CTACTTCTACGGCCGACTGTACTAATAAAACAAAGCAGTTACGGCAATTGATTTAATTTGATGATTGGCACCAGGTCACACGGACAAGGAGTTACATCTTCATATAAGCTCAGTTTTGAGCTACCTATCTAAATTAATAATGAATTATTGCCAACTGCCAACACATCAAACGGAAGTACCGGCGCTCGGTTCCCCAGATACTAAAGTATTAAAGGTATGTACGATAATTTCGAAGCTATTCGAAAATCTCCAAGACGTGTCACCCGTCATTCCGCTCGCACTCAACTTGCCGCAAGTTTTTAATAAAGGAAATATCTTACATGGGACGGATCAAAAACTTCCCCTTTAGCACCGAACATTCCGAAAACTTGTTAAAATATTCGACTTTGAATTCCTTGCAATCTTCGATCGAATGGGTTTTCAGTCGCAGTTATGGCTGTCTTCTGGGCGTGAATCAAACACATGAGGAATGAAAAAATATTTTTGTTTATTATCTTGACTCGACAGACTTTGTCCTGTCTAAATTTCAAATAATTTACCAGAGTAAGAACCTTTAAACTTTGTCATGAAGGGCGATTCGACCGAACTTGCAAAAGTGTTGTACAGTCAGCCTCAGAAGTAGCTTAACATTATAGTACTTTGTAATAGTAACTGTTTCGACGGTTTCCTAACAACATCTATGACAAATTCATGAAACGTAATGTGACAAGGTACTAAAATGTTAAGCTACTTCTGATGCTGACTGTACAAGTATATTATAATAATTTTAAAGTAAATACAATATGGACTTAGTCCTCTCACTGCGGGAGGACATCGTACTCTGTTATAACAGCTACTTGCTCAAATTTTCGAAATTGAAGGCACGAAATTAAAACATTAATAGCGCGGTGAACATAAAACAAAATTATCTTTTGAAGTGAAAACTTCTTTAGCATCGTTGTCATTTGAAAGGCGATGAAACGAAAAACGGACAGTAAAAAGAGACAGAGACATAAATTCGTAAGATTTAACGTGGGAGAAAATGAGATAGGAAGCATACAGTGTTTCTTATGTTCGTGTTACTTTAAAAAGTGCTAAGTTGTATTCATAGATGGCGCGAGGACAAGACAGAAGATTTGTTTCATTGCTGGATAGATGGTGCTAGCTGCTCATTCTACTCTTCATATGATGTTAAGAGATGGCGTTAGTTACCACTGTTTTATTTTTATTTAGTACAAAATAGTTTTTGAAAGATAATTAAAACTGATACACGTTATTAAATTAATACCTTTATTTTTGAAGGTTTCACTTCTACCACGTGCGAATTGCACACATTTTAATTTGTTCCTTCCATTAATATTTTCTTTAGAACAAATCTCTTTATACGACATGTGTCGTGTCCGCCGTAAAAAGTAGGCTTCACCCTAAACAAAAATTCAATAGGCATTACGCACGTATCATTTTATGGTACCTTCTCTCGTTTGTTGTTAAGCCGTCATGTACATAAGTACCAGTCGTAAAATGAGAAAAATAAACTGTATCGTTCGAGGAAATCTTTCTGTGCCTTCAAATGTCTGAACCGTATAAGCCCCTAGAACCTTCGAGACTGTATGTATGAATGAATATGCAAGCTTCAAATAACTTTCTTTCTCTTTTTTACAAACTACGTGAAATCAGCGTCGCCGCGTTCAATAATTTAGGTACTGACTACTGAGCATTCAAAGGTCTTTGAAGGGCACCCAGGTCTCGGAAAAAGGAGCATAGGATGCCCCCCGATCAGGTGGACTGACGACCTGAAGAAGACAGCGAGCATTCGGATTCAAAAGGCTCAGGACCAGTCAGAGTGGCGAAGTTAGGGGAGGTCTATGCCCAGTAGTAGACCAAGGACTGATTGATGGATGGACTGCGCATTGGTCCGATTGGGCCAATTTAATAATTACGCAATTTATGTAAGTCAATGGTGATAGCAATCGTAGATTCACTACTAACTAAGCCACAACCTGTAGCCCACATTTCATTCCATTGAAAACAGACTGTTCCCCTTATCATATACCACGTACGTCAAGTTCCTTCACATAAAAGTTTGAACTTTCCTCAAACCCGTAGATGCGGGTGAAACGAGAGAACCCTCCATCAAAATGTGACGTTTAATTCACTACATTTAATATAATGTTATCCGTAAAGCCTACGTTTCATGAAACTATTTTACATTACAAAATCCCTGGAAACTATATTAACTTGTGTGAGTTACACGGCATTATTCCTCGTCAGTTGTATCATGACACATGCATACATCACTAATTATTGTAGTTGCAATGACGATGATGAATACCAAAATGACGATTTTTGAAGAAGATTTTTGAGGTTATGTAAAAAAATGTAAATACAAAAGTTGTAGATCTTTTTATTACCTACTACTTTACCATTACGTTTTTTGATGTGAAACATCTTTACGCGAGGGGTAAACCTGATTTTAGACTTGGCGATCGTGGCGACGCATTTCGATGTTTCACATCTGTCAGCCGTCCCATGACAGCTGTTCTTTTTTTCCATAGGACTTGTAGTTTTGCCGGAAGTTAGGATTAACCGTTTTTTACCTTTAAAACCCCCTCCCCCCGCTTCCCGATCTCAGATCGCCCGTAAATTATTTTTCCTTTCATTTTTGTTATATTCTCTCCCTTTTGCATTCATTGGGTTTCATCCTACTATTTTTTTTTGGTTTCAAAAATTATCGACACTGGTCTAATGGTTATCTCCTCCTAATGATGCCACATAAGAGCATACTCCACTGCGCTGCACCAGTACGGTATGGCGGCCGTTAGTGGCGGTTGGTGGCCGACCCAAGTGTCGGAAGCTTTTATTTCATCTGAGGGATACCGACATGGCTTAACAACCGAGACCGACAAATTAACTTGCCCTCGAATTGCGATCCGTAGTGCTACTCGATATCAAAAGAAAAAAAAATACTGTATTGAAATAACGGCTTCAAGTTATTTAATGAAACGCCACGGTGAGATATTTTGGAGTGCTCTTATTCGACATCCTTTCAATTTGCAACGAACAGAAAGGGTACCATATTGAAAAGCCTTTCGGAACTCTTACAAGCGTGGCTGTTACGTTAATAAAAGTAAAATACAAACTTTTTAATAAAAAATTGAGCCGCTTTCAAAATGAAAAACAAAATGACTTTAAAAAGTAAAAAACATTGAATGAAAAACTAAACTTCCTATTACTCGTACTATCTACTTAAGTCAGTGCCAAGGTTTACATTTAGCACAAAATATTTTTCTTATAAAAACGATAAAGATTAAATATATTATAACAGTGCAATGCTAAAATAGATGTATGAAGCGTGTATGAATAAGGCCGTAAGGTTAATTATTCTTTTAATAACAGTTTATTGTACCAACAACTGTTTTAATTCCTTAGTATAAGATGAAGTGGTTCTAATTAAGCACGAACAACCTAAACAAATGACAAATATTGCAAGTTTTAATAATGCACCACTTTTATACATTTTAGTCGTTAATTAGTTTTTACGTCGTATTTTACGTAGCTGGTGCTTACGTGCACATTGTCTGCCGAGCTACAATATACAGGTCAACACTGAAGCAGGTTCATTGTTGAACATTTTTAGGGAAATGGTGCAATTTAGTTATTTGTATTTACTTTTCCCATAAACTATGAAATATTTAGATAAAGGCTTTTAAAATTTGTTTAAACAGCTCATATAAAGAATTATGAAATTATCTTTAGGCATTTTAATTTTAGGTTTTTCTTACTGCCAAACATTTTAATGTAAATTTTTATATTGTCGAAAACGTAACATAAATAAATGTACATTTTACTGAGAAACATCAGTGAAAATTCCATTTACATGCAGCGAAGCAAATTTGAACAAAGGTAGGGCATTTTCAATACAGCGTAATACTTATCTATACTAATATATAAAGAGGAAAGATTTGATTTTTTGTTTGCATTGAATAGGCTCCGAAACTACTGAACCGATTTGAAAAATTATTTCACTGTTGGAAAGCTACACTATTGCCGATTAACATAGGCTATATTATATTTTCAAAAAAATTAGGGATCCTTAGTAAAACTCCAATAATGTAACCCAAGGTGTAAAAAAATAAGAAAACCGAAGCAAAGCGAGGGCGGTTACTCGTCTATACATATAACCATAGGTTTTTTCATGAGGTTGCTCTCTTCATAAGTAACATGTTCTATCGAGCTATGCCTATCTCTGAGCTATTCAAGAACGAAGGCCGTGTGGCTTTACAAGTAAGGCTTGCATACTGGCCTTCTGTCTGGCAATGAATTAAAATAGACTTGATATAATAGAAAAGATCACCTCACAAAGACATTTCTGTTGCACAATGGTGGAGCAAAATGGCTCGATTCGGGCGCGAACTTTTTGCAGTTTTCCATCACAATCGTGAGAAGAAACTGTCAAAAGGTTAAATTTTAATTTAAACCCGCAGACTTGTTCATATATTTGCTCTTTCGTTTGTTACAGGGTCACCTAACAGGAAACTTATATACTTTTAATAGAACATACTTCTCCCTTGTCCAGAGGTGGGCGTAAATGGCTGCCACAGTTCGATAACTTTTGCAGTTATTTACGAACAATTCAAAATTTGTAATTTTATTTATGTTCAATAAAATCTTTGAATCTTGAATTTATTTTTAAGCTATTGTTGTCAATCAATGAAGAGCTTAAATAAACACGTGAACTGTTGTGTTTCAGCACCGTAATTTCCCCAGACCTGTTGACTATGTAAACCAATATACATAGCTGGCTGCGACACCGCGTCGTCTCCGCATACCGCCCCTATAAATTCAGACGCTCACTTATTCAAGAGGAAAGGTCGAGCGATGTAGTGCCGCGCAATGATACGATCGTACCAATATTATAGACATTTTCGCTACAATCTTGCCAAGTTAATTTCCAGATTGTCTGGGTGCTGAATTTTTATCTGGTGGTATTTTGGTATTTTGCTACATTTATTTTGTAATTCTCTTTTGGTTATGTTTGCAAACATATCCATCCATCTAGTTATCTTAAATGGGAAGAAATAAAATAATGAAGAAGTTACATCCGGCTCGAAGGACCATGTTGCGAAGAGGAGCGTGTGCTTAGGCACTTAATTATTCCAAAGAAAATTACTTATGTTTGTAATAATATAAAATAAAGTCATCAATGACATGACGTCGATTTATATTTCATTAGAAACAAACTGCCAGGAGCTCGAACAATAGCCTAGGTAAGGCTTTGGGAAAAAATCACGTCTAGATAATGAATCAGATTCTTGAACTCGTAGATGTACCTAGCGTACACAGAAAGTCTCTCTTTGCGTCGCACTGACCAGCCCTAACCCTTCTACCAATTCCCATTGTCTTCTTCAGGTCATTACTCAACCGTTCAGGAGAGCATCCTAAGCTCCTGTAAACGGATTTCACTAACGTATTGTCGCTTGGGGCAACATTTAGTTTTAATCCAATCGGTTCATAAATAACATATCATATGTTATTAAAAGTAAACTTGACAATAAAATTGTGAGGTAAACTCGCTTGGTGAGGGTTCCGTACGTTGAGACGCACGAGTGATCCTATAAGGGTTCTTTTTTCCTAAAGGTTCGTTTTTTCTTACGGAACCCTAAAAATACCATTTTAGGCATAAGTTTCCCCAACCGAAGCAATGAACACAATAGTCTACAATGAATACATTGTTCAAGTCAAAGATATGAGTAAACCAAGTATAATATCAACATCCAGTGAACTTTATATTCGTTGGCCTCTGAATGTTTCAATGTAAATCCCTACTCACATAAGCTGCCCGAGCGTGCTATAAATTTTGTTCATTTATTCACGAGAGTGAAGTGAAGGTCGCATCATATTACAAGTAGGGTCAAGCGGTGCTTTAGAATTATGGATATTTATGGTAACAACAACAAGTGGAGGATCCATGTGATGGTAGTCGGCGCGTTTTGTGCGCAAACTCTGAACTGTCCACTTCAGGGCTTCTTCTTTTTAATCGTACACTCCTGGCGGAGTGGTCGTGGTCATGGTCATGGATTGCCTGTCAGTTTGGTAGCAGCCTTTGCGACACTTCTCCATCTCTCCCTATTCATGGCACTGCGTGTCCACTCTGTAAGGGTATACTTTGTGGCTGTTTTAATTATGTCAGTCCATCTTGTGGGCGATCGGCCACTTCAGGGTACAGATGACATTGAAGAGGCCGAGAGCATACTCCCCTACGCTGCCAACTTAAGTGTTGGAAGTTTTATCCTAAGGTGTTGTTTATGTAAAGGCACGTCATCACAGTGACCTGTGATGGTAGGTTCTTTTTGTAATATGTAGTCTGTTTGTAATATTAAAATAACCGCTTTTTACTAAGTGCATTTGGATGTACACACGGTATATATACTAAAACTACATTTTTAGGGTTCCGTAGCCGAATGGCAAAAAACGGAACCCTTATAGATTCGTCATGTCTGTCTGTCTGTCTGTCTGTCTGTCTGTCTGTCTGTCTGTCCGCCCGTATGTCACAGCCACTTTTTTCCGAAACTATAAGAGCTATACTGTTGAAACTTGGTGAGTAGATGTATTCTGTGAACCGCATTAAGATTTTCACACAAAAATAGAAAAAAAACACTAAATTTTGGGGGTTCCCCATACTTAGAACTGAAACTCAAAAATGTTTTTTTCATCAAACCCATACGTGTGGAGTATCTATGGATAGGTCTTCAAAAATGATATTGAGGTTTCTAATATCATTTTTTTCTAAACTGAATAGTTTGCGCGAGAGACACTTCCAAAGTGGTAAAATGTGTGTCCCCCCCCCCCTGTAACTTCTAAAATAAGAGAATGATAAAACTAAAAAAAATATATGATGTACATTACCATGAAAACTTCCAACGAAAATTGGTTTGAATGATATTTAGTAAGTAGTTTTTTTTCAATACGTCATAAATCCTAAACCGCAAAAAACATTGATCAAAGTTACAACGAACTACAAGAACTTTTATATTATGTTACTTGCTGCTACGGAACCCTTCATGAGCGAGTCCGACTCGCACTTGGCCGCTTTTTTACAATTTTCGTCTGTCTGTCTGTCTGTCTGTTTGTTCCGGCTAATCTCTGAAATGGCTGGACCGATTTTGACGGGAAAGCACTGGCAGATAGCTGATGTAACAAGGAGTAACTTAGGCTACTTTTATTTTAGAAAAAAAAAATTTGTTAGGCGATACGAAGTTCGCCGGGTCAGCTAATGATAACTATACCAGACCGCCATTCAAATGGTACTGAGTTTAAAGTTCTTGGTCTGGGTATGTACATATTCTGTGTATGTTCTTGTCTTTGTGTGTTGTCCATGGCACCCACAACACATGAAATCCTAGTTTAGGGCCATGCCATGAGTTTGTAGCGTTTATTTATGTTTTCTTTAAGCCTTTGATATCGCTGTCCATTGGCGACAATGACCCCTTACTACCACGTAGCTCATACTCGACTCACAGCTGTTATATTACCAAAACTAGCTTTTGCCCGCGGCTTCGCCCACGTAGAGTGGTTTCGAAACGAAATTTTTATAATTCCCGTGGGAACCCTGAACTTTTTCGGGAGAAAAAGTAACTATGTGTTAATTTAGGGTATAGGTTATCTCCATTCTTCAGCTAAATCGGTTAAGTAGTTGTGACGTGATTCAGGAACAAACATCTTCACAAACTTTCACATTTATAATTTTTTTTTAGTAAATCGTGTTTTATGGAAATCATTGACTTACTCGTAGTGTTGTTTAACAACGCCATCTAATGAAGTAGATTTAGTGTTGCTACTCACAAATAGATGTGAGGAAGAGTATATTGTAGCAGTTTTTCATTGCCTGAAAACACGGACAAAACGACATTTTCTAAAAATGAATCCCTAGCTAGATCGATTTATCGCCCCCAAAACCCCCTACTAAATTTCATGAAAATCGTTGGAGCTGTTTCCGAGACTCAGATTATATAATATGTATATATAGAAGAATTGCTCGTTTTATACGTATTAAATAGGATATAAAAACGTAATAACCCCTGCCTAGCCGACATTCGTTAAAACGACAACTCATCAGGAGACCTCTATTGTTTGATCTGACTTTGAACTCGAAAGTTTTAATGAAAACGTTCCAAGTTACTTCAACCAGTTTCTTATTGAATAAGTAATTACTATTTTTGAATGGGCTATCCAAGTCATGAATAATAATTTTATGATCCTATTGAAGTAAATAAATAATTTTATGTTACATATTATTTCTCCATAGTTACTATAATATACTACTTACAGCTTGTTGTAAGTAGTGGCTCAACCGTAGAGGGCAGATAGCTTGAAAGTGGGACCAACATTATGTCAAAAAATTACCTTAGTAAAAGTGACCGTTTTTGAGATTTTGACCTTTTTTAAAATTTCGAAAATTCGGCACCTTTACCCTACTTTTTCGTGCTGAGTCCACAAATGAGCAGATAATTTTGATAATTTTTTTTCTTAGAGCTCTCAGATAGTTGCTTTATAATAAAATTATCAGTAAGTAATTTTGTTGAAATTATTAGGAAATACTGAGAAAATAGCGTCTACTTAGGATATCTTTGTTTTTGATTTTCTTCGACACAACTTAATTGCGAGGTGGTTGAGAAAAATGTACTGGGCAAGTATGGCCCAGAATTTTTAAAACTTGTCTGTTAAATGCAGATTTAAAAAGGTACATATATACAAAACATAATATATTTTCTCCTAATAATATTATACATGTGAAAGTTTAAGAAGATGTATAGATGTTGCTTACATTTTCATACAAAAACCATTTAACGGATTTTTATGAAAGCACGCAGGTACATCATGCCCTGGAATCTAATATATAAAATTCTCGTGTCACGGTGTTAGAAGTTGAGCTCCTTCGAAACGGCTCGACCGATTTTCGTGAATCTTAGCGTGCATATCGGCTAGGGTGGAGAATCGGACAACATCTATTTTTCATCCCCCTAAATGTTAAGGGTGGTCCACCTCTAAATTTTTGGCAGAACAACGTTTGCCCGGTCAGCTAGTAACATTATAATTATGCTACATATTCACCAATATTTCACCACATCCACAATATGTAGAGAGCAGACTTTTTCTTTACACATGTATGTATACATCGTTTCACGCGAAGAGTATCTCTTGTTCCACTTCCAGTGAAACTTCTTTATAATTACAACCGTAAATCTTCGCATTTGAAAGCTTTATTTCCGAGTTATTATGTCACCAATCCGTTTTACGTTGCACGAGTGAAATTGGGACAAACCTGGAACAAAACTGGGACAAACTTAAACTCGGAATCCGTGATAATTTATTTTATTCAATTTTAAAATTCTTCAATTTTAACAAAAAACGTCCCTATATACATCGTTTTGCTTTTGCTGACAAATTATCATATAGAGCCACTATCAGGTAGTGAAAATAAAGTTTTTTTTTAATTATTTATAGTTTAGTTATAATTATATCTATTTCATTCTCATGAGCTGTTCATCTTACATCTATCATCTTTATAGTATCCATACCTAATAAAGTTTACCAGACTTTAAATACACAGTTTAGTTAGTTACAATAGTTTTTATATTTCGTCCTGGTACTTACGATGTCTCATTTATGTATGACCATTCCCAGGAGATAGTAAATTTTAGTTGTGAGCGCTAATTTATTACTCACAAAAGTAGCCGTCCCAAAATTAGATCCATTTGTCCCAAATGGGATCCATCATGTTTACTTTGAATATTTGTGAAAGGTCGGTCTCCGGGGAACAAGGTTCAATCAACCTATTTAATTTAATATAATCAATGTATAAAATATATTAAAGTCATTGCGTACAAAATATAAACTTAAGAAGCTACAACAGTCGCTCTATCAACGTCCACGGAGATACATTAATGTCAGCTAGAAATATACATTTTCACTTTAAGGAGAGAAAATATCTCTGAGGGAGAAATATGAAGGTTCATTAATATTTACCTCTCTCTAGGGATCTTTTAAATTATGACGCACCATTGCATGAAAAATAAAAACTGAAATTCAATCACATTAAAATTCAAACTTTGATTTAACCGGATTCGAATTCTTCATGATGTGTATCTTACATTTTTCATTCATCTCATTCAATAAATTGAAACTTCTCATGTATCCAATTTCGTTGGAAACGAACAGATTCAAACTAGCAGCAGTACCTAATCGAATGTTACTCAATTTATAACAATCTCCTAAAACTTGAGTATAAAGTGAAACAGGTACCCATTGGTAAGCAAATGAGTAAGACAGACAGAATACTGCAGATCCGTAATCTCAAATGTTCTAAAGGTAAACTCGGTTTTCCCAGCAGCCAATATAACTATTTCTCTTTCATTAATTATTGATGACTTAGTAAAGAAAATAAAGTACTAGGTTTCGTTATACTCACAGCTAAACTTAAAATTGAAAATGGCTGAAGGCCCTGGAGACTTGATCCTCCTGAGGCCACAATGCCTCAGGATCCCGTCGAAAATAAGTTTAGACTTACCTGTAACAAAAGAAACAGTTATATGAAAAAAATACAAAATAAACAAACATTTATACCGAGTGTCCCATACATAGTGAATCAGCCATAAGAGGAAAATAGTTTGAATTTCCGAAAAGTTACACAAAAGCCAAAATTTCGAAAACGGTTTACGAAACTTTAATGTCATTTTTGACATCCCGTAGGTGAACCCCACCAGTTATCTCCCTTAAGATTGATCCACTACTTATGGGACATCTGTACACATACAATACACTATACGAGTACAAGCGACCAAAAATGGATTCAGAAACTAAGAACGCAGTAAAAAATGCAGTAACTTTTATTATGTAAGATCAGTGCCTCGCCGAATGTTGGTTGTAGATATCTCATGTTTGCAGTCAAGTGACGTCATCGGTGAAGAAATACAAGAAAAGAAAATAAGAAATACAAGAAAGCTTTCATAACACCTTGAAATGTTATTTTACAGACGTAAACCGTGCACACCTCTGTAGTCTTTAACCTTGCAGCGAAAATCAGAGGGAGACAGAGTCTTCAGGGTTTAAGAATCATCTATTTCCCCGGACAGCTAAAAGGTGCACGAAGCCGTATTATTACTGCGCAGAGCAACGAGACTACGACGTAAGCTCCTATAAGAGCGAGTTACTCACGACGAGGTTAAAGTTAAAATTAAGGCAGTTAAAGTTAAATTTAACCGTCAAAAGATAAGAAACTGTTTTACTGACTAATAAACTTTAGTCAAATTAAATAAAATTATAAACTTCAGTCAAAACTTAACCTAACTTTGGACGTACGCAATCCAGTTCCGTAATCTTACCTTACCTTAACCTCGTGATAGCAAACCATCCCAAGTAGTATATCATCCTAAGTAGTAGTATCATAAGTAGTAGACAGCCTAAGTTTCGGACCCACCACCGAATGTGTTAAACAAAATCGTTTTATGCCTCACACAGTTTCATACCGATCGTGTAATTCAGTTTTATGTTGGTACGTATTAGTTTTTCAATACGCTTTATAGCCTCATAAATAAAACACGATCATAAATTGATTTTTTTTTACATCTGCTGTAAGTGGTCGCAGAGTCCCGTTTTTATTTTATTGGAAGTTGAACGCCGTTTATTCCATCACTAGACCAGCAATGCAACCTGATTCCGCTTCCAGGCAACGCTTTGTCGTATCGAACTGTATCTCAGGTTTGAAAAGATCTGCTTGATAAAGTACAAAATATTATTTATGCTGCTACAGCTTTTACCACTAGTATAAATCGAATACAATTTAAGCTATGATTCTCTTTCTTTTTCTTCTCTCTTTCTTGGCCAGTAACGCATCAGTGATGAATTTGTCATAGCCATGAGCGAAGATAGCCACTTACCATTAGATGGATCGGCATCTCGTTTGCCAGTTATTTCCAGAAAACAAAGTTATTTAAAGAACAGGATTCAAGGAAATTTCAACTTAGTCCTACTAAATATTACGAAAGCTTACCTTACCTTTAAACTTTAATTTAATATAATTATAGTCTTTAATTTAAACATACTCATAATCGGAAACTTCTGAACGACTTCAAATAAATGTTCATAACCAGTATAACACCGGCTACCAGTGTTACATTTAAGACCGTTACACCAGGTTCTGTTAAGTCGCGCTGTGCCAAAATTGGCCAAAATTACACACATTTCAAATTTCATTATAGCCTGCCATCGAATATAAAAATGTACTTTAAAATAAATCGTCAAAAAAATTAAATAACAATTTATTCACGATAGTTTTTCCAACCCGAATTTCCAATTTCAAATTTCAAGATGTCATTCGAATTGTGAAATGATCAGTCAGCTCCCGACATTGAAACGTCAGCGCTGACATGAGAGCATGAGAGCGACGATGTAGGGATTTAAGAGCCAACAGGTTGTTACGTACAAAGTTATTTTTCAAATGAAAACTGCATTGTGCTGTGCAACTACCTCACGTGGCTTCGAAGGGGATTAAAACGTCTGACGCCGACACGTGAAAGCGTAAGATATTACCTTTCAAAGCACGCGTAAAAAGCAATTTATGCAACAAATATGCTTCTATTTATCAAGCTATTTGCACAGTTCAGCATGCTACCTTCCTGGCAATTTTCAAACACAAAATCAGGCATGACTTGGTCACAAAATAATTCAATAATTTTCTACAAAAAACGGATACTTGCTGGGTACATTTACATTACGAAATACATTACAGAAGATGAGAGATGATTGGTTTTATCTGCTTATCTTTAAATTCGCTTTTTCCTTATTACTTAGTGGCTAAAGTTTCATCTTATTAAGAGAAATTTAATAAATATTTACTGAGACCAAAGCCAGCAGTTTCTTCTACGACGAAATGATTTTACTGGAAATCGTTAGGAAATTGCAAAATGCTTAGTCAACAAAGTACTTTCTTTCTTTCTTTTTCTTCTCTCTTTCTTGGCCGGCAACGCACCAGTGCAAGTGATGCCTTTGGTGTTGCTGATGTCCATGGACGACGATAGCCACTTACTATCAGGTGGATCGTCAGCTCGTTTGCCAGCTATTTCCATAAAAAAGAAACGTGACCATAACTTCTCCAAAATAATTGAAATGTCAGCACTGACGCGTGACTCTGCGTGAGCTACTGTGTAAGGATTTATGGAGCGTTCAAATTTGTTACACATAGTGCACAACTGGTTTTGTATTTTACGGGTAGGACAAAATGTTTGGTTACATCAGTGTTTGTTTCAAATGTTGGTGACATTGGTGGCACGCCCGTATGTTTGGAAGAATAGTCTATTCCGCTAAATGTTTTTTTTTTTATTTAATTTAATTAATTTTAATTGGATTCAAATAATGGTTATAATATTAACGCATTGAATAAAATTAAAAAAGGTACATATACAGAAACACAACATATTATTATTTGACGACCTGTGTGGCGCAGTGGTTATCATGCCTCGCCAAGAGTCCTGAGTTCGATTCCCAGCGAGGCGGAGGCTTCTCGGTCTGGGTATTTGTCCAAGTCTTTGTGTGTGCACCCATGATACAGGGAATTCTAGTGTGGGGGCTATAAGTGTGTAATGTTATTCCATGTGAAATCTGGGATATTTAACAGATAGTATATCTGATAGTAGGAGTGTGACGCACATAATTAACCAGCGAGATGAACTTAACAATAAACTAGTATTAATGTTAGCAGAAACTAGAAGTTGCGCTCACCAACACGTTCCCTGTCAAAAAAGAAACAATAAATACACTTATTATCTTGATAAAGACCTTAAGAGTAGGACAGCGATAAGACAGATGATGGCCAACAATAGATCTTCAAAGGCTGGTAAATCTTTGAGACTAGTTCGCAGTCCTAATGCTGTGCAAAACCAAGTTATAAATATCTCAAATAAAATCTCGACGAAATTATTAACTGTCACTCAAATGAAATGTAATTTTATTGGACGAAGCAAAACGTCGGCCTTAACGACGCGGACGCCGAGAAACTTCCATGAAGAAATTTGTAACATCGCCAATTAATTGCCTTCACAATATTCTGTAAAGTTCTTTGTACAGGATACTCCATTCATTTATTACAAAATCTCTCGGACGGAATTTACTTTTTCTTCTTCAAAGAAAGTTACTTCATAATCAATTAGAATTTTTTGCGCTTTTACCATTATTCATGCCTTATTGTTTTGCGATAAAAATAGAAATTACACGAAATGAGAGAAAAATGAAAAGAGTTGTATCGATCTTAAGTTACTGTGGTCCTAGGGGTCTAACCGACCGTAGATGCTGAATAATCCTAATCCATTAGATCATAATCATGAGGACAAAGTTGATAGCCTAGTGACGCTTGGGGCACCTGGCCTGTAAACCAGCCTAACGATAATGTTTAATTTAATTTAATTTAATAATATATAAGGGGCCATCCATAAATTACGTCACACGTTAGGGGGGGGGGGGGTCGATGAAGTGTGACATTGTGTGACAAGGGGTGGGAGGGGGTCCTAAATTTTGTGACGTCACATTTCAAAATCGAATAATTGGTATGTATAGGTAAATATTAAAAACAATTAATGGAAATAAAACTTATTTCGGAACTGCTGTTTTAATTTAATAATTTCTAGGTGTAAAATTTCATAATATGTGACGTCACACTATGGGGGGGGAGGTCTCACAAATGTGACCAGCTGTGAAAAGGGGGGGGAGGGGTCAAAAAGTCATGAAATTAGTGTGACGTAATTATTTATGGATGGCCCCTAAAGAGGAAAGATTTGATTTTTTGTTTGCATTGAATAGGCTCCGAAACTACTGAACCGATTTGAAAAATTCTTTCACTGTTGGGAAGCTACACTATCCCCAAGTAACATAGGCTATATTATATTTTCAAAAAAATTAGGGATCCTTAATAAAACTCCAATAAGTTGTAAAGAAATAAGTAAACCGAAGCAAAGCGAGGGCGGTTACTCGTGTTTATTAAAAACCAAATAAGTCGCAAGAAATTAAAAAGCATCAAGACAGAAATTCTACTAAAAGTATCATAATTTAGAGCCATAAAATCATATTCGTGACGTACATTAGCGAGATTAAAATTTTATACTGCATGCTCTGAACGCGGGATAAATATGAGTCGTTGGGTAAATTCAACGCTTTTGGGAAAGATATGCAAGGTTTAGTGTTGGCACAAGTCGTGGCGCGTCGCGTCAAAATATGAAATGTACTGTCAACAGTAAGAGAGATTTATGCTTCACGTTGAAACACAGACTGCGAACATTGTAAAGAAAATCAGATGCGATTTAAGAGAGGATCAAATTCGATAATGTTTACATTGATATATATATAATTTCTACATAATATTATGCATCTCATCAAAAACATACATGTGAAATGAGAGCCAAGTTAAAAAAAAAGAATTGAGATCTAAATGGGTGCCAAGTCCTGTGTAGAAAATCCAAATAATTTTGTCACAAGAACATGTAATTCAAGCTCTACAAATGTAGACTTGGCCGAGGATGGTCAATGGTCAAGGATGGACAGGTTTAGCAAAGATAATATTAACAACAATAAATATCTTTAAACACGGCTCAAGTATTCTCATCCGTTGAGGAAATCTTTAAGTCTTCCCGATTAGAATTTACTCACTAAAATGTCTATTAAATTACTATTAATTATTGGTACTAACGGGATCGATTTGGAATTATATTATTATCTATCAAATAAAAAAAAATCTAAACACGATAAATGACTGCCTCTTCTTTTGAAGTTGGTTAAAAATCTTAATTGATTAAATCTTAGTTGGTTAAATTTCACGAATGTCAATTACTTGAAAGTGTACAAGCATATCATCAATTATAATGCACTGCTCTTCAAAACTTTCAACGGCACGTGTGTTGATAGGCGGTAGGTGGTAGCCGGGCGCGCCGCAATTTAACTGAAAGCTTTCAAATTAAATATAAATGTTGTCTAGTGCAGTTTTATCGCCGCTTGCGTGCCTAATGAATTTACTATTTTAATCCATAACTTTAAAAAAAAAAAGAATTAAACGATATTTAGAGATTTTTGAGATAAATACATTTTTGTTTACTGCTAAAATGCATTTAGTTAACTAAGATAGAGAATTACTATCCATAAAATTTGTCTTATCAATGCATACAACATAGTCTTACTAAATACCGATAGGCTTTAGGAACTTTGATAGGAACAGTTGCGTGTCTGTGCACGCAACTGTTCCTATAAAAGTTGCACACATGAAACCGAATAAGTCTTTTAACGGTCTCCAAAAAGATACCCCTCCTTTGAGATGTAAAAAGGCGATCAACCTAACACAAATCATTATGACAGTTGAATCAAGCTGTGGGGCTTCGAACGCCTGAATAGAAAACAATGGCAATTCTATTACTATAAAGGGTTCCAATCAGGTAGTTGGAAGTTGAGAACTCGAGATCAAAGTTTATCTGTACGAGACGGTCGGCTAACGGCTGACGCCGGCGGCGGAGGAGTTCTTAAGACAAATTGTTCTCCCCATCTACGTCTCAAGCGAAACTTTTAACATGTTTCTCAGTTATAATTTGACTTTGAGAAAGACTATACTGCGAAGATTCTGTATTGCGAGTTTAAAAGTAGGTATAATAATGATGATGAGGCAGGTGCAATCCTCCTTTGATCGTCCGTCGGCCAACATTGTGAAGCCTACTGAACAACGGACTGATGGTAAAATTTAAATTGAATTTAAGTTTTTTACGCATGTCCAAGTTGAAAATGTGACTTGACTATATACCGCCCATATTATCTACCGTTCTTTACAAAACACTACAGTACTTCAAATAAAATTTACATAACCCCTTCCCAAGCTAAATGATTCGGTACGATTACTTTAGAAAACAAAAGCCTTAGCTTTCTGTGGAGTTAAAAAATTCTCCTAATCCAGCAACATTAAAACGCAACAGATCCAAACGTTCCTATTTAATTAAAGGAAACGTAGAACGACACTGCGACAGGCCTTAAACGTAAACTCACGCATCTAATTTGACTTCCCGACAGAATTCCCGGGGTACCTCGGAGAGAGTGAATGAAGAAAGGTCACTGTTTGTTATTCCCTGATTCCTCATTAACATTTTTAGGATAGAAATACTCCACGTGGATGGCACGTGAACTTCCCACGGACGGTCCGAGGATAAAAGGCATTAGGAATTATTAAAATAAGGATCCATCTGGAAAAAATCTACATTTGTTCCAGGCTCGCATGAATAATTAATGTTTCGTCAGTATTCGGTGAAAATTACTACAAACATGACGCGGTTGCTAATGAAACAGTTCATATACAGAAGACTAATCTTCATGGGTTGTCTATTACGGAACCAGTGACCGAGCTCCCGTTAATTTGTCAACTGATGACAATCCAAAAGGGAATTCAGTCACGCGACAAATGATAAAATACTACATGACTGACCTGTACAGTCTGCCACAGAATTAGCTTAACATTTTAGGACTTGTCACATTACATTTGTTGAATTTGTCATAGATGTTGTTAGGAAACCGTCGAAACAGTTACTATTACAAAGTACTATAATGTTAAGCTACTTCTGAAGCCGACTGTACCAGTGATAAAATACTACAACTGAAGATGAAAAACTAAGTTAGAAAAAAAAGATCCCCCATTAAATATAAGTGTACAACCTGTGTAAATATTTTCCTATTTATGTATTTAATGCTAGCTGACGGTGCCCTCTTCGCTGGGCGTTAAACATTTTTACTTGTGATGAAAAAATATATATTAATCACAATCAAATATAGCCTAGTTACTCAGGAATAATGAAGCTTTCTATTGATGAATTTTTGAAATCAGTCCAGTAGTTTTTGAGTTTATTCGTTACAAACATACAAAAATAAAAATTTTTCCTCCTTATAATATTTGTGTAGAGAACATTGAAGTAGAAACATAAATTTATATGATATTTAATATAAAATGTTTCCTAAATATTACCACTTACACGTTATAAATAAAATATTATATCACGCCCACGGACCTGAAAAAAAGACTTACGTAACCTCGTCTAATCGAGAGTGAAGCAAAGCAAATCAATGAAGTGTCAATGTGTGGGTGTGTGCACTTGTACGAATAGAGTTGGTATTACTATGGGTGCTTCACTGAATTTGTTCTTGGGATTACGTCCGTCCTTTTTTAGGTCCGTGATCGCGCCCCCATTCATTTTCAAAGCAGACGATCTCTAAATATCTATGAGGTAAATTCAACAGTCTTGAAAACTCATGGCGAACCGAACTGATAATATTATAGCCTCACTTATGGTCCGATATTATGCATAACCACGATTCGATATTCAAGAATATAATCAATATCTTAGGGTTGACACTTCAGGCCTCAGGGGTGTCCAACACTAAAATAACACAACAATAAAACAAAATCAGAAAAGCAGATTCTTTGTTTAAACGCATTTAAAAAAATCCACATTGATATTCCTTTCAATAATACAAAGAGTTATTTAAAAAGTACATAATTTGTATAATTAAATAGGCTATGCCATCTTCTAACTCCTGATAAAAACGATCTAATTGTAATAGAATTTATTTATACGAGAACTTTTTTTATAATAAAGTAAATAAAATGTAAATCTTCCCGTGTTGTACCTTTAAAGTCTGTAGATCGCCTGATCACCTTTCCGTGAGTCTCATACTACATTGGTATAATAACGATGACCTTATTGACCACAATGTGTCATCGCTGCATCGGTTCTACAACAATGTAGCAGGGGCAGGGTATCAAGCGAAGGTGCCACACGAGATATATCATGGTGTATGTAAAATACGCGAGGGGTTTAGTGAACTCGTCCTTCCGCGATGATTTTTAAAAATAAAATTTTGCATCGCACATGACACATGTAAGTTCGGTTAGCATACTTCATGTACCACTTTTATTTACTACTAGCTGAAACGGCGAACTTCGTATCGCCTAGCAAACATTTTTTTTGTAAAATAAAAGTAGCTTAAGTTACTCCTTGTTACATCAGCTATCTGCCAGTGAAAGTCCCGTCAAAATCGGTCCATCCATTTCAAAGATTAGCCGGAACAAACAGACAGACAGACAGACGAACAGACGGACAGACAAAAATTGTAAAAAATGTTGTTTTGGTATATGTACCGTGTATACATAAAGATGCACTTAGTTAAAAGCGGTTAATTTAATATTACAAACAGACACTCCAATTTTATTTATTTGTATAGATGTATAGATGTATAGACATGATTGGAATAAATTGATTTGATTTGATACAGATACGCTGCAATTACGAGACGAGTCATCTCGTTTGCTCGTAACAAAAGGTAATGTAAAACGTTCCCAATGAGCCAGCCCTGTAATTCCCAATCGACGGTGCAGCTGGGCTGCTGTAATTTGCATGGTAAGTGATCCGCAGCCGCTCACGTTATCGTTTTTGACGACCCGTGTGGCGCAATGGTTACCATGCCGGATCGCCGCACCGAGGGTCCTGGGTTCGATTCCCAGCGAGGCGGAAATTTGAATGATGAGTTTGAATTTCTGTTCTCGGTCTGGGTGTGAATGTCCTTGTCTAGTGTGTAGTCCATGGCACCCACGACACAGGGAATCCTAGTGTGGGGCTATGAGTGTGAAGCGTTATTTCTTATTTCTTCTTTTCTCAGCTACTCGTCGCTTTGAATAGCGTAAAATTTTAATATTGGCATCGCTCGTAATGTATATTTATTGCTCTTAATTTATCGCACTTCGTTTTAAATTGAAACGGCGCCGACATGGGCGCACCTCGTTGTCCCCACGGAATTTTATGTCTACCAGTACTTTTGTACTTTTGTCTCCTGAGCTTGGAGTTTGGGTACGCCTATGGGGCCAAACATGGACGTAGTCGGCCATGGGCTCAGGGTGGGGCAGCAGTCTAAAATAATATGTAACTAGCAAACTATACATGCGCTTTTTGTTTTGATCGCGTTTTTTGTGTCGACTGACGACTGTCGAATGTAAACTTTCTTACAGATATTAAGTATTGCAGTTAGTACCTAGATAATTAAGTTTTTAGGGTTCCGTAGCCGAATGGCAAAAAACGGAACCCTTATAGATTCGTCATGTCTGTCTGTCTGTCTGTCTGTCTGTCTGTCTGTCTGTCTGTCTGTCTGTCCGTCCGTATGTCACAGCCACTTTTTTCCGAAACTATAAGAGCTATACTGTTGAAACTTGGTAAGTAGATGTATTCTGTGAACCGCATTAAGATTTTCACACAAAAATAGAAAGAAAACAATAAATTTTGGGGGTTCCCCATACTTAGAACTGAAACTCAAAAATGTTTTTTTCATCAAACCCATACGAGTGGGGTATCTATGGATAGGTCTTCAAAAATGATATTGAGGTTTATAATATCATTTTTTTCTAAACTGAATAGTTTGCGCGAGAGACACTTCCAAAGTGGTAAAATGTGTGTCCCCCCCCCCCTGTAACTTCTAAAATAAGAGAATGATAAAACTAAAAAAAATATATGATGTACATTACCATGCAAACTTCCAACGAAAATTGGTTTGAACGAGATCTAGTAAGTAGTTTTTTTTTAATACGCCATAATCGTAAACCACAAAAAACATTGATCAAAGTTACAACGAACTAAAAGAACTTTTATATTATGTTACTTGCTGCTACGGAACCCTTCATGGGCGAGTCCGACTCGCACTTGGCCGCTTTTTTAAGTTTGTACTTATAAAATTGGTAAGTGACGAACTGGCAATAACTTAGCAAGTAACTCTACTATTTTAAAGGAATCCTACTTTTATACATATAACGACATTCCTCCTTATCAGACAGGGAAATAAAAACCCACAAAGCATCGTTAGAACCAAACACAGAGTCCATGATTAATTACTTCCATTCATAGACATCCTGAATACCAGGATAGCAATGAGCCAAGTGGAAAGGATGGATAAGTTCATGAAGGATACCATGTAGCACATCTAGTAACTGTGGGAAAACTGATATATAAACTAAGATCCATAAATTATAAAATCACACGAGAAATACTGCCACATAATCCGTCATGAAACCCTAATGTAGATGAACGACGATTCAGCGGAATGGAACGACTCAGTGGAAAAAAAGCATAAGTCATGTTACGTTGAATTTTAGTTATTAATATGATTAGAAAGAGGGAGAAAAGCTGCATATCATTATGCTCAATGTTTTTTCAAATTTATATCATTAATTTTGATGGTTTTGTGCAATATATCATAATATAAATTCCTTTGACTACTTTTTTGTTGTTTTTGTTTTTTGCTCTCCTGTAAAACTGCAATATTCATCTTATGCCTTTTTTCCACTGAGGGTACGATATAATATCGCTGTATAAAAGCGGAGGTATATAAGCAGTCTGCCCACACGCTGTTCATTATAAACGCGCAAACATAATCCGAGCTTAGCTTCAATTAAACTGAACAATGGCGCAGTCAGCTAACCTCTAATACTTGTAATAACGTTCGGGATTGATAACCGTCGTTCTATTATTGCCTGCGAGATGAAATAGATTCGTGCGCCATCTTTCTTTATCGAAAACTATTAATTATAACGGTTTTGTGTTATTACATTGTATTACATCTGAAAGGTGTTTTTCGTAGCGTTGCTATATAATATCGCAAGACTCAAATATCTATCCCCCGTATTCAAGAACAATACTTGTTTAAGTAAAGAAGCAATACTATGCGAAGTAAGGCATTTCTCAGTGCGTTCGTCATGGCAACCCTTCTGTTTCACAGTCGACCCTTAACTCGTTAGGATCCGCGTGATCGCGGTACCTTTGAGTTCGAACGTGCTGGAACGTTCTCGGTAACCGACGGGTTAAGTATCACTTGGCTGTGCGGACGCACATGCTGTATACAGCCCTCTAAAATGGTCCATTTGATGCGGCTAACTTCACTCTAGTCATTTGACACAAGCAAAAGACAAAGATAACAATACAAACAATCGATCCTTTCTTTCTATTTTGATAGAAGTCAAACCAACACTATGCGTTCGGTAAAGTAGCTCGGCAGCTACTTTATCGATTTTGACAAACGCACAGCGAAGGACTTCAATCAAGTATTGTTTACGAAATGATTTTAATGCCACTATGCATTCGCAAACACTGTGAGACCTCACAGTGTTGTTCTTGAATACGGGGGTATGTCTTCTGTGGTAATACCGAATGATCTAACGACATCTGTCAAACAATAACATACACAGTTTTATACGTCTGCATCAGAACATTTCTGGAGAGATGTGAGTGTGAAACGAATGGTTCATAATGTTTACTACAATACATAAAATAAAGCATAAAATCAATTCTACTAATATTATAAATGTGAAAGTTTATGAAATGTTTCGATGTTTAGATGGAATATTTGCCTTTTCATCGCAGCGCTAATAGTTAAATTAAGATTAAACTTACACACATCAGATTGTTGGTGTTATTAATCTATACTAATATATAAAGAGAAAAGATTTGATTTTTTGTTTGCATTGAATAGGCTCCGAAACTACTGAACCGATTTCAAAAATTCTTTCACTGTTGGGAAGCTACACTATCCCCGAGTAACATAGGCTATATTATATTTTCAAAAAAATTAGGGATCCTCAATAAAACTCCAATAATGCAACCCAAGGTGTAAAAAAATAAGAAAACCGAAGCAAAGCGAAGGCGGTTACTCGTAAGCTATAAACAAATAGAATTGCAGTCTGTAGTGTGTACCGGAAGACTCACACTTGACTGTTATAGAAAAGAATATTTTAAATTTAGAATAGGATTCGCTGTCATATGCTTTTTACTCAATGTCTTCATGTTTAATATGTGTTACAATAAAATCCCTTGCAATCTGCGGTATTAAGTATGTTTTTGCCAAAACCCTTCAAAGATAGTAATGTTAAGGATAAGAAAATAAGATTTGTGATTTCGTTTTGTGAAACCATTCATCCGGCCGAAGCTGCAGGCGGACACGAGTCCTACTAATATTATAAATGTGAAAGTTTGTATCGATGTTTGTTGGTCTTTCACTCAAAGACAACTGAACAGATTTTCATGAAATTTAGCACACAGATAGACTAAGATCTGGAATAAGAATCAGGGTTTTTATTATCGCGGACACAGCACTTGTAAAAACGAATTTGCTCTTTAACAGTCTGCGGTGAACATTGGTGGTGCGAAATTGAAACGGCAAAGCGGTAATTCGTTACCGACTTCTCTTTGTACTAGGACAATGGACTAATCCACCTTGGAAAATCTCTTCATATTCTAAAGCGGCGTCATTTTGAAACCCTACTATAATGGAAATAAAGTTAGATAATAATGGCTTCATAATAGCCTTGAACGAGATTTTCTGAATCAACATCCAATGCTCAATATTTGAATGAATTTTGCAAAAAAAATAACAATGATAGGTTTTATTCTATCCTCGATGCGAAGCGAGGGGTCCCAGGTTCGATTCCCGGCCGGGGCAGATATTTATCTGACATATTATCAGACTACCCGCTCAGTTCGCAACGTCAACACGTACTATTATACGATCCAAGTATTAAAATTAAATTAAGTGGTAAAGAGATAGTTTATTCAAATATAGTGCCGAAAGTGAGTTACATAATTACCAAAAGAAGATCATAAAGTAGAAAGTACATCGAATAGTGCCGTTATTTAAACGTAAAAGATTAATCAAACCGTCAAGTGTACCAATATCATCGTGCTGTGTTCGTCCGCCATTACGCCATTACAACAGGTCTGCTTAGAGTGGACGGAAACCGGATTTATATCGTTTTGTCGATAGCGACCAACTAACCTTGACCCCTACGCAAGCAAGCGTTTGTGATTTGTTATTTACAATTTCTTAATCTCAAGAAGCACACGATACTTTTCTGTGATTAGTAAGCAAGCATTTCGTACTACATACCCTTTTCAAGAAATTACGAGCATTTTGATACTCTCCTTCTACTTAATAAATAATAATGCCACGTACAAAAAAGAGTCCGCCGAACACTCCTACTGTAAATCCTATCATCAGAGTCGACTCGTCACACAATTCGGAGGTTGATCAGGCCGACTTGGCATCAGCGGTCTCAACGGACAACGACGACAGCTCAACATCTAATGTTACCAACAGATATAGAAGGAAAAAGGTCGAGTGCTCGTGCGAACAAATTTGCAAGACTATTAAGGATGAGATATGCTCTCTATTTAGAGAATTAAAGGCCGAGCAACAACAAAATTACACCTCCCTAAGAATCGCTGTTGATGAAATTAAATCGTCTGTGGATTTTACCTCAGTCAAATATGAAGAACTTACACAAAAATTGAATAAATTGGAAAATGAGAAGTCGGAAATGTCGAAGCATATTCTTACACTGGAGGACAAAATAAACAACTTGGAACGACAAACCCGCTCCGCTGCCATTGAGTTGCGAAATGTCCCTAAAGGTGAGAGTGATTCAAAAGAAAATTTATTGCATTTAATTGGAAAATTTGGAACATCGATTGGTGAGCAGATTTTAACTTCTGATATTAGGGACATATTTAGAATTAATTCGAAATCTAAAAACCATAACACTCTGGTGGCGGAGTTTACAACTGTCATTAAAAAGGAACGTGTATTAAAAAGTGTCAGGTCCTTTAATAAACTACATAGAAATGATAAACTGCACGCAGGACATCTTGGCATTGAAGGAATCAGATCGCCGATTTTTGTCTCCGAGAATCTCACAACGAAAGGGAAAAGGCTTTTTTATTTGGCGCGTGATTTTTCTTTAACTAATGGTTATAAACACTGTTGGAGTTCGCATGGAAAAATTTACTTACGCAAAAATGATAAGACAGCACGTGTACATATTGAGTCTGAGGACGTTTTATTTAAACTTTCATCCGAAATATGACTAAATTACTTTCATTTGGTTTGTGTAAAGCTCAGAATATATTTTTTGTTGTATAGTTACAATTATCCTACTGCTAGCTATAATTTTTTTCATATTGCCAAACTTTCACACTTACTTAGAATAGCAAGTCAATGTATGTACATTAATTTGTTACCATGTTACATTGCAGTTAATGAACACTTTACACTTACATATATCAAACAGTTACACACATACACGTACATAAAATTGTATCCCTATTACACAGAACACATCAAACACTCAAACACAAACGTGTACATTCAATTGCATTTTTGTTGTACAAAACACTCACACACAATTCATCAACTATTAAGAAACATCATAAACATGTATATAACCTACCTAAATTTATCTGCGAGCAAACAAAAATCAAAATTATACTATTTCACACTTATAACATTATCATTGGTTAATATATTACTGGGTTGTGGTCATTTGTTATGTTTACTTTATAAAATTCGATAGTCAAGTTATATTAAAAGAAATTGATAGCACTTCATTTATTCAGAGTGAATATGTCTATATTCCTGAAACTTGCAAATTAAAACTTGGAAATGTTAATTCTCAATTGACAATCGTAACACAAAACATTAGAAGTATCAATAAAAATTTTGACAACTTTACAGTTTTCTTATCAAGGCTAGGTTTCTTACCAGACATAATAATTTTAACCGAATGTTGGCTCAATAACAGTTTTGTCCCCCCAAATTTAAACGAATATAAATTGCATTACTCTTTGAAATATTTCAATCAAAATGATGGAATTATTATTTATAACAATTCAAGTCTTGACATTGTGGTACAAGAGCCAAATTTTAATGATGCTAATTGCCTAGAACTAAAAATAGGCAAAGATATTACGGTTTTTGCCTTGTATAGGTCTCCATCGTACCACAACATTGATAATTTTTTACTATCCTTAGAAGAACGTTTGAGTTGTCAAAGCAGTAATACTATAATCCTTACAGGTGACCTTAATATTGATATCAAAGATGGCACGGTTGATCCTAAAGCTGAAAGATATCTTGATTTGGTTATGCACTACGGACTCTTACCTGGTAGTCAGTTGGGTACTAGATACGGGGCTTGCCTAGACCATGCTATGATCAAATCAAGTTCTTTAGCACGCGTGCTAGTCTGTGCCTCTGACATTACGGATCATGATACACTTATTATTGCCACAGACTGTAAGAAATCTTCCTTTGCTGATTTTGATAAGCCAACATCAAAAACTAAATTAAATTTTAATAAAATCGTTGAGGATGTTAAAGATATTGACTGGACCCCTCTTTATGAGTGCTCTGATACTTTTACTGCATTTAAATTATTTTCTGATATAATTACTAACATAGTTTTATCAAATTCCTCGATAGTCACTTTCCGGAATTCAAAGGATATCCGACGAGAATGGATAACACCTGGTCTTCTAAAATGCATTCGTAAACGCGATGCACTTCACTCTCTGGCCCGTAAAAATGAAAATGATATTACTATACAAAATGACTATAAGCAATACAGAAACATTTGTAATAATTTACTTCAATCCTTAAAAGACGATTATGATAGGAAATTAATCCGCGAGAGTAATGGGAATAACAAGCTTATTTGGAATAGTATTAAAAACATATGCAACATTAAAAATGAAAAATCATCTAATACTGATCTATTATTAGGCTCGCAGGATCCGTATGTATCGTTAAATAAAGTTAATCAACATTTCAGTAATTTAGGATTTAATCTTGCAAAATCTACTCTGGACAAACTTGGCAAATCCGAAGAAGAACTTGTTAGAAATGTCAAAATTAAAGTTTCTTCCCACAAATCGTTTTATCTAGGTCCTACTGATGTAGCCGAAGTCTCAGAAATTATAGGAAACCTTAAAACTTTTTCTGCTCCTGGGTGGGATAATATTACTAATTCAATTTTAAAAAACTCAAAAGTACATTTGGCAGCACCAATTAGCTTTTTATGCAATTTAAGTATATCCTCAGGCATTGTTCCTAGTGAGTTAAAACTAGCATGTGTTCATCCAATATATAAAGAAGGGGATACAAAAGAACCTAACAACTATAGACCCATTTCATTGCTAACTTCTTTATCCAAAATTTTAGAAAAAATTGTAAATAAAAGACTTCTTCATTATCTAGAGAAAGAAAATCTTCTTTCAAACAATCAGTTTGGCTTTCGAATGAGCAGATCTACGGATGATGCTGTTTCACTTATGACTGAAACCGTTGCATCACACTTGGATGAGAATAAAAAGTCTATAGGTATATATATTGACCTAGCTAAGGCATTTGATACGGTTTCACATAAAATACTTTTAAAAAAATTAGAATGCCTGGGAATTCGTGGTATTCCCCTTCAATGGTTTGAATCTTACTTACAAGACCGTAAACAAAAAGTTAGAGTAGGCTCATACGAAAGCGATCTTACACATGTCCCCTATGGAGTACCTCAAGGTAGTGTCTTAGGGCCTACTCTTTTCCTCATTTATATTAATGATCTAAATCACTTAGAAATCCAACATTCTACTATAATATCTTACGCAGACGATACCGCTGTAATCTTACACGGTGACTCATGGTCAGAAGTTAGGAAAGCAGCAGAAAACGCAATGTACAAGATATCAAAATGGATGCAAGAGAACTTACTTACTATCAATGCGAAAAAAACTAAGTATATTTGTTTCAGCACCTCGGAAAGGTCATCTGCCCCATTAAATTATGTAGTAAAATTACATGATTGTAATATTTTCACAGACAATAATTGCCAATGCCCGTCTATTGAAAGAAAAGATAGTGTCAAATATCTAGGTGTTATCATTGACGAGCGCCTTAACTGGAAAAAACATATTCAATTAATTACAATAAGAATGAGAAAACTTATCTATATCTTCAAAAGACTTCGCTCTATAGCTGATAGTAGTCTTATAAAAGTTGTATACACTGCGTTGTGTCAAAGTATTTTGAGCTACTGCATCGTTAGCTGGGGCGCGTCATACAGTACTCATTTCATTCAAATTGAGCGGGCACAAAGAAACGTTCTAAAGGTTGCTTTCAACAAACCTTTTCGATTTTCGACTGACTCTCTCTACTCGGAACTGAAACTCCCAAGAGTCCGGCAATTATATATTCTGGCACTGTTGCTCCGATTTCATAAAAATGCTATCTCATGTATAAAAACTTCAGATAGATCCCAAAGGAAGATTTCTTGGCCTGTGGTTAAAGTAAACAAAAAATCGACAAAAAGAACCTATAAATATCTTGGACCTCTCATATATGGAAAAATAAACAAGATTCTTAATATAGTTCACAGCTCTGCTTTTATATGTAAAAAAGTAGTGAAAACTTGGCTCATAAGTCTTTCCTACAATGACACTGAAAAACTAATCCACAGTACTACGCTATTTTAATATATTAATGACCTCGCACGCAGCTCACACATACACACACACACGCACACGTACACATGCACACACACACACACACACACTCACACA
Organism: Thymelicus acteon; assembly: GCA_951805285.1. Classification (NCBI taxonomy): domain Eukaryota; kingdom Metazoa; phylum Arthropoda; class Insecta; order Lepidoptera; family Hesperiidae; genus Thymelicus; species Thymelicus acteon. The sequence goes on along the minus strand of OX638226.1, from coordinate 3,331,670 downwards.
CTCACTCACTCACACACACACACACACACACACACACACACACACACACACACACACACACACACACACACAAACACATACACATTCTAATTTACAATAGGGATTTTGGCACTACCAGTAAATTAAAATAAATTTATTTTTAAAGTATCAAGGAAAACACTGAAACACCAAAAATATTACTCTTTTGTCGAAATCAATCAAAATAAACTAAATGTAATCATTTTATAATGTTACAAATATTACTCACTGTCACGTGACCTCAAACCCCATTTTGAGCTTATGACGTCATTGTTCGTATTTTATATGCAAGTGCAATATAAATTCAGTCAACAGATGGTATTGAATATCGGCTGATGACGTCACGTGTCGTTATTGGTGGGAAATTTGTAAATGATTTTTCGTTTGTCAATTTTTTGTTTTTCAAATTGAAGATTATTATTTTTATAATAACTTTTTCGTGAAATTTAAGGCTCTATGTATAAAATCAAATTAAACCGTAAAATTAGTCAACATCCCTATTATATTAAGATTAAAATTACTTCTTTTTTTTGTTATCATGTTCTTCAACTTCTCTTCTAATATTAAGAACTTCTGTAATTTTATAACGTGTGGGTAAATCCTAGTCTCCCACGACACAGGGAATCCTAGTGTGGGAGCTAGTGTACATGACTTTATGTAAACAAATTTTATGAAATAAATAATTTTCAATTTTTCAATTTTCAATTTAATATATTGGCTTTATATGGAGCCTTGTTCCTTGCAATAAATTGTTTAGTAAAACCACAGAAGAAATAATACTACTGTAAAACTTAAATTTAACGAATAAAAACTAAATTTGTAATAAATTTGTAATATATTTGTGCTAAACGGTTGCAGTTGGACAAGTGACTACTACGTGGACACTACGACGTGGATGTCTTCAAGAAAAGAGTGAATAGGCTTTTTCTAAGTTAATGTGCTCACCATCTTGGACCACATCTACACTTACCATCAGGTGGGATTGTGGTCAAGCATTAACTTATTCGTGTAAAAAAAAAAAGTGAAAAAATTCTCAAAAATAGGTTATATTATGATGAATTTACATGAAAAACTTTTCTTCTTTGTCGTATCGCTCTTGTCAGAGCGGTTGTGGTCGTCACGCAGTATCATTACTGTGGGCAGATGTTATGCGCCTCACGAGCAATCGCCACTTGTCTCGGTCGGTAGTGAGTCTGGTACACTCATGGAAGTGACCGTCAACTGCCGACTTAACCTGGTCGGTCCATCGCATGGGTGACTCCGCGCGGCCTGGTGCCTTCTACTTTGCCTTGGAAACAAGGAAAACTATCACGGCTATATTAGCATAAGTAGTTAATGAGTGATAGTCGATAAACTTACTACTTTGGAACCTTACATTACGCAAGGCCTGACACGCACTTGCCCGGTTTTTAATATTTTTTTTATGGAAATAGCCGGCAAACGAGCTGACGATCCACCTGCTAGTTAGTGGCTATCGTCGCCCATGGACATCAGCAACACCAAAGGCATCACTGATGTGTTGCCGGCCAAGAAAGAGAGAAGAAAAAAAAGAAAGAACTAGCTCTCAAGCCCCCAGCCGGAACACGACGAGTCGTTTGGCGGTTGACTCATGCTTAAGGGTGGTAGCTATCCAGGCGAACCCCATCGAGAAATAATAAAAGTAATAATGGTATTAATTAACAATTAAAATCAATATTATCAATATAATCCCTCGAGGGGCCCAACCACCAGCGTGCCGGATTTAGTCGCCTCTTACGACACCCATCCGGCGTGGGATTGGGGTTAGTATTCTAAGCCGGGGCAGGTTAGAATTGCAGCGATTGTAATAAAGTATGACTGTAATGCTAATCTCTTAACGCTTTCAGAAATCTTGGCCGACTTTTCCAAGACTCGTTGCGGTGAAGTCTTGGTTTTTAAACAATAATTCTTAACACAAGTGCAATTAAGCATTTTCGCCAAAACATGCCATGAGAGATGCTTTAGAGTATAGTTGCCAACCGTCCTGTTTTCCCAGGACATGTCCTAACTCCTAGATTTTGTAGTGTCCTGGGACGTCTTGAATAGTTTTTAAGCAGCGTCCTGAGTTTTTCGGGTTCCGAAGAAAAATCGGAACCCTTACAGTTTCGTCATGTCCGTCCGTCCGTCTGTCTGTCCATCCGTCCGTCTGTCCGAAGAAAGCGCAGAGACCCTTAGTGCTAGAAAGCTGTAAATTGGTATGAATATACATATTCATTAAAACTCCAGAATCATAGAATAAAATTTTGAAAATTTTTTTTTCAGGATACCTCACCTCACCTACAGATATTCGTGAGGATGAATTTTTTATTCGTCGCGTACCCTATAGTGTGGGGTATCGTTGAAAAGATCTTCCAAAAATATTACGGGTCTTCTAAGGCCATTTTTGGATTTAGGGGTCCGTTTGTGAAATATTTGGCTTTGAAGTGCTAATTTTGGTTAGAGTCAAGTGTCCCCTTGACTTGACTTGTGTATGAAGCGCTCATAGCCCGGCGGCTTACGTCGATCGACAAAGTTAAGCAACAGCGGGCGCGGTCGGTAGTTGGATGGGTGACCGCTAGTGGCAAAAATTTCTTGAGTTCTTCTGTGCTTCGGAGGGCACGTAAAACCGTCGGTCCCGGTTGATATCGTAAGATAACAGTCATTAAGCCAAGTCGGAAGCCCTCAGGCGGCATGAAAACTTCCGACAATTGGGTTGGCCACTAATCCCTCCACCAATCCGCACTGGAGCAGCGTGGTGGAGTATGCTCTAGGTCTCCTCATAGGGATGAAACGATACAAGTAAATACAAGTACTTACTCGATACTTTTCTTTCGATACTGAGTACTTTTGGTATCGATACATACTTTATAACTGAGTAACAAGTAGTATCGTAAAATAAGTACTTGTATCGGTACTCGGTCACTCGATGAATATTTTTATTGCATTAAACATGGTAACATTTGACAGTGTTCTAGTATACACATACTGAGGAGTGTCAAAAAACTCGTGTGCACAACACAAGATTATTGATGTGAAACATCTTTACGCGAGGGGTAAACCTGATTTTAGACTTGGCGATCGTGGCGACGTATTTCGATGTTTCACATCTGTCAGCCGTCCCATGACAGATGTTTTATTTACTCTATGATATGGTAAGATTGGTAAGAGAATTTTTGTTTCGCGAACGCATCTTTTCTACTGCACAGTCTGCCAAGCCTTGTGCTGACGCTGAGTTCACTCGTAGCCGTAGGGGTATAAGTATTCTGTGGTGGTAAGCGCTTCGGAAATTGACTTTTTTTCTTGTTTTTTTTTGTATTTTCTTTTAATAAATACTAAGACCTTACCATATACTTACACTGCTGTTCTTATTTGCCTCTTAATCTAATATTTCTTATGCAAATAAAAAAACTTCGTTACAAGTAAGTATCGATACTTTTCATTCGATACCGAATAGGTATCGATGTCTCATGACCGATACCGTATCGAGTAAAAGTATCGATACTCAGATGGTATCGTTTCATCCCTATCTCCTCAAGAGGAGAGACTCGTGCTCAGTAGTGGGCCGTTAATGGGTTGAAGCCAGCCAAGTGTCCCCCCCTGCTGGCTAAACGGTTAGAGTTGGACAAGTGAAAAAATTCTCAAAAATAGGTTATATGATGAATTTACAAGGAAAACTATCACGGCTATGTTAGCATAAGTAGTTAATGAGTAATAGTCGATAAACTTCAAACTGAATTGTCCTGGTTTCTCCAACTTCATATCCTGGCTTTTTAAATTTGAGGTTGGCAACCCTACTTTAGAGAGTAAAGTAGCTCGGCTAATTGGGTGTCATTAAACGTCGCGAGTTGCCTTTTGACGCGATGGGTAAGCGTGTAAAGCCCCGACGGGGTTGGCTTGTGAATTTAGCATGTGTTTAAATTTAAAGTCTTCTTTTGGCGCAAAATTATAAATTTTATGAGTGTATGAAGGCCAGTGACAAAATTGTTCATGGTGAAATTTTAGCAAGAAAAAAAAACATTATAGTGATTGATCTCTCCGTACCTATATGTAATAATTGCATTGTATTTTCCATTTCAGTATAATTTAGATTTTAATGTACCAAAAAGATTCTTCGTCAAATCGGACATAATTCCGATTCCTGAATACCAACTTGTAAGTATGATTCAGTCACAATATTATTTATTTTTCATTTAAGTTAATGCATACCTAACTTGAAACCCACCTGATCTTAATATTAAGTGGCAATGTAGTCTTGGGAGGTTATTAAGACCCTATAAACTGCAGTAACTCATTAAGCACTCTTAATTTGAAGTCGCCCATATTACTTATAGCTAAATCAATATCTCTCTAGTCAACGTTAGAATCCTTCTATCCTCCTATCATGTTAAACCCACGCCACGGCAATCACTCTTAAAATAGAACATATTATAATTATAATTAAACAGCTCAAAGATATGATGTACATGTAAAACAACACTTAGGATAACTAAGGCCATAAAATAATTTTATTACCATCAACTCCGCTCTGGTTTCATCAAGCGTTTACGAGTTTGGGAACAACGCGTCGCGGTCATAAACTCGGGATCGAGATCCTAACTTTATACCGTTAACGTACGGTACGGTACTGTACTAGTACGGTACGGTACTAGTATTAATGGCTGTTAGATCATATTATAAAATAAAAATAAATTAGTAACACCGCCATAGGGTTTTACATAAACCATCTACAAAATTTAAAGTAACTCTTCGAAGTCCGTAGTGCAAGTATGTTGGACCACAGAGTCCATCATTATAATTACCTTCATAGTTAATTCTGGTAATTATCAGAGTTCTGATCTTCGACTAATATATTTAACAGCTACAATAAGAACCAATCTTGCCACATGCAGCAAAGAAGACCAACAACTATTACAATAAGTGAGTTTTTCTAAGATGTTAAGGGAGAATGTAAGCTTAGTTTAACTTTTAATATGTAGGCAATGATATTTTAAAAAAATATAGATACGTTATGCCATTACAAATCAACCAAAAAATCTGTTCCGAAAAGAGCTACAACACACACACATTTATCTTTTGTTTCACTACATCAATCACATTGGTATAATACACGAAGGCATTTTGACGCTGTATGTCAAATGTCAAGCACTTCTGACAACAACAAAAGCGTGCGTATCATCTTGTATTGACAGAGCGACTACGAGCAGAATGGTCAATTGCCTGTTCTTACGCTCTTCATCGTCGGCGCGCTAGTGACATATCTACATCTTTTTACATTATAATATCATTGTATGTAGGTAATATATAGGCAGGCGAGTAGACGGGCCACTTGATGGTAAACAGTATCATAGCCCGTAGACACTCGTAACAACAGATGCGCCACCAATGCGCTGCTGGCCAAGAATGAAGCGATGGACCCGCTTTTGAAGGTCCCCACACCGTAGCACTGGGAATATCGTTTGTGGTACAAAGTTCGTTTCCAAAATTTACACGTACGCGGTAGAGACGATACGTATGACGTATCAACCTTACCGTGGACGAATTGCCAGATGGTAAGTTACTCGTATGCATCAAGAACATATTTGTGAACTGGGCAAATGTTATCTTTCCAATAACACGTGCATTATCCGGTCATCAGTGACACAAGCACAGCCCCAACCCAGTTATGCGTGGTTGACCACGTGACCGCCTTGCACGGCTTCCGAAGCCGTTCATCCACTTAGCGCACTGGCATTAGCCCTGTTATTTACAAACCTTCACCGATTTTATGTAACATGGCACGGTGACCTTTGGGAAAATTACGTTGTCAGTATTGTAATAAAAAGGAAGTAAGTTAATAGTTTAATAATCTAAATTTTACTAACAAAAAATAACCGACTTCAAAGTTACTCTAAAACTACTTGTCAGATCTCGTTCAAATTAATGTGGGATTACGTGACAAGCACCTGCTTTCGATTAAAAAAATAATCATCGAAATCGGTTGGCATGATATTGAATTATTCGTCCATTTGTCGCGCTTACTTAATACAAAAAGACTTAGGGCTTGTTTCACCATCTTCAAGTAGAGTCCTGAATAAGCTATTCGCCGGTTAAAGTGACGTTAAAGTGTCATTTTACATACACTTCGGACTTACTTGAAGATTGTGAAACAAGCCCTTATATGGTTTTATCATGGATGCCAATGTCAGATCTCAATAAAATTTAAATGGGACCACATGACAGCCACCAGCTTTGGATTATAAAAAGAATCATCAAAATCGGTTCGCCCAGTCCCAAGTTCTGAGGAAAAAAGAAAAAAAAATACAGTCGAATTGAGAACCTCCTCCTTTTTTTGAAGTCGGTTAAAAAGGAGGTAAGTTAATAGTTTAAAAACTATATACACGGTTTTAGTGTCAATGGAGGTACTAAACAAAAAATTGTGCTGTAAACCGTTTAGAAGTCCCCTCACCTGACCAAACGTGTGTGTATACAAAACAAAGTAAATAGATAATTTTCCTGTAATAAAGTGAATAGATAGATCAGATTCTTCCTATCAAGCGGTTTGCGTAATATAACCCCACTATAGAATGCTTTGAGCGTACGAGGCCGTGCATGCATCTAAGCTACCGCTTTGTAATGTCTTCTAAGATTACCCTGCAGCTTGCTCGTATGTTCATCGTAAGCCACTCGCTTTTGTAATACAATATGCGGTTTAGTTCACATTTCTAAAGAATAGGAATATATGTATTTCCTTCTAGAAAATTCTGTTCACTGTTTAGGCCACTTATAGCTTAAACGGTTTATCTATACATCTATACAAATAAATAAAATTGGAGTGTCTGTTTGTAATATTAAAATTGCTGCTTTTTACTAAGTGCATTTGGATGTATACACGGTACATATACCAAAACAACATTTTTTACAATTTTTGTCTGTCTGTCTGTTTATTCCGGCTAATCTCTGAAATGGCTGGAACGATTTTGACGGGACTTTCACTGTCAGATAGCTGACGTAACAAGGAGTAACTTAGGCTACTTTTATTTTAGAAAAAGAAATAGGAGATACGAAGTTCGCCGGGTCAGCTAGTATCACCTAAAAGTTGATCTCCGTTCTACCGGTTGGATTATTGAAAGCTGACAGGCAAATTAAGCGCCAAAAACCTTAAGGCCGAAGCCCCATAATATGGTCAGCCTGGTATGGAAACATCTGGCGTTACCACGTAAGGCACTACACCAAACCGCTGATCAATCAAATCTGCTTGGACCAGATTTCAGGCACCCTTTACTTATTAGGCATTGAAAAAACCAGCAATATGTCAAAAGAGGACACTGAAGTCTATCCAAGCACAAAGGTGAAAAATCTTTGCAAAGTGATGGTGATACTTTACATCTCTGTTGACATCAAAAGACCCATTTCAAAGCTAGTCACTCGTCCTCGCTGTACCAACTTACGCTTTTTGTCAACGGTACCAGTGTACGAGTATCCTCAAGAGTAAGTTCTTATCGCATTTTGTTAAAGTACCCATTAGATTAACATGGGCTGTACAAATTAACTTCAACGCACGTTTAGGTTGACTGTGGTATCGAGGGGAAATTTTTGACAATTGACACCTGACAGATATTAATGACAGATACGACGGAGAACTTCAAAAATATCGGTACAAAAACATAGTCATGAGTTACTGTAACAAACTCCTAGATGGTTGAACCTTAATACGAGTTAAAAATGTACTCCAATTTTGATCTCTCTACTTAAGGGTGCTTTCCGAAAACATATACCTATTACATGTCATGTAAATAGGCAGCCATGACTCACAAAAACAAAACTTTTTGACTGATAAAAAGTTATCAGGTCGAATTAGGAACCAAGCCGCAGTTCTTCAAGACTACAAGTTTTAACCTGTAACCCTTCTATCTGTCTGTAAGCTTGTCCGTTTCGCAGCCATCGTAAAGAAAACAAAACTTTAAGTCATGTAATAGTTCTAAGAATCACATCTTCTACTACTACATTCTATTGAATCTACTGTAGAAAATCGGCGCGAGGATTCCAGCAGCTTAAATCATCCGTTAAATTCCTGTCGGTCTCCACAACCCGTAAATCAATTTCAACATCGACTTGATAGCAGACAGGCTTATTGCTTTGACGCCATTCAATTACTGATGTCCTTCAGCTGACCGATTACATAGGCATTATATACTACACCTGCACCCTGAACCCTGAGCTCGGCTTATTCATGAAACGAGAGAAATGGTGAAATATGTCTTAACAACTTAAGCTTTTATCTTGTATTTTAAATAGTTTATTGACACACAAATTGGACACGGATATTATATGCATGGTCATACACAAAATAGACTAAATAAATGACCCTATTACAAACATTTATTTATCAAGTAAATGTCTACCCCGGCTTCGAATAAAAGAGAGCACTAAGCTTAAGTACAGGGTCATCAAATTATAATTAAAAATGAATATAATTTATTTTCCATAGCCACTCTTCATCACGAAGTCACTGCTGATTCCATAGGAAGATGATAACTAGCTTGGCGTTTAAAGAGACAGGATGGTAGGGACCATTTTACAAGTTCCCGTAAAAATCAATTCAATGGTACTTAGGTAGGTACAAATAATATTATTGGGTAATATTATTTGCAATTCAATAAGAAAGAACAGACGTTATAGCCTGATTATATATACCATGAGCAAAAACCTAAGGCCAAATAAATGAAATAGCCTTAATCCCTTAACATCATAACATTTGTATCCTTTGGCCTTCTCCAACGTACGCAGGACAAATTGATACGAACGCTCCGTCAAACCGCGCTCCGTCGCGACCTAAGTGAAATAATTTGTCAACACAACAGGTCGATTCGGTTCTTATTTTCATGCTTTCGCTTACAGGGTAAAATACTAAGCGTTATACTCCATGGACTTTTTAAGGAATTAAAAGTGACCAAAAAAATATATAAGTGCTGTCGATCATTTTCTTAACTAAGGGATACAGAAGATGTCGTTGCTAACTAATTTTCAAAAGGCGTTAAAAATCTTTTTTGTAAATTTTTATCTTTTTCAAAAAATACAAATCTGTACGTTGATTCTCTCGTTATATTTTAACAGACAGACAGAAAATGAGAATTTTTTTTAGCCACCATAACTTCCAAAAAATATTCAAAGAACAGATTCGGTGCCACTTCTATTATTATAATATCGATATCCAATTTATTTGACATATGTTCATTCTATTTTTACCAGCCATATTGAATAGGTTTACGTAGTAAAGTTCCCCTATCGGAGCCTGCAGGGAAATTTATTTATGGCGGAGCCTATTTTACGACATAGACTTTATGGATTTAGAACGAAATGTGAACTTTGGCTATGGATGAGTACGTTCAAGTCTACCATTGATGTTTCTTTAGAACTGTCTTTATGTTTATCCTTGAGATTCTTGAAGTAATTTTCAAGACGAATAACGCTAATTCAATCGAATCCTTCTGTAACATGAAACACATTTCGTTTTTGAATGAATCTATACATATAATAAAATTGAAGAGTCTGTCTGTGATTTCGAAATAAATGACTTTTTCAAATTGCAAATCGTTACTTGCACGATACCAACACCGAAAAATGAGTTTTTAAAATTTTTGTCTGTCTGTTTGTTTGTCTCCGCAAATCTCTGAAACCACCGAACGAATTTTAACAGAATTTTCACTAGAATATTGAAAAGACTTCAACTTAGCATTTAAGCTATTTTTTATGGTTCCACACCAAAGGGTTCCTTAGGGATATTTTGTATGGAAAAATAAAAAAATGCCAGCTGATTTGTTTTAAATTATAAAAAACGTTTTCTCCGTACAAAAAGAGTAATACATGCATATCTTAGTTTTTACTTATATGACACGGAAAGACCATAAAATTCCTTTAAAGGTTATTTTTTTCATTAATTAAAATCCCTATTACTGAGTGGATATCTGTTTTCTTATTTTGTTTTCAAGAGCATGTTTTTTGCGTATCTATGTGCTCCAATATAATTTCAGCATTTTATTAATTTCACCTTGGAAATGGTGGAAAAACGCAAATTAATTATATATGAGTAACCGATCTATTACTGTCTTGGCCACTAGATGTCGCTGTATTTATTGATTCACGCCAACGACTTTGGTACATACAAATCTCTTTTTTACCTACAAATATATAAAATTGAAGAATCCGTCTGTGATTCCGAAATAACTGCATTTTTCATGTTGTAAGTCTTTATATTAAAACCGAAAAGTGAGTTTTTTTAATTATTGTTTGTCTGTTTGTCTCCGCTAAAACCAATGAAAGGATTTCAACAGGACTTTACTACGATATCGAGTCTTCAACTTAAATAATAGGATATTTTTTAGCGTTCCATAAAAAAGCTAGACAATAAAATATGAGTCGATTTGTTTTAAACTTACAAAAACCTTTTCTTCATCCAAAATAAGGTACATACATTTCTTACCTTTTTTTGCAAGATGGATCAAAAACGTAGCACTGAAGTACCTACCTATTTTAACAGTTTTACAATAATTCAAACACATACCTTTATCTGAGTAATCTACATAATAGTCTTGCCAGATATACTGTTACAGCCTTGTTTAATTTAAGTACCAAATACTAGCGAGAAATTTTGCGATTGATTACGAATGAGGAAATTTTGCACTATCTTAAAATAAAGAAATAATTGATATTGTGTCATTTAATAAAAAATGAGTGGACGTTAAAATAAGACACTCACGGGTTATTAAGTTGCACCGCTACAGCTATGCAGCTTGAGGTTTTTAAATTGCTGAAAATTTGAAAAATAACTCATGGATTTTTTTTATCGTACTATCAAATGATTCCCTGAAGTTTCGAGCTTCGAAAACCGTAGAAGAAGCGCCCAACCTCGTACAGTTAGAACGCCAGCGATCACCAAAGAGGTACAGGCTCAAATTAAACGAATTCCCGTCCGGAAGCAAAAATATTTAGCTCTTCAGGTGGGGTTAAGAAAAACTACCATCAAATGAATGTTAAATGAAGACCTTGTACCCAGAGCTTATCGACGACACACAGGGAATTTCCGTAATGAACCTCCAAAAAAATTAAGGCTCGAGAGATGACCAGCTTTGTTAAGAAGGTACGCGAGAAAAAAAACCGCCAAATTCTTATTTCAAACGAAAAAATTTTTGGCATTGAAGAAAGTTACAAAAAACAAAGTGATAAAATATTATGCCCACGTGAACAAAGAAGCAACCAGGCGTATGCCAATAATCCAGCGTGGGCATTATCCTGCGTCAATCATGGTTTGACTTAGAGTCTCATATTTGGGCTCATCTGTGATGTTTCTCTGTGAAAAAGAAGTGAAACCCAGTATTTTTGAGTATCAAAATACTGTCCTTGCAAAGATTGCGGAACATCTTCTTCAAAAAATTATCGAAAATCCACAATAAGTATTCCAATAAGATTCAGCGCCAGATCATCAGAAAGCAGGATACAAAACTGGCTGATTGGTCATAAAATTTACTTTATAGGGCACAACGAGGGGCCCTCTTAAAGCACAGACTTATATCCGTTGGAAACAAAATATGGCAACAATGGAAACAGAAAGCATGCGCTAAATCTCACCAAAATTTGAAGTTTCTGAAAGCATCCATGATTAAAGCAGTGGCTGATATAGATACGAACCTTGTATATGCTACGATTGACGACTGGCCTAAGAGGTTGAGGCCCTACATTCAAAACCAGGGAGGGTATTTTGAATAACATAAACAAAACTTTAATTAACATTTAACTACCTTCGTTTTTATATAATTAATTTACAGATATCTTAATTCCAAAAAAATATATTTAGTGAAATGTTTGTAACAGTATTTATGGCTAGACTAGGTATACACAAATATTCACACAAAATCAGGTATCTATGCATATCTTAGTTTTTTCTAATTTGCAAGCTGGAGCCAGAATGTGGCATGAAGTAATTTTTGTACAATAATTCAAATACCTGTAACTGACTAAATATCTATTTTTTTTTTCTCCAGTTTTTTTAGAAACCATGAATTGCCTACTTATGACCTCCAATAAAAAATTAGCATTTTTTATATATCACCCTGGAAGGCGTTGAAAATCGTAATTTAGTTGTACCATAGATATGAGTTGTTCGAACAACTGACATTAAACAAATTGAATTGAACAATTGATAATAAAATACATAACTCCACATACAAAGCATATTGCGACGTGTTAAATCAAGCTTAGGATTGTTATTTGAAATAACTAAGTGTTTCGTGATTTTTTTATGGAAATAGCCGAGCTGACGATCCACCTGATGGTAAGTGGCTATCGTCGCCCATGGACATCAGCAACACCAAAAAAAGAGGGAAGAAAAAGAAAGAAAGAACTGGCTCTCAAGCCCTCAGCCGGAACATGACGAGTCGTTTGGCGGCTGATTCATGTTCAAGGGTGATAGCTATCCAGGCGAACCCCATGGGGAAATAATAATAATGGTATTAATTAACAATTATAATGCATATCCTCAGGAACATCGCGTTCAGATTACAGAGTGCTGAATTTTCTTATTTTCTGTGAAGCAATATCTCCCCTTTGCCGAATTATTAATTTGCCAAAACTACAATGTAATAAATGCAGAAATGTGTTGCTCCTTTATTACCATTCTCACATAACTCATCGAATTAACCGTAACTCTCTCGCACCGCTGAACCAATCTTAATGTGTTGGGGTATAGACATAGATTGTACCTTGGAGAAGGATATAAGACTAGGTACTTCTTTTTTAAAGTCTGAGTTACCTATATAATGTGAAATACTAATGGATTAGCCAAACGGCACAAAACTTAAGAAAACTTAGAACACACAAAATTTAGAAAATAATATGATGAAATAATAATAAGTGCGAGCTAGGGTTGTTGAACCTAACTTAACTGTTTAGTGGAACCTAACATAGCTGTGTAACGAAAAGATAAACGGAATTGAGAAACACAGAATATTGATCTTTTCACAGCTCCTAGGGATTGCAGACTGTGTTGGATATTAATTTTAATTTGTTACCTTCTCACGTTCCTGAGGAAAAAGGTCTTGACAGACAGACAGACAGACAGACGGGCATTGGAGTGAGTGATTTTGGGAGCCGTGTTTTTTTTTATGCAGAGAAAGTTAGTGCTTGACCCCAAAACCACCTGATGATAAGCGAATATGAAGTCGTGGATGGTAAAGCCAAAATATAGTATTCACTCTTGACTTGAAGTCACCCACATTATAATCAGACGGGTACACCAACGCAGGCAATTCCAGTCCTTTGCGGTACGCAAAATAAAAGACGAAGCAAAGCGCGACGTCCGCACCGGAGGGATATTGACAACGAAAGGAACCCTAAAAATACCGAAACGTTATCAAATCAAAATGTTTTATTCATATAGGTATCACTGATACACTTATGCACGTCATTTTTTAATTTACCAGCTTTTCAGAAGGGTGATATTTACCTATTATGATACGTTTATTGACTTTTCATCGTAATGCGGTTCTAATTATCAATCATGCTGCTTTAAGAGTATGTTCTGTAACTTAACTAAAGTGCCTACCATTTTTTCCGAAGCGAAGCGAGGGCAATTGCTAGTTAACAATAAAGAAAGTTGCTTTTAGGATGTTTGCGTATCGATCAGGCCGATTTTTAGACTATTATAGAAGTCCATAGCTTGCTGTATGTTTGCAGTGGTCTCAAAACACGACGCACGCTTTACGCCATTTAAAAATGAAGAAAATACCCCGATAAATAATTAACAAAGTTTTACCTTTTTAACCCCCAGCGCAAAAAGAGTATAATAAGTTTGACGTGTTTGTGTGGCTGCATGTTCCACAGTAGCTTCTAAAGCCTAAACGAATGGACTGATTATGATGCGGTTTTCTTTTGTTTCAAAGCTGACGTGATGGAGTATATTAGCTATATTTGGATCTAGCTGACGCGGCAGACGTTATTATGAAACATGTTTTATATTTATATAACACAAAAAAATAAATAACTAATCATAATCAAATATACCTTTTTCACTCTGAAATAATATAGCTTTACATTAGTAAAAGAATTTTTGAGTTTATCCATTACCTCTTTATAATATCAGTTTAGGAAACAGAACTGTCTGCGGTGTTATAAATGTTATTCATAATTGTTACCGAATAATTTTCACAGCGTTAAACACTTCCTGTAGTAACAGCAAGGAAATAAACAGAACAGACGATCGTGATGTTAACCACTGCCTCGACCAGAGTATCGAGGAAAAGTCTCTTGTTCTCTCAAGCGAAACAAGTTACAACCGGAGACAAAACTAAACTATGGAGCTTCGAATACAATTCCATTAAGTCCCAAAGTTGATACGTGACTTGTTAAAATACAACTCGTAGAACAGACACTACAGTCTAGACAAAGGCGCATGAAAATAAGCTGTTATCAGTTCCACTTTTATGAGAAACCTTTCTTTCTAAATCCGATGAAGTATAAAATGACATGCCTAAGTACAATAAATTAATGATAATATAATACTCGTAATAAATAATAATAATAATAATAAATAAACGCTTACACATGAGTGTGTTACAATGAATGAATGAATATAATCTATACAAATAAATAAAATTGGAGTGTCTGTTTGTAATATTAAAATAACCGCTTTTTACATTATACCAAAACGACATTTTTTACAATTTTTGTCTGTCTGTCTGTTTGTTCCGGCTAATCTCTAAAATGGCCGGACCGATTTTGACGGGACTTTCACTGGCAGATAGCTGATGTAACAAAGAGTAACTTAGGCTACTTTTATTTTAGAAAAAAAAAATAGTTTGTTAGGCCATACGAAGTTCGCCGGGTCAGCTAGTAAATAAATAAACGCTTACACATGAGTGTGTACCCCGCAGTGGATTTTTATCCGTGTCCCAGGTGGCATTGACACTAACACATCACAATAACACCCATGACCCGAGTATTTGTAATCTTTATCTGTCACATAAATATCTGCCATGCCCGGGATTCAAACCCGGGGCCTTTCGCTTTGCAGTCAGGATCGCTACCAACTAGGCTACAGGGTCGTCAGTAAGACATTGTATGAATTAATAATTTTAATTTTATACATGAGCTCCTACAGGAATAAACTGCTATAACTTTTTAAAGAAAACACCCAGCCACGTCTCTTTGTTCTAGAAATCTAGATCGTTGGAAAAACAGAATGGACCCTGTAGTGTTTGTACTGCTATTATAGTTATAGCAGTAGTCACGTTATCTCGGGAGCACGGGTAGTGGGGCAACACTGAGTCAGTCACGAGACAGCCGTAGACGAGAGCAGACGTGTTTCCCTACCTACTGGTGTCGTAACGAGCTAATGCAAGTCAACCATATCACTATATCCAAATATTACGTGAGCACGTAAGTACAACAACTACTACATAATGGCGACGAGGTCAAAAGGTCAGTGCAGTAAATATTTTTATTTTGTGTTGATAAAGGAAGAGTTGGAAGGAAAATAACACGTCGATGCAAGAAATAATCAACAGACGAATGTTAATATTAGTGCCGAATAGTTATCTCGAGAATTTGTTTATGTGTGCTGTAACTTTAAATAACGTATTGAGCAAAATCATCATAATTATCGAAGAGAACCTCTCTAATTAGGTATAAAAATTGCCGCCATTACCGCTACCTACACAATTCACTTTGTTTTCTGAAAAATGGCATTGATTGACATTGTAAAAACAACTGTGCGTGAGTAAAAAAGTGGCATTTTGTGTTATAAGCGTAATTCACGCTACTGAAGTAATAATAACATAAATGACATTTTGGATATAGTGTCACTTATTTAGCTGAAAGTGATAGCGAGACAGGTTTTGTTTTGAAATAAGAAGTGATATTTAGTGTTTAGCTGTGTCGTTTTAAATATAATACACAGTATCGATCTATTGGAGGGATTGCTACATAAATGGCGTATTGCGTGTGGTGCCGCGTGTTTGGTTAAAGTTGCGTATGTGTGCCAATGAGAAAAAGTGGCATTATGCGGAACTTTTTCCGAATATATTTTTTGAATAACTACTTATTTACTAGCATGTTTTTAGTGCCTAACTAAAAGTAGGTTGGGCGAACCGACGAGAGAGGCTAATTGCAACGATATATTTCAGTTTTCTTCATAGACATTGATCGCAATGTTGAGTTGAAAACTTTGAATGGCTATACTGAAAAACTACTATTTTTGTAAAGCACCATTTTTGTTTTAAATGTGCGAATTGTGTCCGGCATCCATTCTTGCGTGTGTGTGTTGCACAACAACACTTAGTAATAAAAAGGAGATAACATTATACAAATTATGAACTTAAATAAAGGAGTAGGGACCTTAAAATATTCAAGAATAAAAGGAGAAAGGTTCCCTAAATTAGTGAAATTTATTTAGGACTAGCTGTGCCACGCCGTTTCGCCCGCGTTGGTTTGTGGAAGGGACTGGCTGCTGGAGGTACGATGCTGTATGGCCTGTGGCCTTCCTCGGTGAATGGATTGTCGGACGGAGTTTTTCGGTTCGAACCGGTGGTTCCTGAGATTGGCGAGTTCGGCCGGGCGGACTCTTCGACTTTATAAAGTATAGATTTTACTACCATTATAGATGGCAGCACATGCAAGTTAAGTTTAATTGTTGAGAGTGAGTTTGCTTCTTCGCTGCCATAAAACTATAACAGTAAGGGTGATTGTCAATAAAATTAGCTGTTGTTATGACTTTTAGTTATATTCTACGCAGGTCCTGGGTTTCATTCAAACGTAGTTTTGCTTTAGTTACAAAGTACATGTGTAGGTATGATAAACTGAAATAATTGCAGTCGTTTTGATATGAATTCTGATAAAAAATGGAACTGAAGTTGTTTGATGAAAAATTATGTTCTGTTATGAAAGTATTGCATTGGCAGTATCAAACATACATACATGCCTAGCCGCCTAGGTATACATGCAGCCATGCACTTGTATTTCTTTTGAAAATAATATACATAAACTATCACAAGCTGTTGTAATACGGTTAACGTAATTTAACGTTGCGGCGCCGGGTCCCTATTTCAGCTTGTAAGTTCTTTGTGATTCTTTAGCAGTCTTTCCTTTTGGTATCTGACCATCACGGCTGTACTACACGGCTGAAAATATAATAACATAAAGTGAGTAATCATAAATAAAGTTGGTTTGATGGGCGGTAGCGTAAGAAAGAAAGAAACATTTATTCCGTCATAAGAATAGCAACAACGTTAGGGTTCTATGGTGGATGTGTCACTGGCGCGCCGACGACGAGGAGCGCAGGAGCGGGTAATTTACCGTTATGGTCGTGGTCGCTCTGTTAACACATGACGCTTTTGTTGTAGTCAGAAGTGCTTGACATTTGACATACAGCGTTAGAATGCCCTCGTGTATTGTACCAATGTGATTAGTGTACTGGAGCAAAGGATGGGCGTGTGTGTATTGTGGCTCTTTTCAGAACGGAGTTCTTGGTTGGTTTGTAAGGACATAACGTATCTATATTTTTGAGTATCATTGCGTATTGGGAGATGATAGGAAGTTCCTATCATCGTTCCTATTAGGAACCATTATACAAGCCGCGATACCGGAGTTCAAATCTTCACGATGAGACAATTTTATTTTTCTAATTTAGTTTTTGTGTTGAATTTTATAGAATCTATTCAGGCAGTGAGGGTCAAAAGCGCTTGCGAGCTAGACGCGTTCTTGTATTGTTACTGTGATTAAACTAAGTTGTGTCACGGAAATCATATTATATATTGGTTATTGAGTTATTCGTGCGGAAAAGGAGTAAGTTTTTACTTTTAAATTGAGAACAATAATTGTATTTTGTTCGAATGGGTGCAGCAATGTTTAAAATTTTGCTATTTATTATTGTAGCCTGAGGAAAGCGCCCTTTTGAAGACGCACGATTTGATATATTATAGTAAATTCATACCCCTGGAGAAGCCGAGGCTTGGTTTTGACCGAATTCCACAAAAATCGTGAAGGAGAAACTCTCCTGACGTCCAAAAAATATTTATTAAGCTGGATGTATTTAGTTATAAATCGAGAAGTCCTCTTTAAATAGTTTTGCAGGCAAACCGATTGTAGTTTTGTATCGATTTACAGCTAAATGTTGTAAACCACTTGGAATTTCATTTCAATAAGATGACCCGTCACAATACCTAGAAAAGTTCATAAAAAAGTGAGGTCAAGGTAATGTTGAGTTCAAGTGAAAAGGGTAAAGATAAAGATAAAGTTTAGTGAATGTTTAAGCTATAGTCCGAGTTGAAGTTTTATCAGGCCTGGAGCACTCCGCATTTTACCATAACGTTACAAGTAGGTACATGCCACGTTCGACATGTCCTACTAATTCAGAAAATTCATAATAGCAGTCACACGTTCGTAATCTATCACACATAGTAAAAATTTTGGTGTTTGTCTATATGTTGATGCGTGTTCTTCAGTAAGATGTTAAATAATCAAGTCGGAACTGATATATATTTAATTATCGTTTACACATATATAATAATACATGTGTAACACATAAAAATAAACTTTCAGAAAAAAATACAAAATGAATTAACTTTTGTAAATGTTAGTTTCCTTCAGGTCATCACACATGTCACTAAACTTTCAGATTAATTTTATTCTTTCAAAAAAAGGCAATCCTGACATTGCCAGAGAGGATAAGCGACAGTGTTAGAAAGGAAGGTAACTCATTACATGTTTTGATTAGCGCTGTGCGATCTGAATTACACTTTATTGCGTTGGAGCCAGAGTCACTATTTATTTAAATGATTTTTCGGAAGTTTTCTTAGTGCACCTTCTGTACTTATTTAAAAATACTATTATTTCTTCTGTGGTTTTAGTTAAACTCAGAGTTAAAGGAAAAAATAGTATTCAAGCTAAAGTTACAATGAAAGTAAAATTTAAAAGGCACTCTAACTCGAAGAGTCAGAGAAATCAAAGTAAAATCAACCAAAGGTAATTATAATGAAGTTTAGTTTTGCTTAACATAAACATACGCAACTCAGTTGTCGGCAGTATGAGCCCTCATGAAATTGAAAATCATACGTTACTGAGTTGAAGTGAGTTGTCGGCAGTATGAGCCCTCATGAAATTGAAAATCATACGTTACTGAGTTGAAGTGAGTTGTCGGCACTATGAGTCCTCATGAAATTGAAAATCATACGTTACTGTGTTGTAGGCAGTACGAGCCCTCATGAAATTGAAAATCATACGCAACTCAGTTGTCGGCAATATGAGCCCTCATGAAATTGAAAATCATACATTACTGAGCTGTCGGCAATATGAGCCCTCATGAAATTGAAAATCATACATTACTGAGCTGTCGGCAATATGAGCCCTCATGAAATTGAAAATCATACATTACTGAGCCGTCGGCAATATGAGCCCTCATGAAATTGAAAATCATACATTACTGAGCTGTCGGCAATATGAGCCGTCATGAAATTGAAAATCATACATTACTGAGCTGTCGGCAATATGAGCCCTCATGAAATTGAAAATCATACATTACTGAGCTGTCGGCAATATGAGCCCTCATGAAATTGAAAATCATACATTACTGAGCTGTCGGCAATATGAGCCTTCATGAAATTGAAAATCATACATTACTGAGCTGTCGGCAATATGAGCCCTCATGAAATTGAAAATCATACGTTACTGAGTTGTCGGCAGTATGAGCCCCCATGAAATTGAGATTGATACATTGACCTGATGGAAGTAGTGACCTCATGAAATTTAGAATCATACATATATTACTTGACTAGACGGCAGTATGGGTCCCATGATTTGAAATCATAGTAACTAAAGTGTGTATGGACCTCTTGAAATTGAAATCATTACTGACTAGACGGCAGTATGGGCCCTCATAACTTTGAAAACCATACAAAATGTAGTGATTTTGTGAATATATTAGTTATTTGGCGTGATGGAGTCGAGATGTAGAATAAAGATAATGAATAGATGAGGTATTTCAATAAATGACTGGTGTGTGAATGATTGGTATCTGCAGTGTCTGACTCATATGTGACACTGTTGGGTCCGTTGGGCCCATTCAGAAAGGACGCCTAAATAAAGGAAATTCCTGTTGCGAGTCTAGCCATGTTTGGCGTGTTATGGTCGTCGGTGGGACCTAGTTTATATTACGAATATAAGAGGATTGTCTCGCAAGTAAGACTTTAGTCTTTAAAAACGAAAGCAGGTTGTAAGCTGTACGTAATTTGTTGTTGACAGTAAACCACTTTTAGTAATAATATAAATTTTCATCGACTTTCTCATATTTCCTGTGTTTGTTTTACCAGTAAGTTGTCTATTTAAGGACAGAAATGACGAGGTTCGTTTGTATGTTGGTATGAAACCTAATAACTTGGCGATCTTGATCAAAGAGAGAAGAAAGAGGGAAGTATGAAAAGCTAAGAGGTGATGCAAATAATTATTATTTAATAAAGATAGAAGGAGAATGGGTGAGAATGGGAAAGGTATAAGACGAAAATATGCTGGAAGAGGTCTCAGGTGTTGTTTCAATGTTTAAAATAATTTGCAGTGAAGGTATATTCTACATAAGTAATTCTATACGAAGCATGCATATGACAGTTTGAGTTTGTTGAGGCTAGTGAAGGCACCCAGAAGGCTACAGTTTACAAACCGTAGCCTGCTTCATACATATAGTGCGTGTTACAAATGAGTTTGTCTAAGTAGCTGAAATATTGAATGGTGTAGACGTGGAGTGGCCTTTGAAGGCTTGAGTTGCGATCAACTGCAGAGTCGACTGTGGATCGGACTCCAGATTAAATTAAGATTTTAATAAGGAAGGGATGTAGTGTTTGTACTGCTATTATAGTTATAGCAGTAGTCACGTTATCTCGGGAGCACGGGTAGTGGGGCAACACTGAGTCAGTCACGAGACAGCCGTAGACGAGAGCAGACGTGTTTCCCTACCTACTGGTGTCGTAACGAGCTAATGCAAGTCAACCATATCACTATATCCAAATATTACGTGAGCACGTAAGTACAACAACTACTACAGACCCCTAGCCCGCAGCGTTTCATTTGCAATAAAAACGTTATTAATTTTAGCCATAAACTAAATTTAATCCGCGCTCTAAAGAAAATGAAATCCATATTTGGGATAGCCGGGTATTACTGAACGAGCTGTGTTCGGCTCACTGAATCGAATCAAAGCGTCCCGTACGGAGTTAGACTATTTATGAGTTTATGACGTAGATACGTTCAGGTATGTTCAGTGAGAGCTTTGGAGAAGCGTATCCTAGATATTACAGTACTATCGAATCAGATGATCTTTATGAACTACTAGTACCTAACAGAACTCGCTTCGTTTCGGGTAATCTATTGATCCGCATTTGAATAAGTGTTTAGATTTCATTCTTTAAATTAACATTCTCTTTATTTTGTACATCATTTTAATCCATCCATTACATTATTAATTAAATTTATTATCGGCCATTGATTGTAACACATGTATACCTATAATTAGGACATCTTGTGCTTTAAACGCAAGCCTTCAAAGCGCACGCTTCAAAACGTCAAGCGCGTACCAGCTGTTAAGTGGGGAATTCACTAGACAGACATCCCCACGGGCAAGTCTGCAGACAAGCCCGCCGGGCCTCGCTACTATAGGACTGTGCAATGTTTGCTAGTGTAGGGCCGTTGCAGTCAGTCTGGCAGACTTGTCTGTTGCTTGTCCGCGCGATCTCATTTTGTCTGCGGGGGCACAGACATGTCCGTATGTGAGTGGTCACCGCGGGCTGTCTGTTCACAGACCCGAGAGCGACAGCAACTAGGACAGACGTCCCTATCTGATTTTATTTATCGAACTGTGGAGTACATGCGTATAAAATGAGTTTTAATGAAAATGAAACAATCTGGACAGAATTCCTAGCGGAATATAGAACATATCCATGTTTATGGAAAATAAAAAGCAAAGAATTAATGAATTCCGAATTACGAAATGCTGCCTACCAAAATTTAATAAATAGATGTAAAGAAATATACCTCGATGCTAATTTAGCTTACGTTAAGAAAATTAATAAAAAAAATAAAAAACAAAAAACGTTGCTGCGTAAAAAAAACTAAAAAGAGAAAAATAAGTCCAGTAGTTTAGAATGTTGTTAAAAGTCGGAACCCATTTTTCAACTAATCAAATCTTGTTTGTTTTTTCCAGCAACCCTGTAAAATTTAAATGGGTCCCGACTGTAAATCCTTCTATGGTTTACTTGTTCAGTATTACTTTTAACAACATTCTAAACTACTACTTTTTTATTTTACCCTTTTTTGTTAGGATTCATTGAATTCTTTATTAGACGAAGAAAATCGCAATGTTTTTATTTCAGGGAGTTAATAAATTAGCGTGAATGGTTGTTTAAACAACTTTAAGTCGTTATAATATATTCTAATAGTCAAACAGTACATATTAATGCAGCACCAGCAATTATAGCGATTTTCCTTCGTTGCGTTGTCATTATAATGTGTACGCACAACACAACTAATCGTTACGCCGCTCCAACACAAACTGATAAGTCTGTGTAGTGTATTGTGGCGACAGACATGCCCGGCCAGACTGCCCGCGGGCAAGTCCGCGTAGTGTATTCCCCGTTTTACACTCGGATAACAAGCAAACACAGCGGCTGCAAGCTTGTCGCGAGTGTCAACGTCACGCGTAACGTCACACCATTTAGCGCATGAATCTATACATATAATAAAATTGAAGAGTTAAACTGTGATTTTGAAAATGTTTTTTTCAAGTTGCAAATCGTTATTTGCACGATACCAACACCGAAAAATGAGTTTTTAAAAAAATTTCCTGTCTGTCTGTTTGTTTGTCTCCGCAAATCTCTCAAACCACTGAACAAATTTTAACACGACTTTAACTAAGATATTAAAAAATCTTCAACTTAGCATTTAAGCTATTTTTTATGGTTCCACACCAAAGGGTTCCTTAGGGATATTTTGTATGGAAAAATAAAAAAATGTCAGCTGATTTGTTTTAAATAATAAAAAACGTTTTCTCCGTACAAAAAGAGTAATACATGCATATCTTAGTTTTTACTTATGTGACATGGAAAGACCATAAAATGCCTTTAAAGGTTATTTTTTTCAATAATTCAAATCCCTATTACTGAGTGGATATCTGTTTTCTTATTTTGTTTTCAAGAGCATGTTTTTTGCGTATTTAAGTGCTCCAATATAATTTCAGCATTTTATTAATTTCACCTTGGAAGTGGTGGAAAAACGCAAATTAATTATGTATGAGTAACCGATCTATTACTGTCTAGGCCACTAGATGGCGCTGTATTTGCTGATTCACGCCAACGACTTTAATACATACAAACCTCTGTTTTACCTACAAATAAATAAAATTGAAGAGTCCGTCTGTGATTCCGAAATAACTGAATTTTTCATGTTGTATCGTTACTTGCACGATATCAAAACCGAAAAAGAGTTTTTTTTTGTTAATTTTTAATTGTCTGTTTGTCTCCGCTTATCTCTGAAACCAATGAAAGGATTTCAACAGGACTTTTCTACGATATCGAGTCTTCAACTTAAATTATAGGATATATTTTAGGGTTCCATAACAAAGCGAGAAAATAAAATATGAGTCGATTTGTTTTAAACTTACAGAAACCTTTTCTTCATCCAAATAAGGCACAGATACATACATTTCTTAGTTTTTTTTAATATAATTTTTGCAAGATGGAGCCAGAATGTGGCACTGAAGTAATTTTTTACAATAATTCAAATAGCTATATCGGACTAAATATCTATTTTTATCTTCAGTTTTTTTTTAAACCACGAATTTCCTATTTATGCTCTCCAACAAAAATTTTGCATGTTTTATATTTCACCATGGAAGGGGTTGAAAATCGTAATTTAGTTGTACGAACAGTTGACATTGAACAAATTGAACAATTGATAATAAAATACATAACTCCACATACAAAGCGTATTGCGACGTGTTAAATCAAGCATAGGATTGTTCTTTGAAATAGCTAAGTGTTCCATGATTTTTAGAGTATTGTTAGTAGTTAGAGTATTGTTGTAGTTCTGTTATAATGCGTATCTTCAGGAACATCACGTTGAGACTGCTGAGTGCTGAATTTTCTCATTTTCAGTGAAGGAAAAGTGGAGATCCCCTTTGCCGAATTATGAATTTGCCAAAACTACAATGTAATAAATGTGAAAATGTGTTGCCATATACATAACTCATCTCACATAACTCATCGAATTAACCTTAACTCTCTCGCATCGCTGAACCAATCTTGATGTGTTTGGGATAAATATAGATTGTACCTTGGAGAAGGATTACTACTTTTTTTAAATCTGGGTACCTATATAATGTGAAATACTGATGGATTAGCCAAAAGGCACCATACAAACTATTTATTCAATGTAATTTACTATGGGTTAACCACGAAACACAAAATTTAGAAAATTATATGATGAAATAATAATAATAAGTAAAAGCAATCGACCAAGTGCGAACTAGGGTTGTTGAACCTAACATAACTATTAAGTGGGCTGTTTTTTTTATATGCCTTAAGCAGGCAAACAAGCAGACGGGTCACGATGGTAAGTGATCACAGTCGCCCATGGACATTAGCAACATTAGGGGTGTCACTAATGTGTTGCCGGCCTCAAAACGTGTAACGAAAAGATAAACAGAATCGAGAAACAAACTTAACTTTACCGTTGAAAAACTGTCTCCTCATACATCGACATGGGTCCCGATCAAATTACCAAGTTCTTTCTGCCAATAGGTGTAAAATCATTTTCTTTGTGATACCTATTACCTACTTACAAATTCATAGTTTTCTTATTTTTTTCGTTATCCTATGTTATACCTAAGACATTTCTTTTAGCCGAGTGTCTTTTGATTGCGTTCACAACACAGAATATTGATCTTTTTACAGCTCCTAGGGATTGCAGACCTGAGTGTTGGATATTAATTTTAATTTGTTACCTTCACGCGTTCCTTAGAAGAAAAGGTTTTGACAGACAGACAAACAGACGGGCAATAGAGTGAGTGATCTTATGGAAACCATGTTTTTTCTTTTGAGGTAAGGAACTCTAAAAATATGGAAACTTTATGTAGTGTATTGACCTTTCATTGTAATGCGGTTCTAATGATCAATGTATGTTCTGTAAGTAAACTAAAGTACCTAATATTTTTGCCGAAGCGAAGCGAGGGCAACTGCTAGTAACTAATATGAACGAGAATGACATTAATGGAATAGGAAAACCTCTCCACCTGTTACAATGTATACATCACAGCTAATAACCAGTACTAACATCACTTAATACGGTATAATTACCGGTATGGTTATTTTATACATGACTTGTTTATGCTTGAATTATATGTTATAGTACAGTAAAGAAATTATAGGCAGGGCTGTCAGTGTTGTCATTCATCCGGCACCCGGCCGGTGTTGACAAAAAGGGTCCCTTTTTATGTGAGGGCGGGGCGCCCGCGCCGCGTATGGTTTATCGTCAAACCGAATCATCAATGACGGATGTATGTGTGACCAACCCGATACAAAGAAAATAATAACAAACGCGTCACCTAACGTCATCACGTCATATCTTTATATTACACAACCTACATTATAATTTATAATGTACCCATTTAAAATTTTCAGGGCTGCTTCTTCGATCGGCTGCTTGTGAATAATCAAACAAGATTTGATTGCTGTAAGAATGGGTCCCAACTGTTAATCCTTTTATGGTTTAGTTGTTCAGTATTACTTTTAAGAACTAGTACTGGGCTTATTTTTTTCTTTTTAAAATTTTATGCAGTCGAGTTTTTTTTTTTTTTAATATTTTTTTTATTATGTAGTAGCCGGAAATAAACATGTGGAGTTCGTATAACCTATATTATTCTCAAGGCGATAAATTGAGCCCGTGCAGTTTACCCCATAAGAGAAGATCGGTATCAGAAGTGGGATAAGACAGACAGCTATGAACATAGAAGCTGACATTGAAGCACAAGGCTTTACTGAAGCGAGATATTTGCATAGAAATACGTAGATTATGCATTGTAGCGCACGGACATAAGCCAATAATGCTTAGTCGTACAACTCACACGGACGGGACAGGAACATTAGGTAAATAGTACGAGTATTTGTAGATGTTACGAGTTTGTCCCTGCATGCAGCTGCGAGGTACCTGTAGCTAATGTTAGACTAGTATTTATAACTTTATTGTTTAGAACTTAAAGTTAGTTTTACAATAATCCAGTGGAGCCGAAATCGAGCTACCATGCGATAGGTTTTCATACTATTTTCAGTTTCCTATAGATACTTAATTATTGAATAAATTTTAGGTTGCGATGTAAATAAAGTTTCATTTCCACTTAACTCACCCTACAATTATTTTACGTTGAATTAATAACCACCCTCGTTGCGCTTCCAGTAAACTGTTTACCGACATTCAACCCCGATAATGGTTTCCTCAAAATATCCTCCGTGTATAGATATCCATCAGTTAGTATTATTCAATGCACGATGATGATATACGGCCCCCTATGCCTACTACGGGACATTGGGACTTTATCACTTATTTATTTTCATATGTAAATTCACGCGAGTAATCGTATAAAAGTTCTGTTTTTATCGGATATACAAAAACGATAAATTATTAATTAATCATTAATCATTAATTGCTTAGTTCACAGCCTGTCAGCATTTTTAAATGGTTCAAGGGACCAATTTTCGCGCCATAGACATTATCTCGAATACGACAAAGCTCAAAAAAATGGCCAATGTCTATAGGATCCTAAGTTTCTTCTACTTGGGATGTCACGTTTGAGAAAATGTCTACGCCCAGCGTAGATACTGTTTACATATTGTCGACATTTTTCGTAGAGATTTAAGACTAGAGATTACCTAGTTCGACATTATTCCTACAACGCGAGACTTGTTACAGACCAAAATAGTTAAAACTGCTGTCTGGAATTTAAATAGTATTAGTAAATTTTAGCTATATTGGTCTTAAACTGTAACATAACCTTATTGTGGTTACAATTATTCATAAACAAACAGTTTACACATTATAGACGATCTCTAATCTCGCTTGGAGTTACCACAGAATCCACTCACAGCGTGGCATAAGGTCTTTAGAGTTCCCATTCGTTGCGGTTAACACAGATTACCTCCTCACAAGCTAACACATTTGCGGGAAAATCTATTATTTCGTTAACTAATGAACTAATAAACTTATGCAAGATTATTAAATTCAATATATTTATTGCCTAAATGTGGTTTCATAAAATATCTCAATATTATTAATTTATCACCTATTTAAGGCGGTGATATTTGCACGTATTACACGACCATGCCTGTCCAAGTTCTTATATAACACGAGTAGCCGCCCTCGCTTTGCTTCGGTTTTCTTATTTTTTTACACCTTATTGGAGTTTTATTAAGGATCCCTAATTTTTTTTGAAAATATAATATAGCCTATGTTACTCGGGGATAGTGTAGCTTCTCAACAGTGAAAGATTTTTTGAAATCGGTCAGTAGTTTTGGAGCCTATTCAATGCAAACAAAAAATCAAATCTTTCCTCTTCATATATTAGTATAGATAATTAATTGTGGGTCATTTTTCTAGTGTAGTTACTCAGGTACACGTATCGCTACCAATATTTAGACCCAGTTTCGATTAAAGTATCGAAGAGAGTTTTACCAATCGAAACAAATATGGCACGGGTCTCCCCTCTTGAGGAGGCCTAGAGCATACTCCACCACGCAGCTCCAGTGCCGGTTGGTGGAATTTTACCAATGGAAAGAAATATCTGCTAGTTAATAAATATTATATAGGATATTAATAGACGACCCCTGTGGTGCAATGATTGCCATGCCGGATCGCCACGCCCAGCGAGGCGGAAATTTGAATGCTGAGTTTGAATTTCTGTTCTCGGTCTGGGTGAGAATGTCCTTGTCTAGTGTGTTGTCCATGGCACTCACGACACAGGGAATCCTGAATGTGAAGCGTTCTTTATTTATTATTAATTTTTTTATACACAGATGTAATCTAAAAATTTGTCGTAATTACATAATCATACATATATGAAAGTATAAATGAAAATGTGGAATAACAAAACATGAATCAGCACATCGGGACGAGGCCGAGTCTACGAGCACTAATACGTAACAGGTCGGTGATTCGTATTCAAGTCGCGCTGGTTCCGAGTTCCGACCCGCTGAGTCGCACTAATCGGTGCCTATTAGCCATTCAGATCGGAATTAGGTTACGTCTACGACTCGAGCAATATTGGATACTCCTCTTTGAATTGATCTGATAGACTCATGTAAATCTAATTATTGGCACGTATTACATTTGAAAGAGATGAAATGGAAGATTATTCCGTTTTTGTACAGACATATTCATCTCGATTTCTTTGCAGTTTCTACGCGAATGTTTTTATTTTTCTATGAGCGGAATTTTTGGATTCCAAATATTTATTATGGTTGTAGCAGTTCAATTTCGGAGTGTTTCTAAGACTAGTTTAAGTAAGTAAATCATAGAAAGGTCAAATATTTTTTTCATAATATATTCCCCAGATTCGATTCAACAAAAAAAATCTCAAACAGAACCATTTGCTCAAGAAAATTAAATTTCGTGCATCTACACAACTCAGCCACAGGTCATACGAGAACTAGAACATTTTGAAGCATTCAAGAGAGAGATTTCTAGAGCCATTGGTTTCGGCTGTGCTTTGTCTGTTAATCCATCACTTTTATTAAATGGTCGAATACAAAGAACATGCTCGCAATTCAATCCCTACAAGCTCGAACGACGACTTCCAACCATCGATCGTCCTGTGCATATAACCACTAACAATCCTCGGAAGTTTCGCGTCATAAAGAAATTCTGTAAATGGGTCAACGTAGTTAAGGGAAGGCTCAGGTGCGGTATAGCTTTTAATGGGAACGGGGTACAACGCCTCAGAGCATTGCTTTGCAAATAGACTAACCCCCGTCCGTATTCAAGAACAACACTGTGAGGTCTCACAGTGTTTGCGAGTGCATAGTAGCATTAAATTCATTTCGTAAACAATACTTGATTGAAGTCCTTCGCTGTGCGTTTGTCAAAATCGATAAAGTAGCTGGCGAGCTACTTTACCGAACGCATAGTGTTGGTTTGACTTCTGTCAAAAGAGAAAGAAAGGATCGATTGTTTGTATTGTTATCTTTGTCTTTTGCTTGTGTCAAATGACTAGACTGAAGTTAGCCGCATCAAATGGACCAATAAGAGGCCTGTAAACAGCCTGTGCGTCCGCACAGCCAAGTGATACTTAAGGGTCGACTGTGAAACAGAAGGGTTGCCACGACGAACGCACTGAGAAATGCCTTACTTCCCATAATATTGCTTCTTTACTTAAACAAGTATTGTTCTTGAATACGGGGGTTAGACAATTCTTGAACGAAGAATATAAAGGGAGTAAATTTCCAAACAATCAAGCGCAGGAAGAACGGAGTCAATGAATAATTCACGATGAAAACGGAAACATTTCCAATAATATATCAGAAGAAATAGACATATTATTCAATATTTTGTAAGGGGATGCGGAAAACGTACGGTGCCTGTATTTTATAAACGTGTCTCGGGACGTCTTATTTCCCAATATAGTAAATATATTATGCTTAACTGCCGGTGAATGTAGATAAGGTATGGTATAGATAGGTTATATGCTAAACATATTTTGACGACCCGTGTGAAGCAGTGATTACCATGCTGGATCGCCACGCCAAGGCCGGGTCCTGGGTTCGATTCCCAGCGAGACGGAAATTTTAATGATTAGTTTGAATTTCTGTTCTTGGTCTGGGCGTTTGTCTATTGTCTCTATGTGTTGTCCATGGCACCCACAACACAGGGAATCCTAGTGTAGGGCTATGAGTGTGAAGCGTTATTTATTATTATTTATTTTATTTAAACCAGGCAAAGACGGTAGGTAAGACTTTAATCCTTGAGTAAGAACAATGAGCAAAATAATTACTTGATAGTAGGTGCACATAAACGCCTGTCCATATTATCCATACCTACCGATAGCATTACAATGCGTTGCCAAATAGAAAACAATAGACCAGACCCCTCTTTTCCACTGGGCACTCCGGGCACGTGCCCAGGGCCCCGTGATCGATAGGGGTCGTAGTTTCTGCCAGATCACTAAACGATATCCGATATTTATTACCGAAAAACTTTTTTTAAACGTGTAAATTGAACCTAAATTACTGACTACAATACCAGTTTGCTTATTAGCTTTTGCATAAATCTAGAGGCTTCCTTATCTACTTTCTTTGTTTATTCTAACAAAATAGTGTTCTGACAAAGTCATTGGGGCCTCATTATCCTAATATGCCCAGGGCCTCCAGTAGGTTAAAGACGGCCTTGCAATAGACCCGCTTCTTGAAATGGGGTCACAGCACTATGATCAAATGATTTGAATAAATACCTTAATAAATAAACTTGCCTCAAATTTATAACAGGCATACCTTGCAAAATTAATTATGCGTATTATTTTGCAAGGAACAGAAAAAAGCAAATTAATGGTAAAACTTTAAATATTTTAGAAACCTATTCTCCCGAAGCAAAGCGAGGGCGGATTTACTAGTAAATTCTTTTTTTTCCGGCCAAAAGAGAGAAAAGAAAAAGAAAGAAACGCCTTAATAACGCTTCTTTAACCTTCGTAGCGGATTCGTAGACCGCTCGTAGCACAAACACATTTTTGCTACGCGAAGAAAAAGAGGCTTACAGAATACACGTGCTCAATCTTTTATGAAACTAGGAGTGAGACTAACGTCTAAAGCTTTGGAAACACTTACGAATTTGCAAACAAATTGGAAAACCGTTCAATAAAGGTCGCTGCATACGTAACCTGGACGGGACGGGGACGGGGCGTGGACAGATAAATAAACGTGCGTGCCTAAACGTAAACTAATGATGTTGACATTGTATTTTTGAAGTGAAAACTTCTTTAGCATCTTTGTGATTCGAAAGTCGATGAAGTCTCTTAGTATGAATAAATCTATGTAATATATACGAGTACGAATAAAATGTAAAATATGATAATTATCTAACTTTGTATCACTATGATCATTACTAAAACCTACAATTATCATCTTCCCGAAATTTTACATTCGTCTCATTATCTTGAAACCAAAATTTTTAAGGTTTCACTTTGACCACGTGTGAATTGCACACATTTTTTTATTTATATTTGCATACCACACTGTGGTTAAAATTAAGGATTAAGATAAGAACAACATAATCTGTACCAATTTTATTGCAAATACACATATTAATATTATTATGCCATGTTCCCGTACTGGCGCCTCCGTGGCGTATGCGCTATTTCTATGAAACGATGTTTCCAAAACTTCACATCCCGTCCCCGTTCCGTCCCGTCCCGTCCCCGTCCCGTCCACGTTACGTATGCATCGACCCTAAGACATTACATTATTAAATCTCGCTATTTCATTATTTATTTACCACTCTGACTATAGTCTTAATACTTCGACCTGTCCTGAAACACTTGTCGCTCCGACCAAAACAAAATATTTCCAACAATCATTAACAAACAATTTTATTGAGAGCTACCGAACACAATCAAGAGGTGTATATTTAACAGCCTGTCACGCGTTCAACTGTTCGTGCATAAATGTGAGAGGTCACACGTGCAAGCGAAACGACAGAAACAGGGCCCAAATGACTAGTTTCATTGGTTGTACGAGTTTCACTGGTTCCTACGTGTGTAGTGCAGTAATCAACTGATGGCATTCAGTTTCCACGTGTAAGCTTTCGTATTTGTAGACAAACAATCCACATGCATCGTGGTTTCAATGATATACATTCGAGATAGAAGTCGTAACATTTTGTAACAAGTTAGTAACTTAACGCTGTCTGTAACGAATGCTGTTCACTCCTATAATTGGCATACACACATGGTAATATACATAATGTTTACTGGTACAAAACTACTACGAAGAACTGTGTGTAATGCTAGGTTAGTAAATAAATTAAAAGATATAGGTTAGTGAGTATAATTTGGCTTGAGAGCCAGTTCTTTCTTTCTTTTTCTTCTGTTTCTTGGCCGGCAACGCATCAGTGATGCCTTTGGTGTTGCTGATGTCCATGAGCGACGATAGCCACTTACCATCAGGTGGATCGTCAGCTCGTTTGCCGGCTATTTCCATAAAAAAAAATACCAAAAGCATGTTAGAAAGCGCTCTGCCCGCGTTTTGCGGGATAATAAGTATCCTATATTTTATTCAAGATGATCGTCTTCCAGTGTGCTAAATTTAATTAAATGAGTTCAGTAGTTTTTGCATGAAAGAATAAACAAACATCCTCACAAACTTTCATATTTATTATATTAGTAGGAAGTAGAATAATTTAATTTACTACTTACGATGATTTCTCCAAACATTACACTATAATGCACCTGCCGACAGTTAAAGTTTCATTACTTTTCACAGACTAATCGGGTAACATACTGCCAAAAACTTACATGTGAAAACCCGCAAAACCACAAACCATTTTACGGTTTAGAGACTTTTACGGGGCCGAAACGTCGTGAGTATAAAAATCGCATAAAGGGAATCATTTATAGTAGTAGTTTCTACCCGCGGGTACGCCCACGGAAGAGTGGTTTCACAAAGCGAAATCACAAACATATAAACTTACCAATCCCAGGAGAACATACAACCGGGAACATACTGTACCCTCAGTGGAAAAAAACCATAAGTCCAATGATCTTATATTAAAAGATGTAGATACGTTATGCCCTTAAAAATCAACCGAAAAATTTGTTTCACAAACACACACACGTTTATCATTTGTTTCCCTACACCAATCACTACTATAAGATCATTGCATCAGTCGTGTTACTTTGAATTTTAGTTATTAATATGATTGGAAAGAGGGACAAAAGCTGCCTATGCTTAATTTTTTTCAAATTTTTATCATTAATCTTGACGGTTATATGCAAGAAATCATAATGTAAATTTGTTTGACTACTTACTGATATTTTAACAGTTTTTTTTGCTCTCCTGTGAAACTACAATTTTCATCTTATGCCTTTTTAGGGTTCCGTAGCCAAATGGCAAAAAACGGAACCCTTATAAATTCGTCATGTCTTCTGTCTGTCTGTCTGTCTGTCCGTCCGTATGTCACAGCCATTTTTCTCCGAAACTATAAGAACTACACTGTTGAAACTTGGTAAGGAGATGTATTCTGTAAACCGCGTTAAGATTTTTACACAAAAATAGAAAAAAAATCAATAAATATTGGGGTACATACATAGAACTGAAACTCAAATTTTTTTTTTCATCAAACCCATACGTGTGGGGTATCTATGGATAGGTCTTCAAAAATGATATTGAGGTTTCTAATATCATTTTTTTTTAACTGAATAGTTTGCGCGAGAGACACTTCCAAAGTGGTAAAATGTGTGTCCCCCCCCCCTGTAACTTCTAAAATAAGAGAATGATAAAACTAAAAAAAAATATATGATGTACATTACCATGCAAACTTCCAACGAAAATTGATTTGAACGAGATCTAATAAGTAGTTTTTTTTTAATACGTCATAAATCGTAAACCACAAAAAACATCGATCAAAGTCACAACGAACTACAAGAACTTTTATATTATGTTACTTGCTACTACGGAACCCTTCATGGGCGAGTCCGACTCGCACTTAGCCGCTTTTTTCCACTGAGGGCGCGATACAATCTACCCTATTTTTAACAGACTTCATAAAAAGGAGGACTCAATTCAACTCTTTTTTTATGTGTGTTACCTCATAACTTTATACAAGATGTACCAATTTTGATGATTGTTTTTTATTCCCATTTTTTGAGCGAGATCTGACGACTAGTTTTTGAGTTATTCCTAATTTAGAAGTCGCTTAATTTTTTTTAAGAAATATCATACTTTCTGTCCTTAATCTGTACAACGGTTAGCGCGAGATGAAAAGACAAACATGCAAACATCGTAACAAATTTTCACATTTATAACTTAAGTAGATGGAAGGTAAATATATATAAATCCATAAAGCTAAGAAGCTAAGTAATAAATACTCGGAAATGCAATCCCCAATAGAACTTATGCGCAGACGGTCCTGACGCAGCTTCGCTAAAGGTACTAGTAGTTTAATCTGACAAGGCGGATTTAGTTCTAAAGCAGGATTCCATTTTCCCGTACTCCGAGGCACTACCTCCTCATAGCAAGTGGGCGTGGAATTTACAACAAATGGAATATTAAGTCAGCTCGTTATGTACTCGTATAACCGCTTCCGCTACGAAGCGAGATTCGTAACAACTTTTATTGTTATTTTTCTTTCCGCTGTGTAATATTTTTATAATAAATAAAAACTGAAGTTAGCCGCGTCGGTTTCGTACTATTAATGCAACTAGGATTGTTGTCTTAGTTATCATTCAGTTATCTGAGAAAAGATATACTCATACCCCACAAAATCTATAGGTGACATTATTATTCAATTTCACTTCAATTAGTTTTATATAAGAGAAATAT
Organism: Thymelicus acteon; assembly: GCA_951805285.1. Classification (NCBI taxonomy): domain Eukaryota; kingdom Metazoa; phylum Arthropoda; class Insecta; order Lepidoptera; family Hesperiidae; genus Thymelicus; species Thymelicus acteon. The sequence goes on along the minus strand of OX638226.1, from coordinate 3,297,075 downwards.
AGTGCGAAGGACATAGTGCGAAGGACCGATAACCGTTGGGGAAAAAAGGTCCTCGAATGGCTCGAATGGCGCCCACTCTCGGAAATAAGAGCACCTGAAGAACCTGAAGAAGACAGCGGGCATCCGCTGGATTCAGAAGGCTCAGGACCGGTGAGAGTGGCGCAAGTTAGGGGAGGCCTATGTCCAACAGTGGACCTCCAAGGGCTAATGGATAGATGGATGGATGGAAGAGAAAATATATAATTAAATAATAAACTATAACTACTGTAATAATATAATTTTCAATTGAGAATCTACATTCTGAAATACAACACCCAGTACACGCAGTAATGTCCTGAGGAACACGTGCAATTACGTACATGGAAACTTAGAGTACATAGATATCACCTTCGACTAATTCAACATTTCCCAAAGATTTTAAGAACAATTCCAGCAATAACTCAATCGACCTAACCACATACATTATTCAAAGCCCCCGATATGAGGCGCAGCGTGACATACATTACGCCGCCCGCGTAAAATAATATCGTTATACGTCCAGCGCAATACCTATAATAATATTATTTGTTGAATCAAATACAGACAATACTACTCTAGAACAATCGAATGATGAGCCAAAAGAAATAAGTAAATTGAGTACGCTGCGAACGTTACATAATCTAAATTTTACTAACAAAAAATAACCGACTTCAAAATTACTCAAAAACTACTTGTCAGATATCGTTCAAATTTATGTGAGACCACATGACAAGCACTTGCTTTCGATTAAAAAAAGAATCATCGAAATCGGTTGACGTGGTATTGAGTTATTCGTCCACTTGTCGCGCACATACTTAATGCAAATTTAAGACTTATATGGTTTTCTTATGGATGCCATTGTCAGATCTCAATAAAATTTAAGTGGGACCACATGACAAGCACCAGCTTTCGTTTAAAAACACAATCATCAAAATCGGTTCACCCAGTCGAAAGTTCTGAGGTAACAAACAAAAAAAAACAGTCGAATTGAGAACCTCCTCCTTTTTTTGAAGTCGGTTAAAAAGCATGTTAATGCACACCCCTAAGACTACATCCCTAGTTTTGCGACAACAATAAATAGACGCAATCAATAATGAAAAACATTTAGTTCAAGCAGTTTTAATTAAAACAATATTCCAGATAGATCAGGTATAGTTAAAACCATTTATCTTTAATCTGTACATCTATACAAATAAATAAAATTGGAGAGTATATTTGTAATATTAAAATAACCGCTTTTTACTAAGTGCATTTGGATGTATACACGCTACATAATATACCAAAACAACTTTTTAAAAAAATTTTGTCGGTCTGTTTGTTCCGGCTAATCTATGAAATGGCTGGACCAATTATGAGGGGACTTTCACTGACATATAGCTGATGAAACAAGGAGTAACTTAGGCTTCTTTTATTTTAGAAAAAAAAAATAGTTTGTTAGGGGATACCAAGTTTGCCGGGTAAGCTAGTTGTAATTAATAACTGATGACAACGCCATAATGGTAAAACACTCACGATTGCACACACGCACAAACATACACAGTAACAGAGAGAAGGAAAGATTCAGAGAGTTCATAAGTACTGCCGTGAACAGAAACCACTTGAAACAGGCAAAATAATATGTAACAATCCAAACACATTCAGTTATTCTATTTAAGCAAACAAAACGAGCCGATAGTCCGAAACAATACATAATTCAGCGTCCCCAATGAACATCGCGACGGGAAAACAAAACATACATTATGCCACACTTGCACGTGAAAATAGTAGATATTGCGCGCAAAAATATTCCCCACATATTCTCTACATATTCTCCAAACATTCTCCACATATTCTCCACTCCGTATATCGTTTGCGTTTCAAGCAGTGATGAAAGAATGACAAATTAAATAATATTACTTAATTTTTATGATTTGTTTTATTAGTTCAAGCGTTGCCAACATTTCAAAGGGAAGGGGTTATTGCCCGACCGCGTGTCCTGCTGTTCACGGCGCTTCATTTGACGAATCTGACGAAATATAGGCAACAGGCAAACGAGACGAGGCCGCTTCTTGGACAGATTTCGTACTTTTACTACGCGAGATCAAAGCTACAACTTGCAAGTAAACGACAATCGACGATAGTGCGTCTAAGCAGACAGAAGGCCTTAAGCAACTGATGGCGTGGTTGGCAGATAGATGGGTGAAAAATTCTTACGAACATAATCTAAATTTTATTAACAAAAAATAACTGACTTCAAAATTACTCAAAAACTACTTGTCAGATCTCGTTCAAATTTATGTGGGACCACATGACAAGCACCTGCTTTCGATTTAAAAAAGAATCATCGAAATCGTTTGGCGTGATTTGATTTGATCGTTTGGTTTGGGTTATTCGTCCATTTGTCGCGCACATAGGTACTTAATGCAAATTTCAAACTTATATCGTTTTCTCATGGATGCCATTGTCAGATCTCAATAAAATTTAAGTGGGACTACATGACAAGCACCAGCTTTCGTTTAAAAAAAAAATCATCGAAATGGGTTCACCCAGTCAAAAGTTCTGAGATAACAAACATAAAAAAAAAATTGAGTCGAATTGAGAACCTCCTCCTTTTTAGGGTTCCGTAGCCAAATGGCAAAAAACGGAACCCTTATAGATTCGTCATGTCTGTCTGTCTGTCTGTCTGTCTGTCTGTCTGTCTGTCCGTCCGTCTGTCCGTCCGTCCGTCCGCCCGCCCGCCCGAGAGACACTTCCAAAGTGGTAAAATGTGTCCCCCCCCCCCCCCCCTGTAACTTCTAAAATAAGAGAATGATAAAACTAAAAAAAATATATGATGTAAATTACCATGCAAACTTCCACTTAAAATTGGTTTGAACGAGATCTAGTAAGTAGTTTTTTTTTAATACGTCATAAATCGTAAACCGCAATTTACCTCGATCAAAGTTACAACGAACTACAAGAACTTTTATATTATGTTACTTGCTGCTACGAAACCCTTCATGGGCGAGTCCGACTCGCACTTGGCCGCTTTTTTTTTGAAGTCGGTTAAAAATGTTGAGAAGCGCTCGTGCTTCGCAGGGTACTATATCGATCTCGATTGTTCTCGGTACTCGTTAGCCAACAGTTGTTAAGTCTTTTCAGAGAGCTTCGCTCGTCATAACAACGAATAGCCTCGCGGCAACCAAACTGATGGGTTACACAGTACTCATTCGTTACATGTGCTCAATAACCAGAATAAACCCGAGATAAAAATATATTCACTAAAATCATCTGTCGATCGTCCCGTATGAAAACGTCCGCATAAATACGGAGCATTAATTCCACGTGGAGCTGTTTTTTCTGCGAAACACATTCTGTCCTCGTGTACAAATCTCTCAAGAGATATTGAGCCCACTTTATTGAATTTTTTATTGCGCTTTCAATCTGTGCTCGGCGTTTCATTGTAGAACAGAGCTATGTGTATGTATACATGTTTGTATGTGTGTGCGCAACCGTGCGTGCACCCGTATGTGTGTGTGTGTGTGTCTCTCTCTCTGTGTTTGTGTGTATGTGTGTTTGTGTGTGTATGTGTGTGTGTGTGTGTTTGTGTGTATGTGTGTTTGTGTGTGTGCGTGTGTGTGTGTGTGTGTGTGCGTACATTAGCACAGCAGTATTTTTGAAATTACCATTCGCTTTCCAAATGACGTCACAAATGAAGCAACCCAATCGGCCTTTTCTCATTGTAATTTCCTGCTCCGGAAACGCCGCCACCTTTCGCTCGGAGGCTCGCGAACATTCTACGTTGCCATTGTTTTTCACGTGACTTACCTGAAAAGAAGATAAAATTTTATTAAAATCGTTACATTTTTAACAATATTATGTGTTACGCTTATACTTATGTGTCGTTATTAAGTTAATACTTCTAAGTAAAATGACTGATTAGAATCACTACAAATAAGCATAATTTCCTGTTATTGTTTCAGATACATATGTCTTTGAATGAAATTGGTAACCTTTGTGACAATTTCCAAAACAAAATAGTCTACAAGATTCTAGATTCTTCTAAATTCTATTCGCATAAAACAGTCTGAAACCTACAATACCTTATCAACAGAGATCCCTCGACACAACATACGAGTGTCAGTGTCACCAATCTATTGTAGGTCCCAATGTATTCGCACCTAATCCTTACTAATAAATCGAGTGATGCGTAGATTTATTTATTCGCACAGATTGTTTTCAGCGGGGAGCGTTGAGACGATATGTCGATAAACAAATCCCGACTGCCGCTCGGGTGAGGTCTTGAACAAATAGGGCTGAGTTATGGATGAGAGTTTAAGGGATTTTCGTAAAAGGATTTCACGTAACTTAAGCCTTACTTGAGAAAAGAAACAACCGTGTATACACGGTAAAACTTTGGCTATGTGGAATACTCTTTTATAACTTTTTTACTTATAATATTAACAGTATTTGCCTAGTTCTTATACAAATAAAATGTTACCAAAAAAATAACCGACTTCAACTAAAAACCGTTCGATAAGAACCGCTAAACATTTCATTTCGTCTCTCCCATCATGTGACCTGAATTCTGATAAAAATGGGAGTAATCTGAAGATATTTTTTTTATGAAAATAGCCGGCAAACGAGCTGACGACCACCTGATGGTAAGTGGCTATCGTCGCCCATGGACATCAGCAACACCAAAGGCATCACCGATGCGTTGCCGGCTAAGAAAGAGAGAAGAAAAAGAAAGAAAGAACTGGCTCTCAAGCCCCCAGCCGGAACACGACGAGTCGTTTGGCGGCTGACTCATGCTCAAGGGTGGTAGCTATCCAGCTGAACCCCATGGAGAAATAATAATAGTAATAATGGTATTAATTAATAATTAAAATCAATATTACTAATATAATCCCTCGAGGGGTCCTACCACCAGCGGGCCGGATTTAGTCGCCTTTTACGACACCCATCCGGCGTGGGATTGGGGTTAGTATTCTAAGCCGCCCCAATACGGCGAAAATATAAAGAATAAATAAAGAAAGAAAAAAGAAGATATAAATGTATACTTTCCAATACAAAAGGAATTGCCAAATCAATTGATAAAAAAATAAGCTTGTCATGTCGACATTAAGCCGGCTTACACAAAGCATAACTACTTAAAGGGATATAACGCCTGCATCGATATTGTTCAGCACGGCACTAGCAGCTCACTTTATATTAGAGTGCGAGCTATACCATTCGCTAGAGTTGTCGGTAAAGTCGCTTCATTTCCATTGGTAATGAAAGCTTTCTAGTCTAGAGGTACGAAACCCTTGATAAAAATATACAATCCATTTTACCTTTCTACAGAGGTTTAGTCGGTCTTCACATTTTCAGGTGAAATAACAAAACTTTTTGCGAATAAAACAGAATGACAATAAAATAAGTGGACGAAACTTACAACGGGGGATGTAATGCGCTTAGAACCCAACAATTTGTGTCGATTATAAGTGATCGATCGATCTAACCAACTCCTGGCAGGGTTGGTCGGTAGCTGATGAATGGCCGCTAATAGCAAAAATTAAGGAGCATTCGCTTTTCTTGTCACCATAGTAGTTAAGCTTACTTGATAGCGGTAGGGCGGAACTTACACGGTGATTACGCCTGTAGTCTATCGACCTTTATGTAATCGATTGTCAATTAAATAAAACTAAACAAAAAAGTATGTATACAGACTGGATCTAACAAGAGTATTTAAATAAATTTCTCGCAGAGTATTTCTAAATAAACTGGTCTATGCAAATATTGTACAAAATGGGACACCTCTCACATAAATTACAATACATTATCCTGTGAGTGTGGAAGACAGGACGGCGTGGAGCTAAATTGTATCCTTATTACTCCGCTTTTAACTACGACGCCGACGTGGCATTTTACTTGACAGCAAGTGTTTAGGTTGACACTGTAGGCTGAGATTTAAGGCGTGGTTCGGTTGTCGCACACGCCTTACACTTAGCGGTGCGCTTGTCTGCGTGTAAGTAAATGCTTGACTACTATCCCACCTGATGGTAAGTGGCGATGTATTCATGGGTGGTAAAACGCATTAACTTAGCTTATTCACTCTTGCCTTATGAATGTAATATGTAGACTATGTAGTATACACAATAGGTACAATCTACATATGTTATTATTTATCGCTTTATTTCAAAATTGAAGTAATTTTAATGTAACTAGACAGATAGACTAGACAACATCACCCATGGAATGCGAAATGGATAGCAGAAGACTTGCTGTATCATCATAACGGGCTCTCCAACTATGGCAGTAATACAGTAAAGAGAATCTGTTACTATAGTGATCTTCAACTAAATCTGCAGTTGGACGTTATGTTGGTTGCATTGAAATAAGTGTATTTTATATTTCAAAAAACATTTTTATTGTTTTATATTATCTCGTAATGTATATCGTTATTACCTTTGATGAACTTGATGAACGCAATTATTATGTCCATAAAATGTTTTTTAAGATATGAAAGACACTAAATTCAATGCTGCCAACATTACGCCCAACTGCAGATTTAGTTGAAGAGCACTATACTACTAATTAGTAGCAGAGTACAGAGTAAATATGCATCAGGATATCTTATCCTACAGAATATTCTACAGGATCAGGATATCTTATGTATGAATGTTTGTTATTCTTTCACGCCAAATACTAAACAGGTAATCTGAATTAATAGGACATGGGGCACTTATTATCCTGGAAAATGCGGATAAAGCCGAGGGCAAAGCGCTAGTTTCTAATAAGTCAAGGGATGTCACACATGACATGATAAGCCACGTTAACATACGTAGCGTGTTTGTGGATTTAACTTCGTAAAATATATGACACGAAGCAAGGCTAAATCTAGCGAAGCATCGTTTAAAGGAATCCGAGCCTTAATACTTGTTACAGTAATTTGAGAGAATATGTTAATTCACAAAAAACAAGGAAAATTTTTGCTGTTTTGCACCCAACAGTACACCGTTGATTCTATTTCTGTAGTAATAATGAGATAATTTACATATCAAATGTTGGAAAGTACCCTCTTTGAGTTGTTGACCTGTTTAATGGCATCTTTACTTTTAGTACTAAAGCTATTGAAACTATTTTTTTTTTTGGTGGAAGTTAGAACTGTACGTTACTTTATTTCAATTTATTTCAGATAACATTCATCCAGATACACAGTAATTCAGTCAGATAAAAAAATTACATTACAATAATTATTATGTCAATTTCATAAAATACAATAAAATAATAAAAATAAAAATAATCAAAACAATCAAATTCAACTAAAATATCCATTTAATAAAAATATATTAAAATTTTAAATTAAAACAACACCAGACAATTAAATAATAATAATAATAGTGATAATAGAAATTTAATTTAATTTTACTTTGATCGTGATCACTGTAATTACAACTCATGAACTCACTGCCTTTCAAAATATCTAAAAAGAGAACATTAAAAAACTAGAAGAGCTTGTTATGAAAATACCATATACGAAAACACTCAGCCAAATTAAATTTTCCCCATACAAGAGCGAAAATTATTCAATTAGCCAAATTCCCGCATGAAGCAAAGCTCTGACAAAATTTTATCACCATTCGCGGCCGGCCACTAATTCCAATAAGCAGCATTCGCTCTCATGCTAAATTTGAACGTATTTCATGGGCCGTAAAAACGATATTGACTTAATTCACTTTGAGAACTTTGATTTAACTTCGAGAATTCGTGCCAATCCAGCCGAATGGAAATACTCAAATAAATAAAAATGGTTGAGAAAATCTAAAACTCGCTTTCTACGGATCTTTAAACATGTTAACAAATTTGTAGTTTATCCATGCTTAAGGATTTATTTATGCATTTATCTTTTCAAATTTCTGTTCAATGTTTTCAGAGATATGGTCTTAGAAGTTTTTAAAATTAGTACTGAGACTTAGTATTACAAAATTGAATAAAAACAATTTGACTCTAGCCGTAATGAAAATGGATTTTAATCCGTAATTTCAATGGGCGTTATGAATATGATTGAGTTAATTTAAACCAGACTTCATTTGCCGTAAAATTCTCAGATCTGGAGCTCAAACAAACCTTTGTATAAAATGTTAAAATTTATTTGACTAATCCTACTGGATATTATAAATTTAATTTAATGAATATTTGCTAAACTGCTGAACGGATTTTCATGAAATTTAGCATACTGGTAGCCCATGATCTGGAATAAGACATAGGGTACTTTTATCGAAAAACGCAGACAAAACTGCGCGCGCTGAGAGCTAGTATTCAATAAATAAAAGATTATGAAACGAAAATGTATGTTTTTCACTCATCAAAGTTAATTTTTTCGACACTGCCGAGCTTGGGGGCATGCTCGTTACGTACACAAAGTTTAATAACTGGATCCCGGTATTAAATAATATACTCTTAATTCTGTAGAAATGAACAAAGAGCTAACGATGAAAAAAGGTTACAGTATATTTTTTAGTAAAAAAGTAAAGGTAAAAGAGTTAAACATAAATCATGCACGCGAATAATTTACAAATCTTCATTCATAGCCATGTAGGATTATGAATTTTGAAACAAAATTTTTAACCGACTTCCAAAACGGAGGAGGTATTCAATTCGACTGTATTTTTTTATGTTTGTTACCTCAGCACTTTTGACTGGGTGAACCGATTTTGATGATTCTTTTTTTAATAAAAAGCTGGTGCTTGTCATGTGGTCCCACTTAAATTTGAGCTAGATATGATAAGTATTTTTTTAGTTATTTTGAAGTCGGTTATTCTTTTCTTGGTAAAATTCAGATTACAAAATTCAACAATAACTTATTAATGTCTTTAGTAAATTGTATGATAATATCATGTGTTTTGTGTACGGTAATTAAGATCCGGCTAACTTAGCGCGGGATCCGGGGTTCTATTCCCGATTAAAGCAAACATTAAGGTCCTCAGGTCGTATTTGTTTCTGATAGTAGGTAGTTTCTTGCTGCTTCTTCTCCCGGGCCCTCTCACAGTAGGGCCTTGTTGAAGCATTGGCGTAGCTTGCATGACTTACAAAAAGCGTTTGTAAACCAAACCAATTTTGAATAAAAACAATTGTTTTGATTTGATGTATAACGTCTATCTGTGTATGCCCAATATTATGTCTTCGTAAAGAAAGTCATTTTTATTAATCTTTAATATCTGTTTTATACAAAGTACATTTATACATAGTCTAAATGCGAATAAGATTACTTACGAGTAGGCACCTGTTTCATTATACGAGTATTGTATGTTTTATCCAATTCAGTCCCAGCTCCGCCTCAGGCAGCTGATGTAGCGCGGTTGTTTATTTCTTATTTAAATACACGAACATACAAACAAGGCCGCAGGCGAATTACAAGCAATTTCCATAAAACAATAATAATTTAAATACATGCCAACCGCTCCGTACCCGGAGTTAATAAAAACACAACAGTAATACTCGTATTTCCCTCTGTTATCTGAATCGGAGTATTATTCCAAGCCAGTTCAGTCGTATAAATATTTTTTCAGCCTGCCCTTTCATCTTAGCGAAGCTCCAATGAAAACATTTTCTTTAAATATATAATTGTGTGCCATCTATTTTATTCGTAAAATTACATTCGGTACTGGATTTTGTCTTACATTTATCTAATTATTATGGTTAACAGAAAATGTTTACAAACCCAAACATGTTTCATGTGATAACGTCTTATAAATCGATGAACACAGGCTGCATGCACGAAAAATTGTCACATTCCACCTGAGCCTGAGCGTGCAAGCGAGAGCGCGGAACAAGCGATAGAGAGGCACGATAGGCCCAAGCGTTAGCTTGTGAGTTGTGACTAATCTATATTATTTAAGTAAAAAAATATTTTAACTAACGAGTGTAAATAAATGTTAATTCATCGAAAAAAAAAATTCAATTAACTCCTTTGTATTGTACAAAATAATGATAATTCAGTGATAATAATTCAACTCAATTCATAAAATTATGCAATTATTCATCAATGTTTCTTTATGACGTTATCACGTAAAACTATCGTCCGTAAACCGACTTTACAAACAACCAATTTTTTTGACACAAGTGAGTTATATAATATACAGTCAACAATGTAGTTACTATCCATAAAGGCAAGTTATGATTTAACATTTATTTATTGATCATCGCTACCTACATATTCAGTAATATTTGACATTACGGAATGTTTTTGTATCATGCATAACATAAAGTCATTTGCTAACTGTCTAACACCGTGTCCGCTTCGCAATCGCGTTCGCTCTGAGTCGCCCACGTAGGACACGGTGTAACGCGCCAACTCAGAGTCACTAACGGTTACTTTAATCGCTCTTTAGTAAAGAATCGCCATACAAATTCTGTACTAAGGAGCAATTTAAGTAATCGTTAGTGACTCTGAGTTGGGGCGTAAGAAACTTTTACATACACCACGAAGAATTCAAAACACAGTGTAGCAAGACACAGGTGAACTGGACATATGTACATAAGTGAGATATCACAAACACCCATGAGCCGAGTACAATTATTATTTATCTATTTGCTCCGACCGGGAACCGAACTAGGCAAATCTCTAACAACTTTTTAAGCCCTTAGCATAACCATTAGCAGGGACCATTCGTCTATTACGAAACGTCGATGGTGTTATTTTTAATTAAACTCATCTATCTAAGTAAATCTCTACTATGTTTTACATTTCATATTAATTTTTTTGATAACTTTGCTAATCATAATACCATTTAGTTATGGATTTTCTGAAATAAATAAGACAAAAAATTTCGTGCTAATGTATATTGACGAAATACAGGACTTATGTAAATAATAAAATTATTTTGAATTTTAATCTTAATGTAGCATTCAATATATTTTGACAATCACTCCAGTGCACTACGTGATACGAACAAAAGGCTACTGCTCATTAGGGATGGTGAATTTTAAATAAGTCGAGTTAATAAAACAAAACTTGAATCGATATTGCGTAAGAGACTTGGATATTCCCTTTGAATATTTGAGCGGCTCTCCCGATACGAACTTCCAACGAAACTCTTTGAGAACCGAAACTTCTTAGAACCGAAACATTAAGTCAACAATTTTGATTTTAATGTGATGAATTAAGATTAATGTTTGATTTGAAGAGCGTTTTGAAAATCAAAAAAATATATGATTTTCTTTAATTATTTTCAGGGATGCTTTCAATAAGTAATTCTTCTTTTTAACCGACGAAAAAAAAAGGAGGAGGTTCTCAATTCGACACGTATTTTTTATTTTTTATGTATGATCACGCAGCAATCGGCACAGGGTGGTCCGATTTTGATGATTCTTTTATTAATGGATAGGGTATGTCTTGAAATTGGTCCCATATTTTTTTGAAAATTTTATTCCCACCCTAAAGGTACGAAAATACGGGATGATTGATAACTTTAACCCCAATAACTTTGTACTGGATGATCCGATTTCGATGATTCTTTTTTATTGAATATTGTATACCTTGAAGTTACTCTTGTTGGTCCTCTTGTTGGTTAAGTTGACATTTCGTGTATGTAAAATGACACTTTAACGTCACTTTAACCAACGAATAGCTTACTTCGGACTTACTTGATGATTGTGAAATAAGCTCTTAGTGTTATAAATTAAGAGCCTAAATTAACTGTAAATAAATAATTTTGAGGCGGTGCCAAACCAATGAAAAAACAAACGGTGAAAAGATGTGCGCCGCGCTGCTGCTGCCATGTGCATAGCATGCCGCTGCCCTCATAAAATGAAATTTATATAATTAATTTTGTTTGTTTGTTTGGCACGGTCTCAAAATTATTTATTTACAGTTAATTTAGGCTCTTAATTTATAACACTAAATGGTTTATTTTATGTTTCGCCTTTCAGTTTTTTTTTCGTTGGTTTTATTTTTTGGTAAAAAGTAATTATTGGTAGATAATAAAATTAGTATAGATTTACTTCAAATATTTCCACGCGATATACCTATCGTCTACGTCACTTCGCAGTAACGCTTTTTCGTGACAGAAATCTCCTAATACCCCGTCTATATAGAAATTTCACTTCAAAAATGTAATACATAATTGAAATGACTGGACTTGTTACCGAGAGGATACAAAAACTTATTTTATTTATATTTTTTTGCTTTGCTACCCACTGATTAAATAACAATGCTTTAACATTTTAGGATGTCAGTCAGACAATAAGGACAAAGACGATACAAAAATTTACAAGAAGAGCATGCAATTTTCAAACAATTTTGAATAAAAGCAATCAACATTCTCCGAACACATAAGACGCACACGCCTGAAGAAATTTTATGCACTACACGTAAGAAGATCCGATCCGCATTTCTGAACACTTGCAAAAGTATTCGTTGATTGGACATTCACGTCGTAAATTCCCACCTGACCTTCATCTCCTCTGTATGAATTTGCCATACATGCCAAACTATTCCTTGCCTAACTTAATTTACAGCGCACGTACGAACGCTGAAGCCCTAATAAAACAAGGGAAGTGATGATTGCGAATACTTCGACGTATGGATAAATAAAAATCGCCTATACACCTGTACGGAGTGCGTTTCCACTAGAGATGCGTAGCGAGGGATGTGTTGTTAAGAAACTGACCTAAACTACTGAGGTAAATGAAGCTATTCTATTGGTTCTCACAAACACATCTCTCGCCACGTATCCACATCTCTAGTGGAAACGCACCTTAAGAGCCCGTTTTAATAAGCCGATCTCGGCATAACAGCGCGATTAAGATTTTATAATTAATGTTACACAGATGATCTAAAATATGTCAGCTTTTCAAACCGAATATTGAGATCGCAGAGATAACCTTAAGAACGGTTAATCTAATGGTTATTTCACGTTAACGCTATTAACGTAAACAAAAAAATGGTTTCTTTCAAAATGTATTTGAAACATAGTATTTTTTATTTAAAATTTACCTTTCTTCAAAATTTAAAGTACCCAGATGACAGAGCTTTGCTCGGTTTTATTTTGGTAAATCGTGTTTATTGGAAATTATATTTAGATACGAATAGACTTAGTGTTGCTTAACAACGCCACGCTGAAGAAGCTTTAGTGTTGCTACTCGCTAATAGATGTCAGGAAGAGTCTATTGTAGCAGTTTTTCATTGCCTGAAAACACGGATAAAATGTCATAAAAACCCCCCGCATACCAAATTTCACGAAAATCGTTGGAGCCGTTTCCGAGACTCGTATGACTAGGTGCCCCGACAGACAAAAGTTTTTTTTTATATATTATTATTTTTGTATGCTGTATCATAAAAAAATAAAAACAAAAAATTTTGTCAACAAAAAATAAAAAATAAATTTAGGGGTGGGACCACCCTTAACATTTAGGGGGATGAAAAATAGATGTTGTCCGATTCTCCACCCTAGCCGATATGAACGCTAAGATTTACGAAAATCGGTCGAGCCGTTTCGGAGGAGTTCAATTTCTAACACCGTGACACGACAATTTTATATATTAGATATATAAGAATTGTTCGTTTAAAGGTATTAGATAGATATACCAAATGTCACACGCCTACATGCAATATTATTCTTATAAAGAGATACAAAGTTTCTGATCACGAAATAATTTTATGATGATGATAAGATAAATACATGTTTCCTTGACAATAGCGAGGTATATGTTACGCATGTTTAAATATACAAATAATGTTATTGTACACTTAGTGTTCGCTTCATCACTAAGTGTATGATTACTATCCTAATTACTGGGATGTAAGCGTATACAAACGCTACGACAACAAGAAATGACTGTAATTGGAACCGCCTACAGAGTGTAAACCTACATTCCAATAACCTACATCCCACAACGAAATTAATAAATGAAAATTTGCATACAAATTGGCTCGCAAGCCATTCGCGAAATTACAAAATTCCCCTGACGTAGTTTGATTGACCGATTACCTCGGCTCGATACTTGGACGTAAAATGTTGAACATTTTTCAGGTGATTTTCATAAAACATTATCTTTTTCCGGCCACTATTTTGAATATCATTCTACGATTATATTATTGGACGAGTAAGCCCTAACTATTCAACAATCTATACATTTTTGTGTTACCTAAACTTTATGGAAAAACCATTCCACCTTTAGGCTAGACGGTTTAATTTAGCTTTAACATAATAATTAAAATTAATGTCTAAATTATGATTACTAGAAACGACGTTCCTTTAAGTATAAACGAAATCTAAAGTAAGTAAAATAAACTTATCTAAACAAAAGAAAACCCTAAAATAAATACACCAAATCATCATAGCAAGCAGTACTCTGTTATTTCCAACACATTTTACATTTGATACGGGTACCGCTTCGTAGCTCCGTAGCATTCCGTAGCAGCGTAGCGCGTAGCATGTAGCGAGCTACATGTAAAATGTAATTATAGTCACCGGGAACTAAGAAGCCCAATTTGTCGTTTGCCATCACAGTGACATTAGAGATGTACAAAAAAATCGGTTCACGAAAGAAACCAATTTTTACAACAAATCGATTCAAAATTTATAAGACCTTCTAATCGATTCGATAATTAAATTTTAAACTAAAAACCGTAATATTTAGGTACGTAATATTTACTTACCTACTACCTCGATTGAGCTATCTCGTACCGCGTATTCTTAATATGTACCTATTTACGACTTCAATAAAATATTCTTTTATCCATTCGCCCATGAACATCAACAACACCAAAAGCATCACTGGTGCGTTGCCGGCCAAGAAAGAGAAGAAAAAGAAAGAAAGATAGATCATGATAGAATGAAAGTCCCGCTCAGTTTCATAATAATATTTTGACATAATATTATATTATGAGCGTCAGGAAAAAACTACAGTGAATAAATTTTTGCTTATTTCGTAAGACACATTCATGTATATACATAATTATTATTTTGTTGAAAAAAAAATGTTTACCGCAACCTTAAATACATAATTACATTTAATATAACATATTATCTGCTGTTACTGTCCATGGATGGCGAAGTGCCCATACATAATGGAAAATGTCCTTTATTTATGTACACTTTATTGACCACAATATGAAATATTGAAGAACAAATGGCGAGCTTAATGCTATTGCATTCTCTACCAGCTAACCATTAGGCCAAACAGAGAAACACGATGAGCGGTATATATAAAAAAAAGAATATATATATACTTATATATGAAAACGGTATACATAATATGATATATATAAATGTAGTATAATGTATATAAATATATAGAATAAATGAATATATACATATATAATATATATATTTATATACATAAATAATGTAATAAGCTATACATGCGAATAATTCAAGTACACTAAACTTGACAAAACACGAATAAAAATGACGACATTATGTTAAGAGCGACGTTCTATTAGGTAAGCCTGTACCCTTTTTTTGAATACGAATTTACTAGCGGGCCCTCTTATTTCCTTAGGAAGTGCATTCCAAAAGCGAATGACCTGCACAGCAAATGAGTTGGAGACAAAGGTAGATCGATGTAAAGGAAAGGATAAAAGGTGAGATTCGGAGGAGCGGAGTTGACGGTCATGGGAAGAACACAGGAATTGGAATTTTGACTTTAAATAGTCTGGCACAAGAGGATCGAAGAGGATAGAGGAAAGTGAGCAGAGGGCTCTTAGCTGCCGCCGTTCGCGGATCGATAACCATTTAAGCTTAGCCCGGTAGCTGGAAATATGATCATACTTACGTACGCAGAACACAAAACGAACGGCACTATTTATTAGTCGGTCCAGCTTGTTAAGTTGGGCTTCAGTAAGATCCAAATAGCACACGTCACCGTAATCAATGATTGGAAATATTAGCGTTTGCACCAAATGAACCTTAGTTGCGATGGGAAGGAAGTTTTTCAAGCGGTTGAGAAACGTAAGCTTGGCAATGACACTGCGGCAGATTTCGGTGACTTGGGTGCTCCATCCGAGATCGCTATCAATATAGAGCCCAAGATCTTTGACGCTTGGAGAGTATGGAATTATTGAACCCTCAAACGTAACAGAGGGCACTGATGTGACATCTAGTTTAGCTAATTGTCGTGAGCTACCAACGATGACCGCTTGGCATTTAGAAGAGTTAATTTTAATGCCAAACTTTTGTGACCAAACACTAACTTTAGCCAGATTGATATTTATAATATTTACAGCTTCGATAACATGATCAACGTCGGCCTGAGCGTAAATTTGTAGGTCATCGGCGTACAAATGGTAAGAGCAGCCAAGAAGGGGAGTAAGTGAGTTAATAAAAATGGAGAAAAGCAAAGGAGATAGGATTCCCCCCTGAGGTACGCCAGAGGACAGGTTACACCAGTCCGAGAGCATCCCATCAACCTTAACGGCCTGTAGACGATCACGGAGGTACGAAGAGAACCATGCCTGACTTGCGGACGAAAGCTGCAGTCTATCGAGCAAGGCAAGGAGAATATCATGGTCAACCAAATTAAAAGCGTTGGAGAAATCAATTAGGACCAAGATGGTGACCATTCTACTCTCCATGCCCTCCCGAATATCCTCAGTGACTTTTAGTAGTGCAGTTGTTGTGCTATGCCCGGGCCTGAAACCAGATTGCAGTGGGCTGAGAACCTTATTAGAATAAATGTAAGAGGCAAATTGCTTGTGCACAACAGCTTCTAATACCTTCGAGAGAAAGGGCAATAGTGAGATCGGCCTATACTCCTTTACACCACTGGGGTTAGTTACTTTAGGGATAGGAATAACTAAACCTTTTCGCCATAGAGCAGGAAACACCCCACTGATCATAGAAAAATTAATAACATGGGTGATCACCGGAAGCAAAAAACGGAGTACAGGCATGATCATAGCCCTATTAATGCCATCATATCCACCCGCATTAGATTTTATTGAGGATATGACTTTGCTGATTTCGCCCGCAGATACAGGGGATAATGAGAAGCCGTCCAGGGGGGGAAAAGCCATGAAAGAAATGTCAGAAATGGTTGATGATTTCACAGAAGCATCCAAGGAAGGTGTAGCAGTGAAATAAACATTGAAAGCATTACCAGAAAGTGAAATTTTACTAGCGTCGGACGTTTTACCGATGCCGAGCGTACGGAGGAACTTCCATATATTGGCAGGTGAAGAGTCAGTAACATTCCGTAAGATATAGAGTCGTTTGGCTGATCTTACCATTTGGTTACACTTGTTTCGAGCAGTTTTGTACTTAGCCCAATTTTCGTCACATCTGTCACGTTTGAATTTTCGAAAGGCTCTATCGCGGCGTGTCATTGCCATGCGAATCCCTCTAGTGATCCAGGGGGCTGGAGGTCTTCTAAGACTGGTCTTAGCGGTGCATGTTTATTATACAATGTTAAAACTAAGTTATTCAAACACATAACCTTTTCATCCACCGTAGGAGCCGAATATACCTTAGACACATCCAGGCCGGCCGCGTCTTCCAACAGTGCATCGGTGTCAAGGTGCGAGAAGCAGCGCATCATAAGAACCTCCGCTTTTGGTTTTGGTGGTTTAAGTTTGTAACTAAGGTAAATTGCATCGTGTCTCGAGAAGCCGGGAGCAGATAGTTGGCCATGACAAATAACATGATCTGTGGATGAGGTCAAAATCAAGTCCAGTAAAGAGTCGGAAGTAACTAGATTGTGATGGGTAGGTCCCGAGGGTAGAACGGAAAGGTTGACACAGGTTGCGACTTTATGATATTTAGAAGTTTACTACTTTGGGATGAATTCTTCAGAAGATCAGTATTAAAATCACCCATAACGATTAAGTGTGCGTAGTCAGAACAGTGAGCTTCGAGTACTGTTTCAAGGCTGGAGAAATAGTCAGTGGATGGAGGGCAATATACGACTCCCAGAAGGGCTTTGGCATGCTTGACCATAATCTCGAGAAACAAGTACTCGGCCGATGCTGAGTAATTCGCGGGCGATGAGGCAACTACTGTAAAAGGAATATCACTACGAAGGTAAATGGCAACACCTCCACCACCTTTACCCGTGCGATCGTTTCGCACTAAGACAAAACCTGGTAAACTATAAGAGGTAGTCGGCAGCGAGGGTTTTAGCCAGCTCTCAGATATGAGGATCGCGTGAATAAAAGAAGTGTCAGTCGTGCCAAAAGACTCGAGAAGGTCCGCATAGTGAGACGGTATGCTTTGCGAGTTAAGGTGGCATACATTTAGAGCTACAGAGCAGTTAGGCAGGGCATTGCGTAACAGGGTACCTAGGGTTTCAGGATCCCTAAAAGAATCGTCGCTAGGTGTGTTCGAACTGTACGAAGAGGCTGAGTAATATTCAGATTCGTCATCAGACATAATAATTATAAAAATACTAAAATATAAATATACAGAAATAAAATATTAAAAGAGCTAAATATAATAAAAATAAAAATAAGACTCCATTATGAGTCCTGCCAGTTGATTTGCTGATACAGAATGTGATAAAAAAAAAATTAATTATAACTAACAATATGAAAATAAAATATCAAAAAACAAAAAACAAAACTAACAATATTAATTAAATTAACATTAACAACTAGGTATTAAAATTGTTCAAACCGCTTAAAAACAATGCCGTATAAAACAAAAACAAAAAAAAAAAAAAAAAAGAAATTGGGAAGACATTGGCTGAATCTTAATTAACCTTTGCCTAATAGAAATTACAATCAAAGAGCTACGAGTCGATGTCACTGTGACGTCCAGAAATCATCCAATTTTTAATTCCTGACGTGCCAACCTGACATGACAGCTATGACACCGACGTCACAGTCACAACTACTGTCTATGCTTGTTTAAAATTATTAATCAGATTAAGTTGGGTGATAAATTATAAAAACTTGACACAGTAATCTGTAATTGTAAACTAGTTTGTTCAAATTACCCACTAAGTAAAAATAAAAGCACAAAGTAAGGTCGTGAAAGGACGAGAGAAATAGTGTATTACGATAAGTTGAACTTCATATTCAATGTATCTCGACTTCTCAAGCTCAACATTCTCGACTACGTCGTGGGTTTCTAATAATAACATTTACATTTTGATTAATGATGATTTATTTTAATAATAACATTTACATTTACGTCCTTTGTTAGCATCCAATTCATCGTGGTATTATTGGGTACCTAATTTTAAATTCAAATGCAAGCAAATCATTTTTAATAATGTAATTAAACAAATCAATTTTCATTTTTAAATTTCGATTATAGTAATGTATCGATTATGATTGATTTTATAAACGGTTTCAAGCCGTCACATCACCCTACGTCAGATTAGATTTAGGCTTCTTCATATAAGATTGTTTCGATGTCATATATTTTTATTAAATTTTGCATTAATTATGATGTGA
This sequence comes from Thymelicus acteon, assembly GCA_951805285.1. Classification (NCBI taxonomy): domain Eukaryota; kingdom Metazoa; phylum Arthropoda; class Insecta; order Lepidoptera; family Hesperiidae; genus Thymelicus; species Thymelicus acteon. Next base: position 3,277,715 of record OX638226.1, on the reverse strand, counting down.
TGGGATTTTTACTAGATTTTAACGTATAATATGATTTATAATCAACGCCAATGAAAATGAGTAGGGATTTTTAACAGATTTTGGCAAGATCCTTTGTCTGTAAGTATTCAACTATTCATGTCAAGTAAATGAATATTCCATTTCGCTCAAAGACACCCATACAAGGTTAGTTCATATTAATAAATAGCAGCTATCATTATGGGCATCTTAGATAATTTTGACTATAACTCTGTACATAACATCATTATTGTATATCCAATTTAAACATACTCAAACTATATTCAACAGTTTCTCTATACATAATATTACATAGTATTGTGGTAGGATAAATTATTATTTGCATTTTTGTCTGTTATTAACAAATTACATTACATTATTCGTTCCAGTCTCTTTTTTATTCAAAAATATCTTGTTTTTATCACAATATACTTTAACACTCGTTTGCTAAAAAATCAATTCGTTCGAAGTACATCAGGAAACAAATGGAAAAGTCTCGCTACCATGTAGAGATGTGATCGAAACAGACAGTTAATGACGCGTACACGATATATGTTCCAATCTTCTAAAGGATACACATAGTTCTTTCTTTTTATGTGTCTTTTTTGTCCTCTCAATATTCCGCGCAGAAATTATATTGTATACTAGCTGACTCGGCGAACTTCATATCGCCTAACAAACTATTTTTTTTCCTAAACTAAAAGTAGCCAAAGTTACTCCTTGTTACATCAGCTATCTGCCAGTGAAAGTCCCGTCAAAACCGGTCCAGCCATTTCAGAGATTAGCCGGAACAAACAAACAGACAGACAGACAGACAGACAAAAATTGTAATTTTTTTTTATATGTACCGTGTCTGTCTGTTTGCTTCAGCTAATCTCTGAAATGGCTGGACCGATTATGACGGTACTTTCACTGTCAGATAGCTGATGTAACAAGGAGTAACTTAGGCTACATTTAATTTATTGCTAGAAAAGAAATGGTGCTGAACAACGTCCGCCGGGTCAGCTAGTAATAAATAAAATCTTTTTTTTACCGTATATAATAGGATATAATGGTACGGTAAAACGTGGACACTTGTGTATGAGGGTAGGATGATTCATTATAATTGATGTTACAGATGTCATTCATCGTTTCTGTTGAGATTTAGCAATCACATCATTAGGCCCATATTTTTAAGTAACAAAATTATCTTTCAACTTTTAAAGACATTTTTCACAAGCACTTCATCAAACCTGGGGGAAGAAAGCCTCAATTCCATCGGGAAGTTCGCAAATGACGGGAAGTTTGCTCGCGCTAAGAATGAATTAATGACCCATGAAACGGAAAAACTTATTTTATTAAGTTGCGTGATTTTATATTCGTACATACGGTAAATTGACGTAAAAATTCTAGTATTACAAAACAAAATTGTACCAAAAATCTAGTATCATAAGACAGCCGGACTCTGCTCTTAAATTTTACATAAATAAATGCACAATGGATAAATAATATATAAAAATATTTTTCTAATAAAATAAAATATAAAGCTGCAATTATATTTAATTAGCACATGTAATCAATTTCAAATTACCATAAAAACATATGATTTTAATTACAAAAACTGCTTAACAGTAGCATAACAATGTAATCTAAATTTTACTAACAAAAAATAACCGACTTCAAAGTCTCAAAAACTACTTTTCAGATCTCGTTCAAATTTATGTGGGACCACATGCCAAGCACCTGCTTTCGATTAAAAAAAGAATCATCGAAATCGGTTGGCGTGATATTGAGTTATTCGTCAATTTGTCGCGCATATCTTAACACAAATTTACGAAATATGTGGTTTTCGCATGGATGCCATTGTCAGATCTCAATAAAATTTATGTGGGACCACATGACAGCCACCAGCTTTCGATTAAAAAAACAATCATCAAAATCGGTTCGCCCAGTCCAAAATTCTGAGGTAACAAACATAAAAAAAAATACAGTCGAATTGAGAACCTCCTCCTTTTTTTGAAGTCGGTTAAAAATTAAAGATTTACTTCTGATAAACATTTCCAATGTTTGTATATCAATATTATTGTTTACAGCAACATGCCAGGCTATTCAACATAGAATAGATAAACAAACAATGTTTGTAACAATTGCTATTCAATCGAGGAGTAACAATAAAAACAATCACGGTACCTATCATAACATAATGTCATCATGATTATCATCATAAAACAATATCAAATATGTTAAGGTTAAGTATAAACTCCATTAAATTCAAATTCAAAATAATTTATTCATACAGGTATCATTGATACACTTATGCACGTATTTTTTTTAATCAACCAGCTTTTAGGAAAGGTGCTTTGTCATGGAGGAGACGAAAAGCCGTAAAGAAACTCCTCGGCACATCCTTTAAAAATAAAAATACATTGGTATATTTATTACAAAAAAAATATCACTAACTTGAATGTAACTGGTTGCAGAGCTAGTCATTTCCATGCGTCTTTGTCATTTTAGTACCCATCTGTCCTTAAAGGCAGATTGCTCTGCTCCTACTAAATGTTCTACTAGGAACTGTGGTATCCTGCTAAAAAACGAAGGTGGTTATGACGAACGGTCCCTGCTTGGAGGTCGCTGGGTCCGGTACCACATATAGTGCGGGTTTTCTGTAATGTAACGAAATTGAAAACAGAAAATCATTTGTTTCAAAACTTCGTTTCCATAAAAATCAAGTACACTAGCTCCCAAACTAGGATTCCCGGTGTCATGGGAGACTAAGTATATGAAAGTATATGAAATTACAAATAAAGTATATTACAGTAAACATTAAAAGATTAAAAATTATATTAAAAGACTTGATTGTATAAAATAACTTTTTTTTAATATAAGCTAAACATTATTAATGGTCCATTACACAAAAAAATTTGTACACCAACTTTGCTTCGAAAGGTCGTAAAAATATCGTTAAATGTTATATGCCAACAAGCGGCATTTGTTTAGGGCGGTGTTTACCCGGCATTTTCTGGTGCCTAGAAAGGTGTTCAGCATGGGATTTAACAATTTAAGTATCGCAATAAAACCCTCACAAATTTTTAAACTCCTATATATTTTATACACGAGTAACCGCCCTCGCTTTGCTTCGGTTTTCTTATTTTTTTTACAACTTATTGGAGTTTTATTAAGGATCCCTAATTTTTTTGAAAATATAATATAGCCTATGTTACTCGGGGATAGTGTAGCTTCCCAACAGTGAAAGAATTTTTGAAATCGGTTCAATAGTTTCGGAGCCTATTCAATGTAAACAAAAAATCAAATCTTTCCTCTTTATATATTAGGATAGAGGATAGATAACCCAACGGACTTTTGTATTACTAGGGAAATACTTTGCTACAAACTTCTTACCTTCCGTTGTTTTTAAAGGCTTTTAGCTTATCCTGTTTGGGTCAAATCTTGCAAGTTTAATGATACCTACTTCCTCTTATCGTAAGAAGTTGAAATACATACTAATGCAGTTCTGATGAAAAAAAGATACCCAACGCGATGCAAACTTAAAATCTGTTCATTTGCATCGGTAATAATAATGCCCTTATTACTACCTATGCAACTGAAGTTACAGAACTCATAGACAAGCAATAAAACCAGCGTAGAAAATGCGAATGAAATCTCGTATACAAATTGTGTTAGAAATCGAGCAGAACAGGCGAGATGAAAATGAGATTTGTTATGCAGATACCACTCGTAAACGTGTTAATAAACACGTTTCAGCACATCCAATGTCAGGTGTAGCTGGTTAACTATAGACGCTGTTGCTTATCAGTGTCTTCGTGATGTATCGACAATATCTGTATATAATTATTTAACTAGGTGCAGGTTGCAGTATACATATATAACTAGGTTACAGTGAACTTTAGAATTATGTATTTCCCACCGAACAATTAATATATTTATTATAAAAATTGGCACTTTTGTCGTAGCAAAGTTTCTTAGCATTTAAGTTAATTTAATATTGGATTTGCTAGAGTTGCTTAAGTCAAAAACTCTTATCGAGTAGCGAGAAGTTCTTGGAACTTAATAACTTAATATACAATTAATACAATACCAACTATAACAATCCTTCAAGATAACATTGCAGACTACAATATAAGCCTCTGAATAAGATATCATTTGCAATCATTCCTAACATTCCGTCTTCAATCGCCTCGCGGCAGATCTCATAATTCTGTCCATCAATTTATCCTTTCAGTTGCCAATTAACTGCGATGGGTACTACTGAAATTATTATGTTAGTGCCCATTACATAACCTACTAAATTACCCAGGGATTAAAGATAGATAGATTATTCAAAACGGCCGTAGGTCATCAACTCATCACCAAATGCGGTAATAATTTGCCGCTTAAATTTCCGCAATCGGTAACCGAGCGGAAAAACCGACGTGGATTAAATCTCAATCTGAAATTAAATCTCAAATTCACTTCGATTCCGCGACAGCGCCTGTAATTCTATTTACGGAGACTAAAGAAGGAATACAGGGTGGATTTGCGGGACAAAGTTGCAAAACACCATTAACGATATTCTATTACGTTGGTTTATTAATGGAGTAAAACGAACATGTAATATTTCAATGTATTTTAAGTCTACTTAATAAAACGCTTACTAACGGATAACGTCAAAACCAGTGGATTTAACATCATCAATGTTTTAACTGTTGCACTACAAGTATCTTAATAAATAAATAAATAAACAGAGGTTCCTTATATCGTGCAGGGAAACAATCACTAATATTCATCCTCTAAAGGGGTTAACAGCGGATTTGAAGGCCGGGCACAAAAGAATGAATAAACGTTTATCTGGCGCCGTTTGCATGCTCATTTGTCGCCTATTACCTAACAGAATAAACGTGAAAGTAAGTAAATGTAAGGGAGGAAACTGGTAGGCTCCATGAGATCTAAAGTGGGGCTGCCTCACCGCTCTCGATGAGGGCGGTGTATATGTTACCGGCAAAACCCGATTTCAGGTTAAACTAGTTACTTGGTTACAGCGGGCGGGGGCTGCTCTCCCTCCGCGCCTCCGGGGTTTACATTCACTCTAGGGGTAGGGCAGACTAGTACCACGTGGGGTCGGGGTTGACTAAGTCGATTTTGTAACCATTTCGACCTACATCTGGAAATTAAAAGAATCCAAAAGAAACAATATATACGCGAGCAGTTAATTTGGTGATCATTTACTACATTTGGTGTTCGAATACAATTTGAAGTGCAGTCGTGACTAAACTAGCTGTAATTTAAGAGGTTTAAAGCACAAAGATTTGTCGAATAAATATAAATCCGTAACAATTCGGTTCTAATCAGTTTTAGACTGACGAGTGTCGCGCCAAACTAGTCTGGCCTAGGCCAAACTAGTTTAACCTGAAATCGGGTTTTGCCGGTAACATATATATATGGTTTTAGCCCAATCCTATTTTTTTATGGAAATAGCTGGCAAACGAACTGACGATCCACTTGATGGTAAGTTGCTATCGTCTTCCATTAAATCAGCAACACCAATGGCATCACTGATGCGTTGCCGGCTTAGAAAGAGAGAAGAAAAAGAAAGAAAGAACTAGCTTTCAAACCCTCAGCCTGAATACGACGAATCGTTTGGCGGTTGACTCATGCTCAAGGGTGGTAGCTATCCAGGCGAACCCCATGGAGAAATAATAATAGTAATAATGATATTAATTATCAATTAAAATCAATATTACCAATATAATCCCTCCGAGGGGCCCTACCAGCCGCGGGCCAGATTTAGTCGCCTCTTACGACACGCATCCGGCCTATTCTGGGAAGAGACCTAATTCCATCAGTGAGACGAATAAAGCAAAGCAAAAGCAAAGCGACAACCCATAATCGTCCCACTGCTGGGCTCGGGGTCTCCTCTCACAATGTGAGGGGTACAGGCCATAGTCTACCACGCTGGCCAAGTACGGATTGGTAGACTTCACACACCTTTGAGAGCTTTATGGAGAACTCTCCGATGTGCAGGTTTTCACGATGTTTTCCTTCACCGAAGCAAGTGATAATTAACTTCTAATATGCACATAATATTTGAAAATTAGAGGTACGTGCCAGGATTTGAACTCGGGCCCCTCTGTTCGAGAGACCAACGTTCTAACCGCTAGGCTATCACTGCTATTAGACGAATAACTTCTCTCAATTACTGCTACTCATATGTTACTCAGATTACTCTAGCCTTTTGACGTGATAACGTCTATTAAAACGATGAACGCCGGGCGCACGGACGAAAAAATGTAACGTTCCGCGAGTGAGAGAGCGGCAAAAGCGAGAGAGAGGCACGATCGGCTACGATCGGCGTATCGTAGCCGATGCCGTAGGCGATCGTAGTTGAGTGGAGCGGAGCGGGGCGGGGCGGAGCGGAGCGGAGCTATGTCATGACATTGTCACGTTAAACTACCGTCCATAAACCGACTTTAAAAACAACCATTTTTTTCATATATTTGGGATAACACACAGTAATAACAGATACCCTTCACAACTATTGAAGTATTAATACTTCTTTCTTTATAATTTCAAACAAGAACCGACCATCATCGTCGGGTCTGTCAGTATAAAATGAACATGATAATATTGAAATATTATAATATTTCTAACTGAATTATAAAGCTCTATTCAAATATTCAGTTTCAATTAGAAACAGATACCTCGGTCTATTTCTCAGAATTTAATACGAAAAACTAAAAGGCCTTGTTGTATCAACAAAGTTAAATATCGATCCCTTCTTTATTACAAGGTTTTATGTATCTTGCATTCTTGCCTAATTAATATTAATGTTATAGAGTATTTTGCGAACTGAATTTTAATATTACTGTGCTGATGTTAATAGAAAAATATTTAGTGTGTTTATTTGTGTCTCCACTCTGCACGTAGTAACACGTATGATACGCTTCTCTGAGAGTTTCAGATTTTAATCAACATTACACAAGTTTTAGTAGTTTCTCTCATATCTAGTCGCACCATTTTAACTGTCAGTTTTAAAGTTTAGTTAGACCATACAGTTAAAACTCATGCCCAAAGTTACACATACGATCGGTTTTATCGTCAGTATAAAACTTGTTGACGTAGTGGCTTCACAAACAACTGTCATAATCTGAATTTTACCAAGAAAAAAATAACCAACTTCAAAATAACTCAAAAAGTACTCGTCAGAGTCAAGTCTCAAATTTAATGGGACCACATGATAAGCACCAGCTTTCGATTAAAAAAAGAATCATCAAAATCGGTTAACCCAGTCGAAAGTTCTGAGTTAACAAACTTAAAAAATACTTATGTACGCGCGGGAGAAGTTATACTTCTTTGGCATCAAAAACAAACAATTTCAAAAAAAAAACATTTCAAAAAAAATATTATAATAATATTTAAAAATAAATACAATAATAATAATTTCCGGCCGGAGCCGGAGCTGGAGCCGGAGCCGTATCAGTATCAGTATCAGTAACAGTATCAGTATCAGTATCAGTATCTTTGCTTAAAAAAAAATATCTCAGAAACTACCAAACCGATCAAGATCAAATTTGGCAGGGAGATAGTTTCTGCTAAGGAGACTTCAACTAAGAACGGATTTTTGGAAATTCATCCCCTAAGGGGTACAAATAGGGGTTGGAGATCAGTTTCATACAAACCAACTTCGTCAGTTTTAGAGTTGTAAATATGATTTTTTTTAAATAAGTTTATAGTAATAAACTAAAGTTAACTTTAACACATTTTTTTGGAAAATCATCCCTTAAAGGGTTAATTTCTTGGATGGAACTTAGTACACAACTTCGTCATTTTTAAAGTTAAAAACATGAAAATTTATATATTAGTTCAAGATTAGAAACAAAATTTAAAAGTTGTGTTTTTTTGGAAAATCAACTCCTAAAGGGTTGAATAAGGTTGTGCATGTTAGTATAGCAACTTCGTCAGTTTTGAAGTAAGAAGGGTGAAAGTTTGTATACGAGTATAAGCTTATAGTTAGAAACAAAAAATAACTGTTTTCTCGAAATTCATCCCCTAAAAATATGGGTTGGAAGTCATAAATATGATTTTTTTTATGTAAGTTTGTTTTTATGAATTAAAGTTAAAATTTAGCTGAAAACCATCCCTTAAAGAAATGAAATGAAATGAAATGAAAATGATACTGATAGTGATACTGAATTGAATACTTCCTACTTTTTTGAAGTCTATTCAAAACAGACTGATGGCGCAGTTTTTGCTACTGACGTTAATTAAGCTAAACTCTGCAGTTAAAACTGTAGGTACGTTATGGAACCCGCATTACTACTGGATATACAAGTAAAATCAGAACATTTCCCGCCGCATTTCTATCTCATCTTCCTATTATTTCTATCTCACTCCAGACAATAAGACCTACATTCGCACAAGATTTTAAACTTACATTTAAAATTTAACATTACAGCGGTCAAGAAAGATGAAAGGAAGAAATCAGCCGTAGCATAACATCTGCTTGAATCGAGGACTAATCACTGGATTGAGCTACATAGCCCGCAGATAATCTCCATGGAACACCATTACATCCCACGGCTAGTACGAGAGGCCATCGAGATTAAAAAACACCCCAAAAACTTAATAATAGGTACTAATAGGGAGGATGGATTTCAATTAGCGCAGACATGGAATCCAGTGGTTAGTCTATGCAAATCCCAAAATCAAAAAGTGCAAAGTGTGGTGCGGCAAGATGTGGTGAGTGTAGTGTGTCGTAATATTGTCAACAAAACGCAAAAACGAACTAGACGGAAAGTTGATAGACTTATGTCATCCTGTCAAAAGTTTCTCCGCGCCACCGCAGTTCATCCGTGACCACGATCCATGCAACTGGGTCGAAATATCGGAATACAAAATAAATATCGTGAGTACTCGTATTATAGTAAAATGTCTACATTCGCACGTGACCAATTACACTTCGAATGCTTCGGCATATTAATAGTATCTACTTAATATCATAACACAATATGAACCAGCTGTTGTCATAATCTCCACGTGGAGACACTATCATGTCCGAGGGCAGCAATAACTACGCCGTCTGGCGCATTTAAATTAGGTCGGTTTGGCCGTATTCGACTGCTACCGTTTTTAACGACACATCGAAACTATACTTCGGCCGCTGTATCTTGGCGCGTCTGAACTTCGCGCAGAAGGCTGCGCAGTAACATAATTCGCCAATACTCGATACGCGGTGTATTGTGTCTCAGTCATACGTTAGCATGTTCGTGTTGCCATCTCTGTCTTACATGCGCTAAAGTTCGCAAAGCCTATGTTCAGACGCGCCAAGATACAGCGGCCGTACTGTACTTGGAAGAATATCCGGATCGTGATTATTCGGATCCGTTACAATTATTGCAGTGGCGCATACAGTCTTTTTGCAGTGGCGCATACAATCTTATAACGCTTCACACAGGCACGAATCAACGAGTGACGACATATTAAATGACACATTTTCTCAAATATGTGAACAATTGAATATCTGTTCGTAATGAACTATTCGTTATTAATACCGAATAATCAATAAAATCATTGACGTATGTAAGTGAGAACGAGATGTGAACCGCCATGAAGGTTGTAAGGGTATTCTGAAACTACGTAACGCTATTAGCGTGGGCGATAACGTAATGCACACTATAACACTGCGCCGCAACGTTACATACAGTCGGCCTCAGAAGTAGCTTAACATACTTTTTAACTATTTTATTATATTAATTATTACTTTGTAATAGTAACTGTTTCGACGGTTTACTAACAACATCTATGACAAATTCAAGAAATGTAATGTGACAAGGTACTAAAATGTTAAGCTACTTCTGAGATCGACTGTACACGTGTACGTAAAGTACTAGGGGGCAGGGTTTCCCAATACGTCACGCATGTCAATGTTAGTGGAAAATTATGTACATACTCTTCAAAAAATACTTATTGAAATGTCACTATGACGCACGCTAGTACCTATATAGTACCTACCTACTTTCAGTAAAAAAACGCAAAATTCCGAAAAACGAATATTTTTTGTATAATGCATCTTCAACTTATTCATCGATATATTATGTGTCAACGGGAGCAAGTTGAGATAAGTTTGAGAATTCGTGATAATATTATAGATATGTATTTTCATGTGCGAACTATATGAAAGAATTCCTTATGCCAATTCATTGGAACATACATTGTGTTCGCGGTGTCTGTTCTATACGCTAGTAATAATACTTCAATGATTCGGGACCATTATTTTTGTTCGGATAATTTTAAGTCTGAGCATAGTCTGTGCTCGGTTTATAGATCTCACCATAAGAATGTAAACTAAAGCAGAATCTAATGATATTATTATAGGTGCACGTTTCAAGAACATTGTCGGTGACGCAAATGACGCCGACGACCGCCGCATGTGCAAGCCGCACATGTCGATTACATTACAAGAGTTACGCGACGCTGCGTCGATCACATACCGACGATTTTACATGTATAATTGTACACAAAAGCTCTAATACTGTCTAATTTGATTACGATACAGTTGGCGTTGAATAATTTTAATCTTCATTTGTCCATTTCAATTTCCAAAATTCAATTTTATTACGTCTAACATGTACTATTATTACTTCTGTGGTCTAACTACTAAAAGTTATGTTTCACGAAGAAAACTTAAGATGGTAACATTGCCAATTTAAAAATAATAACAACCATAGTAAAAATAATAACAAATTGGCTTCAACCCATTAATGGCCTACTACTGGGCACGGGTCTCCTCTACAGGAGGCCTAGAGCATACTGCACCACGCTGCTCCAGTGCAGATTGGTGGAGGGGTTAGTGGCCAACCCGAGTGTCGGAAGTTTTCAAACCGCCCGAGGGCCTCCGACATGGCTTAACGACTGTTATCTTATGATAACAATCGGGACCGACGGCTTTACGTGCGCTCCGAAGCACGGAAACGTTCAAGAAATGTTTGCCACTAGCGGTCACCCATCCAACTACCGACCGCGCCCGCTGTTGCTTAACTTTGTCGATCACATAGGATCGACGCAAGCCGCCGGGCTATGAGCGCTTCAAAATAATAACAAATTGCTTGTTTATTGTTCTAAAGTTTCTAAGCCGTTTAATCGACGCTGATCCCTTCGGCGCTTTACGCAAATTTCTCTGAAAACGCTTTAAGTACCTTAAAGCCAAGAGCCAAGAGCCAAGAGTCCGCACACAAATGTAATCTCTAAAGCCATGAACTAAGCTATTACAAACCAAGAAGCAAGAACATCAATTTTAAAAAGTTTAAGTTCGATTCCTTTAACTTGCGAACTGCTGAGTAACTCGTAATGGAAGATCCACTAACTCCAAGTAAGCGGCGGCGATCCGTCCAACTTTCAACATGTCTAATTTATCTGCAGTGACAGTCAGCACTTATACAGCAGAAGTTTAATCTAGTCATTACAATGCTTCTTTAATAGCACGTATAGGAAACATATTTGTAGCCCAACTAATATTATAAATGTGAAAGTTTGGACGGATAGTTATACGGATTTTTAACCGACTTCAAAAAAGGAGAAGATATTCAATTCGACCGTATTTTTTTTATGTTTGTTACCTCAGAACTTTCGAGTGTGTTAACCGATTTTGATGATTTTTTTTTTAATCGACAGCTGGTTCTTATCATGTGGTCCCACTGAATAAGCGAGATGTGACGAGTAGTTTTTGAGTTATCCCTAATTTTGAAGTCGGTTATTTTTCGTTAAGAATTATTTAAATTCAGCACACGTGTAGCCATGATCTAGAATAGGACATAGGAAACTCTTTGTCCCAGAAAATGCTAGCAAAGCCGCGGCAGAGCGTTAGCAATTATTGCTTTTCGTGCCTGTTCCGTGTATGTTCATAACACGGTCATAGTATGGTAAGTACCAGGGTCGTAGCTACCGCCGTATCAGCCGTATCAAATATACGAGGCCCCCAGCGTATAGGGGCCCCCACTAACACTCCCAAAAAAAGCTTGCTAGCGGCCTATGACCGCTACAATTGGCATTCCTTTTATATTTGACAGCTGACATTGAGGGGGGCCCACAACAAATATTGATATAGGGCCTCCTCAGGACTAGCTACGCCACTGGTAAGTACGCTACAGTGGGCAGACTCCTCAAAAGTGTAATGAGCGAAGATGAGAAGTGATTCAATTATACGTCATCTTTATAAGTTTAAAAGGGGTAGGAAATAGAAAGCACTGAAAGGCTGCGACTTACATTAACTTATACTTAATTTGATTTCACGTCCACTTTGTTCAGCTGACGACTTACCTGAAATGTGAAAGAAATGTATAAGGTTAAAAATATTTTCACCATCATACATACATACATACATACGAAGGATATCAATTTTCATTTTACCCATCCCGTAACATTAAACTTATTCGAAACGGAGTACACTCATTGTTATCTTTTATATTCCAGGGATAAAAAAATTAATCTTTCAAAAGAATAGAACTTTGCGAAATAAATTCAAATCCAAGATGATTTAGATAAGCGAAAATTGTTAAGACTTATTTAGTTATTGCGAAAATTTCATGAATAAGATATGAGATAGAACGACTGGGAATATGAATTGGGTCATATAAAAATAAAAGTAAACGTGAATTGCGTAGACTAAAAATAATAAGAAAATGAAATTTTATTTTAATTATAAATTATTATTTTTATTAGGGTTCCGTACCCAAAGGGTAAAAACGGGACCCTATTACTAAGACTCCACTGTCCGTCTGTCTGCCTGTATGTCACCAGGCTGTATCTCATGTACCGTGATAGCAAGACAGTTGAAATTTTCACAGATGATGTATTTCTATTGCCGCTATAACAACATAATTATACTAAAAACAGAATAAAATAAATATTTAATTGGGGCTCCCATACAAACGTGATTTTTTGCGCTTTTTAAGCTCGGTATAGATAATGGTTCGGACCTCTTCGTACGCGAGTCTGACTCGAACTTGGCCGGTTTTTTTTTTCAACTAAAATTGACCAACATAGGTTATCTTGGTGTGATAAAGGAAAAAAATTACGGTTCAAATGTTAATATTAAATTTGCCTATACCTATACTGTTGACATATCGCCGCTTCTCAAGAAAAGTATACAAAGTCAAAATTTTTGCGAAATCAAGTTAAATATACAGAAATACTAAGAATCGCCTACTCTTTCTCCTGAAAAGTATCTAAAGAGGCTACTTTCAAAAACTGCCACCAGGGGAGCTAATGTTCAGTTTTGAATTGGCGCGATTTTACATCACTTTCGCGCGAAAACGTTACAATCTTTAGTTTGTGTCAAAAATTCCGCAGGATACACTTAGTGTTTGTCGCAAAAAGTGTACAAAAACGAAATTACGACCTAAAAGTAAGTTCAGTTTCTCTGTAATATTGTATTAAATCAAATTTATATGGTTTTTGACAAAAGGATGACCTAACAATTGACAAATTCTTCTCTAAAAGACTATACAATTTCAAAATTGAACAGTTTTGATGAGTATTTTTTTTACCTAGAAACGTAAATTTATTTGGATTGACCATGATTTGGTTAATTTATATCCTATTCATAGGAAGAAAATTGTTTTCTTTATTTTATAAAACCCGACCCGATGTATAATTGTTTCATTGAAAAAACGCCATTTATAACTGCTCTAATACTTAAAAATAAGTAACAAATATCCAAATTATGAGCAATTTTTTTCTAGAAAAGTAGCTAAAGTCAAAACGACTTAATTAAAAAATTTTTTTTCATGACTTCGCTTTTTAAATACTTACTTACAATAAGTTATTTTATGAGCTAAAGGGTTGAACTATTTTTTTAAAATAAGAGCGACTGTCGAACTTTATAAATAATGCTTTTATTAACGGTTCAATTTTCAAAACGCTCTCCTGTAAAGTTAGCTAACTTTGAGATTGTACACTATTCATGAGAAGCGACGATATGTATCTGCCAGTATACCATCGGCATATGTATACTATGCCGGCATGCTTTAGTCTCCACCAAATATATCTATCGTACTCCTACTTGTTTATCATCACATCAAACATACAGATACTACATCAATAATACATCAATAATTCAATATCATAATATTCACAACCCACTGATCGAATCTCAAGGCCAAAATTATGCTGGTAAAAAGCAAATTAACATTAAATAATTTTCTCTCTCATACATTTTTATAGGTTTTCTCACGACAAAATTCCTTACGAAACAAGTGAGAATCCATTTCTGATAAAACTTAAGGAGTCAATCTATTTATTTAAAACATAAAAGATTTTTAATATTGATAATATGGTCACTATAAGATGTTGTTACTTGTTAGGTTAGCTAATTACGTAATAACTTAAGACAGAAGGACCCTTAAGTAGGAACTGAATAAATTAACCGACTTGGTATTACATGGATCTCACAACTTTTTACGGTAGAAGAACTGAGTTGCGAGACTTGGTTTTTTTACAAGTTTTGTTTTTGATGGCATCTCATTTCTTTTTGTAGATAGTTCTACTTTTTTCCTTTTACAAGTTACCTTTGAACATAATTATATCTAGGTACCTACCTACACCTATTATTCCATTATATTATTTACAGGTACACTGATTCATTCACTGCAAATGTTACTTTGTTATACAGATACAGTGATTCATTAACTGCAAATGTAACTTTGTAATCCTATATATTTACATGGGATTACAAAGTTATTTATGCAGTTGATGTATCTAGAAAACTGGACCGAAATTGCAAAATATTTTAGTTTTTCCTTGATTTATACACTAAACATTAATTGTGTTCCAAATTTGAAGCTTCTATGTCTGCTAGAAGTGCCTTAGAGTTTTGATGATCGGTCAGTCAGTCAGTGAGTGACGAAATTAAGAAACTTTGACTTGTTATAATTCTTAAACTACTGGTTCAAATTGAATAAAATTTAAAATGTACTGAGTTTATACAATGCCTGCTTGGTTACTAAAAATTCAGGCTTCTAGCTTTATCCACAACGAAGTTATAGGGGGTCGAAAATGGCCTGAATTGCTTCGAGAAAAGGATGGTACGGCCGTGCCGCTTTTTTGCTCGACTTGGCGGGGGCACTGCCGTGCCCCCAGATAAAATCATGTAAAAGTTAGTGAAGTTTTGAATCCGTGCCTCGCAGTGGGGCACGGCTCGTGCCCGACACGGTCTAGCATAACTCATCCCTAATCGTAACTTATACAATATGTACCAGATTAATATGTTAAGTAGGAAGGTCCAGTGTTCGAAATCGGCAACTGAATCGATTCCACGTATTTTTAATGTAGGTAATTTTTTGTCCTTATAAGAAATTAAAATTAAGTAAATGATGTCACCCAATTCTTTAAACAGTCGAAACAAACAAAAATGAAACTTAAGTCAATGCAATAGGGTCCTTTCAAGCATTATTATACTCATGCCACAGCGACAAACTATCAAATGTGCGAGTTG
Source organism: Thymelicus acteon (assembly GCA_951805285.1). Taxonomy (NCBI): domain Eukaryota; kingdom Metazoa; phylum Arthropoda; class Insecta; order Lepidoptera; family Hesperiidae; genus Thymelicus; species Thymelicus acteon. Next base: position 3,262,255 of record OX638226.1, on the reverse strand, counting down.
TACGACGTTAAAGAAATACACTACAAACGCAATAGATCAAAAAAATATTATAAAGAAAGTTCGCACACTTTCATACGTTTTCTCTCTTCCGCATATTTAAAAACAGTCGGGAGGAAGCGAGACGTAACGACGGTGTCATTCCCAGCCGGCGGCTTTTGTGATCTACGATTTAGTAAATTAAAAAGTCAGTCACACCGCACGCGCCGGCCGTATCAGTGATTGGATAAATTAGGTTTCCTAGGTCAGCTGATTTGACCCAACTAGACTTTTTTCTGTGGGGACGTGTTTATTTCAAACATTCCATTAGATTTGACGTAGTGAAAAGTGACACTAGTATTAAATAAACATAAACGACAATTACCAAAACGTGCATTAATGTGTATCAAACAAGGTGGTGGACATTTTGAAAATGTCATTAAAATACGACGAGGATGAGGATGAGGGAAGAAACCAATTATTATCAGACCTGTAAGTTACCTACACTAACTAAATTTAATTAGTTGTTTAATATTTGTAAATATTTTTATAATTCACAGCTTTTAAACATGCAGTCTTTTTTATTTTGTTGTATTATTACACATACATTACAAACTTATGCATTTTACTAAATTTTAATTAAAAAATGCCTGCGCAAACGTGTTAAGTGATAAGCCCCGCCCATAGAAAAATTTCATAATCACTTGTTTACTTGCGTACAAAATTTTAAGTACTAAATTGTCCGTTTACACCTATTAGTTTACTTAAAATGATTCAAAGTCGACAGTCCAAAACCTGTAAAAAGTGATTGAAACAGGGCTCAGCTACTATTTTAGGCATATGTAGGTAATAATGTTTATGTTCAATAAAATCTTTGAATCGTTACCTAATTGGATGAGTTCAGTAAGTGATACGAGTATAACACACCTACCAATTAAATGAAATGAGTACTCAGGTAACAAACATGTTGTGTTTAACAATATCTAATGTACAATGTCTAATTCGTTTTCGTCTATCAGCTGTTATAGCCGCGCGCGCGCCGGCCCCCGCGGCCCGCGTTGTGGCCTGTGACGTGGGTCTCACTCTCGTGTGTGCGTGAGTCTGTATGCTTGCTTAGAATATTATGAACATTCTTATCCCTCTACGAGAACAACTAATTCCTTGAATAAACAATTATTAAGCTAATAAAAAATATTTCAGTGTATGTATTATGATTAAAACTGAATAGGTATCCTAATTGGGGTGTTTAGGGGTGTACGTCATTTATGCATTTAATGTAGTGAAAGTGAGACTGTAGTAGGTATTAAATAAACTTAAACTTATTACTGACATTGATTAATTTTTTTGTTCTTTAATGTGAGGTTTAATCAATGAGTTCAAAATTATTCACAGTCTACAGTACAAAGCCTGAAAAATGTAATGGAAAGAGAGAATCATAATTTGTTTAGTATTTAATCTTCTTACCATTACTTACTACATACATATTTTATGTAATGATCGCTCGATCGCTAATATCAGCTGTTTTCGTCGGGACGTCGGGGTGTACCGCACACACGCGCGCACCGACCTTGTATACGTAGCGCTCGTTCGCTCTCATGTGTGCGTGCGCCGCTGGGTAGAATGTTCACACTTTTCGTTCGAAATGAGTATAACTAATTTCTTAAATAAAAAATTATTAAGCTATAAAACACAATTAAAAATACGTGGAATCAATTCAGTTGCCGATTTTGAGCAAGATACTTTCTCAAAGTGAGTAAATTATGTTATACGTTGTATAATATTGATAGGCGTTACTAGTTCTGCAGGTAAAATAACGTGTTATTTCGTAACCAAAAATAAACCATTAATTACAGATTTGTAGGTATTGTGTGATATAGAATCGAATTAGGGCAACAGAATTTGAAGTTTGTGTACGAAAAAAACAAAAAAATCAACAGGTCCCGAATACATCTCAATCGAACGGCACAAGCGAATATCTTGAATAATCGACCAAATTGCCATGGAATTCTCAGCGTCGGAATTATAGCAAATCGGAATACAAATATATTCGCAAAGGACTTGGCATTCCGATGGCAGGGTACATATTTGATGAATTTCTCCGAGGTCGCTATTACAATATTTACACGAATTTCGCGTCAGGCGACTGTACAAGACTAATGGCACTTAAAGTTCGGGTCCAGGTTATATCTTGATATTACAGAGATTTTACTCGTTAACTACTTTTACTAAAAATTGTATGAAAATTAAGGATTTAACAAATTTTTAGAAATTTGACTAGTTCGTTTTTGTACAGATCAGTGAAAATCTTTTCGGAAAACGTGTTGTTACCATCACCCTGGGTTGTAATTGTTAATTTTGTTCCTAGTTCACTATTAATCACGCTTCTTTAGTATGGATTGTAAAAAGACCGGCGACTGGACGTTGTCTACAGACGAACCCACTAGGCCATCTAAAGAAAAAAACTAAGTCGTTAAGCTGTACCTACTCTCTATGGCACGGCATGCAACTCGTTTACGAAATATACATTTTTTTTAAAGGAAATAGCCAGCAAACCAGCTGACGATCCACCTGATGGTAAATGGCTATCGTCGCCCATGAACATCAGCAACACCAAAGGCATCACTGATGATGATGCGTTGCATATTTTGGATACATATTTTTGATATTAATAAAGAACGACTGCGATAATCGGCGACGTCTGTATTTTTAATAAAATCTTGTATTTATTGTCTTACAACAGAAAAATGATGGTTTCAACGTAACTTCCATGCGATAAGGTAACAGATTGAGCGAAGATAACTTATGTCTCAAGTAAAGCAATAAACTAAAATACTATGTTGCGGAATATGCGGAGTTTTTATAGCCACTTAGTAATATAAAAGGCGAAATTACTAAAGAAAAATACCAGCGAAAACCATTAAAAGTTATATCAACGTCAGAGAAAATTGGATGCAAGAGGGGTCCCTCGGTGGGCGCCAGTATTCTTCTGAGAAGAATTACTTCTAATTTACGCTGGATATAAAGTTACTCATTTGCAAAAGTTAATTACATTCGGCGAGGCTTAACATAAATACACTCGTGATACGTGGATCGTAATTACTGGAAGGCGGCTCATAAATGAACGTGTCGAGAAATTTAAATAAATTACGAGTAAGCTCAAATTTACACAAGTAACAAATCATTTACATCAGAAGTCACACAAAGGTGTAAGAGTTGTAACTCGTAACGTAACGTTTAAATGTCAGCATTGTAAAATAAACGTAAGACGACAAAACACTACGAGTCTGCCTCTTATCAACAGCTGTATCAAGTGACTTATTTATAAAGGATAATGAAAGTTTTAGAATTTCGTAATAAACTCACGGAACCTTGTTACATGGATTTAAATATAGAAATAACTAAGCTAAATTTAATCATTGCGTGGAATACAATAACGAACATTATTGTTCAATGAAAACATTTGCTCAGTCACAAACAGTTCCAGGTATAAATACTTTGGCTCCCACAGTTCTCCGTAAAAATCCCAGTGCCGCTGACGTTTCTCACTACTCAATACATCATCATTCATCACATTATAAACATCAAAAATCCCCAAGAGGATCGCTAGATATAACTTAATAATATTTTTTTTCCTACTAATATTTTAAATGTGACAGTTTGCGAAGATATAAGGATGTTTGTTACTATTTCACACAAAAACTACTGAAAAGCACCCAGGTATACAATGATCTGGAAAACGGTTCCTTAAATCGCTCCTTCATAGGTAGTACAGAATTTGTATTGTGATACTGTACTAAGGAGCGATTTAAGTAACATTTAATTTTAAGTGTCTCTGGATACGGCTGTAAGGATCGCGCCGCGACTCTCTCGCTATGATGATTGTTGACTAGCTGACCCGACGAACTTCGTATCGCCTAACAAACTATTTTTTTTTCTAAAATAAAAGTAGCCTAAGTTACTCCTTGTTACATCAGCTATCTGCCAGTGAAAGCCTCGTCAAAATCGGTCCAGCCATTTCAGAGATTAGCCGAAGCAAACAGACAGACAGACAAACAAAAATTGTAAAAAATGTTGTTTTGGTATACAGTGTGTCAGGCTACCGGTGTCGGAGCATTTAATGGTATAAAATATGATCAAATTTATCGACAAATCACCACACATATGTTGTTTTTCTCCAAACATGATGAAATGGCAGCCATTTAAATTTTTGTGTTCCAAAAAAAGGGCGCGTGTGTTAATTTTGCCATAACTTAACATTTGGTGGTCCTAGAAGCACTAAAAAGGCCTTAATTTGTAGCTAAAGACATAGGAAATTAATTAACGTTAAAAAAACATATCGAAAATTTTCAATAAAGGACAGAAAAAAATATTCAGTTACTTTCTTTTCAAAAAAATGTTGTATTTTTTTTTTTTCGAGGTTTACTGAAAAATCCAAGCCCTAGAATATGACCCTTTTAAGACGGCGTTTATCCCAACAGCAGGTAACTAGTAACAGAGTTATGATTTTGAGATTTACAGAGTATGATTTTGAACAATGTTATGGTTTTTGACAAATTAAACGCATACAATACAAGCAATATTTTTTTTATTTCTCCCTCTTGCCGGATCACATTATTCCAACAGGATCACAGCAATATTCAAATTGTCATAGCCCCTAAACTGTTTAACTTAGAGCTACCACTTTGGTGTCTATTTTTAGGAAATATCCCCTAGTATCTACGAAAATTAAAAAATAAATAGGTTAATGGCTTGGATTTTTCAGTAAACCTCGAAAATTAAAAAAAATACAACATTTTTTTGAAAAGAAAGTAACTGCATATTTTTTTCTGTCCTTTATTGAAATTTTTTGATATGTTTTTTTAACGTTAATTAATTACCTATGTCTTTAGCTACAAATTAAGGCCTTTTTAGTGCTTCTAGGACCACCAAATGTTAAGTTATGGCAAAATTAACACACACGCCCTTTTTTTGGAACACAAAAATTTAAATGGCTGCCATTTCATCATGTTTGGAGAAAAACAACATATGAGTGGTGATTTGTCGATAAATTTGATCATATTTTATACCATTAAAGGCTCCGACACCGGTAGCCTGACACACTGTATGTACCGTGTATACATCCAAATGCACTTAGTAAAAAGCGGTTATTTTAATATTACAAACAGACACTCCAATTTTATTTAATTGTATAGAGTACAGATAGATGTCTGAAAAAAATGCAAGCTATGCACGAATGACTTGAGACTACGATAGAAATATAGAAGGTTTATGTTCTGCCTGTGCGAACCCGGGCCGGGTTGCTAACTCTAAAACGAAGCTATAGTTTACAACAGGTTAATTTGCGAATAATACCCACTCGTGGTGTTCTTGAAAAACATTTTCTTATTAACCTAATAGGTCACGGCTCGCGGCTATTACAGAGGACAGATACGGCGGCAAACGATCAAGTTTCGCCGCTGTGTTGCCGGCAGCGGTTTTCTGCGACATAAACCACAACGTAACTCCGATCTCGATTTTATAGCTTGAATTATAGCTGCTTTTACTGCTTTTGTTATTCACTTACACTGTTTTTATATAGAGTATATCCACAAATACTTTGATACTAATAAAACAGGATTATAGCCAAAACAGACAATGTATAAATTCGAAAATTTAAAATGTATGAGCGTTTTTGTTATGTATGGTAAATTAGGCATCTATTTAACATTTACGTCATGTCCATAGTAGCTACCTACACTTGCAGAAGATTTCGGCTTAGATTCCGACGCAAAGAAACCCGGGATTTACAAAGTCCAGTAAACTCCAAAAGAAAAGAACGAACTTTGTCGACCCTGTTGCCTCATTGGTAGCGACCCTGCCTGCGAAGCGCCCCTCGCTTCTCGGGTTTGATTCCCGGCCGAGGCAGATATTTATGTGACAGATAAATGTTTGTACTCGGGTCATGGGTGTCATTGTGATGTGTTATATGTGTCATTCATTCATGCCACTCGCGACACAGGTTAAAACCTACTGCGAGGGGTATGAGTGTGTAAGCGTTCATTTATATATTTATTTACAAAATCTCGTCCATACTTCGGCAGCGTGGAGAGCAGAGAATGTGAATCAGATAGATCATGAGCTCGTTTTTCGCCTATCTCCATAAAAAAACTAGAGGAACTATGCTCTGAAAATAATAGAACTATGGTCAGCGCAATATATTCTGGGCCTCTTCAAGAAGAGATACCCGTGCTCAGTAGTGAGTCATTAATGGGTTGAAGCCAAAGAGTGGAACAACTAACAATAATGAGGTCATTGAAATTGTATCTCCAACACATCTAATCATACTTATCAGAAAATATAACTTCCAATTTTAATATTAATTAAAATTATCCAACACGAAAACATTGTTATAACTACCGTAACGACCGCGCACCGTAAATATTTCCTCTCGTGACGCAATACTTCTCAACAACACGTTCCTCGCTGTAATTCGTTTTAGTTATAATATTACATTACATTTGAATTGTTAATTAATACCATTATTACTATTATTATTTCTCTATAGGGTTCGACTGGATAGCTACCACCCTTGAGCATTAGTCAGCCGCAAAACGCTTGGCAATAGGCTGAGAGCCAGTTCTTTCTTTCTTTTTTTATCTCTTTCTTGGCCGGCAGTGCATCAGTGATGCCTTTGGTGTTGGTTATGTTCATGGGCGACGATAGCCACTTATCATTAGGTGGATCGTCAGCTCGTTTACCGGCTATTTCCATAAAAAAAAGAAAAAAAGCGACTTCATTCTTAGTTTATAACAGCCCTGTGCAACTTATTTATCTCCCTTATAAAATAGATAGGTGGGACCCTGCAATGAACTATACTAACGTTACTCTGGTAGGTACATATTTTGTGTACCTACTGATAATTCATGCAAAAGCAGTAAACACGACTCGAAAAATAAACCCACAACAACCACCTGTAGAGTTACTTATATTATGCGTAGAATTTTTGAGTGGAACTTAATTTTTTTGTAAATAATTGTTTACCTGCATAGTAAATTAAGTACACATATTTTCATATTAAACCATAAAGAAATATCTATTCAGTAACCTCTAAAAAACCGGGCAAGTGCACGTTGCAAGTAGTTGTGCAATGTAGGGTTCCGAAGTAGTAAGTTTATCGACTACTCATTAATTACTTATGCTGACATAACCGTGATAGTTTTCCTTGTAAATTCATCATACAACCTATTTTTGAGAATTTTTTCGCGTGTCCAACTCCAACCTTTTAGCCAGCAGGCGGCGAGACTTGAGTCTAACCAAAATTAGCATTTAAAGCCAAATATTTCGCAAACAGACCCCTAATTCCAAAACTTGTCTGAAAAGACCCATAATATTTTTGAAAGACCTTTTGAACGATACCCTACACTATAGGGTAGGTACGCGACGAATAAAAAAATCATCCTCACATTACCTGCAGGAGAGGTACCATGATTTTTTTTATATTTTATTCTACGATTCTGGAGTTTTAATAAATATGCATATATCCATACCAAATTATAGCTTTCTAGCAATCTCGGCACTTTGCTTAGGGCAGACGGACGGACAGACGGACGGACGGACGGAAATGACGAGACGAAAATATATCGCTCACCTAGTAATATAATGGCACATCTGCAAAAAATGCGATGCAAAAAACGTGTTTAAAAGTGCATAATCTACATAGTGGTAAATATGTATTAATGTCTATACTAGTAACCAAACCCATACAATCTGATAGAAACGTAAAAATAACCCATAAATTATTTTTTTACATTTTTATATAATTTTTGAAATTCACTTCTGTAAAATATGACAAACGTAGATGTGCCGTTGTTTTACTAGGTGAGCGATATGGATTCCGATTTAACTTCGGAACCCTAAAAACGGCACGCTACGGATTTATTGAAGTGATAACGTAATTTCGAAAATGTTTTCCTTACCATTTTACCTTATTACCCAAACGGACCTTTCACGTTTATGCGTTTACGTATATGTATATTATGTATGATATTATTATGATAAACCGTGGCATAAATATGTGTTAATAGAATAACAAGACTGCTAAGTACCGGTACTTCAATAAGGTAATCGAGCGTAGGTGTTGTGGGTAGGTGTTAATTAGGCAAGCACATGATTTGGCCAGCTTCTTGTCACTTACTACTGACAGATTAGATGCAAATTATCTATGAGTAAAAGTATCAATGTCCAGAAATACCTGATAAACAATATTTATTGATTTTTTTATTAATTATATTTATACTACATTGAATTAGACCGTGATTTTCAGGAGATTTTCAATTAAAAGAATACTGAAGCGAATGAAATAAAACCGAACTCGATAAGTAAAGTTTTTCGGGATTTTTTTTACTGGTACATAATAGGATCTGCACATACAAATACACTGGCGTCCACGGATTTTTTTTTATGAGTTTTTTGATATTATATTAAACTTAGTATTTTTGATGAATACCTAATGTTATAAAAAAGTGATCCTCTTGATATACGTGAACTCATATTACCCTAAAGGTGCAACATTTCTAAAATCAATAATTAAAGCAAAAATAAACGAAAAGCAAAATCAAGTAAATCCCAATTATTACACTTAAAACCCGTATCGAATGCCAGAAGAATAACATCGGAACGAAAGGATTTTCAACGTCACTACATCGGAGGTGAACAATGACCGATAGACACCTGTCAAAACAAAGCACACAATGACAAAACGACACATTTATTTGGATGCTATTGTGTATTAATTTTATTTACTACAAACCACGTTCGCTTCACTTGGTGAAACATGTAGGTACCTCAGGATCCGCGTCCGAAACAATCGCTTCTCATTTTCATCCTATTAAGAATCATTTACATAAATAAAGTTTTTGTTTATACTGCTGTCAGAACCTCCATGCTAACTTGAAACTGTTTAACAACGGGAACAGATGCATTTTCTAAAACTGCTCATAATATAATACAGTTTTAAAATATTAAAGAAATTTAAAGTTTTAGCAACTAAAGTTTTAAACTCTTTAGTATGCGACAGAAAGTAAACTATTTCCTAGCCGGAAAACTTCATTTCAGCAACTCCCAAAACACGAAGAAGAAAGAACTTGACTACAATCTCGGCATGCACAAGTAGTTTCACAGTTAAACTTTATTAGCTATTACCATACCCTTAACTAATCTTAAATACACCTTAGTTAGTATGTAACTCCTTGGGTTGTTCATCGTATTTTATACTTTTATGCCTAATAAGTAGGTACATACTTTGCAGTAATAACAAACGCATAGTAAAATAATAATAAGTCATCTGCAGGTTCAAACTTTTCAAGAATCAAAAATTCACATGCATTTTTACCTGCTCTTAAATAGTTGATTTTCCTCTATACTAATATTATAACGAGGAAAGATTTGATTGTTTGTTAGCATTGAATAGGCTCCGAAACTACTGAACGAATTTGAAAAATTATTTTATTGTTGGGAAGGTATTCCCGGGTGACGTAGGCTATGTTATATTTTCAAAAAAATTAGGGATCTTTAATGAAACTCCAATAACGTAACCCAAGGTGTCAAAAAATAAGAAAACCGAAGCAAAGCGAGGGCGGTTACTCGTCACCAATAAATCCAAATTATAATAGATCGCTAACTCGCCAAGAGTGAGAAAAGTGCATGGAACAAAGATCGCATTGAAACTTGCGGCATTCCGCGAAAACATACGTAGCAGAGAGACACCTGTGAAAACAATACCGACCACGGTACTATAACAATGACGTATACGATATTTATACGAACCGTAGTATTGTGTACAGAAAGGGAAACTAAACACGACCTATTAAACTAAATCCGGCATGCTGGTGGTAGGGCCCCTCGAGGGATTATATTGGTAATATTGATTTTAATTCTTAATTAATATCATTATTATTATTATCAATTCTTCATGGGGTTCGCCTGGATAGATACCACCCTTGAGCACGAGTCAGCCGCCAAACGGCTCGTCGTGTTCCGGCTAGGGGCTTGTGAGCCAGTTCTTTCTTTCTTTTTCTTCTCTCTTTCTTGGCCGGCAACGCATCAGTGATGCCTTTGGTGTTGCTGGTGTGCATGGGCGACGATATCCACTTACCATCAGGTAAAAAACCAGTTTCTGCAGTTTCTGAAAGCTTTCATCTTTGACACTGATCCTAAAAGATCTACATTCGGTACCCGACAGACGCACTGATTCAATTGATATATCAACGTGATAAATTATATTTCTCTCAAAGTTCAATTCCCAAGATCAAAATCAGTTTATCAGCAGAATCAATCCTCGAGTCAGAGTGAATCATCATCTTTTTGCAATCACGGTTACACTACGAATAAATTCCAAGTCACGAACCGAATCCACACACGACTTTTCCAAATAACCGCATATAAACGTGAGTGAAAATGACATAACAGAAAATATTTTTAATGGAAATAGACGACAAACGAGTTGACGTTCCACCTGATGGTAAGTGGCTATCGTCGCCCATGGACATCAGCAACACCAAATAATACATCACTGATGCGTTGCCGGTCAAGAAAGAAGAAAAAAAGACAAAATATAAGGAACACACGAAAAATCCTTTAAAGATTGGACCAATTTTACTATTATAATTATACGGAACCGGTTATAGTATTCACGCAGAATATGTCTCATCGCATCCTTCATATAACGATTTACAATATTTTACGCGATCATATTATTACGAAACATATCAGCGATGTACAGCCAGCGAAAGAATGCAGAGCATGATACAAAAACGTTTCGTTGTGTTTAACACTACAGAATATTTGTGTTATTATCAATGTTAAATGCTACACACACGTATGATTAATTAATATTGATATTATCACTTTTCTGGGATAAAAAGTATTCTATATCAATTCTGTATTCAGTATTCTGCATCAATTGGCTACATCTTCGTACCGTCTTGCTAAAGTGCAGCGTTCTTTTATGGGACTCGGTGTAAAATTCTATAATAAAGTCCCAAAGCAAATACGTGACTTGCCGGTGGAATCTTTTAAGAAACGTGTAAAAATTAGAGTCCGACCGAAACTGGTTTTTCAGCCGAAACCGAAACCGAAACCGAACTGTCGGCCTTAGTTCCAGTTTCGGCCGAAACCGAAACCGAAACCGAAACTTAGGGTGAGGCCAAACGAACGTATTTTTGGAGCTGTAAGTTACGTGAAATGAGCTGGTTTCATACAAAAGTTCGAATTGAATTGTTTGGAATTTATATTATATGCGATTTTACGATTTACGCTATTTTACGCAACGCACAGCTCAAAAAACATGCTCGTTTGGCCACACCATTAAGGTATTTTTTTGAGCTGCTCATTTGTGGACTCAACAAAAAAAAAAGTAGGGTAAAGGAACCGAATTGTTGAAATTTTACAAAGGGCATTTTTTGACATTTGGCAGGTCAACCTTCAAGCTATCTGTCCTCTAACGTAGATCAACTACCTACGGGATACCCTATATATAGGTATATATATACAGAAGTACCTATAGGTACTGAAATATAGCGTGTTTTTTCACATTTGTGTAGTAGTACGTGCCTTGAATTCGATAAACTTATATCTTATACATAGACGGCAAAAATTCGAAAAAAATATATTTATGAATGGGCGCTGTTTTAACCTACGACGAAAAAGAGAAATGTTATAAGTTTGACGTGTCCGTGTATCTGTTGTATGTCTGTGCATCGTCGCTCCCAAACGGAGAAACGAAGGTGACTAAATCGAAAGTGTTCTTAGCTATGTTTCGTGTATATCAAACTGTCGGGCCTCACTCAATAAATGTAAGTACAGGCGGAATTTACATAACGTAATTTATTTGTGAACCGTTTGAAATAAAACAAACACTAAATGTTAACCCAAGCTCACTACAATACGTATAAGTCAGTGAAAACCGCAGCTAAATCTGTTAAGCCGTTCCTGAGATTAGCCGGAACAAACGCACAGACAAATAAACAAAAGATAATTTTTATTTAATCTATTATGGCTAATACATACCCCTATTAAAAGTTTTAATCAGATATTAGTACAGTTACAGTTTCATTATATGGCTATGACGATGATGGTATATACCTACAGACAGTTAAATAATGTTAGATGAAATGAAAAAAAACAATAAAATTAAAATCCTATGCTCAACATAGGCCTATGCAAATGAGCGCCAAAGCACCCTCTCAATTAATTAATGAACAAATATAATAAACATGTTAAATTAATGATTTCACTTGAAAAGTCAGCGCCCACGAGTTAGCCGCAAATTTAGCCGAACGACGCACGACAATTCACGAACACAGAGTTTCGGTTTCGGTTTCGGCCAAATTTTGTTGAAACCGAAACCGAAACCGAAACTAGATTTTTTGGCCGAAACTGGCCGAAACCGAAACTGAAACCGAAAGTTCGGTCGGTCTCTAGTAAAAATTCAACTAGTAGGCAAGGGTTATTATAACATAGATGATTATTTAAATGATAAAGATGCTTGGAAATGACCAGCTAGACAACCAGTTCTGCTCAGGTTAGAGAATACCTATTTTTGTAATAAATATAAGTCTTATTTTTAAAAGATGTGCTGAGGAGTTTCTTTACGGCTTTTCTTCTCCTCCATGACAAAGCACCTTTGCGAAAAGCTGGTAAATTAAAAAAATGACGTGCATAAGTGTATCAGTGATACCTACATGAATAAAAGATTATTTCATTTCATTTCATTTCATTTCATTTCTAAAATATGAGCCGAAGTATTAATAACAACTTTACCAATTTTCATCGAAATCCGTTCAAGAGTTTTCATGTGATGCCCGGACAGACAAACAGACAGACAGACATACAATAACTCTAAAGAAAATATTTTTGTTCTCTAACACGTTATTGAAGCGCCCCCTAATCGAAATTTTAAAAAAAATATTCAATGTACAGAAAATTTGCCCTTTGAGTTTTATTATAGTATAGATAGAAGATTTCACTTATCTTCCCAAAAATCCCGCTTGCTGTCAAAAAACCTATCTTGATAAACCTTTTTGAAATCCTTATGGTGAGCTCTTTAATTTGACACCCATATTGCATTATTCGATTTATTTGTATTTTTTGGTTTTGGCATCTCACAGCCACCTTATTTGTTTTTTTTTTTTTAATTTCACTTATCTAACAACACTTGGGTAATAAAGAATATTACACACATACATACAAACATAATACAAGACGCGCGAAAAACATAACCCTTCCTTGGCAGCCGGGAAAAAGAACCTCCTTTTTTGAAGTCGTTCTCCAACAATCCGCACTGGAGCAGCGTGGTGGAGTATACTCTAGGCCTCCTCAAGAGGAGAGACCCGTGCCCAGTAATGGGCCATTAATGGGTTGAAGCCATTTACGATCGTTAATTTACTACGGTACTACATATAATGACATACATTCACCGTTACTCTATATTATTTTCTAACGAGCCGGAAAAATACAAAGATTATCTGGTTCTCGGCTACTTATTACTTCTACCTTCAAATGTTGTCTTGTTACGTATTGCAGATTCCTTTCCTTTAATATATACAATTATACATACATATAATAGCGTATATAACAAATAACAAACAACCAAGATCTCATAACAAACATTTCTGTCACATAAATATTTACTCTGACCCGAAATTAAGCCTTCTGACTCAACAGAGCTACAGGGTGGTCCAGTTTGTTGGAATAATAATTTAATTATTTATGAAGGTCACAAATACATTTTTTACTAATAAATACATTTTTTCAGTAACATTAAGTTTAACTTCAATCAGGTAACAATTAAAAAAAGATCTCTCGATTTAAATAAATCCATCTAATCTAAATACATTTTCGAGAGTAGACAAATGACATTTCCTGAAGCGAAGTAAACGCAGGTACTCATAGTAAAATAAATGATTTCAATAAAACTCCTATGCAAAGAGCATATTCGCAAACAGAGTCACTAATAGACCGACGAGACTCCCTCGCGCGAACATTACCGCCCGAGAATACATAAAGGCTTTATCGTGTTTATTCTCGTATATTGATGTTAGACGCTCGACAAACATTAAAGAAAATGCTATCGGTATTACATTACGTTCAATATTTGCTAGACCATTGCATTTCTTTTGTGCTAAAAGTTTTATGGCGGTACAACTTGCGCTAAGAAAACATTTATTTTGTGAAATCAACCGTGGAATTTTATATCTTCGTATCATTGTTGCATTGACAGCGAACAATTCCAAGGAAATAGTATAGTAGTGGGGGGGGGGTCGATGTAGTGGGACAATGTGTGACAAAGGGTGGGAGGGGTCCTAAATTTCGTGACGTCACATTTCAAACTCGAATAATTGGTATATAAATATTAAAAAACAATTAATAGAAATAAAACTTATTTTGGAATTGCTGTTTTAATTTAATAATTTTAAGATGTAAAATTTCATAATATGTGACGTCACACTAGGGGGGAGGTCTCACAAATGTGACCAGCTGTGACAAGGAGAGGGATCAAAGTCATGAAATTTGTGTGACGTAATTTATGGATGGCCCCTAAGGGTATACGTATATAGACGCTCCCTAACCAAAATGCTCCCTGGCCAGAATCTAAGATACTGATAGTATCTTATACGTAATACAAGCAATTAAATTTAACAAGGTCTATCCCAAAGGGAACGGGTTAACGTGAAATATTTTAGCTACTGCATATCTCCAACTAGCACATAGAATCTTCAACCTTATGCATAACGCGTAAGGTTAATATTTCAGTAACTAACCATAACCGTAAACTAAGTACATTGGTGGTCATTTATTATGCAAGGCGTAAGCCACGCAGCACCATAAGTAATGTATAAATAATGGTCCCACGGCCATGTGCTTAGTTTGTGACGTAGTTATACAATTATACATACGCCAAATGCACTAGGTGTGGTAGCAGGACTTTATAATAAGGGAGGACTAATTGAGATATTAAGAATCAAACTTCAAAACTCATTTGAGTAAGACTTATGGATGATGAAGATAGAGGTTTGTTTTCAAACCTTGGACGTTCAGGGTGTATCCATTCCACCGCGACTCGGAGCATCATCCAGGATCGGAGCGTGTGAGATCATGAATGTTAATGTATACGAAAGTTAATTTTATTCTTCACGAATATAGTACTAGTTCTCTCCTGTATATGCAGTTGTTAAACACCTTAGAAAACACGATAAAAACTCCTCAGAATAGGACGTTTCTCCACGAGTTACGTCAAGTGATACTACTTTAAAGTGCTTAAACATTCAGTCTGTCGGTATTATCATCCTTAGTGTCGCACTGTAAAAGAATATTTTGCACAGTAATTAATCACGCGTAAGTAAGTCTAATGTTAGACGACAGTTCTTTGTTTCGGCGTCGCGATGCGAGAAACTCTACTCCCTGTTATTCTGTCTCGCTACGACAATTTACCTACAAAATTTAAACGGGTCTGGCGTTTAAATATTCGACATCATTTAATCATAGCTCGCTAAACAATATTTTTTGGTCCTTCGAGCCGACCAGTGACATTATTCTTTCATCATATCAAGACAATCGAGGCAATAAGAGGATAGACTCTTACTAAGCAAATATGCCTTACAAACACTCAAGCAATAACATATAAGAAGAAATAGTCTGTCCATGACTTTTAAGCTTAACTCATTGTGGACTGAACACATATTCAATTCAACCATGACCACAATCTATGCAACTGGATCGAAATATCGGCGTATAAAGTAAATATCGTGAGTACCCGTATCATAGTAAAATTGTCTGTCGTATGAAAAAGTAAATTGCAACAATAGCTAACATCAGTAACCTGTCAACATCAAGAGCTTTAAATAAATCCTGCTCATCTGTCTGGCTTTTGTTTTTTCGTTGGGCATCACATCACAAAATTACTAAAAAAAATCTGCGGAAATAACTACGAAAATTGCGATGTCCATGCCACCAAGATTCGAATCCAGATACGTGCTATCTGCTACGTGTATCTCATGTCGGAACAAGCGAGGCCAATTTTAAACCATTTCGACTCCGCTGCATTTGCATATTACGAGCTCGTGAAATAAGTATTTAACTGATACAGAAGTAAGTCGGTTTTACAATCGCCCGCGGGAACATCCCAATTCCATAGTTGGCCGGCGTTACAAAGCCGACAGAGTTAGGGTTGCCAGATGGCCAGAAAATCAGAGAATGTCCTGAAGTTTTGCGCCTTATCCCGTGTCCAGTAAAATATTTTAATGTTTTGGATTCAAACCATCTGTAGGTACCAAGTGGAATAGGCACTACCTATGGCAATACTAAATCCTAGGGCCATGCATCCTTTTACCTCGGTAAAAGGAGCACAGGACGCCCCCCGACCAGGTGGACCGACGACTTGAAGAAGACAGCGGGTATCCGCTGAATTCAGAAGGCTCAGGACCGCTCTGAGTGGTGTAGATTAGGGGAGTCCTATGTCCAGCAGTAGACCTCAAAGGGCTGATGGATGGATGGATGGATGGATGGATGGATGGATGGAGGGCCATGCAATCCTAGGGCGGCTCAATATTACCGAGCGAAAGCGATCGGTAGCTCGAGCACGAATATTTGCGAGAAAGTATTCGTATGGTTAACGTAAGCAATTTATATGGCATTTTTTCAAAAGCGCCCCTATCGTACGTAAATGGTACTAAAATGCCATACAAATTTGACAAATTGCTTACGTTAACCATACGAATACTTTCTCGCAAATATTCGTGCTCGAGCTACTGTTCAGTAATTTTTGCGTGAAAGAGTAACAAGCATCCATCCATTCTCACGAACCTTTCACATTTATAAAATTTCCCGCGTTTTTCGGTGTCTGTCAGCCAACAGCTGGCGATTTCTCTTCTCTTCTTTCTCCCCCATCTTTTATACATTTTCCCTCCCATTCTTCGTCTGTCACCCGTCCTGGAGAGGTGTACTTCTGTTGGTGTCTTCCGAGTCCGGTATTGTCATTGGCAACTGATCTCGTGCGGTTGGGCATGATGGACTGGCTCGGCGGCCAGGGAGAGCCGATGAAACGTTACCGCTGGCGCCCGTTGGTTGTAGGGGACCCGAACCCAGGTGATCCCGCCCTGGGAGGCTGTCCCGCCGCCAATGTCAAAAGCCCGTCGATTAATTTTCTTGCCGGTTAGGGAGCCGGATGTGGACGAGGACTTTAATCGCGGGTCGGATCGGGGGTCCTTCCGTCCGCCGAGCCAGTGACTCAGACTACCCACCTTTCCGAGATAGTTTTTTGTGACTACTCTTTGACTCGGGTAGTGCTGACGATGCACTACTCCTATTCTTTCAATTCTTCCCCGCAAGCAAAAATGAGAAAGTCGAAAAAAGGAAAAAAGTTAAAACCAGCGGCACCCCCTTCCACATTTCTTGTGGACTTTTGTAATATTAGGGGCTTACATTCAAACCTCAACGCCGTTCACCACCATCTTGAAACGTCGAGGCCGGCCTTATTCTTTCTGACGGAGACACAAATATCAGCTCGAGAAGAAACTTCCTACCCCCATTATCCGGGGTATAAATTTGAACACAAATTTATACCACACGCCGGTGTCTGTTTGTTTTCTCGAGATGATATTTGTTGTCAACGTCTCGACTTTCTTGAAGGAAGAGACCTGTCCACCATCTGTGTACGCGTGGACCATGGTGGTCAGACACGTGTCTACATCGGTTTGTACAGGTCTCACAGCGGCAATACCGAAGTTGATCGACTCTACGAGCACGTTCAAGGGGCGATCGACTATGTGCAAGAGCAGATCCCTCGTGCCGAAGTGGTGGTCCTGGGTGACTTCAACGCCCATCATGTTGAGTGGCTAGGATCACGTACAACGGATTACGCAGGGAAATCTGCTCAGAGCTTTGCCTTGGCTAATGGCCTCAGTCAGTTGGTGTCCAGCCCAACTCGGATCCCTGACATTGACGGCCATGCTGCTTCCACCTTGGACCTCCTGCTAACCTCCCACCCTAACGATTATGCTGTATCCGTCGAGGCGCCGCTTGGTTCGTCTGATCACTGCCTCGTACGATCTTGGGTACGATTGGCACAACCCGTTGACAGACGACCTTGCGCGTCTCGTCGGGTCTGGCATTTTGGATCGGCGGACTGGGATGGTTTGCGGGAATTTTATTCATCGTACCCGTGGAGGCGCATTTGTTTCTCTTCAGCTGATCCCGATGCTTGTGCGCTTTCCATAGCCGATGTGGTACTCCAGGGCATGGAATGTTACATTCCAAACTCTGTGGTACCCGTTGGTGGTAAAACCCAAGCCTGGTTTGACAGAAACTGCTTTAAGGCAATAAGCCTGAAGCAATCTGCTTTTCAGGATTGGGTTGTGGCGCGTGAGCTCGGAGACGCATCTGTGAGTCGGCTGAAAAAGAAATTTAATGCTGCCTCGTGGTCCTCAAAAAAGCAAATAGCCAAGGCAAAATTCAAGCACATTAACAGAACCGGCAAGAGACTGCTGAGCTATCCGTGTGGTAGCCGAGCGTTCTGGTCTCTGGCCAAAGCCATTCAAGGCAATGTCTGTGTATCGTCCCTTCCTCCTTTGCGCAGAGCAGATAATACCCTGGCCCACACCGCAAAAGAGAAAGCCGAAATACTGGGCACCCTCTTTGCGTCGAATTCAACTGTTGATGATGGGGGTAACACACCGCCAACCATCCCACAGTGTGGTGAGCTGATGCCTGACGTGCATTTCACACAGAATGCCGTGCGTCAAGCTCTTTTTTCCCTTGACATCAACAAGTCGAATGGGCCAGATGGTATACCTGCTATTGTGCTAAAAACGTGCGCTCCGGAGTTGACCCCGGTTTTAACGCGCCTATTCCAACTCTCTTATTCTGCCGGCATTGTCCCGTCTCCATGGAAGGTAGCTCTGGTCCACCCTATTCCCAAAAAGGGAGACAGGTCAAATCCATCCAACTACAGACCAATCGCCATAACCTCTCTGCTCTCCAAACTAATGGAGCGTATAATAAACACTCAACTGCTCCGGTATCTAGAAGATCGCCAGCTGATTAGTGACCGTCAATACGGTTTCCGCCACGGCAGGTCAGCTGGCGATCTTTTAGTATACCTTACTCATTGCTGGGCAGAAGCAATCGAGAGCAAGGGAGAAGCATTGGCTGTAAGTTTGGATGTTGCAAAGGCCTTCGATAGGGTGTGGCATAAGGCATTATTGTCTAAACTGCCTTCCTACGGAGTACCCGAGAAAATGTGCAAATGGATTGCCAGTTTTTTATCGGAGCGGAGCATCAAGGTCGTCGTTGACGGAACATGCTCAGATACGAAGCTCATAAATGCTGGCGTCCCACAAGGCTCTGTGCTTTCACCTACACTGTTCATCATGCATATCAATGATATGCTGGACATCGAGAATATTCATTGCTATGCTGATGACAGCACGGGTGACGCCCGTTATACAGGCCGAGCAAACCTTTCTCGGGTGCAGATTGAGGAGAAGCGGATGAAACTTGTGTCTGAAGTCGAGACATCTCTGGAGCGGGTCTCAGAATGGGGCAGACTAAATTTAGTCCAGTTCAACCCCGAGAAGACACAAGTTTGCGCGTTAACCGCTAAAAAAACCCCATTTGTCATAGCACCACAGTTCCAGAACATTCCTCTTAACATCTCTAAAAGCATTGGGATCCTTGGTGTCGACATCTCGAATGAAGTTCAGTTTCGAGACCACTTGGTTGGTAAGGCCAAACTAGCCGCAAAGAAATTGGGAGTGCTCAACAGAGCTAAGCAGTACTTCACGCCTAAGCACAGGTTGATGCTCTATAAGGCGCAAATTCGACCACACATGGAGTACTGCTCCCACCTTTGGGCTGGAGCCCCAGCTAGCCAAGTGGATCCGTTCAATCGAATTCAACGGCGAGCTATTCGTCTTGTCGACGATCCCATGCTTACAGACGGACTAGAATCACTCGAATTGAGGAGAGATGTAGGTTCTCTCTGCGTATTCTACCGTCTGTACAATGGGGAATGTTCTGAAGAACTATTTGGCTTAATTCCTGCAGTTGGTTTTCGACACCGCACATCACGGGGTTCCAGGTTCCACCAACATCACCTGGATACCTGGCATTCGTCCACAGTTCGGTTCTCACGTAATTTTCTACCTCGTACGTGTAAACTATGGAACAAACTTCCTGCATCGGTGTTCCCTCTAAGCTATGACATGGGGTCCTTCAAAAAGCGGGTCTATCGTCATTTTCTTGGCCGGCAACGCGTTGGTGACGGCCCCAGTGTTGCTAATGTCCATGGGCGGCGGTGATCACTTACCATCAGGTGACCCGTCTGCTCGTTTGCCTGCTAAAAGCATAAAAAAAAAAAAAAAAATGTGATAGAAGCAAGACTACATATTGACGTCTCATGTGGTTTAGTTACCATGCCGGACCGCCCCTCGAAATTTCCGGGGTTCGATTCCCAGCCAGGCGGTCTAAATGATAAGTCTGAATTTCTGTTCTCAGTCTGTGTGTGGGTGTTTCTGTCTTTGTTATTGTCCATACCACCCACTACACAGAGAATCCCAGTGTAAGGCTATGAGTGTGTAGTGTTTATTTATTTATTTTATATTAAAATGAATCAGATGTATCTTTAACTATGAAGCAATGACAGCACAAGATAGTTCAAGGTCGGCAAAACAAGTTCAGACGCCGCCGTAACACCAATTCACACGCCGTATTATCAACGTTGCCAAATCGGAACTGCTCTAATTTGACACTGACCAGTTTAACCAGTGACTGACGTAACAATCCATTGTCTAAGGATTCCACCGGATAATTAACAAGGCTCATCGATAAAGTTGGAGATGTGTTAGATACGAGGTAGTCAGTTTACAATATGACATAAAACTTTTAGAAGTAGAACACAAATGTTGTACCTACAAAATATTATTATTATTTAGGGCCTAGACAACGTCGAACGAGGATTTTTGAAGCCAGAATTCGTCAGAAATATAGCATAATTATCATATAGCTAACACGTATGATATTATTATAAATTTCGATCAGCTGCCATTGTTGCCAAAGTAGCACTCTAAAGCTACTATTAGAAAATTAGTTTGCTTATGAAATATTAATTTTACTCCTCATGTTATGAAAGGAGATTTGAGAGCTACACGACTACACGTGGTTACACACTTAGTAACATTTGGTGATTATGATGGTAGTTAAAGCTATTAAGTTGGTATTAATCTACTTTGCAACAATCGGTTAACTTGTATGATGGTATATACTTGACATGCGTGGCACCTCCCTCTCTCCCACAACGGAAACATGCACTACAATAATTAAAAGTATATACCAACACTCATAACAGCACCAGCACAATTAATGCATCAACATCGGGCAAAAGCGGGAATTGGATGGATGGATAACCGCAAAAAAAATTCATTATTAGTAAACACACAGAACATAGGTACGTTTTCGTTCGTCATTTCCGGTAACATAATATCATCCGGCACTCAATTCGATTACTTTCCTTTATTGACACTAGATTAGAGTAAAATACACTTTGAGTTTTCGATTATGATAACAGAAGTTACAATTAAACCGCCTATGAGATGTTATTACTGAGAAACCACACTTTACATCCATCATTTTAATTTCAAAAATCCATTGCACAAACATATCGGTCATTTCAACTCACGCTTTGCTGGGTAAAACTTTTTTATCTATTCTTAGTGCTGATTTATTTTTTGCCAGTGATAAATTATCTTTGAGACGTGAGATGACACGTCTAGCGAACTCCTGTCAACGATATATTCGAATATATTTGTGTTTATTGTTTCCGATTAACGTGGAAAGCGACGGTGCCACCTGGCGAGAATTTATTTATCTTCGTCGATGTACGAGATATGTTTGTTTTACTTTAACCACAGATTGATGACCGCTTTAAAGTTTGCAAAGAATAATTTGTTTTGTACCGAGGTTTTACCTGATGTCTTCTATTTAATGCATAGCATACATGCATAGAAGACAGTGGGTATCCACTGGATTCAGAAGCCTCAGGACCGGTCTGAGTGGCGTAGATTAGGGGAGGCCTATGTCCAGCAGTGGACCTCCAAAGGATGATGGATGGATGTTGATGATATATGCATAATAAAATTAAAAGATATACCTTTTCCTTTAATATACATGTTAAATGATCACCATCACTCGCGAAGTCTGTATACGTTACATAAGTCTGTATGTATTAAGCTAATTGCAGCCCGTTAAAAAAAATACAAATACGCCGACGGCTAGAACGATGCACGACACCTACTACAGTTTGCAGACTCGCTAGTGTTTAGAGTTCACGGTCTTCTAATTGCACGGGATGTAACGATTTCCAGCAATTGTGGACACGTTCCAATCCATCCTTAACCGGGAAGTCGAATGTTCCGATTTTGAAATGCGAGTTGGCGGGCGTGGGCAGACTGTATGCACCTGAAAATATTGTGGACTCTCAAGTGATTTTTTAGCATGTTTTTCTTCAATGAAGTTAATAGGTTCACTGTACATTATTTTCTTGTCAATATTTTTTTTTCTTATCTTAAAGTTAAGTGATCATCAGTAACATCAATGACATCGATATTTTACCGGTCAAAACAAACGGTTACCCCGCATTGTTTCTGATTCTCCGACAGCATCCTTCATTTTCTACTCTTCAATACAGTGGAAACTCGATTATCCGGACTTCAGTTAGACGGATTCACGATTCTCCGGACTATAAACCTCTATCAAATATGTCACGTCAAATAACAATTAAGTACCAAATACTTTATTTAAGGTTGCAGTATTTTAGTAATTGGTATGTTTTTTTAATATTTTTTATTAAACATTGATTTTCTATAAAAAGTTTAATTTATTTTTGTTGTTTTCAATAATAACCTAAGATATTATTATGCTATAATCTGTCGTGTATAAAAACCGCTTTCCTTCACACATTCGATTGTCCGGATTTTCGATTATCCGAATGCCTAATGACAACAATTAGTCCGGTTAATCGAATCTCTACTGTATTTATATCCTTCATCGATTAACCTCGTTACATCTTTACAGCAATACAGATAATCTCAATTAAAGCCCGCAGCAAATTATTTGTAGTCTCTGGCAACGTTATCAGTTATCATCTTTAAACTAACACCACCTGTCTAGGTCTTAACAAACAAACGTGACAAAGATACGGAAAGCCTGACGTCACAGACCCAATTTATATTACCTAGTACGATGAGCGCTACGTAACTCTTCATGTATCCAACCCTGATCAACGGAGACGAATGATTAATAGATTTACCACAAAACCGCAAGTCATTCTACAATCATTAAACATTACACTCGGTATTTTGTGAATGTGGAATCAGAATGTGGAAAGAACAATTAATTTATCATTACCTGTTTCAGAAATAAATGATCACAGTTTAATTTTGTCGATAACGACCGGTAATGGCCATTTTTCATGATTATATTTGTATATGTTGCATATATGTTTGTACTAAAATCGACTATTAAGTACGTTACGTTTTAATCATTTTTATTGGCAGTGTCAGAAAGTTATAACACGGGTCCCCTTTACTTTCTGCCCGGTAAGGCCTTCTGTCCACGTATACGCATGTCATACGCACGCTATCGTCAATAGTCGTTTGCTTGCAGCTCGCTTGCATCTTGCGTAGTAAAGTACGAAGTCTGTCCACGGAGCGGGAGTCCTATTGCCTGTTTCATTATGCAGCTTGCATGCAATCTTCAAATACCATCAAACATCAGTGCCGTGGATGGTAGGCCTAACGCGAGGGTGATGCTTTTGTTGTTGTTGTGGTGACGTCTATGGGGAACGGAGCAGACTTACCATCACGTGGCTCATTTGCTCCGGCGATTTACGTAAAAACGTCGCATTTACATAATAAATACATTTGATCACACAAAGATGTTTTCAATCAAAGGTAAGCTCAATAAATTTGACCAGAAAACCAGAATCTACTAAAGAACGCGGATATACGACCTGATAGTACAATTTGGACAATCGATCGATCAAGCCGAGTCATCTCAAACACTCGAGGAAAAACTATATCCTACTATTCCTTATAGAACGAAATCGCATTACGGAGACTGATAGGACGAATAAGTTTTTGCCCTCATTGATTATATTACCTGTCGATTGGCCGGACAGCAACAGGGATGGACTTTTAATCACATCACGTATTTGGGAGAAAGGTATTTCCGGTGCAATTACGAAGCATTTATTTTGTGACGAAGGCTCGATCTTACTCTGTGAATTAAGTTCATTAGTATCATAGTTATACTTTCAGAGTAGGGTAATTTCTGCTGAATGAAACGATTTTGATGACCGAAGCAGGCTATATTATACTTTATAGTCCATTATTTAGGCGGAGTCTAAACTGATAAACAAAAAACAGTCATACGGAAATCTTACTAGTTTCACGACACGCACACGCTTTGAATCTTGTATACCTTTAAGATAATGTTTATTACACAAATATCTATTGATTTCACACGGAAAACTACTTTAAATTCACCGTTTGAAAGATAGGTAAAGTTCAGAGGTGAAATATATGTAACAGAAGGGGGTATTCTATGGTATTGGTTATTTAATAATATTCTTTTTACTTTGTTCTATGATATATTTCCAGTTCTCCTAACGTTCACATCAATAACAATCTGTAGTACTCCGTAATCAGTAATCGAATCCCACAGAATGTCCCACACGTATTGTTCTAAATAGATTGACACATTCCTTATTCTAAATATTTAGTTTTACTTCATGACTTCTTGTATGACAGCATCTACATCGGCCGATAGTTGTAAAACCAAAGAGGTCGCTTACCGATATGATACATACGTGATACATACTTACATATTTTGCTTCATTTCGTTTCTTCAACCAAAACATAATCCCTCTCGTCCAAGAGTAATATTTAATATTAGAATATATTAAGTAATTTTCCTGTGTTGACTAATAGCTATGACATTTTGTATGTATTATTATATTAACATGACTTTAGGCCAACGTTCACTTTACTAGATTCGTTTAATTTAGTTTACCACTTCCTTAATCGAGCCATTTTAGGTCGGTCATAAATATTAGGATGGAACGCCTGAGATTGTCACTAATCCTATCCCAATACCTATTATACTAATATTATGAATGTGAAAGATTTGCGAAGATTGTCAAGTATTCGTAGGCATCAGGCGCTGTCCGTTGCGTTGTATGGATAAGAATGAAACTTGGCACAGGCAGACCATGTCCAGAAAGAGGGCAAGAGGGCAAAAAATAGATTTTATTCTGGTTATATGTAGGTACCTCTCGGATGACATGGACGTATATGTTTGTGATTTTGATTATAAAACCAGTCTCCCGCGGGCGAAAAACACATAGGCAACAATAATAACTATACTATAGTATAAATAAAAAAATTAAAAAATAGGTAACCCGCCTGCTATAAAAACGCTTTCATGATATACCTTTTTGAAATCTTTATCTTTAATTTGTTACCCATATTGCATTATACGATTCATTTTTATTTTTTGCTACTTCAACTATGGCATCTCACAGCTACCATGTTTGTTTCTTTTTTAATTTCAATTATCTAAGAACACTTGGGTCATCAAGACGAATCTAACAATATCTTAATTAAATAAAACAGTTCAGCGGGTTGGAAGATACGACGTAATAAAGAATATTACACGAATACATACAAGATACGTGCGAAAAACATAAACCTTCGTAGCAGTCGGGTGAAAATGGGGAAAATATATACATAATATGTATGTAGTCAAATATCTTTGACTATAGGAGATCACACTACAGTGAAGCAAACTACAGATACGGCAGAAAACGCTTTCATAATAGTCAAGGCTTTTTGCAGAGCCACCCAAACACAATCAAAAGAGTTGTTTAAGTACACCCCGGGAAAAGACGCAGCATTAGCATTCGAGACCCGGATTTCCCAGCTTGTCCGTATAACAAATTGCAGTCAATTATCTGAAGCCGTTAATTACAGCGATTACAGAGATAGCTTTTGCGATATAAATCAGTATGGCGAGTGACGTCCGGACAGTTTTACGTTTGGCTAACTAAACAAGCAATGGTGATTAACACCTTATTATCTCCGGCGCTACAGAGCTGCGCTAAATCGTCTAACAAGCAAGGTAAATATTATGTACGAGTAACCGCCCTCGCTTTGCTTCGGTTTTCTTATTTTTTTACACCTTGGGTTTGTTTTATTGGAGTTTTATTAAGGATCCCTAATTTTTTTGAAAATATTATATGCCTATGTTACTCGGGGATAGTGTAGCTTCCCAACAGTGAAAGAATTTTTCAAATCGGTTCAGTAGTTTCGGAGCCTATTCAATGCAAACAAAAAATCAAATCTTTCCTCTTTATATATTAGTATAGATAATGAAATAGTTATAGACTGATACCTGCACATGGAATATATTGATAGATGAACTATTAGTAGAACTCGAGATATTTAGGAACGCAATAGAAATGTAACATAATAATAATAATAACGCTTCACACTCATAGGCCCACACTAGGATTCCCTGTGTCGTGAGTGCCATAGATAACACACACACACAAGGCACTATACATTCACATCCAGACCGAGAACAGAAATTCAAACTCGTCATTCAAATTTCCGCGATCATATCTAACATAACAATAATTTATAGAATTTTTGTTCCCACACTGATGTATTGTAGCAAGCTTTGTCTAACATTAGTTCGTTTGATTTTAATCGGTACACAAATTACTCTACAGGGGACTCTTAGGCCGGGTACCACACAAGGCCTTCTCTCGCTTAAGTGAACTAAGTTTTACGTCTTCACAACCCGGACTATTCAAATGCTATGTCTGAACCTACCTGAAGACCAGAGCCTTCTCTCAAAATAAGCCGGATAGACAGAGACCAAAGCTTAGCACGCCGGCCTAACTAAATATGACTCATACGTAGGGTTGCCAGATGGCAAGACTGAAATATCTGGACAAACTTTAATAAGTCTGGATTTGTCGGGACAATTTTTTTTGGAAATAGCCGACAGACGAGCTGACGACAAAAAAAACAGCTAGAGCGCGTACGGCGGGCTGCGGGCGCCGCGGCGGCAAACGCATTCTGTTAAATCGAGTGAGTTGTCGGGACATTTTGTATTTTGTCGGGACTCTGAACATCACGTGAAATGTCGGGACAATCCAGACGAATCCCGACCATCTGGCAACCCTACTCATACGCGGTAATGACAGCGGTATGTTTTTTAACTTTTTATTAACTCGAGTACAGGAAATAAAAACCCGCTGAATCATGAATCATAATGTAAGGCCAGTGACGTTGACATGAAACCTACTATTCGGTCCTACACTAATTTATTTTATAATTAATTGTTACAAAAACAAAAAACAAGTTTTTATATAGCTCTTGACTTATCATAACAATGAAATGCACAATAATTTTTCGATATTAATGTTGGAGCTAAAGCATTACAAATCTTGTGCAACGATAAATCTGACTGAGCGCCGTGCGTTGTCAGACACGTTACAACATCTTATAAATTCCTGCACCATTCTCATAATAAAAATATCATCGCGGTAATAAATAAATATAAACCTGTCTCAGATATTGGTCGCAATACGCAATCTCGCGCGCTAAATATGTCAATGTCCAGAGGTAAGGTAATAGATAAGTTAGGTGTCTGGACATTAATACGAGACTATGATGACTATGAGACTTTCTCTTCAGGTCACTCATCATCGGTTTAAGTTGAATGAACTCATAAATGTGACCAATTGTGACAAGGACAGGGGAAGGGATCAAAAAGTCATGAAATTAGTGTGAAGTAATTTATGGATGGCCCTTAAGGTACAATTACCCTCCAGAGACAAAGCCGCGTCACCGAAGTTATTATGGGGGCATGGATATAAGCAAAATTATACATTGTTATACATTGATTAAACTATAAATTATACATTGTTATACATTATATAGTTGTAGAGCGTAGACGATTACCTACGACAACAATGAGTGACATTGAGAGGGCAAGGATACCATACATTATTATTATAATAATTATGACGTACGTAATTAGAGGTAATACTGTTCATATGGTTTGAGTATAACATAACAAGTTTATATGGTTCTCTTTAGAGTTGCTTGTCTTTAATATTATTACTGCTACGGTTAAGTGGGTTTATTAAATTAACATTTATCCACGGACGTAAAAAAAGACGGACGTAATCCCAAGAACAAATTCAGTGAAGCACCCATAGTAATACCAACTCTGTATTCGTACAAGTACACACACCCACACATTGACACCATACTGCTATGACATTGACACCATCGCGAATCAAAAATTACAAAATTACGCACACATGGTAAGCGAGCTATCATTGCTTGCTTCACTCTCGATTAGACAAGGTTACTTCCGTTCTTTTTTTACGTCCGTGAATTTATCTGACAGATGTTGATGCTCTCATGTCAGTCATCTCAGTCTCATTTGATTATGTCCAATCCACCCAGACATAGGAAGTGTGTTTAAGAAAAAAATTTCATAATGACAACAAATGAATGATTACAATATGATGTTATCTATCTTCTTCCTCAAAGCATGACCTAGAACTAGGGCTTCATTGTTTTGATAAAATTCGGGGACTCTTTCTTTTCTCTAAAGCCTGTTAAAGGGACCAGAATTTCTGCTTTCTCCATTATCCTCATACATATAAGTTTTACTGACAAGTATCCCACGGCAGGATATGGCAAATGTTGTTGTTCTTTTATTTAGTTCTTTTAAAAGTTAATGCTAGGCTATGTTAATAGCAGTGAAATCCATGATGGTAAGAAGTTAATGATTCTTAATAAGTTCTCAATTTACTGCAACAAAATCTGTTGAGAATTGTTGCCATCCTTTTTACGTCCCACTTACAATTTACAATGCAATACAGAAGGTTAGAGCATTAAATACCATCCTGCTTCATACATACTAGTCACAATGTATTTATGAATTAGTATTTATGAATCTACAAAGCCGTGAAGTCATGTTTAGTCATGTATAGTCAGTTTTTAGATGAGTTTTTGGTAGACAATTTTACATCTTCTTTTTATTATTTTGGAATTTAAAAATAAAGCACACAGAACTAAATAATTTTGGGTTAAATTATCATTTAATTATAACTCTAACGTCCGTTTACTATTAATATTATTTTAAGTAGTATAAGTTAATGTTGCAATAAAAAGTAGTCGAGGCAAGATTGTTTACCACATAACAACTAAAAGAGCAGACATTACATTTTTTTTGTTTTGAATGATCAGTTGCTGTTGGCACTACTGGCCTTTACATCTTCACGTGAACTGGTCAGAGTCTAAGCAATTTATATCACAAATACGGCACTTATGTTTGTTACTGAATATATACCTATTAAATTATTGCTTCACCTACAATTTATGTCGGAAAATAATAGCAACTAGCCAATGTTTTCCTGTTACATACATTAATCTTGTTTTGTGACTAATATTCATTACAAAATTACCATCATAACAATGTCACAGGTGTACAAACAGAATTGTTGAGCTGTTTAGTATTTTATATACAAAAATATACCTTTGAACTTAGTGAGTAGTTTTAGAAATTTGGTTGTAACATTAATAGATCATTAGGTATTTTTATATAAATAAAAACTATTAAAATTATATGTAGGTTCCTAGTTCTATTAGCTTTTTGTGATTGAATGATATATAGTACTTGAGATCTATGATTTATTGTTTTGAACACTAGTTGTTTATATCACTTTAATCATTCCATTATGATTCCAATAATAATTGGAATTCATACTTTAAATATTTAGATTTTTTGAGATGAACACTGAACTGAACTAGTAAAATATACATAGAATTATTCTCTTTTTTTTTATACCGAATAAGTTAGTGCTTGACCACAAAACCACCTGATGGTAAGCAGTAATGAAGCCTTAGATGGTAAAGCACACTAACTTATTGAAACTATTATAAAGTTTTGAACTACTTTATGATATTTTTAACACAGCAACTTCCCAAAGCCCATTGTTTATAGCCGGTGTAATTCCAGTGAGTTTGACTTTGAATACATGCCGACTATGTTCCTACAAGTTATAAAATAATTTTACGCCTGCTTGTACGTCAAACTGTTTCAGTGCCAAAACGCAAAGAATTTGTATTGTTGTGGTGTCCTTACTCCCGCGCGCTGTCTTTACTACCTGGTACATTTCGCAGGAAACTCTCATCAACTTTAATGAAAACCACAGATGCTAGATAACGTTTGAAGTTGTTATCAGCCGGCCACAACCACACGCCCAGGTACCGGACGCACCTATGCATTGTAAACAAACCACCTATTTATAAATGAACCAATCGCACGGAACAGGGAGCGCGGAACAATGGCTCCGTCTACTACTCACCATATAAAGTCCTTGCAGTGGGAACAGAACGTCGGCTGCTTGAAGAACCTCGGCATGAACTTGTGGTCCTTCACCAGGTAAATATTTTTCTTCTTCAGCGCACCCTTGCGACCACGAAGCCGCAGCCCGTCCCCCGCTTTCTTATCATCGACACCATCATCACAATTATTCTCCTCGTCCGCCATGGTTCCGCGGTCCCGGTAGGACGTAGGAGAACTCGGAAACAATTAGAATTCACAATAACCCGACCGTACGCGACCCGCACGAGCGAACTACCGTTCTGAACCGAACGTCATTGCGCTTTGACAACTTTATGTTTGACAAGACATCTTTGAGCAGCTGGCTGGCTGCTGGGCAATCGCTAATAATGTCAATGTCAATTTTGTCAAATGTCATTCAAAATATGTTTCCAGTTAAAAGCTCACGAGTACTACTATTTTAAGAATATTGTAATTTTATTATACTAACTACCCGATGATACACAGTTTAAATAAAAAAAAAACTAAGATTACTAAATGCACTAAACTTGTCAACAAAGTGCTGCAATGAGTAACGATAGGATAGGGCTTTCCGAGCGTTTTACACAAAAAAATCTGTTTACAAGCTTTTGATTGGAGTACCATCTCATACGTGTACGTGAGCGTTCTTTGCCATGTTACCGCCACAACATTATACAAAAATGTACTTTCTTGTTACCGCTACTGCTGCCACACCACGCTGCACCCATTGGACAGTCGCATTGTCCCTGGACTCCCTGATGCCAATATGACTGCCATATTTTGAGCATGCGTTGGTCATGTTCTTACTAAGAATAAGGCCATGATCAGTGATCTCTTTACAATATTATAATTTATTAAAATAACATTTTTTGTTGTTACTTGATTTGTGGGATTCTGAAATAAAATTTTGATCCGTTATTACCAACTAGAAGATATAATCATTATGGTTGAATCCATAATTTGACGGACTACTTTGACAACTCAAATGCACAAATGTTGCCAGGGCATAGGCATTGTTGTTCTTGTCAACATAATGAAAATGTTCTATCGATATTTTGCGTGCCTTTGAAAATCAAATTAACTCTATCTTAATGCATTTTCCCACGCTCACTTTCTCGGTGAACCAAGTGTCGATACTGAAATTTCAACACTTACCCCTCACCATTAATTTTGCAATTCTGCAATAGACAGCAACACTCTATTTGACAATGACAAGTGGTCCGTTGAACTATGGATTCTGCTATAGATAGACTACTTACTACCTTCTTACTTATTTAGTTATCACACAATTTAATTATTACCTATATTAATAGTAAAAAACATTGTATTTTTTTTTGTTTTAGCTATGAATAAATCGAATATTCTTTTTTAATTTTTTATTTAATTAACTTGATTGTACCAGCAAAACACATAAAATTAGCACTTTACAGAATTCGGGTTTGAGTTTTTCTACCAAAATTGAAACTCAAATCAGTGGCATGGCAATACTAAATTCTAAAGTATACAACACGAAACACACTTTTTAATTCTAAATAAAGGGTATATACGAGTATAATGCCTTTTTAATTAATTCACACACGTCATAATATACTTTTTATTTTAATTAAATTATTTAAAACAATGATAAACCAATGTTCAGGCCAAAAAACAAACATCCAAATTTTGAATTAAATTATTGGCCATTGTCATTGTCTAATGTCATTTCATTTGACTTTGACAATTTAACGGATTCCGTTCCATCTGGGGGGCTGTTGGCCGTTATTCAAAATCTTTTATTTTTTTACGTTGGTCGTTGTCGTGTCCAGTTAAAACTGAATAAAATTTGAAGTGAAATGTAAAATTGGTTTATATTTTGATCATATTCCCATATATGTTTAAAAACTGTTGTGCCAACATGGGTTCTGAAAATTCGGATTCCGGTCCAAGCATAGCGTTATCGTTAGTGGCTCAGTTTGATGATATAAATCGTTTGAACAATGTTCTCAACGATGGGGCAGCTGAAGAATGTGAGTACAAAAAGTAACATAAGTAACATGATATGGTGTTTGGAAGTATTTATTAGTAATTACTTCGATGTAACTACTACCAGGAAAGTTTTCACTGCGATAAGTTATGGCGGTAAGAACAGCATATTGTAAAAAAATATTCCGCCTACCTCCTAAAATAAAGAAGCCTTTCATCAATTTTTATAATTGGGCTTTTAATTAATAATAATTACTATTTTCATATATAAGAATAGTGATGATTGTTTGTTTTTAACTTGTCATCACTGTCTTCCAGGCTCTCCCAGTGAAATAAGGATTTCAGGATCGAAAGTAAAATTTTAATGTTGTTTAGGTCTAAAATACTACGTCCTTAATTACATTTTCAGTTGCTTGGGTCAATCATAAGTATAAGTACATTCTGGGATAAATTATTGCAGTTGATAAAATATTCACACACATTGTTACTCACAATAATATTGCAGTTATTGTAGATATACCAAGTAGACATACCAACAACTCCAAAGCTAAGATTTGTGACATAAATGTGTCTAAGCTGGTATAAGAATTGGCTTAGGTAGGATCATCCAATCATTGATTTGATAGTTAAGATTCACATTGACCTTGAGCAACAAAATTTATACATGTCTAATTTACACAACATTAAGTACAGCATGTGTTTATTATTTACTCATAGGAATCTTCACAACATTGCTTTTATTGCTAGTTAAGATGCAGTCAAGCATATCATTTAGAAGAATATGTTAATGGCAAGGACACTTTGCACTTCCGCAGTAGGCTTTCTTAAAATTATGCAAAACCAATTTGTAATTTTGTTAGCCTATGTATTGTTTGTTTTCCTGTTCTTCTCCTCTTTATTAAGGCACTTTTCTGATATGATCTGTGGTAGATAAAGGCTAACACACTCATACCACCGCAGTAGGTTTTTACCTGTGGCGCTGGTGACATGGACGACACATATAACACATATTTATCTGTCACATAAATATTTGCCCCGACTGGGAATTGAACCACGCTTCGCAGGCAGGGTCGCTGGTATGATATGGGTGGATAGTGGTAGATACAAAAGATTTTATCATAAGTGTATTGATTATTAAAATAAGTTTATTTATAACCTATATATAGTAAATTATTGATGAGTGTTTTGATGAAATGTTTACTTGCATTTTCATGATAAACCAATTAAAACCGAAGTGGAAGAAATCTATTTAAAATCTATATTTTTGGTAACAGCATATTAATCAACCTATCTGTAGGTTTCATGGCATTCCTCAAGCAAATGGAATGGGTCCGCTCTCAGTGGGCATCTGCTGAGGCAGAGGCGGCTCGGCTGCAGACAGAGCTGGACGAGGCCCTGCGTACTCTCTCCAAGTGGGAGGCTAAGTTTGCACACGTCAGGAAAATGTTGGACGGAGAGAAGAGAGAAAGGAACATTGTCATGAAGAAGTATAATGAGTTGGTGAGTTTTTTCTTTCTATAAACTAGTTTCGACAAGATGCACGCGCGGTTTATAAAATCGAAATCACATAAAAACTTTTAAATCATTGCAGGGCAGTATATTTCTAATCCTAGACATAATGGAAGTAATGACATGGGGACTGGGGTCCTTTAAGAAGTGGGTCTATCGTCTTCTAGGCGGGCAATGCATTGGCAATGTCTCTGTTGTTGCTAAGTCCATGAGTGGTGGTGATCACTTACCATCATTATATGACCCATCTTGGTTGTTTGCCTGTTCAAGGTGTGCAAACATTGCACATACGTCACACGGTGACGTCACACCAACCTCAATCATGCTGTCTGAGTTTTCTAGATCCGTTGCATATAAACACTACCTCACCTGGTGGAAGATCTCCCTTTTGCTAAAAAGCCATATAATCTTAAATTAAAATTTGAAAAACCGCCGACAGTTTTTTCTCGATTAACTCAACTTTCAAACAAAAAACGTAGATCAAAATCAGTTGATCCGTTTGGGAGCTACAATGCCACAGACAGACACATACAGATACATAGATACACAGTCATATAGATACACAGACACGTCAAACTTATAACATCCCTCTGTTTTCGTTGGGGGTTAAAAAAAACATTGAGTACTGAACGCAATAATTCCAGAGCAAGCTCCTGGACATGGCGCGCGACCTGCTGTTCAATGACAACCGCGCCAAGCTGAACGACGAGACGCTGCAGAAGCTGGCCTTCCTCAACGGCACCGCGCAGCAGGACCACAACGCCAAGCTCACTGGCGTGCCGGAACTCAACTCCACTGGTCAGTCTATAGCTTTCTTCTTGGTAGCAATATAGCTGTAATGTGTACAAGTTGGAACTTCGCACTGATAATGTCCATCCATCCATCCGTCAGCTCTTGAAGGTCCACTGCTGGACATAGGCCTCCCCTAACTTGCGTCACTCTCTCGGATGCCTGCTGTCTTCTTCAGGGCGTCAGTCCACCTGGTCGCGGGGCAGTGGCGTAGCTAGCCCTTCCGGGGCCCCGTATCAAAATTTTGCCGGAGGCCCCCTCTCGACTCGAGGGCAAGGATCTTTCTCAAAAGAAATAAAAAAGCTAGCGTGAAAACAAATATAATATACTAACATCGATTAATAAACCACATACAATCAATACTCTAAAATTTTAATCTAGGGGCAGCTCTGTTTCGTTTCGGGAGATCCGAACGCGAGCGCAGACTTGGTAGCCAATGTGATACGACAGGGCATCATGGTCATTGTCAACGACATGGTCATCCGCGTGCACGCTTAAAGATCAATCCACCTCAGGGCTTAATACAAAGTTTAACGCTGCCTCCCGGTCAGCAAAGAAGGAAATGGCTAAAACCAAGGCAATTTAAAGTTCATCGGCAGAACTGGCTAGCGAATGGACGATTACCCTTCTGGTAGTCGAGAATTCTGGTCGCTAGCTCAAGTTGCTGAGGGTAACTTCTGTCGGTCGTCTCTTCCACAACTGCGTAAATTGGACGACTGCGTGGTCCATGCGGCAAAGGGAAATGCCGAACTTCTTGGCATCCTTTTTGCCGCCAACTCAACTCTTGATGATAGAGGGATCGCCTCCGCCTAAAAACCTGTGAGAGCTTGATACCAATTTAAGAAGTTGAGAGGACCAGACGGTATTCACGCAGTGGTGTTAAAGATGTGTGCTCCCAAGTTGATTCCAGCCCCGGATCTAGGGAGAGAGGGGCAAACCGGGGCACCCGCCCCGGGCGGCAATTCAGGGGGCGCAAAAATCATAATATAGTATGATTAAAAATAAAAAACTTGCTGCACAAAGCATACGGAAGCCTGGCTGGGAGAATAAATAAATTTATTAAAAAAGAGTTCTTATTGCCCCACGAAAAATGCCAGCTATTATTTATTTGTGAGTTCTTATCTCTATCACTATCAAGTTTCTGCCCCGGTTAGAAAAAATTGTAGATCCGGGGCTGGTTGATTCCCCGTCTTAATGTGCTTATTCTTATTCTATCTTATGCCACATGATACGTCTTCGTGGAAGGTTACCCTTTTTCATTCGATCCACATAATGGGCGATCTCAGTGACCTGGCTAACTACAGGCCTATAGCGATAAGCCTATAGCCTCCCTGCTTGCAACGGTAATGGAGCGCGAGATGCAGATAACATGCAGCTCCTGGGATATCTGGAAGATCATCAGCTGATCTGTGATTGACTATACGGTTTTTGCGACGGTCGTTCAGATGGTGATCATCAAATTTATCTTACGCATCTGTAGGCATCGTCAGGCTATTGATCGCAACGGGGAAGCACTGGCAGTCAGCCTAGATTTGGTAAAGCCTGTGACCAGGACTGGCACAGGGAGGTCTCACGAAGTTAACATCTTACGGTCGCTGTGAGAGGTTATGCAGTTGGGTAGTCAGCTTTCTATCTGAGCGACATATCAAGGATGTAGTAGATGGTTGTTGCTCAGATATGAAACCTATAAAATGCTGGTGTTCCCCAATCGTCTGTGGTATCTCCTACGCTGTTCATTCTGCATATCAATGACATGGCATGAGTGGCAACTGTTGCTATGCAGATGACCGCACAGGGGATGGCTACTACACAGCCCCCCTTAATTCCTCTCAGTTGCAAAACTTGCAAGTGGCGGATAGCAGGCTTAAAATTGTGTCTGAAGTCGAGAACTATCTGGAGCAAGTCTCGGAATAGGGTTGACTTAATTTAGTCGAGTTCAACCCCACGAAGACACAAGTTGCCGCGTTTACCACTAAGAAAACCCCATTTTTCATAGTGCCACAATTCCAGGATACCACGCTCATCTCTAAAAGTGTTGTAAGAGTATGATTCTGGGAGTTGACATCTCGAGTGATGTGTAGTATCAGCGTCATTTGGAAGCCAAGGCTAAGTTGGCTTCCAAAAATCTTGATATCCTAAACCGGGCTAAGGAGTACTACACTGCGAGCGAGGCACCTGCTCATGCTTTACAAAGCTCATGGCCGAATTGAAGTTTTATCCACACCGATGAGACTCGTGGAGAACTTCTACGGTCCGATTCTCCCGATCATTTTTACCACGCACGTGCTAACTGTAAAATGAGTTGTGCTGCGTGTAGAATGAGCTTCCTCTTGAGGTATTCCCGGAGCGCTGTGTCATGGGGTTGCCGCCGGCATGTCCGCGCAGCACTCAGTTCCGGAGAGCATCATGAGTCGTGTAGAACGTATTTTTTTGTACATTAAATATTTTGTTTAAATTTTGATTAGGGCATCAGTTATTTACTGATTAGAAGTTTTTCTTATTATTATCTGTACTACCTGTTTGTCTTCAATTTGTCGAGTTTCCAGATTTAGAATCATGGCCTCTTAAAGATAAATTGCATAATGCCAAAGTAATTAATGCATTAATACGGTGAAAGATGGTCCAGAAAGTTATTTTATTGTTGATTTCACTTTTCAATGAAGTATCGATGAACATTTTTCGAATCATAATAATTAATTTCCGGATCATTTCACAAATTTTTTCTAAGGCGCATTGGGGGCCCCCTCAGCCCCGGGGCCCCGTATAATTGATACGGCTGATACTGCGGTAGCTACGCCCCTGTCGCGGGGCGTTCTATGCTCCTTTTTTCGAGACGTGGGTGCCATTCGAGGACCTTTCTTTCCCAGTGCTTATTACATTATTTTTTTCACAATATTTTTAATGGCTGGCTACAGTGGCCACTGTGGGGGTTCAAGGGGGGTTGTGGAGAGGAAATCACATTCCTACCAGGGCTACCAGGTGTGAAGTTAACTCACACGCACTTTAATTAGCTGTTTACCGATTCTAACATGAGTCCAACATAATTAACATAAAAATTTTGGAAACGCTCATTCAAGTTGCCGGCTCGTTTGGCGACTATTTCCTAAAGAAATACAAATATTTTATTATGAATATTTTGTACATTCAATATTATTATAGCAAACAAATAATATTTTAAATAATCGACAGACACTTGTTCACATTTGTTTTAAAAGAAAGATAAATTATGCTCTGTTGTAAAACATACAAACAATTGAGACAACAAACAATTAGAGCCGAGGATAAATGAGGATAATAGAATGTCGAAAAGGGTGGTGTTGACATAAAGTTATATAAGTACATGGTCTACAGTATACACTGATGTATTCAATGATGATAGCCCGCAGGCAGTACCCTTCTCTAGAATATATAATTATGTCGTACTCCCGCTCAGTATTCAAAGACCCATTCCCCCAAAGGCACCCTCCTCTCGGAGATGTCGTACTCCCGCTCAGAAGACGACCTGGACCTATCGCTGGCGTCCACGCGCCGCTCGTGGGTGCAGCGCGGACAGTGGACGGCGCGGGAGAACCCGCCCGCCAACAAGAAGAGGAGATCGTCTGGATCTTCTGCTACTAAGGTAAGCTTGCGCGGATGGATTGGGGTGGCTCAGAATACTAACCCCAATCACACGCCGGATGGGTGTCGTAAGAGGCAACTAAATCTAGTGGTAAGGTCCCTCGGAGGGATTATATTGGTAATATTGATTTTAATTGTTAATAAATACCACTATTACTATTATTATTTCTTCATGGGGTTTGAGCATCTCCTTGAGCATGAGTCAGCCGCCAAACTACTCGTTTTCCGGCTGGGGGCTTGAGAGCCAGTTCTTTCTTTTTCTTCTCTCTTGGCCGGCAACGTATCAGTGATGCCTTTGATGTTGCTGATGTTCATGGGCGACGATAGACACTACCATCAAGTGGATCATCAGCTCGTTCGCCAGCTATTTCCATAAAAAAAATGCATGCGCGGATATCAGTGTGACTGTGTATGTCTTTATAAAATACGAGCAACCGCCCTCGCTTTGCTTCGGTTTTCTTATTTTTTTACACCTTATTGGAGTTTTATTAAGGATGCCTAATTTTTTTGAAAATATAATATAGCCTATGTTACTCGGGGATAGTGTAGCTTCCCAACAGTGAAAGAATTTTTGAAATCGGTTCAGTAGTTGCGGAGCCTATTCAATGCAAACAAAAAATCAAATCTTTCCTCTTTATATATTGTCTTTATAAAATATCTACTGACAGCATTGAAGTATAATGTACCTACTAAAGTACCAGAACAGACATCGCGCCGGGAGGTTCTATTTTCAAAATTGAGCCCACATTCTTTTTCTAAATCGACTGAATTCACTGAAAACAGTTGCCAATTGGCTACAGTTCATTGCGCAAACATCAGGTTCGTGGTGTCGGTTCTTTACGGACTGACAGTATTTTGTTTTTCATTTTTTTTTAACAAATATGGAAATCAATGAACTCCATTTCTTCCAGTGTACTTGATTTGATGCTATTAATTATTTGATCACAAAAAATCTATTACTTTCGATATTGCTTTCGAAATCAACGACGACCCTGTAGCCTAGTTGGTAGCGACCCTGCCTGCGAAGCGAGGGGTCCTGGGTTCGATTCCCGGCCGGGCTGATATTTATGTGACAGATAAATACCTATATGTACTCGGGCCATGGGTGTTATTGTGATGTGTTATATGTGTAGTCTATGCCACCCGCGACACAGGTGAAAACCTACCGCGAGGGTATGAGTGTGTTAGCGTTTATTTAATGTTGTTGTTAAGATAAAGCGGTACGTTTTAAGGTTGATTAAGATTTTTTTGTTTCTTTTTTTTTCGTAGACCGTAGAACTCCAAGGTGGTAAGGTGCTGGCCACCGCGACCACCACACTGACCCTGGAGCGAGCTCCCACGGTGCACGACCTTAAACCACCGCAGAACTTTGTGAGGATTCTTTTGTTTTTAGTCTTTTTTTTTCTCGTCTTTGTCTTATCAACTACAACTGAATTACCGAAGCCATTGATAGTCGTTTTCAATATTCTATCTGTCCATAATGCTCCAGTTGCCTAGAAACTTCACAGAGTCGTATTTACCATGTAAAATAAATAGTAGATAAATCTATTCAGAGATTCTAGATAGATTATTGAAAATGCCCGTTATTGGTCAGAATCGGTTAAGCTATTTTTCAGCTTTGCCAGAAGAAGAACTTAAACAGAAGAATTGTGTAGTGTGATAATTATGTGATAGTGATTTGTCGACCCTGTAATCTAGTTGGTAGTGACCCTGCCTGCAAAGCGAGGGGTCCCGAGGGGACATTTATGTGATAAATTGATATTTGTACTCGGGTCCATGCCTGTGATACAATGAAACCTATTGTGTGGGTATGAGTGTAAGCGTTTATTCATTTATCATTAGGGTGAATATCAGAAACATGCATTTTTTTTTTCAATTTTGGTGGTGATATTTTTTCTTCAATTTTCGTGAAAAATGAGAACCTGGTATAAGAAAAGAAAGACTAATTGTTACACTTTGTTTTCTTATACCAGGTCCTCATTTTTCACGAAAACTGAAGAAAAAATATCACAAACAAACAACAAAAAAAAAATGCACGTTTCTGATATTCACCCATTACTCATTAATGATGGCTTATTAGTATGTTACTCGTCAGCAACCGATATCAGAGAGCAGCGACGAAGCGCCGCCGCCGCGCAAGTCGGCCACGCGCGCGTCGGGCCGCGCCTCGCTCGTTAAGCAGGAGTGTGCGCCGTCCGCGCCGTCCGCGCCGCCCAGATCCGGTCGGTACACTTACACAGTGATATACAGCCTGCGCCCACTTGCATTTTTATTTTTATTTACTTACTAGCTGACCCGCCGAACTTCGTATCGCCTAACAAACAATTTTTTTCTAAAATAAAAGTAGCCTAAGTTACTCCTTGTTACATCAGCTATCTGCCAGTGAAAGTCCCGTCAAAATCGGTTCAGCCATTTCAGAGATTAGCTGGAACAAACAAACAGACAGACAGACAAAAATTGTAAAAAGCGGTTATTTTAATATTTGAAACAGACACTCCAATTTTATTTATTTGTATAGATTTATTTTATTATAACAATATTACAACAAACGTTATGCCGGGTTTCCACGCTTGCCAAGGCTCTGCAAGCGTCCACAAGCCCCAAGCGTCCACAAATCTCGCTTGGCATTTGGAAGTTGTTTACACGCTTGTGAATGCGTCAATGTGCTACGTACATCCAAGCATGGCGGATACCGAACTTGTATCGGCTATTGCGTTTGATTTCACCTACTTTTCTTTCAAATACAAGCAAAGGTCGTTATAGGCCGTATTAGGGCCCTCGAGGGATTATATTGATAATACTGATTTTAATTGTTAATTAATACCATTATTACTATTATTATTTCTCCATGGGGTTCGCCTAGATAGCTACCACCCATGTGTCAGCCGCCAAACGACCCACCGTGTTCCGGCTGGGGGCTTGAGATCCAGTTCTTTCTTTCTTTTTCTTCTCTCTATCTTGGCCGGCAACGCATCAATCATGCCTTTGGTGTTGCTGGTGTCCATGGGCGACGATAGCCACTTACCATCAGGTGGATCGTCAGCTCGTTTGCCGGCTATTTACATAAAAAAAAGTAAAAAGCAAGGAAAGCCCGACAACCACGAAGATGGTGGATGATAAAGATTCATAGAAATCGTACTAGGTAACTAATAAGTTTTTGAAGACAGAACTAGACGTACGTTCGTCGCGAGATCACTGCGGCTACTAAGCGCGCGCCAACGTGAGAACGCGTCGCAAGTGCTTGCCGCAAGCGCCCTTTGATCTGTGTCCAAAAACCGACACTAGACCGTATACGATACAAGCGTCCAAGAGCTCACGCAAGCTAAGCCAAACGCCCTCTTTACACGCTTGTGCTTGTGGACGCTTGCCGAGCCTTGGCAAGCGTGGAAACGCGGCATTACAGTTTACCCAATTCGCTTGCCAAGCTTTTCAAGGTACTCTCCTACTGTCCTGCGAAATTAATTAAAAAATAATTAATTTTACTATGAGCATTAGCACTGGTAAAAAAATATTGTTGAATACGGAAAAAAATACTTGGATGAACTTCCGAGTAGCCCATACATCAAGGTTTGACCTTCAAAATAAAATATACGTACATTTTGCTTGTAATATTCGTTGTCAGCGTGTCGAAATACATAGGTACACCAAAATACTGATCAATGTTTATGCAAACGTTTCATAATAATAGTATTAGCTAACGTACAGTTCGGCCGCTGTATCTTGGCGCGTCTGAACTTCGCGCAGAAGGCTGCGCAGTAACATAATTCGCCAATACTCGATACGCGGTGTATTATGTCTCAGTCACACGTTAGCATGTTCGTGTTGCCATCTCTGTCTTGCATGCGCTAAAGTTCGCAAAGCCTATGTTCAGACGCGCCAAGATACAGCGGCCGTACTGTACTTAAGAACGTAAACACGTTATTTCATCATAATGAATAGCTAACGTACTTACGAACGACATTTTCACACTATCCTACTGGTTCCAGACATAGAGAGCGCATCGGACACGCCGCGCGCGCCGCAGCGCACGCCGTCCGTGGTGTCGGCGGCGTACGGCTCGCCGCGCGCGCGGCCCCGCCAACACAACTGCGTCACCAAGAACTTCTACAAGCGGGAGACTTGCGGCCCGTGCGGGAAGACGTTAGTACTTATTATGAAAGAAAGAAAGAAAAACTTTATTTCACAATACAATACGCTGCAGCACAGACATAAAGCTTAATACATAGTGGTAGGTACATAAATTTAGGTAGGTTAGTAGTAGGTACATTATGCTTTTTAGAACGAGTAACCGCCCTCGCTTTGCTTCGGTTTTCTTTTTTTTTACACCTTAGGTTACATTATTGGACTTTTATTAGGTATCCCTAATTTTTTTGAAAATATAATATAGCCTATGTCACCCGGGGATAGTGTAGCTTCCCGACAGTGAAAGAATTTTTCAAATCGGTTCAGTAGTTTCGGAGCCTATTCAATGCAAACAAACAATCAAATCTTTCCTCTTCATAATATTAGTATAGATGAATAGGCTTTTACTAAGTTGGTGCGCTCACCATCTTTGACTTCGCCACTTATCATCAGGTGGGATTGCTGTCAAGCACTAACTTATTCCATGTAAAGAAAGTCGGTCTACCGGGCACCATTTTGTTCCGAGTCAGCCGCTAAACGACTCGTCGTGTTCCAGCTGGGGGCTTGGCCAGTTCTTTTTTCACTCAACTTTCTTGGCCATATTTTAGCTATTTAACATGTAAGTTGCGTTTCACTCCTCAAACAATACATGGAGATGTATTGTTGTAGAGCCAAGAACGGTCGTAAGCCGAGCAGGTTTCCAATACTCTATCCATCCATAATCCTCAAGTTAATTGCCTAGCTAAGTAGCTATTGTCAAAAAGTCATAGTATTTGTTAGTGATTGACGATTGCATGCGAGTAATGCTTACTTTTCCGTACCGTACCCTTTATATTACTTTTTATCGGTGTGGTATATTCATGCATCCGTGACGGTAAAACGTTACATTTTTTGTTTACCCCGACGCAACAGCGTGGACATAGAAGTGTCACATCAATAATGCCTAAGATGTCACATCTAGTTCCTACAAACATCCGTCATTGAGCATTGTATCTGTCGTCAGGATAAAGTTCGCGAAGGTGGGCGTGAAGTGCGAGAGTTGCCGCGCGCAGGCGCACTTCGAGTGCCGCGCG
Source organism: Thymelicus acteon (assembly GCA_951805285.1). Classification (NCBI taxonomy): domain Eukaryota; kingdom Metazoa; phylum Arthropoda; class Insecta; order Lepidoptera; family Hesperiidae; genus Thymelicus; species Thymelicus acteon. The sequence goes on along the minus strand of OX638226.1, from coordinate 3,218,723 downwards.
CTGCTGCCGCTGCCCTGCGTGCCGCCCGGCCGCGCGCTCGCGCACCAGGTACACACAGAGACAGACAGACACATACAGACTGGTAGACAGTCAGACACACACAGAGAGAGACACACACACAAAAGATAACGAAAGAGAAAGAAACAGACAGACACTTTGAGTACTTCGCGCTGCTGCCCACATACAAACACACAGACTGGTATACGTACAGATGGACGGATGGGCAGACAGGAAGACATACCAACAGACAGAGAATGGACAGACAGATGGACAATCAAATTATTCTATAAGGGCCTATGCTAACTGGAGACTCGGCATGGTTAAGCATTTATACGACGAAAAAAAGTATCCTAAACCTTATCCTCAATTGTATGAGGATACGTTTAAAATTTCAATGAAGCTTTGTAGCTACAAAACCAAAGTTGCCGATGTTCCATTTCAACGTCAATGTACGCTGGCCCGAACGGTTCCCTTTTTTTCCTTTTGAGGTACAGATCCCTAAAAACAGCCTGTTTTTAGTTTAAAACACTATTTTAACATGCCAACTCAGTCACTAAAGGTTATTTAAATCGCTCCTTAGTATAGAATTTGTATGGTGATTCTTCACTAAAGAGCGATTTAAGTAAGCGTTAGTGACTCTGAGTTGGGGCGTAAGTGCACAATATGTACAAAATAAAGTGGTATTCCAGGAGGGTAGCATAGCAGACTTCACGCCGTCCAGCCCGCCCATGGTTCCTGCTATCCTGGTGCACTGCATCAACGAGGTGGAGAAGCGAGGGTTGAGCGAGAGAGGGATCTACCGTATTAGTGCTGTAGAGAAGGATGTTAAACGACTTAAGGTTAGTGTGGAGTGAATAAAATTAAATAATAAATCATTCCCTACATGTGTACAGTCAATAAGGAGTTAAGTATGCAGATCGTGATACAAAAACGTTATGTAATGTTTTTACCGCCGTATTGGGGTGGCTTAGAATACTAACCCCAATCCCACGCCGGATGGGTGTCGTAAGAGGTGACTAAATCCGGCCCGCTGGTGGTAGGGCCCTCGGAGAGATTATATTGGTAATATTGATTTGTAATGTGCGGTGTCCTGGTCTCGGTGCTCTCAAGAAGGATCGGCGCAGGCTCTCCCGCAGAAGTTCATTGTGCATCCAATTGACGTGGCATTTCTTGTAGAGTTTATATATGATGAACAGTCCGGCGATGCCCAAAAGTGTACAAATGATGATCAGTATTATACTGATTCCCGAAAGATGCTGCTGAATGAGGTCCACCGTCGTTAAATTTGAACCCCCTTGCGTGTTTTGGTTTATAAACACATCTTCTTTTTCTACTGTTGATCTACACATTATTAATTTATTGTCCGACGATTATCTACTTAGACTTTTCTTTTGATATACGAGACGCGCACCGCTCGCGACGCGACCGAACTCGGGCCGACCGCTGGCAAAGGGTCGCCATGTAATGTGCGGTGTCCTGGTCTCGGTGATGGTTCCATGGACTCGTAGTTCCGGCTGCAGTACGCCTCCTCGTCCTTGGCTGCTCTGATGGTGTCCTTCAATGGAGTATAGTTACGTGCAGATAAAATTGTATGAAGTTGGCGATTTCTCAAACCATCTGTGAAACTTCGTATAGCTATTTTTTCATTGATTGGGCGTAAAATTTTATATGCATTTTGGTCACCGTCAGCTTGGGAAATCGTCAAGTCTACAAATAATTGTTCAATTTTATCTGCATAACTATCAATAGAGCTGCTACTCTGCCTAATTTGCATTAGTTCGTTATGAATCGAAGTGCTGGATTTCTTTGTAAGGAGATGGTTACGCATATCACTGATAAGGTTTTCACAGTTGTCATAAGAATCCGATAACATTAATTTAGCACTTTGATTCAGACGTATTTTGAGAACGAATTTTATTAGCATACTCCTACCTTGCTCGTTGAGGGTTGCACTGTAGAGCTCGATGGCATCCATCAGGCTTTTGGTGACGGCTTCCTCGCCTGTCATCACTGGCAGGAGCGAAACGGCAGTCTTAAAGTCGAAAGACTCCATGGTGACGGTGACGGTTTCACCTTCAACAGTACATGCGGAACCAGACTGATGGCTGTAGTCTTTGCTACAAAATAATTCTATTTCTTTATATAAGTCCCTAATTATATCGCAATATGACTGTATTTGAATTAGCGTTTCACTTTTTATTAACTTCTTTTCAATTTGTTTACTTAAAACTACAAGACAATTTTCAAATTCTGTTCGCAATTCATTAGTTTCTTTTAATTTTAATTCTAAGGTAGTCTGAGTTCTACGAGCATACGGTAATTTTACTAAAATATCTCTAATATATTTAATTTTCTCAAAGATTACTTTTAAGTCATGATCCATCTATGTATTTAATTAAAATTTAAAATCACAATGTCATTATGAAGTAGCCTAAGAAAATACCTTTGTTTATTAAATTACATTACATAAATCAATTGAATTTATGACATCATTATTATTAGAATTTGAATTTATGAGATTATAATTATTATGAAAAAAAAAGAATCATTATACCAGGCTTTTAAAATTATTCTTTAAACTTGTCGATCGGGCACTGGTCCAGTCGGCTCCTGGCGAGAGTCGGGGCGGCGCTCGTAGACACCGCACATTACAGATTTTAATTGTTAATTTATACCATTTTTGCTATTATTATTTCTCCATGGGGTTCGCCTGGATAGCTACCACCTTGAGCATGAGTCAGCCGCCAAACGACTTGCGTGTTCCGGCTGGGGGCTTGAAAGCCAGTTCTTTCTTTCTTTTTCTTCTTTTTTTTTGGCCAGCCACGCATCCCAAACAATATACCTTACGTACAGTATAATCTCAACAATCCCAATCTCCCCCAGGAGCGCTTCCTCCGCGGCTGCGGCTCCCCGCAGCTCTCCAGCGAAGACATCCACGTGATCTGCGGCTGCATCAAGGACTTCCTGCGCTCGCTGCGCGAGCCGCTGGTGTCCGCCGCGCTGTGGGCCGACTTCATGGCGGCCACCGGCTGCGAGGACGGCACGGCTGCCGTGGTGCAGGCCGTCAGCCAGCTGCCGCAGCCGAACAGGGATACGCTGGCGTTCCTCGTACTGCATCTGCAGAGGTAGGGATAGGATGTGCCGGTAGGGATGGGATTGAGGGTTTGAGAGGTCGCTCTGCGTGTGATCGTCAGCGTTAACCATTAAAACATATGTAAGTGTTTGACGGTATGTAGCTAACACTCAGTGAACGAATATACTATGGAATAAGCCTCTCAGTACATTCTAACGTTAAATATCGGCACCAAAACTCACACAAATACGAAGTATACATACACAAACCACTCACTACGGTATACAAACTCATCAATTGGTCTATTGCAAGTAGTTGTCGAACCATGCGAAATCGCCAAACGGGATTGGTTCTCGGCATGACCCGATCACGGCAATTGGTTCGCGCGTCAGTGCACTGTCTAATGCGTTGTCGCATTGTCAGTCAGGTCTTCAGTTAAATAGAAAAAATAAGAAAGTTAAATAGATTTTTGTAGTTTTAGATTTCGGTATACTTACACGTGAAATGTGATTCCAAGATCCTCGGAACCCTTGGAACGATGATCTGTATGATTTCTGCACCATTTCACAACACATGAAGGCATTTTGAAACATAATTTTTATATAAATCTTGTTTATGACACTTTTAAAGTCAACGACCGTCCGAACGAGTGACACCGAACTGACTGATTCGCGTTTTGGTTGAGTATATAAGCCCCGCCCACCGCGGTTGAGTTTTCGTTGCGCTATTTTGAGGCATCAAAGATGCTTCCATGCGTATATTAAGTTCATTGCTAACACTGCTAACAGCCTTTTAAAGTCCACTGCTGTAATGAGACAATGATGTACCTGCCCATCGCCACTTCAGCCGGCAGACTCCACAGGATATGTCGGTAACTTTAGTTTGCTAAAGGACTTCATCGTTTCGTTTTCTTTTCAATTTCCTGGCCTTATCCAGTGATAAGGCCAGGAAATTGCGTTACAAATTGTAGCGATATTATTGAAATTTGTGAAATGACAAAACGTTCGAGCGCTCAAGAATTTTTTGCCACTAGCGGTCACCCATCTAACTACCGACCGCGCTCGCTGTTGCTTAACTTCGTCGATCACATAAGATTTTGAAATAAAGAAATGCACCTAGACGGGGACCAAATTTATCTGCTTTGCTATTAAAAGAACCCCGGACCCTCTGAATGTCATTCCAGCATAACGTCGTTGCGACTTTAAGACCTCATAAGTGTTATGTGCCACTTTTGGCAAAATCACTTTTTTGCGTCAAATGACTCCACATTTTGAAGCACTATCGAAATCAAGAACTCTCATGTGTGTACGACGTTTCCATCGTAATTTATTCACCTAATTCAAAATCGCCTATGTGCTTGCTAAACAAAACTATCGATTTTTATCGATTCCCTCGAAAAGCTGAATTTTTACACATAAGAGGTCTTAAAGTCGAAACGATGATAATATGATTGAGTGTTATTGTCAATTCCAGGGTGGCAGAGAGTCCAGAGTGCGAGATGGGCATCGATAATCTGGCGAAGATCTTCGGGCCCACCGTGGTGGGGTACGGGATGATGACCAAGGCTGATGAGATGTACAACGCTACCGTTCAAATGTTCCATGTATGTTGCAGGGTTAACTATGCTTTTTGACGTGTCTGTGGCGTAAGTCCTACAGGAATGGACCGATTTCGATGCAGGTTTTTTGTCTGAAAGCTGACGTGTACGAGATGGTGCAGAAGGGAAGATAGAGTTTATGAAACCTACTCCTACTGAAAATGACAAGGGATTTTTAAGTTTTTCTAGCTGATATCTGCGACTTTGTTCACGGTGATAGGACACTCCCTATTTTAGCCTTTAAATCCTTAGTGCTCCCCTGCACTGTAAAATTACAGTCTATACAGGATAAAACACACACATTTGGGATATTTGGGAATTTATGATTATTTTTTTTGAGAAAACTTTTTTTTTTTTAAATAAAGCCTAAAGCCCAATGCATACGTAACGGGGTTTTTTCCCGTACGGGACGGGACGTGAAGTTTTGGAAACATCGTTTCATAGAAAATGTATACGATAGTGCATACGCAGCGGAATCCCGTACGGAACGTGGCCCGTACGGGAAAAAGCCCGCTACGTATGCATTGGGCTTAACTGTTAGATCTATGTTCGTGATTTTTTTCCTCTAACTAGCTAAATAGTAGGCCTTTTGTATCAAATAACCGTTTTAAATTAATTATCCCGGAAAATGCGGGTAAAGCCGCGGGCAAAGCGGTAGTCTAACAATATTATTCGCAGGTGATGCGGCTGCTGCTAGAGCTGCCCGGCGACTACTGGGCGCAGTGGGCGTGTCCCGCGGAGCCCGCGTCTCCCCTGGCCTCGATCTCGCACAAGCCGAGAGGGTTCTTCTTCTCACCCGCTGACACTGGGTAAGTCGCAGCTTGATATTATAGGCTGACGTTACTCTTGTATGTTGCTTCCGTAAAAACGTAAGAAACTTTCGGAGCTATATACAAGTATTAAGAAATTAGGATCACGTAATTTACTAACGTGAGCAAAGATTACTAATCCAACAGAATCGTTTAACAGAAATTGGTTTTCTTTGTATTTTCTGGTCCTTCGAGCCGGATTGACAAAATATTTTTTTTGTTTTCCAGGGTGTCACGAAAGAAAAGAAACTACTTTCAGTAAAAAGACGTCTTGTGTGTGAACAAATTAGGTTTATAAACTTTATAATCATTTTTTATTCAGTGTGTTCGTGTAAGTGAACAGTTATGTTAACCAACGATAATTTTGTTATTCTTTATAAATTTGTAGCTATATGTATATTAAAACTATGTATTTATGTGTATATTACGTTTGTAATAATTTAATATTAATATAGAGAAGTTTCACGGCACAGTCGAAAAATAGAATTGTCGGGAAAAAATCTGAAGATGTTCGATTTTTTCGTTATATTAGACTTTATTGTCATGGAATATAAAAATCAGCATTTGGAGCAACTGGTAAATTAAACTGGTAAACTGGTAAATTAATATCAGTAGATATTTGGATATGTGATTTAATAGCACGCACATAACATAAAAACAGTTAATTTCTGAGTATCTGTCAGTCTTCTAATTTTTCGAGTCCGCATATACAACAAAGTATCGTTCTCGCACTCTATAAATGCTTAATTTTCTCTTTTTTATAGAACAAAGCAGTGCACACTTAAAAATCTGCTATAATTCAAGTTTTGTTGATAAAGCAATGGGTATAATGTAAAAAAACGATGTAGCATTGAATATCGACGCACAAAATAGATATCATGGGTACATACAAAATAAGTATCATAGTAAACTGAACAACAATAAGTATTAACTATTAATTAGGTTTATTAGGCAAATGAGTTAAGCCCGAGACGTAATTTATTAACCATCTGAAATATTATATTTTCATTACAAGTCGCATATTTTTTCTTCATATTATTTAATCATTAGTACCATGATAAATACGTTTATAAAAGTACTTAATTATTGTTTTCTTTCTTTAGTTAATTAGTCTAGTTTTAATTTAATTCTTTTTTATATTAATAACTGTTTGACATTTAGCATAAGTTAGTGATAATTAAATTAGTGAATCTATCAAAATTAGACTAATACTTGGATTTCTTTAGTTAGTAGTTTCTTTTTCTTTTCGTATTTAATTTTACATACAAATTGTAGTTACGTGTATTGTAACCGCGCGCTAATGTAGCTCTTATTTCTATCGGTTTAAGGTCTATATTGAAATGCGCTCTTAGTAAGGCTCTTCATAAGGTAGATATATGTTGCCACGTTTATTTCGCTAGTTAAGTTTATAGTTTCCGTTTTCGTGACGTCACGCCACCGCCTACTAAAGCCACTTGTATAGGCCGTACAATAATGTAACACTGTGACATATACACATAGATTGTAAACGTTATACTTGTAAGTAGAGATTATACCACTCAACATCACAAAAGAAATAACTTAAGTTCTTGCTAATCTGTTTTGTGTTTAAAAAAATAAAGAAACTCAGGAAAACGTCGTCTTTTTTGCTAAATTGTGGCAGTAATCACTTTTATTCGAAAACTAAATGTCTTGATTTATAACACGTCTTTGACTGTATAATAATGATACACAAATAGATTTCAAGGCATTTTCACTGTATAAATAAGAATATTCTTGTGCTTTTTTATGGTATTTTTATGTAAATATAGTCAATTTAAGGAGGGGGACTAACTAGCCAAATATCCTACCCTATATGTACTGTAATACTAAGAACTGTCGGGATAAATTGGTCCAGAGAGCCCAGCAATGTCCTTTCTTCTGACACTCCACCTAAGAGCAAGTGAACACCATCGCCCATGGACATCAGGTTGCTAACCAACGAGAGAGTGGAAACTGGCTGCCAAGCCCCCAGCCGGAATACTACGTGTCGCGTCGTTTGGTTGCCGACTCAAGCAAGCAGATCCCTCTTTCCCACTGGGCACTCCGGGCACGTGCCCAGGGCCCCGTGATCGATAGGGGCCCCCTAGTTCCTGCCAGATAACTAAACGATAACCGACATTTATTACCGAAAAACTTTTTTAATTCGAATAAATCGAACCTTTACTGACTACAATACCTATTTGCTTATTAGCTTTTGCATAAATCTAGAGGCTTGCTTATCTACTTTCTTTGTTTATTATAACAAAATAGTGTTCTGTCAAAGTCATAGGGGCCTCATTATCCTAATATGCCCAGGGGGTTAAAGACGGCCTCTCAAGCAAGTATGGTCACGGGAAGATATACGTATGTAGATAGATCATCCTTGGTTCAGCAGGGTACATTAAGGGGTGATATCTATAAAGGATACTTTGACTTTCTCATACCGTCAAATGTACTAGATGTTTGACACTTTGTTAATACGAAATTGAATTAAAACTCATAAAATGGTTAACTTTAAGGTAGAACTAGCACCATTATTGAAGATGGATGGAGTCTCTTACATCACGTTAGTATATTAGTTCATTGCTTACATCCCAAACTAAACTGACACATTTGTATTGAAGTAGATTTATTGTTAGTGTTTTTTTAATCGAATAATTCACTTGCCTAGTCGATTACTAGTACAAACACGACTTCGGTGTACACCACTCTGGTGTTCACTTATTGAGCAATTTGTAAAATATTTCTCGTATTTGTAATTTTTTTTCTACTTTTTGTAACTATATTAATACAGTTGGGAAACCCTCCGGACCGGTGTCTAAGAATTAATGCACGCTCGGAGTCGTTTGTATAATTCAAATAACGTCGTTGCGACTTTAAGACCTCTTATGTGTTATGTGCCACTTTTGGCAAAATCACTTTTTTATGTCAAATCATTCTACATTTTGAAGCACTATCGAATTTAAAAAACTCTCACTTGTGTACGACGTTTCCATCGTAATTTATTCACTTAATTCAAAATCACCTGTTTACTTGCTAAACAAAATTTTATCGATAAAAAAGCTGATTTTTTACAATACATATACATACAACAATATATGTACATATATACATGCAAAGAGGTCTTAAAATCGCAACGACGATATACAAGAAGTGCAGAACGCTTAATTTTTTGTATATTATTGTTACATTTATTAAAGAAATATAATGACCGCAGAGTGGGGGGGGGGGTCCCTGGTTATTATCTGTGGGTGTGGTACATCATTTAGGAATTTTATCTATTACGTACTTATAGCACACTACTCAGTCTCGTGTTATAATTTAAATTACATGTATTGTTAAATAATCAGGCAGTCTACAATTTAGTATTGATAACTGCATCGTGGTGTACATCGTATTATTGTTTTAGATAACCAATGTAACTGAAATGAAATAAAGATTGTAAAACTACAAACTACTTGTCTATCCATATCTCTGCTACTTGTATTAATGTTATACTTGACCTTTGCCTATACGTACATAGATTGTGGTATTTACTGGTTAGAAGTTTTACATATTCTTCAAACACTGCCCACTAAAAATAAATTAATATCCTTCGACAAAAAGCAGCAATTTAACGATTTACTTTTAAGTTAATCAAAATTTTATTATGAAATAAAAAAAAAATCTTTAGATCGGTATTAGCAAAATTTTAAACAAGTGTACAATGTATGTTACATTTACAAGGTCACACACACCCATTTACAAGGTCACAGGTTTACAAGGTCGATTGCCTCAAAAAAATTGTAGGTCGATTAATTTTTAAAAATCATAACATAAATAAGACGCAAAACAAATGTTAAATGAAACAAAACACGTATTGAAGAGTATTTAAATTTAATTGGATCACAATGTCTTTCATAACAAATACACAAGTAATCATAAATTGAGCAAATCAATATAAAGTGAGATTTTCTTAAAGAAAAAATATATAACGGGTGTAATACCACCGGTGGGTGCGCGGGTAACGGCCCATAAATTTAAGCAAAACGAAAACAAATTAAGGAATGCTATGAAAGATTTGGTACATAAAAAATAGTAAGTAAAAAAAAGAGATAAATTCAAAAATAAAATAATTTTACCACAAAGAAGCGAAGCACAATACATTAAATTAAAATATAACCATATTATTATAATATTACACCCTAAATATCCAATCTAAATTCTAGTAAAAATGACACTTAACTTTTGGTAATATAAATTATATTATTTCTAACACGTAACATTTACGAATCTTTGGTATATCGGAAATGATCAATAAATTAAAGACTAGTAACACTTAACACTACTTCATAAATTATCGGTATCGAAGTAACGTTGTACAATAGATTGCACTCAGATCTTATATTAGCAAGTATGTGCTTTTAAATAACCCGACATAATGTTCCACTGTAGAGAAATCAATTAATTTAAGAATTTATAATATGAATATTAGGGCGGAATCGACCAAACTTAAGTGTTATCCTGCGAATAAAAGTCATGTTTTAGGTCTGAATATCGCACATAAAATATCTAGTGGTGTTTTATAAACGAATTATATATTTATAGGGGGTAATCTGTGATTTATATGCTTACATTTAATTAATCTTTCACTTGATCGAATCCGCCCTCACTTATCTCTTATTGGAGACAATGAATAATTTTAATATACAAAAACAGTATAAATTAATATTGTTTGATAATTATGCATATTAACTAGGAATAAGTCCGCCTCAATCCATATTGTTATATATTACTTAACAATTCGTTACAGTAAATCAATCGCTGCAATTAAATTGACTGATGGTAAAGATAACTATTTCAGAGTTTTACAGAAGATACAAAACGCTTACATGTACATACACTAAACAGTACATATTTATGTCTTTATTATTAACCTACCTGTTAACAGTGGAATTTAGGTAATTAATCCTATTTTAATCTAAGACAATAAATAAATTTTATACATATAATTATATATGTACATAAACCTTTTCTTATAAATTATTATGTAAAACTAAAACAAAGTTAAATATATTATGCAATTTTACTTAAATATATAAAAAATGGCAATGACTTTGGTTCTTAAATAATTTATGGTTATGGATACACTGTAGGTAAAAAGTTATAATGATTTTTATAAATGCAGTAACTTCTATCGCACTATGAACATTTAACATAAATGACAGTACCCAAAAACTTTTTATTTTACTTTCAAAAATCCACCTATCCGTAATATTTGGTTATTTAATACAGATGGTATTTATCTTAAAACTAACACTAAGTTGAATGACAGACTTACATATAAAAAATGGAATGTTAGCTTGCTACGACGAAACCACTGTAAATTGGACTATTTACAACTTTCAGTCGAACCTATTTACAATGTAATTGATATCAGACGAGTCACTTGCCTTCATTCACCAACTGAAGAATGCATATTTGTGGCGACTCAGTGCCAAACACAAAAATTGGATCCCTTTTAACTATCAATGAGTGTTACAAGTGACTTATAATCGATCAGTGATTGCTTTGCCTTTCTATTTAGATAATCATCAAACTACTCGCCAAATATTGACGGTGTATCGAAATATCGGTGAAGGCAACCATTTTACATCAACCCTATAAACCTTGATAGATACGCCTAGTCTCTAGGTGACCCGTGTAAGAACCACTAAATGTAACTCAGAGGTCAAAAAAGATTGGCTAGGTCCATAGGTACTTAGTTTAAAATATCGACTATGATGACGTCCACACTTAGTTTAAATATACGTATCTATAATGGTAACTCCTTCCTGAATTCCCCTGCAGTTTTAAGGTAACTCAGAGACGTCAAGTTAGATAGACGAGTTTCATATAGTTTGTCGGATAAATATAACATGAAGACATGTAAATTTTTAATAAACTTAAAAATTTGATAGGGCAATACTTTCATCTGTAATAATACAGTAAAGTGAGGCACAATTATAATTTTTATCTGTCACATTGTGCTCAGACTTACCCAACTTCATATAAGAATGTTGCCCTATCAGATTTTTTGAAGTTTATTTTTTGACAAATTCCCATTTACCCGACGAACTATGGAATATCAAGTATGGTGACCCCGTGTTAATGGTGACTTCGTATTAATGGTGACCCCGCCTCAATGTTCCGTGTCTGTGGTGACTATTGGTAACCCTGTGTTAATGGTGACCCCGCGTCACTGCTCCGTGTCAGTGGTGACCCCTACCCCTTCAGCGTGACCCGCGTGTCGTTCCGCAACGCGCGCGGCAGCTCCCCGCCGCCGTACCGCACGCCGTAGGGCCGCAGGTGGTATATCAGGTAGTCTAACACGTACATCTGTTCTGGGTCTACGTAGTGGAACGACACCGCGTGGTCCGAGCAACAATCCAAACCCTGGTGAACGATTATTTTATCAACTATGTATAAATACACGCTACACAGTCACAGCCCCAATAAGATTCCCTGTTTCGTGGGTCATAGACAACACAGAGACAAGAACTCTCACACCCAGACCGAACCGATAAAACTCATCAAACTTATCATTCAAATTACCGCCTCGCTGGGAATCGAACCCAGGACCCTTGAAGCGGCGATCCGGCATGGTAACCGGCGCCACACAGGTCGTAAAACAAAAGTTCTTTCTTTCTTTTTCTTTTCTTTCTTGGTCGGAAACGCATCAGTGATGCCTTGGTGTCGCTGCTGTCCATGGACGACGATATTCATTTACCATCAGCTGGATCGTCAGCTATTTTGTCGGCTATTTCCATAAATAATAAAAATAATATAATTCTTGACAAAAAATAACCGATTTCAAAATTAGGGATAACTCAAATACTACTCGTCTCAACTCGTTCTTTAAGTGGGACCACATGACAAGCACCAGATCAAAAAAAGAATCATCAAAATCGGTTCACCCAGTCAAAAGTTCTGAGGTAACATAAAAAAAACCCTTGAATTGAATAAAAACTATTCTTCAAAAATGGGGCCTCCCCCTTTTTTGAAGTCGGTAAAAAAAAGGAATAGACGTTTTATATTCACCCACTCACACTAATGCGTAAGAAAAGAAATCGCTTGTAAAAGATATGGCCGCCCACTGTATTGTGCTTATTCATTATTAGTGTACTCGTCTTTGTAATTTATTCTCTTTGGTGTGTGTACAATTAATAAAGAGTTTAAATAACTGGACACATACACTTGAGAGCAAAAAAATCGCACACCACCGACATTTGAACCAAAAAATATGTAGCAATTGTCGCTATTGTTTGAAACAGGATTATGGCAAGGGTCGATTACCCTTTTGAAAGCCTAAAATGCATACTGTAATATAAATAAGGATAATTTTTTGGTAAATTCTATTAAAAATAATTAGACTCTTGCTTAAAATGCAGGTGGTGTGCGATTTATTTTTGCTCTCGAGTGTAGTTTAATAAAGTGGACACATGCGAGTCTAATGCAGTAATAATTTTGTAATCTTTGTTTTCTTTTTTTTTTTTCTCCAATATGTTTGTATTTACTTTTACTTACTTTTAATAAATGTGGAAATAAAAATAAATAATAAAAAGCATTCTATTCGGTATGACTTACCTCATCAGTAGGATAGTAGATGTACTTCCAGTACCAGAAGCCCTTGTCCCGGTTGGGGAACAGATGGTCCCGCGGGACGAACGGGAAGAACCGCCCGCGCTGCAGCGAGTCCCGGGAGTCCATCGCCTTCACGCCCAGATGGGACAGGCATATGCCTGGTAACAACGTTAATCATGTATTTTACTATAATACGAGTACTCAAGATATTTTGCACACCGATATTTCGACCCCGTTGCAAAGATCGTGTCAAAAGTTTCTACGCATCACCGCGGTTCAGCCGTGACCACGATCCATGCAACTGGGTCGAAATATCGGCATCTATACATCTATACAAATAAAGCAAATTGGAATGTCTGTTTGTAATATTAAAATAACCGCTTTTTACTAAGTGCATTTGGATGTGTACACGGTACATATACCAAAACAACATTTTTCACAACTTTTTGTCTGTCTGTCTGTCTGTTTGTTCCGGCTAATCTCTGAAATGGCTGGACCGATTTTGATGGGACTTCACTGGCAGATAGCTGATGTAACAAGGAGTAACTTAGGCTACTTTTATTTTAGAAAAAAAATGTTTGTTAGGCGATACAAAGTTCGCCGGGTCAACTAGTACAAAATAAATATCGTGATACCAAAGTTAATTATAATTTATCCCCCAAAATATTTTTTTTTGTTATGTGCTTCATAGAATCCTCGCATACATGTATTTAATTTCGACGCTTGAAAGGCAAAAATTACCAAGCGACATGTTGATAACTTTACACTAAGTAGAGCATTTTAGTTTTTAATTTTAGAAAAAAAAATCGGAAAAAATTGCTTTATTAAGCATTTAAACTGCATTTAAAATTCATTGGTATGAAGTAGCTATGACTAATAGGCGATTTTTTACGATTTTTTTTCTAAAATTAAAAACTAAAATGCTGTAGTGTAAAGTTGTCAACATGTCGCTTGGTAATTTTTGCCTTTCAAGCGTCGATGTATTTAATTTAATTTAGAACGTACCCATCTCAGCGTCCTCCGCGCCGTGGTCGCCAGCCTTGCAGAGGTGCGGCGAGGGCAGCCCGCGCGTCACGAACGCGCGCAGCGCCGCCGCGCTCAGCACGTAGCCCGCGCCGCCGCTCATGTACCCCTACACACACACACACACACGACCGAGTTAGCCTAAGAACTCACGAAGCGATTTTCTCCCACGCCCGCCGCGGTAGCGGGCCCGCGACTCCTGTAGAATGCAGATTTGTATGTAAAAACGAGCGGCATATTTCACGACGCGGTTTACTCTCGGCGCCCGCTGCACCGGCGGGCAACTTCTAGAATCGCGCGGGTCGCGGTCAGCCGCAGCCTCGGCGGGTTGCTCCCGCACGCTCTGCGGTCGGTTGGCGGGCGACCGCGGTGGGCACCGGGGGGGAGGGGGGGCTACAGATCGTTAATACCGCCCGTCTTGCGATATTCGCCCGCCAGGTTTGCGGGCTATCGCGCGGGCGGCTGCGCTACCGCACAAAACTTCGGTCTCGTGAGTTTTGAAACTTTTTAAAATTTCCGCCACCGCAGCGGGCGCGGGTGAAAATCGCTCCGTGAGTTTTTAGGCTTAGTAGATGGCTGGCTTCAACCTATTATTTCATTATAAATGTATAAATTTTACTAACAAAAAATAACCGACATCAAAATTACTCAAAAACTACTTGTCAGATCTCGTTCAAATGTATGTGGGACCACATGACAAGCACCTGCTTTCGATTAAAAAAAGAATCATCGAAATCGGTTGGCATGATATTGAATTATTCGTCCATTTGTTGCGCACATACTTAATGCATAAATATGCATTACCATATAAGTCTTAAATAAGACTTATATGGTTTTCTCATGGATGCCATTGTGAGATGTCAATAAAATTTAAGTGGGACCACATGACAAGCATCAGCTTTCGTTTAAAAAAACATTCATCAAAATCGGTTCATCCAGTCGAAGGTTCTGAGGTAACAAACATAAAAAATACAGTCGAATTGAGAATCTCCTCCTTTTTTTGAAGTCGGTTAAAAAGATGTGCTTTAATCTTTCATTTTTAATGTTTAAGCCACACTTGCTCATCATAATCAAGGGTTGACTGGTAGAGAATGCCATTTGGCATTAAGTCCGTCCATTGTATTTTATTTGTATTGTAATTGCAATAAAGGATAAAATAAAAATAATATGCTGAGGAGTTTCTTTACGGTTTTTCTTCTCCTCCATGGCAAAGCGTCTTTCCGAAAAGTTGTTAGATTGAGAAAATTACGTGCATAAGTGTATCAGTGATACCTGCACAAATAAAAGATTTTGATTTTTTTTTGACTTTTGAAATGGCCCACTACCGAGCTCTAATCTCTCCCGTTGAGGATTGGTGGAGGGGTTAGTGGCCAGCCCAAGTGTCGGAAGTTTTCATGCCGCCCGAGGGCATCCGACATAGCTTAACGACTGTTATATTACGATAACAACCGGAACCAACGTCTTTACGTGCCCTCCGAAGCACGCAAGTACTTAAGACTTTTTCTTTTCTGTTTTCCTGTTACTTTACACAAGAATGCTAATCAAACCGTTGATAGTAGTCTCCCATGAAATATCAAATCAACAGCACCATAGACAAGACCCATTATCATAATGACTATTCGGTTAATAATAAACAACATAGCACCGACCGACTAACCCCATATATTATTCATGCCAATCATCACGTTATCTACAGGAAATAGCAATCACAGTTATATTGTGAAACATAATAACGTTACAACAAATGCGTTTTGAAAAGGCATCTTTCATACTCGGACATATCGTTTGTAAGGATAACCTTATGGTATTATGAGATAAGAGCTTTTTTTTTAATAGCAATAGCCGGCAAACGAGCTGACGATCCACCCGATGGTAAGTGGCTATCGTCGCCCATGGACATCAGCAACACCAAAGGCATCGCTGATGCGTTGCCGGCCAAGAAAGAGAGAACAAAAAGAAAGAAAGAAAGAATTGCTCTCAATCCCCCAGCCGGAACACGACGAGTCGTTTGGCGGCTGACTCATGTTTATGGTCACAAACGAAACGCAAAAACTGCTGAACAGACGCCCCTCGACCAGGTGGACCGAAGACCTGAAGAAGACAGCAGGCATCCGCTGGATTCAGAAGGTTCAAAACCGGTCTGAGTGGCGTATATTAGAGGAGGCTTAGGCCTGGACTTAGGTCCAGCGGACCTCTAAAAGCTGATGGATGGATGGGTTAACTTTAATATGAAAAAAGGGTGCGTGCACTTTTGTACGCGCGTGAGAAGTTATACTTCTTTAGACATAATTAAATAAATATTTTATTTAATATCTAACGTATATCAGTTTTAATTATCTTTCAAAAACTATTTTTGTACCAAATAAAAATAAAATATTACTTGTGTCCTACCTCTGTTTACACAAGTACAAACTAGATGGCGTTGTTCATGAACCTGAATCACGCTGTTGAGACTCTGTGAGATTTGTATAAGTAAAAACATTAAATTTTAAAAGAGGTAAAGATACTAAGAAGCTAGGGGCATTTTCCAGCTTTCATACCCCCTCCATGGTTGCGCAAACGTTTAACGCAACCTTTTTGCAAGTCGCAAAAGAAGTATAACTTCAAAAAATCAATACCTGTGATGTGAACGGTTTGAATCTACAGCCAAAGTATACAGGATCGTTGCTGCTGTATTCCGACAGCATGTATCTTAAATTCTCCACCACCACGTACCTGAAAGTTTATAAATAAATCCGTCTGTAAATACTTTGTGTTTATTACTAAAAATTTGACCGTACATAATACGTAACTAGTCGATGTGATATCGATTTTAGAAGTTATCTAGCCAAACGGGTAAAAATTTAATCATTATCCATGATAATAACTAACAGATTCATATCGGATAGCCACCTATTAATAAAACAGTTATCAATAATTCTTTATATCCTTTAAATCTCATTTCACAATACAATGATAAAAAAAATTGTCATCGACAATCTTCAAGATCCTATCTACAATTTACATATCTCCAAGTTACCTTTTTTTAGGGTTCCGTAGCCTAATGACAAAAAACGGAACCCTTATGGATTCGTCATGTCTGTCTGTCTGTCTGTCTGTCTGTCTGTCCGTCCGTCCGTCCGTCCGTCTCCGTTTTTTGAAACAAAAAATAACGAAATAAAAAAAAATGTTTTGCAAACCGTATCGTGTGGCATGCCAAATGAAATGGCTTATTATAAAGATCTCAAATATATATGTTATATTTCTATAATGGATAGTTTTAAAATTATTCAAGAAAGAACGAAAATTTAAGGCAAAAATTGACCATTCCCCCCTTATCTCCGTAACTACTGAGCCTAGAGTTAGAAGAAAAATACAGGTTTTTTTTTTATTTACAGATATATAATATACTACAGGAAAACATATAAGAAGTCTATCTATGGTCTTAAAAAAAGGCATGAATAAATAAAATAGAAAATATAGATATAGATAAATATTTAATCAACGTACGGAACCCTCTCCAAGAGAGTTTAACTGGTACTTATCAAGTTATTTTTTTTTTGAAAGCTGACGTGATCGAGATGGTTCTAGCTATGTTTAGCGTAAACAAAACTATTAGGGTTTATATATATATTAAAATGTATAGTAATCGAAGAAGAATATGGTTTAATGATTATAAATATAATTTAACTAGCTGACCCGGCGAACTTCGTATCGCTAGCCGTTACAGTTTCTGTGTGCTCCTCCCTCTCCCTCTCCCTCTCACGCTCCCGCTCCCGCTCCCGCTCCCGCTCCCACTCCCAAGTAAAAAAAGGAGTCATAAAAGACGCTAATAATAATAACTAATAGCTATCTATCAACTACACATAACAAAATTTTACCTTATCCCGCAGGAACAGGTCTATTTTCCGGGATAAAAAGTATCCTATATCCATCCCCGAGCTTTATTTTATATCTGTATAAATAACTAATCTATCAACTACATATAACAAAAATTTACCTTATCCCACAGGAACAGGTCTATTTTCCGGGATAAAAAGTATCCTATGTTCGTCTCCTGATTCTAAGCTACCTCCCCACCAATTTTCAGCCAAATCGGTTCAGCCGTTCTTGAGTTATAAATAGTGTAACAAACACGACTTTCTTTTATATATATAGATATAACATAATTTAATTTACTCGATTTAATTTAAATTGGAATAGAAAATATTTGGAAATAAAATGAATTGGTCCACCACCCAGAAAATTGCAACACCCTTTTAGTGTTATTATTGTATAGGATGTGATATGTGAGTGTGTTATGGACCATATTACTACATATTTATGCAATTAAAGTGAGTATTGAAGTCATTAAAAGTCCTGTACTCACGTGTCATCATCAGCCTTGAGGAACCAGTCGGCGTCTCTCCGATGGTGTTCGTACACATACCGGAAGGCCGCCTTGGTCTTGGCCCACAGGAAGTCCCGACCCTCGTTCACTGGCAGCTTCACCGTTGGTAGGCTACTGTCTGGAACGTTAGGCAGGAATTACGGTAAGGAATTCATAAAAATAATAATCTTCTATCTCTATAATACTAACTAGAGCTAAGGGCCATCCACAAATTACGTCACACTAATTTCATGACTTTCACCTCTCCCCCCTCCTTGTCACAGCTAGTCACATTTGTGAGACCTCCCCCCCTAGTGTGACGTCACATATTATGAAATTTTACACCTAGAAATTATTAAATTAAAACAGCAGTTCCGAAATAAGTTTTATTTCCATTAATTGTTTTTTAATATTTACCTATATATGTACATAGCAATTATTCAATTTTGAAAAGTGACGTCACGAAATTTAAGACCCCTCCCACCCCTTGTCACACAATGTCACTACATCGACCCCTCCTCCCCTCCCCCCTAACGTGTGACGTAATTTATGGATGGCCCCTAATAAGTACCCTGCACCAGTGTACTAAATTTCATGAAAATCTGTTCAGCAGCTTTTGCGTTACGTTTGTGGTCACAAATATGAGTCAGCCGCCAAACGATTTTTCGTGTTCCGGCTGGGAGCTTGAGACCAGTTCTTTCTTTCTTTTTCTTCTCTCTTTCTTGGCCGGCAACGCATCCATGATTCCTTTGGTGTTGCTGATGTCCATGGGCGACGATACCCACTTACCATCAGGTCTATCGTCAGCTCGTTTGCCGGCTATTTTCCATAAAAAAAAGCGGCCAAGTGCGAGTCGGACTCGCCCATGAAGGGTTCCGTAGCAGCAAGTAACATAATATAAAAGTTCTTGTAGTTTGTTGTAACTTTAATCGAGGTAAATTGCGGTTTACGATTTATGACGTATTAAAAAAAACTACTTACTAGATCTCATTCAAACCAATTTTCGTTGGAAGTTTGCATGGTAATGTACATCATATATTTTTTTTAGTTTTATCATTCTCTTAGTTTAGAAGTTACAGGGGGGGGGACACACATTTTACCACTTTGGAAGTGTCTCTCGCGCAAACTATTCAGTTTAAAAAAAAATGATATTAGAAACCTCAATATCATTTTTGAAGACCTATCTATAGATACCCCACACGTATGGGTTTGATGAAAAAAAAATTTTTGAGTTTCAGTTCGAAGTATGGGGAGCCCCCAAAATTTACTGTTTTTTTCTATTTTTGTGTGAAAATCTTAATACGGTTCACAGAATACATCTACATACCAAGTTTCAACAGTATAGTTCTTATAGTTTCGGAAAAAAGTGGCTGTGACATACGGACGGACAGACAGACAGACAGACAGACAGACAGACATGACGAATCTATAAGGGTTCCGTTTTTTGCCATTTGGCTACGGAACCCTAAAAAAAGCTGTAACTGCTAACCATCACCTGAATGTTATATAACTACTACAGTGCCACCAACTTATCTGTGAATTGGAGGAGGGCGCTGTCGGACGCACTGGACCAATCATTGGACGCAATTCGAGACGTAGTAAATGTCAAATGAATAAACACAAAGAACTTATGAATGGCGCGGCATTAGTTCCAATTTTCGCCATTTCACAGATAACTTGGTGGCACTGTAAACTAAAACTACACGTCTATCTTACCTTCAACCGTACTCATGAACAGTAGTTTATTACACCGCCGCCCCCAAGTAGCTTTAACATGCTGGGCTTTCTTCTTGTGGTTGTCGGGCTGCGTCATCACCCAGCATAGAACCCGGACCCGCCTCGCCAACTCGTCGGCAACCGATCTGTCCTCATCTCTATGTGCCGGTTCCTCGCTACCGTGCTCTATGACAGAACGGATCGGATGCTTTTCCAAATCTCGCGCCGATTCCCTGGAAAATTGTCCATCTTTTACAACTTATCATGCCTGAATTAGACATGTTATCATCATTCTTGTCTTTTTCTTAGCCAATACTTATCAAAGTAAAGCAAGCACTTATTATTAATTTAACTTTTATTTACCTACCACATAAAAAAATCACAGTACAAATAGCGATGGTATTATCAGGTATTATAGAATATTGTATCTTGTCACAAAATTCATAAAACAACTTCATGAGGATACTAGCTTCACGTCAAGATTATCTGCATTTAAGATTTACAGATATTATATATGATATATTACTTCTTTAGATACTTAGATAAGATTAGGTTTAACATTATAATAAGTATTTTGATTATCTTCCATTCCTCATCGCTACTTCCATATTGATAAAATATCTAATAACAGATATTTATTATTATCTAAATCACATTAATGTCTGCGTTAAACAAAATAACAAAGTAGCAACAGAAAAAACCCAAATTACTCATGCCGAATCAGTCTTTTGGCGGAAAAACAAATTAATACATTGGTAAAATCCTTAATACAATTTTTATCCTTAATAACAATTGCCACAATTAGACCATAATTTAAAGCATAAATACCTACTTAAAATCATATAAAAGCCCGTAGCAGCCAAAGCATTTTAAAATCAAACACCCATTTATGTATACAGAGATATAATTATAACCGCATCTTCAATACCAAAAAAAATAAAAAAAAACCGGGCAAGTGCGAACAACAGCTAGTATAAAATAACGAAGTTGTAAGTACCACCTTAATAGTACGTCACAATATGTAACACATGCGATATTGCGACACCTGAGTCAACGACAGCTAAGACTTGTCGTACGGTGCGTTGCGTGGACGCGAAGTATGCCAACCAAAAAACAAAGAAGAGTAGAGAGATGACTTGTTGCTACTATCGAAGGTAATAGGTAAAAAAATTAACAAAGACGCTGTGACGTTAAAATAACCAGTGTTGCGTTGTAACAACGCATCGTTCTTGCGTGCCCTAATGCTTTAACGTCAAAAAGACGCAACGCAACGCCTTTATCACATTAGACTCACTCCAACTTGACGTACTTCTTTGATATTATTGTCCTTATTGTCCTATGTGTCCTGTATGTGCTGTTTAATAGTTTTTATTATTATGATATTAGTTATTATGATAATTCGGAACGCCGCAATAAATATAAATTTATTGAATACATAATGCAATACTAAGTCGAAATGTATAGAACATTTTGTTAAGTTTAATTTATGTAATTTAATTATTTTATGTGCAAAAGAGGAAATGGCGGTTTCTTTATTTAAAATTTTAAATCACAGTATTGCACAGAACCGGCACAAGTTATTGCTTAATGTTTTTTACTCAAACTTATTCCTCTGCTAAATAACCAGAAATACATTAGGTACGAAAATCACCCGGGATTCCACACTTTGAAAATATAATCACAATGTCCTGTAATTTCAAGAAATAAAAATATTATGTGTAATAATAAGTAGATATAATATAATTCTTGAAAAAAATAACCGACTGCAAAATTAGGGATAACTCAAAAACTACTAGTCATATCTCGCTCTTTACGTGGGACTACATGACAAGCACCAGCTTTCCATTAAACAAAGAATCATCAAAATCGGTTCACCCAGTCGAAAGTTCTGAGGTAAAAAACATAAAAAAACAGTCGATTTTAATAGCTCCTCCTTTTTTGAAGTCTGTTAAAAATAAAATAAGCGCGTGAGAGATATTGTTTATTTACAATGTAGGTACTTATATGTAAAAATTGCTCAATAAATATAAAAAAACATGAAATTTAGATTTTTCATTATGGATAATATTACAATATTTTAACAACTTGTACTATTTATATTCATCTTAACAGAAAACATTGTAATAAAGATTTTATTAAATTGTTAATAAAATAAACATAATATTATTATTGTACGATTTGGTTAATATACGATATACGTAAAATTAAAATAAGGTATTTGATAAATTTATAATAACGTTGAATGTCAACTGCTTGATAATTTTTAAAAATAGGTCTATATTTGTAACAGGAAGTAAAATTGTTCGCTGGTAGAAATATTTTAATTATAAAATACCATTAATTTTGATAGATTTGAAATTGTTTAAATTACTTATAAATTGTATTTATTTAATACAATTTTTATGTAACATTACAAGTTATTTATTGTTTGTCTATGATTAGTCGATCAGGTCATATAGTGGGGGGTAGATAGTTAATATAAGCAAATGTTTGGGATTGTCTCGGGTAATTCAGTGTAAATTACGGAATAGAGCAGCCTTTCAGCCGAAGTTAAGTACTTTCAATATTTTATAATGTTATTCTGTCAGTCTATTTAATTATTGTTTGTTATAGTAGCATTTTAATTAAAATTATTGTATTGTAATAATGTTGTAAGGCTTAACTGGAACTGTCAGCTTTCAATTCAATATTGTCATTCTGTTTGTTCCATTTATAAAGTGTTATATAAAACAAATATTAAACGTGGAATGATAATAATATAATGTTATTGCGGTAATTCTTTGCTGTTATGGAGTTTCTTCCTTGGTTCTTCTCCAATAACTAAAGCACATAGTGAACCAAGGGTTTCAATAAATTAATTGCCGCTATGTATATTACTGATTTACCTAACTCCATGATAATATAAAAAAGTTACTGTTGATGAAATAAAACTAGTCATTGTGCTTTTGTGGTTCACCTTTAAGTTATTAATAATAGTATAGGTACGAAAATTTATCGATTCTCGCTATGACAAGTTGTTGTAATTTTACATTTCTTAACTTTCCATAACAATTTTACCCTTCAATCTAACACGCGCATTCACAATGAGCCATGCACATAAACTGCAAAACAATTCTATCCTCAAATCTGTTTCATAAGTTATTGTATCTACTTGGGTACTTGATACATATATCGGTAAAAGCAATGACAATTTAGGTAAATTACTTGCTTGAACTGCAATTGAACTAAGATAACAACGGAAGCATTGTAATTAACACTTTCCTACAGAGTTTATTTATAGATTATTTGGTTTAGTTGGTCCAAAATATGTAACAGGACGAAAAAAACAAAGCATTATATAAAAGTTAATCATTCAATAATATCCTAATACATAACCCAAGTACCAAGACTTGGGTACAAATAATTAAAAGTTTAAACAAGTACAATATAACCTATGCAACAGATTATACACAAACAATTAAAGAAAGTGCTGAAAGGGCGGCAAGCCATACGTCATGCGGAAAAGTGAAAGGGTAGAGTTACCTGTAGTTGGACCAAGCTACGTCTCGTGCGAATCCCGCTGACGTTAACAGTATGTACGCGAAACTAAAGCCGGCTGATATTCCGATCACCAATGTTAGCACAAATCGTCGGCCCATCACCCGTCCCTCCGCCTGCACATTAGTGTACATTGCGAACAATTTCGAACGATTTTTTTTAATTATTCTTTTCTCGAACGATTTTTTTAAAACTCCCTCGAAATTGTCCGCGATGTGAAGCGAGCAGTGTTCTCGCAACGTATCGCAACATTCGAATGTCGGGTTATCCATTATGGACCGCTGATAACACAGTGTTTATGTTACAACGGGTGATCCATTGGGATGGGTCGGTCTAGTCTGCCAACTGTTATCCTTATTTAGTAGAAGACAAATTGTATTTATTCAAAATATTATTTAAACAATCAGGTAATTGGGCTGTAAAACATTTCAATAAATATTCCGTGCTAAAATTTGAAACTTCTCAAACTGGAGAAACACGCTGTCACAGGTTCTACCGTAAGCCAAAAAATTCAAAAAAAGGTAAAGTAAAACTTTTTCTCTAATGATCATTAAAAATTATAACAAATTATTTAATAAGTACTATAGTTTATCCAAAACATAAGTTTTGTTTTGGATTCTTTTAAAATTCCCCTGCATTCTAATACAATTTTCCTACGCGTCATCGGATCTCCCATTATCTCCCACTACAGTAGGTACAATTTTATCATTACACAGATATTATTTAAAACACTTATCACACATGTCGTGGCTACGACAGTTATGGGAATTTTATCTATTGTTGCATTACTTGTTTATACATCATGAACGTGTACAATGAAACTAAATAGTCTCGTTCAAACTGTCAATAAAATAAATGTATTAGTTGATTTACTGTGCACGATGTTTTGTCTATACTAATATATAAAGAGGAAAGATTTGATTTTTTGTTTGCATTGAATAGGCTCCGAAACTACTGAAACGATTTGAATAATTCTTTCACTGTTGGGAAGCTACACTATCCCCGGGTAACATAGGCTATATTATTATTTTCAAAAAATTAGGGATCCTTAATAAAACTCCAATAATGTAACCCAAGGTGTAAAAAAACAAGAAAACCGAAGCAAAGCGAGGGCGGTTACTAGTATGCTAATATAAATATTGGGGCGTTGCGTACTCCATAGTCCCATCTATTCTTAAGGCCAAGGTAACACTAGCTAATAACAGCCCTAAACAAAGACGCAGCTATAGCCATAGCTTTCTCCTACTTGTTGAAATTATTTGTTCAACTCAGTTTTAGTCCTGACGGTATTTGTGTTGGCATAATTCTAACCTGCCTGGCTAGCCAGTAGCCACTATAGTGCTCAACTAAATCTGCACTTGGGCGTTGGGCGTAATGTTGGTAGCATTGAAATAAGTGTTTAATATTTCAAAAACCATTTTACGGGCATGATAATAGCGTTGTTATTGAGTTCATCAAAGGTAATAAGGTTAATAAAATAAACGATAAAACGATTACACACTCATACCCCCGCAGTAGGTTTTCACCTGTGTTGCGGGTAGCATGGACGACACATATAACACATGACAATACCACCCATGGTTCGATTACAAATATTTATCTGTCACATAAATATCTGTCCCGGCTGGGAATCGAACCCGGGACCCCTCGCTTCGCAGGCAGACATTACATTTAATATAACATTTTAATTTCTATACTCCTATATAAATGCTACCAACATTACCCCCAAGTGCAGATTTAGTTGAAGGTATTATATAGTGTATACCTTTCTAGAATCAACTATGAAATGTTTTGTTTATGCATTGGAATTGAGAGCTGGTGACAACAAGTCTTTCTCAAACTTCTTTCCCGGCAATGCATCAGTTATGCCTTTAACTGTCACTGATGTGAATGGCAGACGATCCTGTTTGCGGTCAAAATTAGACCGTAATTTAATTACTTAAAGGGATGTGAAGTTATTTAACGTTTTGTTTTCATAAATAAATGTATTCGTCTTGTCTTATTTATAAAAATAATGTTCTTTAACTTTAAACTATAGTTTGCATTATTCTTAAAAGAAGGATGCAAAGGTTGTCTCTTTACGTATTAAATAGATCACTCTACTTGTTATAAATCACAGCAAACCTAAAGTGAAATATCATAAGTAGTGCCGACCGGTCAAGAAAATTGAGGCCGGAACCAACAATAGAGCTAAATATCAATTGAGCAGTAATATGCATCTATTGATGTTCCACTTTCGAATATTTTGCGAACGCACTTTTTATTACTAGCTGAATCTTGGTTCGCATTTGAATCTCAATTAGCACTGGCTATTTATTTTCTCAAATTACGTTGTAAAGTATGCGTCGGAAATAAGTAAGAAAGAAAATTCACTCAGTCAATAATATTTGAGTTTATAATTCACGCTACAATTGATTTTTAGATAAGGAAATAAATTAGAATCTATAAAATCGTTAATTAGGTACCTTTCTTGTAGAAAGATAGCCATTTAAATACCTAATAATAAAATCTGAACATTTGAAAATAAATTTAATGATCACAATCTCATATTATACCTACCTAGATATAATATAAATACCTATTTAGACTATCCAGGTTTATTACTGTTTAGACTTTAGAACTTTAAAGATTTTTATGAAGTAGGTAATTTTTTCATTTAATTTTTCATTACAATAAAATTGAAAAGTCCTCTAAAAAGTTTAATATAAAACAAGCAGTATTGTTACAGACCATTAATATTATTAACTTGGTATCAGATAAGGTCGGGGGAAGTTCTTTCCCAGTTACCAGTATGTTGACAACTGATATAAATCTGTCGTAGTGTCGTCATAATAACGATAGTAGTATTATACGTTCATGCTATCAACAACTGTGTATATAAATAAATCAAATTATCTATACTAATATATAAAGAGGAAAGATTTGATTTTTTGTTTGCATTGAATAGGCTCCGAAACTACTGAACCAATTTGAAAAATTCTTTCACTGTTGGGAAGCTACACTATCCCCGGGTAACATAGGCTATATTATATTTAAAAAATTAGGGATCCTTAATAAAACTCCAATAACGTATCCCAAGGTGTAAAAAGATAAGAAAACCGAAGCAAAGCAAGGGCGACTACTCGTTTACAATATTTTCATTATGATCAAGGTTCTACGT
This sequence comes from Thymelicus acteon, assembly GCA_951805285.1. Classification (NCBI taxonomy): domain Eukaryota; kingdom Metazoa; phylum Arthropoda; class Insecta; order Lepidoptera; family Hesperiidae; genus Thymelicus; species Thymelicus acteon. The sequence continues at coordinate 3,191,858 of OX638226.1, read as the reverse complement.
CAGACAACGCTTACTTAATTTTTTCCATTGTTTTATTGATGAATCATTATTAAATAATTATCAACAAATCAATTTCATTCAATTTTGGTTATATTACAGAACCTCCATAATTATGGAACCTCAAATGAATAACTAAACTTACTGAAATTATCAAATAATTCGATAATAAGGGAGGAAAAATCACTTTAAAATTCACTAGTATAGCACGAAAATTACTTCAATTAATTAGTTGCTGTTAATAAAAATAGTTAAATTAATAAACCTTCCACAGCATCTTAGATTTGATCAAACTGTATTATAAAACAAAAAACTTGACCCGATATAATCACACTACAACTTGCTATGTCAATATGAGTTATATTTGAGTTAATTGTTTACACATAACCACAAAATATTTAAAAACTAAACGTTGCGAGAACACTTAGTGGACGCATTTTGGCACAGTTTGAACAGCGGTTAATGTACAACTGTGCTAACACTCCTCCACCTCTGAAAATGTTAGGTTGACAGTTTAGGCTGAAACACACTAACGACAGACAACAGTTAGTGGTTACGGACAATAAAAATCGCAGCTACTTAAGATTGATTAATAACCAGGAGCGTAGCTACCGCCGTATCAGCCGTATCAATTATAAAAAAAAGCTCGCCAGTGGCCTACGACCGCTACATAACAGTTGGCACTCCTTTTATATTTGACAACTGGCGTTGAGGGGGCCCCACAACAAATATTGATATGGGGCCTCCTTAGGGCTAGCTACGCCACTGTTAATAACATACAATGTGATGAGATTGGTGCGTCGGGTAATTATTATTAAATGTGTAGACAAATTGTTATCAAATATTAGAATAAAGTATTTGACTCTATTTGGTTGAATACAATTTTAATATTCGTGAAAGATCGGCATGCTGATTTTTGTCATCACGTATATGCGAAAATACGACTTAGGGAAAGACCAAACGAGCGTATTTTTTGAGCTGTGCGTCGCGTGAAATGAGTCGATTTCACGGAACACAGACAACTGTTGTCTGTTTTCCATGGTTGGTTTCATACTAAAGTCCAAACTCATTTTGCGTCGCTGTGTGATACAAACAGGACTGAAGTAAGAAACCGAATGCGTCATTTTTCGCGATTCACAGCTCAAAAAAATACGCTGGTTTGGCCTCACCTTTATCTCATCACCATTCTCACATTACCAATCTCATCACCAATAGTGATGAGATTCTTAAAACATTCGTCCTATTTTGTAAAAATATTAGCAAAAAATAGAAAAGTATTAGAAACAATAAAATGATGATTAATATGTTTTAGATGGCAAAATAAATACAGCTTATAATACCTACATGAAGCTTGTTACTTTTATAGTATTACTACAATTTTGTGCAGCTAAAAACTAGTTTAACGCACAATTACGTTTCACGTAATAGATATCAATATAGAATTAAATCCTTTTTTTATTTATTTAAAGTCGCAAAATCGCAGACAAAAGCCAGCATGTCTCACCCTTACTTATTTGTTTGTTTACAAATCATGCTTTGTTTAGATGTTTGTGATTTTTATTTTGTTTATTGTTAGTGGTCCGTGCGACACATTGCTTGGTATTGGTATGTCATTGCTTTGATTATTATAAAACGACAAAATAATAATTTACCTAATTTGATTTAAAATTAATTTGTATATAACATTATATAAAATCTTAATAAACTGTGCTAAAAATTGTTGAATACAGTCATAATGGTTAGCTGGCAGAGAATGCATTAAGCAGTAAGCTCAGCATTTGTCCTTAATCCTGTATTACCACAATAAAGATTAAATAAATAAATAAATTACATACGTCTATTTCATTGTTGGAAACATTTTTATTATTGTTTGTCATTGCTTCAATGAAAGGCACATGTAAAAGTTTACCGAAGTTAGCTAATAAAAATTACATTGGCAATTAAAATTCTCATTTTATGGTTTGTAAAATTATACTTCAATTGTTTAATATTCCTCTGTTATTAATATGCCTCCACCTTATTAATTCTGCAGTAGATCTTTGTTTTTCAAGGCAATCTTTTAATTCTTACTTACTTCATGTAACTGATTCCGATTATGAATTAAAAATATTTTTTCGTGTTTTAACCCTGCCCAAGTCATGCAAATTAAAAGATAATTCTAATTCATATTTTTGAATACATACCACAGTACTAACTATTATTATACTTAAGGGCCATCCATAAATTACGTCACACTAATTTTATGACTTTTTGACCCTTCCCCCCCCCCCTTGTCACAGCTGGTCACATTTGTAAGACCTCCCCCCTAGTGCGACGTCACATATTATGAAATTTTACACCTAGAAATTATTAAATGAAAACAGCAGTTCCGAAATAAGATTTATTTCCATTAATTGTTTTATAATATTTTACCTATACACACCAATTATTTGATTTTGAAATGTGACGTCACGAAATTTAGGACCCCCTCCCATCCCGTGTCACACAATGTCACACTTCATCGACCCCCCCTAACTTGTCACGTAATTTATGGATGGCCCCTTATAGATTTTCTTCGGTCCAATGCAAAAAATAAATTTGTATTTAGTCTACAAATAAGATTACATTCGTTGACCTTTGCCCTTTATGAGTCCATTTTCTATGTTAGACTCAACGAAATTTGGTGGTCTGGAAGAGATTTCTGTTAGCAATAAGGCTGCTTTTGTCTGTGCCTTAGTTATCTCTTACATAAATTATGAAGACGCTTCGTAAATATTGTTACTACGTATTCTGCAAGCGTTTTGAATATTTGAAAGTTTGGTATTGTCAAAGAAGACTCATAATAAATAGATTTTCCATCAAAATAAGGCAGGTATCAGGAATATTTATTTTTATTCAAGCTACATGATTTCTCACAGATAGGCATACTGTGAAACATCAAGTTCAATTGAATTTATTTTTAAGCAAAATACTACATTTATACACAGTTATTTAAACTTTATTTCTTATAGACGTGAGTGTGACTAATTGGTCAATTAAAAAACATATGTTTCATGTGATTTGGTAGTTATTATTTTATTGCACTTTCCCACTCGTGACCAATTAGCAAAATCATTCAAATGAATTTACTGTTTGATAAGCCAAAGTTGCATTGTTTTAACTTTAGAAAATAAATGAATTCAAACTAAATAACTATTAATTCACCCAGAAGAATATCATCTATATGTATAAACTAATTAAGCTCAAAACAAACCATACATAATTAGAATATTCTGGTGTTATATTTTTATATAATTTTATTTTTAATCTTAGTCTAATACCTCAAATGCAGGTAAATGTAAGAGATGGTAGATTTGACAAAGCCTTGAAGTAATCCACATTATAATCAGAGACGGTTAGCATTAATTTTGTTTGAACTTGTCTATTAGATTTTGCACACGAAGTTAGAAAGAAAAATGTAGCATATCGTAAAAAATGTAAAACAAACGTGCCAACTTTGGTAAATAGCATGTCAATGTTAATACAAGAATAAAGGAAAAAAAGTTCCTAGAACTATTGTGTTCGGTGCTTACCAATAACGCAAAATTTAATACTATTTTGATAATATTACTTAACACAAATTATACACCAATCAGGAACTACTGCTTTTAAAAACAAAGACCGAAAACGAAACAAAACAGAGGGAAACATTAAAACAATAAACCCATAAAAATATTATACAAATATAATCAATATTAATGTAACTGGATAAGTCTGCCCAGGCAGTAGTCAGGGCAGATGATAATAATGAAAATTATTGTTAATTGCAAACATAACTTACCGTCATAGTGCTTGACTAATGTCCCTTGTGAATTGTGAAAATTCTACATTTTCGGTAATACATTGTACAAACCTACATCCATGATATTTTTAATAGTATTCTACCACCACATCCTATAGTAATACGATACGATGGATAACATTCATTTATTTTATAAAATTGAGTACAATAGCTACGTTACGTTAGTTTAAACTTTAATCTATGGCTACGTTCATAGATATATACTCTAGCTGGATCGACGACTTTGTAGAGGTACCTGAAGTTCGATTTCGATAAAACGTCATCGATGACGTCATAACCTAAAGTCCCTAAAGAACCAATCACAGGCCAGATTGAGGTTGTCCTTCATAATTATAGGGTATCCACACTTACATACTTAGAAAGATTGTCCTATTTTGATATGGTTCTTCAAAATGTTTTCTGTAGGTAATTTTTCTATAGGTAAAAATAATATTTTAATAATACGTTTTGTTAAAATTTCTTCAAAATTACTGAATTTAAAATATTGCATTAAGAGCAAAATTGAGACGATTGCACATTCCAGCTTTTTATTAATGAAATGTAATAAGTAATATTAAATGTACAGTATTATTTCATTATTCTCCACTTTAAGTTGCTTTACGTGTTTTTAGATTTACGATAGCAAACCCACCGATCCTCTGCTGCCCATGACAATATTGTGTTGATTTTTGGCGCAGTGTTGCAAACTACCACACAATTACGGTACCTATAATATTCATCTTAGATGTTTTATATCATTATAAAAAATCATAATCAAATGCATCGAATGATATCATCGAATGATATGTCCTGGGACTATAGATAACATGGGCACAATGGAAAAATGAACTTTAGGGTATGACGTCACCGAACTTCAGGTACCTCTACAAAGTCGTCGATCTAGCTAGAGTATATATCTATGGCTACGTTATTGTCGTTATTCAATCAGAATCGAAACTGTCAATCATCAGACAATGACAAGTTACGAATTACGAAGATGATATAATGACAGAGTCAGACAGACTGATGACAATTAATATGGAGCACTGTTGACAAAAGTCTACACCATAGATTTAAAAAAATATTATTTTGTTTTAAGTAATCATAGGGGTGAATTCGCGTTTTTGTTAGATTTTGTTGGTTTTTCTAAAAAGTATGTGGAAATGCGTGCAAAACCTTGAAAAAAATTAGCACATAAAATTTACTTTCCAAACCTGCAATAGTCCTCAAAATTCGCTATGCAAATCAAAAGTTATTGGGTCGTAAAATAATTTATAAGAAATGGTAATGATATGAGCAGCATGGTAATGACTTTTATTATTACGGTAATGATTTCTTGTTAATGGTAATGACAAAAAGCAAATTAAGTCATAAAACATAAGTAATAAACAATTATTATAAGGGCAGTGGGAGATGGAAAAGTGATGTGAGAAAGGAATAGGAGAGGGAGAGTTATTAGGCACTACAAGTTTGCCGGGTCAACTAGTTTAACATAAAATACACATTGTAATAACGAATCACTTTAATAACATAAAATAATCGTTTTTATTTTCGTAATTTACGGAAATATTTAACTTTTTCTTATATCAAATTTTTGGTAATCAATAGCCACCGTTTAAACTTTGATCTGATTATAATAAAGACTTTTGAAACGTCAATCTCAAATTCAGAGTAAATGTAATAATTATGATTTCTTGATTGTGAGTAATTTATTTGATAAAATTCTTACATTTGAAGGAACATTTTGGACAGTTATAGTTGGGGTATTTGTTATATTTCCCAGTGGTAAATACTGCTTTTTTGTTGTGGATAAAAGAGAAACATATTTCCTGTCCACAATAACAGGCGGCTCCATCATCGATTGTGTATGTAATGGTAAAAAGCCTAGATGATTTCCGTGTGCACATATTGCTCCCACAGAACATTTGAAGCAACTCAGTTTCCGGAATGTTAGATTTATTAATCCTTTCTGCCATAGCACCTGATGTACGGCATTGGTGCCCTTGAAAGGTTTCAAGTTGTCTGGAAATCTTTTTTCTTTCTCAATAATATTTTCTTCAGTTACATCAAATATGGTGATGTTTTCCACATTTTGCCGGATTACACTCATGAATATCTCGTAATTCCCTACATCTTCGCCGTGATTCACGATTGAATCAGCGGTCCTTTTTATTGTAGCACCTACTCCATCAGGAGCACCTTTGCCGTGACCAGCCTCTGTATAATTCCATGTTATCTTCTTTATTTGGGGAAAGTCTTTCGTTAGTTCGCTTATCATAAAAAAAATGTATTTATTACGGTACTGCGAAACCGTTGAATCAGTTTGAAAATGTTTCGTATCTATAAATGGATTAATTTCTAAAGACTTTTGTATGAGCGGAGTGATATGTGCCCAAACAGCTGAAGCATCATGTCTAAGGCAAGTGCTTGCTGAACAAACCGATGTTGGTGTTATCGAGCTACTATGAAAATTGAATGTATATATAACTGCCGTGTGGAGGCTAACAGCCTTTCTCGTACCACCAAAATGCATCGATTGTACTTCCCTACTGAATTTCAGGGCATAATTTTCGGAGAAATCGGCGTGTATCACAACTGCGTTTACGGGCATCGAGTCCTTCAATTTTTTCATCTGAGTGTATTGATTATTCATTCTAAAACAATGAACAAAAAAAGCTGGTAAGCTTTCATTTAAAGCTTTCACTATTTCACGTGGTTTAGCGGAGACGTCCTCTTTTTTCATAATTACTGAAGTTTTTAGTCCCGTCTTTGTTCTGATGGTTTCTCTCGTACGATTCCATTTCTGATATATTATTTCCACATCATTTCCAAATTCTTTTATCTGAATAACTTTATTTTTACAAAATTCACACTCGCGTTTTAGACACTTATCTTCATATACTGAACAGCATAGATTACTCATTAATGCACCCGAGTTTGTTTCATCTATTATTTGAGCTTTTTTAAGGGCTTCAATCTTTAGGTCTATATTTTCGTGTATGATACATTTGCATGTGTCTCTTTGAGAATTTTTTGGTGATAATACCCAAAATGGTCTATATTTGCAAAAAAAAGTGTAGCTCACTTTCAACCCATTCTTTTTCATGAAATTTTTGTGCAAAATCTTTTGGGAGCTCGTCATATAGCGCTTTTGCTTTTGTTGTTTTCCTCTGGTTATATATTCTTTTTTTCCAGTGCCTATTGTACTATTTTCATCGTTAAGATAAAATTCTCTAACTAAAGCTTCTAATTTTTGGAGTCTTATATTTTTTTTAATATTTTCTTTGCATATTACTGTTCTAAATCTTAAGTCCTTTTTGTTTTTATCTTTATTTTCTGTCAATTTTGTTTTTTGATAGCGTGTTAACTTTATTTTCAATAGCTTGTTTTGCTGTCGAAGTTTTTTAATGACTTGCAATAGCATGTTCCTTTTCTTCTTTTCTGTATGTTTTATATTTCTGATCTTTATATCACAGTTTTCCGGAGATTTTGGAGTAGTTAGTGAATCTAAGGAGCCTTCACCGATTTCATCTTTTTCTTTTTCACGTGCTTCAATAAACACTGCTTCAGGAATTGTAGGCATATTATGTATCTCTTCCTTTTTTTTCTGTCTGTATCTTTTGGAAGCTCGCGCCATTTCTTCCTTATTTGTCTTTGATTGCGCGAAGACTCTTCACTAATACTTTTGATCTTTTTCTCATTTTTCCTTTTTATATATCTATCTCTTTCTTTGTTTTTCTGTAACTCGTACAAAACAGGATCTCCTTTTATATCAGATAATCTCTTTCGTGCTGCAATTTTTTGTTTCTCTAACCGGTCCATTGCTTTAGATTTTCTGCCCATAATTTATCTGAGTAAAAAAGAGCAAAATTAAAAAGTTAAATATGTTTTTACCAATCACTTGTAGCTTATAGTAATTAACGTACATACTTACTACGTACGTTTTAAATGCCAAATAGTCAAGATTACAAGTAGCATTTGGTGAAATTAGCAAAATACGTTAGGTATGATAAGCCGTTGATCTGCTTAGTTCATTAACCTTTTGTAAAGGTTTCCCCGAAAAAATTTAACCTCTCATTTAATCAAACTTGCTTTCAAAATCGTCATTACCATTTACACAAAATCATTACCATTAACAGAAAAACAAATGGTAATGACGTTAATGGTAATGACGATTATGTCGTTTTTCGCTAAAAACCCGGGTATATAATTTTACTTTAAGAACACATGCCACCATTGTAAGCCCTGTTTTTATGACACTTATGTATGGAGTAATAAAAGAATTGTAGTATTAATACATACCTTGTTATTCAATTAAATGGAGATGATTAAAAATCGGGACAAATGATTTAACGTCGTTGTTTTCCGTGAATAATATTGTTTCTATTAACAGCAGTATGACGTGCACCCTGTTCCGCTTTTCACGATGGACTGACGCGAAGAGGCGAGGGGTGCTTTATTGCGTAGCCCAAAAAACATTCGAGAAATATAACGTTTGACGCTAGTGACATGGCGTTGACGAATTTTCGTGGCAAAATTTCAATTAATGTTTTTTAGTAGTTCTGCAGTGCTGAATCCGTAATATTATATGTTATAATGTACTTAATTATATATTGTTTCAAAGTACAAAATTAAAAACGCAATGTGCGAGGCAGATTTTTCAAAAAATATTTTGGAATATCAATATCAGCAATTTTCCTTCAAATGGTAATGATGTTTCGGGTGTGTTATTCAATTTTTTTATATAAATTACTTGAAATTATGTAACTTTTTATGTAGGTCCCTAAGTAAAAATATGTATAAAAGCAGTTAGCACAACAAAACTTTACAAAAGTAGTAAATTAATTTTTTTATCAAGCGGAACATCGCTTGTTACGACTTTCGCGAATTCACCCATAGACAGCATGGTATCACCAATAGAATTTATAAATATCTACTTGAAAGACCATAAACATTAATTTTTTCGTAGTCCTTTGCTAATGGTTTAACCATGGTAACCATTTAACCAAGGTGCAACCATGCAACAAAAAATATTTTGATGTGAAACATCTTTACGCGAGGGGTAAACCTGATTTTAGACTTAGTGATCGTGGCGACGCATTTCGATGTTTCACATCTGCCAGCCGTGACAGCCATGACAGCTGTTTTTTTTTAAAAGTATAAACTTTAACTCGACAGCAAGCTTCAAAGAGGTACCTATTAAACTTATGCCAAAGAAAAGATGGATCATTTGACATTGCATTTATATTTATGAACTAGCTGACCCAGCAAACTAACCACCTAACATTTTTTTTCTATAATAAAAGTAGCTTAAGTTACTCCTTGTTACATCAGCAATCTGCCAATGGAAGTCCCGTCAAAATTGGTTCAGCCATTTCAGAGATTAGCTGGAACAAACAGAGACAGACAAAAATTGTAAAAAATGTTGTTTTGGTGTATACTTCGTGTATGCACTTAGTAAAAAGCGGTTATTTTAATATTACAAACAGACACTCCAAATTTATTTATTTGTATAGATATCTGCCCTGGGTTTGGTCGAAGTTATCACATAGTATCACGACGTCCCCGTCCCCGTCCCGCAAAGGACATCCCACAAGCTGGATCGATCGGAAGTTTGTAGTTTCCTTATAGAGGGTCTCTTTCGCGGCACGTAGAAACTGTCGGTCCTCGGACTCCTTGGGTAGAGGGCCTATTACGCAATTTCTATGGTGTCAAAGTAGAGTGTTTTAGAATTTGGTGGGGTGGCCATATGGCCGCAGTGTCCTGTCGTGTCCAGCAGAGAGAGAGTCCTGCTTGGAGACTGGGCAGATACTATCAAGCCCTGGGCCGTCAATAGGCTCGTCTACGCAACCAGAAAGCCGTGAGGGAAAGTCTCACCGCTCATTTACACGCGCGTCGTGCGGATCGTCTCTTGGCGCGTCCGTAAGCCACGCACCCTACGCGCGTGTGAACACCGTGCGAGCGCTCGCGCGAGCCCCTTTGGCTTGCGCCTAAAAAACCGCTCCCGACGCGAGCCCTGCGAGCCACGAGACGCTTCGCGGTCTGGTCCACGAGCGCCCTGTTCACACGCGCGCGTACGCGCGCGTCTCGTGGATTGTCTCATGGCTCGCGCGCGCGTGTAAATGGGGCATTACCATCGTGTGGATATGGAGTCAGGAGCGTGGAATACGCATTTTTATATACTGCAGGAGCGTGGGGCGGTGCCAGGTCCCTTTATGGCGGAAACCATGACGCATCGACACGTCTGAACATTCAGCGTGCCAGGCTGCTGATGCATCTAGCATTATGCTGCATCTAGGCTCTGGACTCAAAGGTAGGCGCACCAATCAACTGGCGCAGCGCGCAGGCAGTCTTCTTCGCTGTCTGGCGAGCGTGTGCCAGACTGGTGCCATGTACGTGACGTGAGGCAGGGTCTGATGTATCTTTTAGACCCCGAGCTTCACTATAATTATACAATATCCTTGAATCTTCTTTACCTCTTAGATCCTCCATGATTCTTGGGTAACGCTTGGGGCATGGAAGATAGAGAGAAGGAAGGCCGTCTATGTATATGAAAAGTGTCAATAAAAAAGCGTAAAATTACGGGTATCGAATATCTATTTTTCAGACACTAGCGCCATTTATTATGAGTGACGCTGCGGATGCACTAGGCATAACTCAGTAAACTTTACTCCGTCTACAACAGCTATGTTCATATCGTTATCATTAATTTAAAAAATTCACACTAATAAAAATTATGTTTTCTCACAGCAGTATTTTGGTTATATTTACTAAAACATTATAAGTCTAACATTACAGTTGACTACGTAAATAGTTGAGGTTTTGTTTAATGGCATTATGAAGGGTACCATGATTTTTAAATATTTGAACTCAGCAAACTTCACCCCGTCTACAACAGCTATGTTCATGGTTCATATCGCTATTTGTCACACACTAGCGCCATTCAGAAATGGCCATGTTATTGAAACCTCTATTTTCTTTAAATACAGCACTGGACACTTTTTCATCTTTCCCTTCATCGTCATCCACAGAGTATACTTATCAATTTTAATCTGTGACCTGTGTCTTCTATGCCTCTTCTGCCTTCGCCTAGTCTATGGAAGCCATATTGTTTTTGTAGCCGTCGCGTAGCAGAGAACATTCCCGTTCAAACCAATTCTGCTTAATTTTGATTCTATTGATTTTATTACTTTAAAATTTGTACTACTATAATAAGAAATTATGTTACCTAATATTTTGATATGATTTAATTAAATGTGGTCGTTGTAAAGCGTCGGGAACGGACTAAACATGGGGGGGAATGTATTTTGTTCTATTTTGTTATTATTGTTGCACTCCGTTGTTGGCCAGTATGGTCACTATAATTCCCAACTTTGTGACCGGAATAATACCCAAGCGCGAAGTTGCACGACTCAGGTATGTAGTGATCGTTGCATGTCGTTTTCATTGTACTGATACTAGTAAACAAGAGTTAGTACAATACCTAAGCACCGTATTGATTAGTTCTATCAACCTTGAAACAGCTTTTACGAAATATTTTTTTGTGAATACTTACAAAAACTCAAGTTTCTTGAGGTTAAAAACTTTGGAAACATTTGTGAATGTGAAATTTATTTGCCAAAATAAATGTAAGATAATTCATGACTTATCCAATGGTTTCCTAATTGAGACTAAAAATCCTCAATGTTCATCATAACAACCTAGTCAACTACCCGGTTGGTGTTTTAAGGCCTTGATGAAAGAAGAGTTCACAGTGTGATAAATTTTCCTTTATAAAACATGATAATTTGTTCCATTCATCAGAGACTAAATTACTTTTCCATTAAACATGAGGGCTACTTGATGTAAATAATCCATACATATTATAAAAGTGGTCCAGATGTATTTTTTTCATCCACTTTTAGTCTTTTAACTCTTCCGCTTATTTACATAAAATTAATTTTGGTTGAACCTCATTTAAATGATAATATAGTATTTATAAGAGCATACATAATATAAAATCCTAAATAAAAACAAATAAATAAGAGCCTAAGTGTAGCCTAAGCAACTCCAAGTGGAGTTTCCCATAACCGCTACTTTATCTATTGTGCAGCTGTTGCAATCCCAGGGAGGCATGGACACTAGGATGGAACAAGCCCTTTATAACCCACAACAAAAGATTTTTACAAATTCAATGTTATCAATATGTATTTGTCTTCAGATACTAGGCAAAGAGTATACGGACTTGGACTCATGCAAGGTAGAATATATTCCACCAAACAGCACGGATTGTACGGATGATTTTGGCCCCATAACATCCAATGAATACATTGGTGGTGTTATTCTCAGTCCCTACATCCTGTCTAGGGATGTTAAAGAACCCACAATGTCGTATTCTGTCAATTATACCGTACTTAATATCACATTTACAAATATCAAATGGAAAAGTGAGTATGATTTTTAATAGTATTCTTATAATTTTTTTTGTTGTAAATTTGAAGGTTTATGTAAATAAGGATCGATAATTGTGTATATAATCATAACAGCTTAAAATATCAACAAGCTTAAGGACAGATGGAAAAAAAGGACAGAAAATATATACTAGCCAAATCCGTCTGAAGACTGCTTGCTAAACAAATACATAAATATTTTAACAGGCCATATATCCAATACATTTTTTGCACTTAATTTTTCAGCTATGAAATTCCGGTTTCAAAAATACAATAATGTGGAGAGCCACTGCAGGAATATAGCAATCTCCAACAATGTGAAAGTTGACGATCAATCAGTGTTGTACTATGATTGTTACTGGTCAGTCACAGATGGCAACTATAACGGAAGAGGCCAATCATTGGACTTTGAGGCTACAGATGATGTGGTGGTGAACAGAGGGAGTTATTTGTTTAACATACCATCAGCGCAGATGCTGAGTGAGTAATGATTCTTCTACGGGTGTTTTCTTTGTTTCAAACTTTTTTTTTAGTTATTTGTATGTAAATATAAGTGAAAGACTTGTTTATGAGATAGTCAACCATATTTTGGTATTTTTTGTCAGTTTACTTTAAAATTCTGCACTTATGAATATATATATTTTGCACTTATGAATATATATTTATTTCAATCCCAACAGATGTTTCAAAACTGCAAAAACATGTTGATCTGAACTGAAGTGAAATTAAATTTCCAGTTAATGACAACAACACTTTTACAACATATTCACTTTATGAAAGAATAGAAAAATCAATGTTATTAATAAATATTTATTTTAATGAATAATTTTTTCCTTAGGCACCTCAATAACAGAGCGAGATTGGAAGCCATTTGTCTACATAGAGATAATGATTAAACATTTGAGACTGCACATTATGCCTCCGCCAGAACAGTTGAAGATCACCGCTTACCAAATACAAGTGAAGCGAAAGACTGAGAATTCTCTAGATGACGAAATACAACAGAACAAGACTATCAAACTCAAGAGTAGAACACAGGAGACGTTGTTTGAGTTCAGTCTCTTGAAGGACCCTGGGTTGTACTATTTTGTTGTCACTCCTATCCATGAAGGCTGCAAGGATGATATACAGTCCTGTCAGAAAGTTGAAAGTCCCAAAATTAAAATCAGTAAGTGAGGTTTTACATGTTGATGCTAGAAAGCAAACACGTAGTAACCTGCAAATATCAAATTGTTCATCAGAGCTGAAAAACTACTAAATAGAGAAGTTATGAATTTTTTTCGAGAAATCAAAAAGTTTTTCAGCTCTGATGAACAATTTGATATTTGCTGGTTACTACGTGTTTGCTTTCTAGCGTCGATGTAATAATATTGTTGAAATATACATATTATGATGTTTTAAATAACGAACAAATAAGGTTGTGATTTTGTGAAGAATGGGGGCTAATATTTTACAGACAACTTTAGAAGGAAGGAGATAACTAGTTGGATAAAAAACCTATTGTTGAGCAGAAATTTGCTTGGTTTTAAAAGGGATGGAGCTCCTTAACATCCTTAATTAAATTATTTATAGGTCTTTTATTCTTTAAGCATTTTAAATAAACGCTAAAAACGCTAACACACTAATATCATGGCATGGACGACACATATAACACATCACACACACCCGAGTACAAATATTTATCTGTCACATAAACATCTGCCCTGGCCAGGAATCGAATCCGGGACCTCTCGCTTCGCAGGCAGGGTTGCTACCAAGTAAGCTACAGATTTTTTCATTTTAGATTAAGCTGAAATAAATTCTGACTAAATATTCAATATTAGTCAAAAGTTCACTGACAGATTTACTGTAAAACTATCCAGTCTGGTACAGACCAACGGAAGGTCATGCCATTTATATTTTTTTGTTTTTTTTCAGACAGCAACCCTCCTGGTACACTCAACATCTGCATAGCCAGCATCACTGCGTTGGTAGTGGCTACGTTGTTCGCATACTACATCGTGCTGAGGGTGATCCGACGATACTGGTGTAAGGAGTACAGCCTTGCTATTGGTCAGTTAATAATCAATATCATTTCATGTAACAAACTCATCTATGCTTACCTTGCTTTCTTCGTTGTTTTGGATGGAACTTAACTATTATCTTGCTGCACTAATAAATAATTGCATTGATACATTATAACTACCAGGTCTGAAACCACTACTATTTACTAAAGTATCGACTGAAAAACAAGTTAATTAATAAACATTTTATGCTATGGTGTGAGTCTATTGTCACAAAACAATGAACCAATTCATATACATGCATAATAATATTGATAAGTTCAGTTTTAGTGAGGCTAACCGTATTACTAATTCCACTTTAGCTATTAACAGCACATTGATCATTACAGGGAATGACACCATACCTCCACCGACGAAGGTCCTAGTCATATATCCCTCAGCAAACCGTCTCCACGCTGAGTGTGTAGCGTCATTTGTGACCTTCCTACGCTCTGAATATGGCCTGGATGTTATGTATGACGGCGACATCTCCAATACTTCCCATGGCGACCCTTACATATGGGCCGAGGAGGCCATTCGAGTAGCTTCCCACGTGGTCTACGTAGTAGGACCCGCTGAGGAGACAAACCAATACAACAGCATCTACGATAAACCGATCATAACAGCACACAAGGATGTCGACACTCTCCTACTATCGTTGCTGAGAACCACCAGGATGTCTAAATGTCAAAAGGATATCATGAACGTATTCTTCGAACATTCCAATGGTCAATTGCCTATTGAAACGAGACATGAAAAAGTATATTTTCTCTTAACGGACTGGCAGAAACTAATAGCACATTTATCGAGATATTTGCTACCGAAGAAGCAAATCATGAGAACTGAGAAAGGCAGGTCCTTTCTGGAAGATTTGACGAGAGCTAAGAAACTTTTGGGGGATAAAACGGATGATGTTGTCATCCGGTGCGAGAAAATGGGATCCATTGAGAAGAAAGTGTTGTTGTAATTGTGTTGTTGTTAATGTGAGACTAAACATAGCTATGGTGTTAGATCTTTGAATGTGAGAAGTGTTTTGGTGACACAAGTGTTTTTCTCGTTGAGTATTTAAGGTGCAGAATCTGAGAAACTTTGGTGTTCACTGGATTTAGTTTGTGTCCATAAGTATTTTCAAGTGAAGCAATTGATCGGACTTTATAATTGATAAAAGAAGACTTCCAAGATTGGCAAAGTTCGGTACAACAAGACAATAAGTTTCAGAAGAGGTTTTATATACATATATTTAGGGTTCCGAAGTAAACATTTTTTTTCCGGGTACTTCCCGTACAGGTAACGTGTGGAAGAATTTTTTTTCCGTCGCGTACCCTATAGTGGGGTATTGTTAAAAAGGTTTTCCAAAAGTATTATGGGTCTTCTATTTGACTTGATAGTGCTAATTTTGGTTAGTGAAGTGTCCCCCCCCCCTCTCCTTGCTGCCTAAACGGTTGGAGTTGCAGAAGTGAAAAATTCTCAAAAATAGGTTGTATTTACAAGGAAAACTATGACGGCTATGTTAGCATAAGTGGTTAATGAGTAATCTATACTAATATATAAAGAGGAAAGATTTGATTTTTTGTTTGCATTGAATAGGCTCCAAAACTACTGAACCGATTTTAAAAATTCTTTCACTGTTGGGAAGCTACACTATCCCCGAATAACATAGGCTATATTTTCAAAAAATTAGGGATCCTTAATAAAACTCCAATAATGTAACCCAAGGTGTAAAAAATAAGAAAACTGAAGCAAAGCGAGGGCGGTTACTCGTAGTTGATAAACTTACTACTTCAGAACCCAACATTGTGCGTCCTGCCCGGTGCGCATTTGCCCGGTTTTAATTTAATTACTGTTTTTCTAAATCATTTATGCAAAATAAAGGCTTATCATTGAGTTGCTGTATTTAGTGTTTTGTTTGGTAACACTTTAAAATAATTAGACACAAAAATGCTGTTGAATCCTGGTTCTATGGAGATAATCTAAAACCAGTGGTATGGTTGGTTAACCACACTGGCTTATAGTTATAATGATTGTGGAGTTCCAAAGAAGATAGGTAGTTTTATAAAAAAAGATTTGTAACACCTAGTTATGTTTAGTCTTATCAGATAGCTATATGAATTATCAAATTGTTCAATGAGATGGTTTTGGTGGTGTTTAAAATATATACTTTCATACTTTGATAATGATAAATATCCAACATTGGAGCATTTTTGACACACTGAAGATAGGTAAATGTATAATATTTTTGGTTTAAACATACGTCCAATAATTACCTAATTAATATTGGAATTTGGATTATAATACTGCAGGTTTTATATCAGGTCAATATTTTTATAGAATTTAATAAAAAATGCTTCAGTGTTGGCAACAAAAAATATGAATGTTACAATTTATAATATCCAATTATTGTTAGAAATATTTTGGTGGTTATTTATAACTGTTGTCACCATATGACCTTCATACAATTTTTATGATATCCTTATTGCTTATATTGGCTCAGAGCTATCGCACTTATCATCCCAGCATAAGGATTCAATTAGTAGCGAATTTTAAATGATGAGAAAACAATATATTCAAAAAACTGAGCAGATGTAAATCTAATAGTTATTCCAAAAATTACCTCAGAGAGTCATTAAAGCATAATTTTACCTTTTCATGGAATCTGTATTCTATATATATGTATATATAATCCATATCTAATGGCTATAGTATTGTAAAAGTATTTCATTTTTCATTCCCTAATTTGTCTCATAGAGAAAGATGGGAATACTTTTTGCTTGTCTGAAGAACTTTTGTCTGAAATCATTGCCTCACCTACTTATTCTGAGCTTTTCTTTTGTCAACTCAGAGGTTCTAATAGCCTAATGCTGTGATGATAAGTATGTGGCCCTTGTAATAATTTTATACTTCAGGAAACATTTCTGAAATAAATTCTATGCTTTGTATATTTTCTTCTCCTTACATTTAAATACCTATTTTTATTCTTTCTTATATCTTAGATTTTTTGAAGTTATACTTCTTTAGGCGCGTTATGAAAAAATGATGAGAGTAAAATTATAAGATTTGTAACACAAAAATAACAGGATGAAGTTGCCCGCATAAAGATGCGTGCGCATCACTGAAGTTGCCCGCAAAAAGCTACAAACGAAATAGATAGAACCTCTATGTATTATTTATTGATATTATAAATTAAAATATTATTATTTAATATAATTAATACTAAATATTATTATTGTAAGTTATTAATGTTAAATATTTATTTAATGATGCCAAAGAAGTATAACTTCCGCGTGTAAATAATTTTGTATAATGAACCAAATTTTTATGTTTAGCTTCAATCAGTTTTTTTAAATCTACTAGTGTTTATAATTGCTTAAGCACTTATAATTATTGTTAACAATGAAATGCTACTTCTATCTTTGCAAAGTTATAAATCTTCAACAAATTGCACTTTGTCACAATGTGGTGACAAATAAAATAAGGCATTCTCGGTTTGTGATCTACCTACTTGTTACATTTTTTACCTTTAAAAGCCTGATAAAATTCATTAGTATACAAATCACTTTACTAACTCTATGTGGTCCACTCTTTATATATCAAGGAAATGTTTCCTTTCTAATGCATGTAGTTTTACTATTGTTAACTAAATGTTATAATGCCTAAATATAAGCTATTAATATATATTGGACTTGTATTAAAATTAATGTTATTTTTTCAGTAATTTAGACCGATTAAGTACGTAATTAAATTTGGTGTAATCCATGTTTACATAGAGTTTGTGTGTAGATGTTTTCATTTATATATTACAGTGTACCTTGATTGGAATGGAGTGCCATATTGATTATGCGTGTTTGTAATTACAATTTTGTAGCCACTGCATTTGCACTCATTTGCAATATTAATATTCATGTTTCAGTATCATCATCAATCAATCCATATTCAACTAATCAATAGAATTTCATTACTGATTGAATTTTCCTACATAATAATATAAAAAAGAAATTATTTCACAAAGTTATAATGAAGTTGTCATGGTAAATGTTAATAATAATATGAAAAGTTTTATTTTTTACTGAAGTTAGTTTTGGTAACTAAGTTCCAAGTGTTAAATATATTTTATCACTCTTACAAAAAAACAATTTTTATTTATCTACACTGTCATATTCATATTTACAATGTACATAAATCAGTATTTTACTACGATTTTATTTGCCATTGTATATTTATAACGCAAATGAAATGGCCGAACAAACTATTAAGTGCTATCCTGGATATTCGTAACATGATTTCAAAGTTATATTCTAGTGGCGCAATCATTCTAGTGCAAAACTTTCGGATCAGCAATTTATTGTAGTTCTGACGATTATTACTTCCTTCAACTCAACTGCATAACAGTCAACGGTTGCCCTGAATTTTAGTTTCTTAGATTTCAAAGGACTTTCTAGACATTATTTACCATCATTCACACTGCAATAATAGTACCTAAGTAGTGCATTTCGTTTATAAAAATATTATTTTGTTCTTCAATTTCATTATCCAACAAAAATGTTTTTATAATAAGGAAATTAATGCACATTTCGCTTTACAAAGGTAGTTTTATTATACTCGTACTTTTATTAAAAAAGGTACTAAGGTACTATTAATGCAGTGTCAATAGAATATATTATTATTTCCATGTTTATTATACTTTATAAATGTTGATCTCAATTCCAAGCTGTTGGAGTGACATGTTCTATTAACATACAGGATCTATAAGCTCAATATTATATACCTTGTGATGTATTTTTATAATATAAATATTAGTAAAAGACATCTTTGTTTTATTTTGACTATAATCACAGAAAAATAATAGTACTTGCTATAATATCAAAAGTATGTGCGGATTGCAGGGTACCTACAAAAATTGATAATATGAATTAGGTGGGATTGTTGTCAAGTACTAACTTATTTCATGTAAAATAATAATAATAGTAATAATAATTTGTGGTAAACTAGGATCTCTCAAGAGAAATTGAGGTCTTCTAAGAAGAGTATAATTTCTTTGTTTTTGGTAATCTATACTAATATCAAAGAGGAAAGATTTGATTGTTTTTGTATTGAATAGGCTCCGAAACTACTGAAGCGATTTGAAAAATTCTTTTACTGTTGGGAAGCTACACTATCCCCGGGTGACACAGGTTAATTTCAAAAAAATTAGGGATCTTTAATAAAACTCCAATAATGTAACCCAAGGTGTAAAAAAATAAGAAAACCGAAGCAAAGCGAGGGCGGTTACTCGTTATGAAATAAAACAAGTGCTATAACATTTACCGTATCATTGGTTTATTTATCACCCATGGTCGACTGACAGATTTGGAATGCCATATTATTTACAATAGGTACACACATTACAAACCAAAATCTTAACACTTAGCTTTGTATTATGAGCAAAATTTAAAGTTCGTTTAATACAATAATTATGCCTCCATAAAACATGAAGCATTGTTATGAAGAAGCTGCGTGTATTTATCTGTGGTTCCTTTGATTGTCTGTGCTCGAATATAGACAACGCTTAGTTTATATTTTAGCTGTCAGAGGTCTTATTGTTTTGTAAAACCGTCATATTATGTACTGGTATTGTAAGTGTGGAGGTACTACAACCACAATAATATTGCTGAAAATATCCCAAATATAAGTCAATGCAAAATTCTTATTAATTTGGAACTATTTATTAGTAGATATAAACATATTATAAAACCTATGCAGTTTGGGTAAATTTGCATACTTTTAATGTACCTTTAACCTCATTCCAATACACATTGTACTTTTTTAAATATTTTGCAGTACAATTAATGAAATTTTATTGTTGACGTATCAATCGTCCCTATGCCCTATTTATTATTTACCAAAATGTCAACCAAAACGTTATTTTATTAAACACTCACACCGATCATAATTACCTAATTTAACAACAGCTAACTAATTTAAAGCGCTTAACAAGCTGAATAATATATAATAACAATTTTAATCAATTGTACTTTGGTGGTGAAATTTACCTAAATTTGACTTCAAGACAATAGAAACAAATAATGGTTGCATATGAATGGCAACACTAATTTCATTGCAACATTAATTTATATGGCAATAACCCAAAATATAGGTGACCTTGTCAGTTGTCAAACAGAACAGAAGCCAAATAATAGCATTCAAATATACAGTGCGACCAACTTATCTGTGAAATGGCGAAAATTGGAACTAATGCCGCGGCCGCCACATTTATAAGGTATTTGTGTTCATTCATTCATATTTACTACGTCTTGAATTGCGTCCAGTGATTGGTCCAATGCGTCCGACAGCGCCCTCCGTCAATTCACAGATAACTTGGAGGCACTGTAGTAAATCCTAAATTACAACAGTTATTTCATAAAATAATCTGCTAAGAACTTTAACTTGACATTTGTCTATTATTATTATCTATTATGCTAGTCTAAATACATACACCACGAATAGTATACCTAATTACCTATCTAAATGAATAATAAAAACGTGTGTGTACTTATGTACGCAGTTATACTTTCTTTAGCGTAACAGAACAAAAATAGCTAAAGATTTCATCCCACATGCCACAACCACAGACATGCCAAACTCCTTCTTTGTAAAAGAAATCAGTTATCAGCTAACTTCATCATGTCGCTTACTGGCTGTCGGTTTGCGCAAACGCTCCAAAAGAAGTATAACTTCAATAAAAGCTTGTTAGTATTAATTATATAATTACAATTTGAAGGAGATTTGCACAACCGTGCAATAAATCATTTAATAACATCAATAGACATCATAAAAATAAATGGTAAATGCACATAAAAAGGTATAAGTCATATTTATTATAATAAAGAAATAAATTTCAGGAAGCACACTGATATTTGTATATCTGTACTCTGTACAAATAAATAAAATTGGAGTGTCTGTTTGTAATATTAAAATAACCGCTTTTTACTAAGTGCATTTGGATGTATACACAGTACATATACCAAAACAACATTTTTTACAATTTTTGTCTGTCTATCTGTCTGTCTGTCTGTTTGTTCCGGCTAATCTCTGAAATGGCTGGACTGATTTTGACGGGACTTTCACTGGCAGATAGCTGATGTAACAAGGAGTAACTTAGGCTACTTTTATTTTAGAAAAAAAATAGTTTGCTAGGCGATACGAAGTTCACCGGGTCAGCTAGTTGATAATATAATAATTAAATCAGAATTAAATTTTACTCAAATATTGAAGTCATTCAATCAGTGGATGTTTATTACATATTTGTTTTATGACTTGAACATTTTCAAAATGGTTAATCAGTTCGTCCAATATCATCCTCTATTATTTTCAAAAATTTTGTGACCTAATATGGTTTTGTTGTATGGCATATTCAACAGGTTCCTATCTCCCGCGGAGTAAGACAAATAGAGAAAAAGAAAAAATAGATAAATATTTTGAACATCTATAAATTACATAAATAATTAGATATACACATAATACATAATTAAATCCATTTCGAAGACTAAGATTTTTGTTACTATAATTCATAAGATGAATTATATTGCCTTGCGTTAACATCACAGTGTTAACAAAATATAATATGACATAGCTGTCTTTTGAACAACCTTATTTCTAGATATCTAAGTATTTACAGTATGCAATAAAACACCTCGATTCTTCATGTAACAAATTACATCACACATACCATATCAAAATTAATGTAAAATATAACACATTACATGATTATTAAAAATTAGATATTAAATATTTAATATTAGTCTATCTGAGCTTGTCACACACCAATGTCTTTCAATGTAATATTAAATGGCAAAAAGCAAAAAGTTTATGTTCAATGAATTGCTTTTTAATCTATACTAATGATAAAAATAGACACAATTTATACAAACACCATGAAGTCCGTTACAGCTGGGAACTGGAAGAGGCAAGCATCCTGGGAGATTTTCATGTTCTGAAATACAGATGAGATGGAAACAATCAGACTATTATAAGTACTTAAACATACATTTTTAAACTAGTTTTCAACGGGATTATTGAATGGTTTATAATGATGATAAGACCATTACAACAACAACTCACATTATCTCCAAACTGCTATCACTATTCTTCGTCGCCTGTTCCCCCTCACTGGAGTTGGACCCCCCGGACTCGGAGCGCTGCGAGCGGGAGCGGTGCGGCTTCTTCTCTTCGACCGGGAGCGCGGTCGACGTCGCCTCCTCGCTCTGCCGCTGCCACGCCGGGATGGAGGGGGGCTCCGCGCGGGTTTTGATGGAGGGGAATTGGTTCCTGGGAGCGTTATGGTATGGCGGTTAAATGTGAATGTCAATAAGGTGGGACTACATGTGACAAATGAATGTAAGTATATAAACATGTATAAGAATGATATAGGTGGTGACATATTGTAACTTTTGTCTCGAAAACGGTTGAGTTAAAAATGCTTGGAAGAAGTCGCAAATATTATACTCTGCAATTTTTAACTGTATTGAATGAATAATCAAAATTATATTAAAGCCATAGAAACCTCGATAATCGCAAAAAACAGTTTTTTGTGAAGTTTGAATAAATCACAGCGCAGACAAAATTTTATGAGACGTCACAGTCTATGTGTATTCATTATTATTATCTCTTATTCCGAGATAAAATTAATTAAGTAATTAAAGTAATTTGACTGGACAATCATACATTTTCCGAATTGCATCATCATTAACAAAATGTTATATTCCTTTAAGGCCCGTGTGACCCTTGAATTTACCCACGTACGTAACGCGTCAATTTATACATGGTCAGCACATCACTGCGTAACGAAGCATGGGTACTGGAGTTGCAGGTACACTTACCTATTGAGCAAAATGCCTTTTACGGACGCGATGTCCGACTTCAGGTTATCCAGCTGTGATCGCAAGGCGGTTTGCTGAACCGTGGTCTGCATTTCGCTTCGTAGCGAAGCAATACTTGTATTCATAACGTCTAGTGACTTCCGAAGCTCGTCGATACACTCTGCCGTGGTTTTACGCTTCGGTTGCTCCACAAATAGCAGGTTTCGGATACAGTTCTGTAACAAGGGCGAATTGTGGAGTGGTAAATGAGATTGTTAGGACACTGTGAAGGGCAAACCGTCAGGTATCTACTAATGCACAATGACTGCTTTTTGTGTAACGCTTGTGTGACAAACGTTGCAATCTTGCAATACAATATACGTGGGAAATATGGCAAAACGGTAATAGGTTGTATTGTGTATTGGGTCCACATTGTTTCAAATTTAAATTGTGCATCAAAAGACCAAAACGCAATGAAGGTGAAATAACGTATTAATTTGGATTACGTATTTTGATAGCCTTTACCTTTACAAAGAACCTAAAAGATAAGAGCTCACAGGGTGACATTGCTGGCGTTGCATTGGATATCGGCAAGTCGACGTTAATATACAAAGAGATAATACTGTCGTAGGTGTCAAACCTGGTACGAAGATACCCTAATCACTAAAACAAAAATAATAATAAAGGGTAATAAAGTGTAAAAAATAATAATAAGCTGTAATAATATAGAATCCAATAAGCAATATTAAGTTAGAAGATATTTTTTCAATAATTAATCGTATTTTTTACACGCTTTATATTAGCTTTACCTGTAGGTATGCTTGGTGTCAATGAGTAGAAGAGAAAAGCACCCCACGCTATTAATTCACGATTCTTAATTCAAATTTATTTTCTATTTTTTTGTTGGATTTTGTATAAAAGCGTGTTTTTTTATTTATTTTTAACTTTTTTTAACTTTCCCAGTCTTGTCTTTTATTGCGTACAAAAAAATTCAACTACTACGTATAAAATACACCTACAATGCATTACGATTACAATAATTAATTTAGTTTAGAACTAAGCTTTTCGTATCACGCACGTTATCAGTCAGTGACTGTATTTCTTATCTGATTAGGTAACGAGGTAATGCCCAAATGAATTAGGTACCTAACAAATTTTAACATGTGCTAATTTTTTCCATTCATTATTATATGTATAAAAAAATCAAATCTATCAATCACGCAACTCGTAGTACTTCCACATTTCACCGAAATGATTTCTAAACCGAAAAATTTAAGCAGTAGTCTTGCTCTGAGTTGTCAAATTTCAGAACATACAATTACCAAGCTATGCTGAAACAAAGATAAATATGTACAGTCACGAGCATAAATATATTACTATGGACACGTCAGCAATAATATCTACCCCAAGATGCGTTCAATAATATCTGTCTGCACGGACGCAGCAAAAATATCTGATATTCATAGACAGCATAATAAAGTGACAACAAAATTATCTGACGAAAAAAGTACATCAAATAATTGTGACAACCCCCAAAGCAAAAATATGTGACGACATTAGTTACAAATTAATGTGATCACTCTTTTAGTGCAAATATATGTTTGCCGTTTACTAATTCTGTAAGCATTTGCATTGATTCCTCAATCATATAGATAAATATATTATGACGTTCAATAGTTGGGAAAACTCACCGCGGTGTTACATATTGTGAGAATAAGTGCTGTGCCTCACCGGGACGCCAAGGCGATGTCGCCGGCAACGTATCCAAACAGTTTATATTGAAATGCATGGCGGCTACCTCACTTGGCGACGGTGTGGCAATGTAGCCAATTTGGAAGCGTAACCACATAACGGCTCCCTGAGTGGAGACTGGCTACGTCCACTCCTGACATCATAATCGAACTGACTGAAGAGAAGTAGCAGAGCCCTACCTCACCGGGACGCCGCGCCATGGCGACGTCGCCGGCGTAGTTGCCACGGCTACCTTTGGCGTTCGAAGGTAGCCAAAAGAGCAGATTACCCTCTGTCAGTCAGTTTTCTCAGATCTCATATATTTTTTAAATTATTTAAATAAATTGACTATTTCGTCCCAAAATCTTATTTTTAAATTGCGGTCGGAATAATCAGTTCTTGCGGTATCCCATAAACATGGACGATTTTGTATTTCTGCAATAAACCTTTCTGTATCGAAACTCATTATTGAAAAATGGAACCTTGTTAAGTGAAAAACATAAGAATAATAAATAAAATAGTTTTGTAAAAAAACACGCGTGCGCGTCCGTCTTGGCAGCCGGTTTGGACACTGAGTGAGTGAGATGCACCTCTACATTTTACTGGCGACGTCGCCAGCTCGCTACGCTTCCAAATTAGCGACGTTGCCAAACCGTCGCAGCTACCTAATGCAATGTCTGACCGCAAATAAAAGTATTTTAGGAAAATGTAACAAGAACATAGAGTAGTGTACTAGTAGAGGATATGCAATAAAAGAAAGATAAAAAAAAACATATGAGATTTTTTGATGGGTTTAGAAGGACCATACATAGGCAGTCGGGACAGTTAGTTTTTTTACGCTGTCGGGTTTTTTGTTTTTTTTTTAACTATTTTTTTTACACTTTTTAGTTAGGATTCATTGACTTCTTATTATTATCATATTAGGATTATAAGACGGTAAAATTCGCAATGTTGTTATTTCAGGGAGTTAGTAAATTAACGAGAACGGTTGTTTAACCAATTTTAAATCGTTACATATCCTAAGCTGTCACTTAAAATTAAAAATGATGAAACGAACCTAAAAATAATTTTTGAATACCTATTAAGCGATACCTCACTTGACGTAGGTCGTCAAATTTTTTTTTCATTTAGACAATAGGTGTCTGGTTGTCCCTGTGGTTTTTGATTATTGTCATGTCTTTAGTGACACTCGCAAGGTTAAGGCGTATCGATTGATATAAGATACATCAAAATCGGTCAAGCCGTTTGATCTCTATAACGCCACATACGAACATACATACATACATAGACTGATAAACACATTACCCTCCTTTGCGTCGCGCAGTCGGGCAAATGTATAAAAATAATAAAAGATTTACGTCAGATATTTTTGCCAACTATTGAACGTCATATATTAATGCATATGAAACAATGTAAATGCTTACAGAAACGTAGAATTAGTAAATGGCAAACATTTATTTGTACTCCAAGAGTGATCACATTATATTGTAACTAATGTCGTCACATATTTTTGCTTTAGAACGTCATACATTTATCTATGATTGAAGAATAAATGTAAATGCTTACAGAAACGTAGAATTAGTAAACGGCAAACATTTATATTTGTACTCCAAGAGTGATCACATTATATTGTAACTAATGTCGTCACATATTTTTGCTTTAGAACGTCATACATTTATCTATGATAGAAGAATAAATGTAAATGCTTACAGAAACATAGAATTAGTGAACAGCAAAAATATATTTGCACTCTAAGAGTGATCACATTATTTTGTGACTAATGTCGTCACATATTTTTGCTTTGGGCGGTTGTCACAATTATTTGATGTACTTTTTTTATCAGATAATTTTGTCGTCACTTTAATATGCTGTCTATGAATATCAGATATTTTTGCTGCGTCCGTACAGACAGATATTATTGAACGCATCTTGGGGTAGATATTATTGCTGACGTGCCCATAGTAATATATTTATGCTCGTGACTGTACTGTAAAGTAAATACATATTGTGCCAGTCTTTTCTCAGTGAAAAACCTTCCTTTAAAAAAAATCTAGCCCATACAAAACCTACCTTATAGAGCCAATAGCATCCATACAGGAATCCACCATAGACAACCAGTTGGAAGACGCGATCCTTGAACCAGGATCTCCGGGACTGATGGAAGAGCATCAGCTCAGACGTCAGCGAGGGTACGTCAAACACTTCGCTGCACTTCTCAATGGCCTTTTGTATCTCGGGGTCCGTCAGACCCTTGCTGCGTAGAAACCTCTCCTTACTCTCCATCGTACATCTCTGCACGTTAGGGTTGGACAGGAACTTCACCGCGGTTGTAACCTGCAACTGACGACTGGTTTTGATCTGTTTGGATACTTAATTAGTTAACGGCCGGTTTAATTTTTTTTTTATCATTGACATACGAGAAGACAAGACTTCCTGATGGTAAGAACGTGAACCACGTTGTTGATGAGTCCATGACACATGAGTTGTCATTGATGCATTGCCGGCCAAAGAAGACGAAAAAAGAAAGAATCTAATGGTAATGGTTCTCAACCCCAAACACACTTAACGTCTCTGAAACATAAGTATTTCTGGTCTGAAATTTTTCACAAACAAGATAAGTATTTAATATAAGTATTTAAAAAAATACTTTTTCTTTCCTTTTCTACTCTCTTTCTTGGCCGGCAACGCATCAGTGACGCCTTTGGTGTTTCTGATGTCCATGGGCAACGATAGCCACTTAGGCACTTACCATCATGTGGATTGTCGGCTCGTTTGCCGGCTATTTCCATAAAAAAACAAATGTGCAACATAAGTTAATTTCCTGTCGTTAAAAAAGTGTTGTGTGGTCGTTTAGTGTGGTGTAGTCTATTTTAACTAGTTAGCAGTGTATTTTAACTTTTGCTTTATAAGTGCAGGGTACGACGTTATTACTAATATTTTGTTGACATCACTCGCATGTTTTATTTAGTCTTGAGGTTGTGAAGGTGTTGTTTGCCTTATTAAAATAATTAGCGAAGACGAAAGTACAAGGCGATGAAATGTGATTTTCCAAAGTTTATTAACGGATACACATGTAACTTTTAAACTTTGTTTTATTTTAATGTTATTCGTCGTGAATGGTTAAGCGAAAAACACAAAGAATAAGATTTATCACATGTATAATTATTTTTTGACAAAAAATAAAACCAACGAAAAAAAAAACTGAAAAGCGAAAAATAAAACAAAACATTATAAATTAAGATCCTAAATTACCTGTAAATAATTAATTTTGAGACCATGCCAAACAAACAAACAAAATTAATTACATATTTATTAGTGCAGCGGCATGCGATGCACACGGCAGCAGCAGCGCGGTGCACATCTTTTCACCGTTTGTTTTTTCATTGGTTTAAAATTAATAATAAGTTATTGGTGATAGATTCAGTTACCAGGTAAAAATGTAGTAGGTGAAATATAAATCATCCCCTATTTTCGTACCTTTAGGGGTAAAATTTAGTTTTCAAATTTAATCAAGAGTAACTTCAAGGTATACAATATTTAATAAAAAAAGAATCATCGAAATCGGATCATCCAGTACAAAGTTATTGGGGTAACGGGTAAAAATTCCATGGGTGACTAATCAATCATCCCCTATTTTCGTGCCTTTAGGGTGGGAATAAAATTTTCAAAAAAATATGGGACCAACTTCAACTAATACCCTATCCATTAAAAAAAGAATCATCAAAATCGGACCACCATGTGCCGATTGCTGCGTGATCATACATTAAAAATATATATATACTAGCTGTTACCCGCAGCTTCGCATGCGGAAATTATGCTTAACATATTTGTACCCCTTGCAGAAGAAAATTTAAAAACAGGTTAATTTATATTGAAGAACTAATATTTAGGAATTTATATACGGAAACCTACGATACAATCACAAATCATTCCTCCGGGAACGGTTTATGAAAAATAAACAACATTGACATTAATAAGTTTTTCTTTTTCAGGAAAAATTTTTAAAAACTCGAAAACATGTATTCCATGAATTTAATGAGGAACGTTTGTTGCAAATTTAAAGCAAATCATTGATATTTTTAAAATATTCCATACTAAGTTTCATCTTTGTTCCGGGGAAAACTATAAATTTTATCGGGACAAAAAGTTTTTAAAAATGTGATCCAATGTATAAGGAACAACTTAACTAATTTCCGTCGAAATCAGTTCAAGGGTTTTCATGTGATGCCCGGACAGACAAACAGATAGACAGACAGAAATTATTGTAAAATTAAAAGTAAATTTTTTGAGTGCCCCTAACCGAAATTTTGAAAAAATATTTAATATTTAATGTACAGAAAAACTGGCTCTTGAGTTTTATTAAAAAAAAAATCAAAAAGGTTCCGTTATTTCCATCCATCCAGGAGTTACATATCTTGTCTCCAAGTAACACCACCAGATCCTAAATGGATCAATGATGAACTGGTTTTACGATGTCAACATGAACAGTATAAATATCTTTCCATCCGGACACTTACACTCACTCTCCCGCTCCCATTCCCTCTCCCACTTAAACCCCCTCCCTCCCTCCCTTTCACACACTCTCTCTCTCCTTCTCTGTTTCCTTATCTCTCTCTCTCTCTCTCTCTCCTTCACTTTCTCTCTCCTTCTCTCTTTCCCGCTCTCTGTCCCTCTCCTTTGCCCGCTCACGGTCCCTCTCCCGCTTCCTGTCCCTCACCCTCTCCCTCTCTCGCTCCCAGTTCCTCTCTCGCACTCGGTCCCTCTCCCGCTTTCTGTCCCGCTCCCTCTCCCTCTCCCGCTTCCTGCCCCTGTACCTCTCTCTCCCTCTCCCGCTCTCGGGCCCTCTCCCGCTTCCTGTCCCTCCCTCTCCCTCTCACGCACCCTGTCCCTCTTCCTCTATAAAATACAGTCAATGACTTCCAACCCCTATTTTGGGGGATGAATTTGAACAAAACTATGATACAGTTATTTTTTGTGTCTAACTATAAGCTTAAATACAAATTATCACCCTTCTTACTTCAAAACTGACGAAGTTGCCATACTACCTAATTGCACAACCTTATTCAACCTTTTAGGGGTTGATTTTCCAAAAAAACACATAACCTTTAAATTTTGTTTCTAATCTTGAACTAATATATAAATTTTCACGCTTTTAACTTCAAAAATGACGAAATTGCGTATTAAAGTCCATCTAAGAAATTAACTCTTTAAGGGATGATTTTCCAAAAAAATGTGTTGAAGTTAACTTTTGTTTATTACTATAAACATACATAAAAATTTCCTATTTATAACTCTAAAACTGACAAAGCTGATTTATATGTAAAAGACTTCCAACCCCTATTTTTAGGGGATGAATTTTGAGAAAACAGTGATACAGTTATTTTTTGTGTCCAACTATAAACTTATATACAAATTTTCACTCTTCTTACTTTAAAACTGACGAAGTTGCCATACTACTTGCACAACCTTATTCAACCCTTTAGGGGTTGATTTTCCAAAAAAACACATAACCCTTAAATTTTGTTTCTAATTTTGAACTAATATATAAATTTTCATGTTTTTAACTTCAAAAATGACCAAGTTGCGTACTAAGTTAAATTGAAGAAATTAACCCTTTAAGGGATGATTTTCCAAAAAAATGTGTTAAAGTTAACTTTTGTTTATTACTATAAACTAACATAAAAAATTTCATATTTATAACTCTAAAACTGACGAAGTTGGTTTGTATGAAAGTGCCTTCTAACCCTTATTTGTACCCCTTAGGGGATGAATTTCCAAAAATCCGTTCTTAGTGGACGTCTCCTTAGCAGGAACTATCTACCTACCAAATTTCATCTTAATCGGTTCGGCAGTTTCTGTGATTTTTTGTTTAATCAGCGGTGTGTCGCTTTTCAATTTTATATATATAGATAGATACGCGTCGAATTGAGAACCTCCTCCTTTTTTTTTGTCGGTTAAAAATTAGGCCTGTTTTGTAAAGGAGTTATTTTTATTGAGTTTAATTAAAGAGAGTTGGACATACAGAGACGTCTGAAAAACATGCATGTTACACCTGAGATTCCACTACAGATGTGAAATTCCGAGTCGCGAAGTGAAAAATCCATAAATAGATTTACAAATTACTTCCTGCAATGCAATACGCAAGGCTAGGAAAATGAAGGAATCCTATTGTTGTTTTTTTTTACCTCGCGCCTCTCCTCTTCCGCTACTTTGTATCTACGGTAGAATCTCAGCCTTAGCTTGAGATCAAGACAGTTACAGTTAGGGTTCCGAAGTAGTAAGTTAATCGACTTTACTCATTAACTACGCTAACATAGCCGTCATAGTTTTCCTTGTAAATTCACAATAACCTACATATTTTTGAAATTTTTTCACTTGTCCAACTCCAACCGTTTAGCCGGCAGGGGGGGAGGGAAATTTGCCTCTAACCAAAATTAGCACTTTAAAGGGAAATCTGACGGACGGACGGACGGACGGACGGACAGATGGACATGACGAAACTATAAGGGTTCCGATTTTATTTACTTCGGAACCCTAATAACGAGATCAAAATCGGTTCATCCGTTTGGGAGCTACAATACCACAGACAGACACAGATCCACAGTTACACAGACACGTCAAACTTATAAAAATGCAAAATGTAACTCTTAAATTGAGCGAAAATTTAATGTTACCCAAATATAGTTGCCTATTTTTTTCTATACTGTAAATTAACGAATATCTAGGGCAACTATCAACAATGTTCTACTTTCAGGGTGATCACCTGTGACCGCATATAAAAATAAAAGGTATAACTTTAAAAACATTTAAAATGCAAATTCACAACATTATGATGTGAGAATATTAATTAGATAATATGACTTCAATTTACCTACTTAGTATATCCACAGAAGACCTATAGTATTTATGTACATCTCAGATAGTTTTACGACCCATTCTACATTAGGGGCCATCCATAAATTACGTCACACGTTAGGGAGGAGGGGGGGGGGGTCAATGAAGTGTGACATTGTGTGACAAGGGGTGGGAGGGGGTGTCCTAAATTTCGTGACGTCACATTTCAAAACTCAATAATTGGTATGTATGGGTAAATATTTAAAAAATATAATGGAAATAAAACTTATTTCGGAACTGCTGTTTTAATTCAATAATTTCTAGGTGTAAAATTTCATAATATGTGACGTCGGACTAGGGGGGGAGGTCTCACAAATGTGACCAGCTGTGACAAGGGGGGGGGGGGGGGTAAAAAAGTCATGAAATTAGTGTGACGTAATTTATGGATGGCCCCTTACTGTGTATAACAAATTCTCTTTTGTTTTGTATTAACTTAGGTATCCCTGACAAATGACAAATCTTTGAAGCTGCTTTGATCAATTAAAGACAGTAATCCGTAATCTATCTATCTTTGTACTGAAAAGCAAAAGTGAAGTATCAGGTACTTTTATAGGTAGATTTTTTTTAAATTTGAATTTAATGAATATGTAGTCTAGGGTGCAGTATTTTTTAGGATTGTTGGGGGTGGTGGGGATGTTTTATCGAAACTAATTATTACATGAATAAATAACCAACTTATAAGTCTGAATTATCGCTTTGAACAAGGCAAAACGGTCTTGTTTTTTATAAAATGTATGTCAATGCCATTTGCCACAGGAAATATGTTGGCATTGCCATAGGGTTGGATGAGAGTACAATATGTAATGTAATACATATTTGTACAGTGGTAATACTAATGTTTTTAGGGTTCCGAACGAAAAAAACGAAAAACGGAACCCTTATAGGATCACTCGTGCGTCTGGGCGACCGCCCTTCACAGCCAATTTACTCCGAAACTACTGGACCAAATGAGTTGAAATTTAATACTAATGTACTTTTTGTGACCCAGAGACGAAGGTATAAAGTAAACAATTGAATTTTGAAAAAAAAAATTAACGAAATCAAAATTAAACAAAAACTGTTTTGCAAACCGTGTCATGTGGTATATCAAATGAATGACCTTGTTGTAAGGATCTCAAATATACTTTTATATAGTTCTTCAACGGATAGTTTTAAAATTATTCAAGAAGGAACGAAAATTAAAGCCAAAAATTGACCATTCGCCTCTTATCTCCGAAACTAATAATAATAATTTATTTTTCGCAATACATAGGTATCACATTTTATATGTATACAGTAAGTAGACACAAGAACTAAATTAATGCGGCGGATATTTCATACATGATGCGCAGACCCTACACTAAGTATACTAATTGTGTTGTAGGTTTTAAAACTGGTGAAATTGGTGGTATTGGTGAAATCTTAATGTAAAGCAGCCCAGTTTGATACTAAACTGGGGTCGAGTGACTGATATGGTTTATAGTTTAGCCAGTTTCTTAATAACACATTTGATTGGGCAATCATTTTCAAATGTTGCTTTTATGCTGTACGATTTACATTTAAACATAACATAAAAAACTTTTTGGACTAACTCAGTGGTGATGAAAAATTTCAGGTATAACGAGAACCTGTATAATTGAGATAGGAGCATATGCTACCAGTGATTTGAGAGCGTTTTTGCTCATACAATCTCATGTGAATAATTACTAAAGTATCAGCTTGGCACACTCACCATTTCTCTCTAAAAACTGTTAAGTGTTATTGGACTGTAGTCAGTATAAACAATCAAACATACAATATGTATCCATACTGGAAATTCTAGGTTTAAAAAAAGTTTGAGCATGCAACAGGTTTCATCATATTTTTTACCTTTAATGTAATCACTGTATTTTATCATGTGTACCAAATGCTTTAAATGAATTACTTCATTTAATCAATCAACTTGATAACAGTGGACATTAAAATGAAATGTGATGGTTCAATAAGGGTTATGATGTCAGTAGAGTAAACTGAATAGACTAAGGTATATTATCTAGAGTTCATGCATAACAAGATGTTCACACAATAGTAATAGTTAACCAATACTTAGCTTAACAAAATGTATTATTCATTGTCTTATGTAAGTCATAGAAACATACTAAGATAAAACCTTGTGCACCAGAGTAAATTTATATATTTTTCAATTAATTTACTACTATGTTAAAGAGCTGTGGATTTTATAACAAATAAATAAATAATTAAGAATCAAACTGTTGGTTGATATTTTTATTTTAAAATTGGAGCAGCACCCTGGACCTGCATGGTGGAGTATGCTCTTGGCAGGCTTGGTTTTGCCTCCTTAAGAGAATAGGCCCATACTCAGTAAGTGGTCATTAATGAGTTGAAGCCGAGGGTTGGATTTAGAATCCGGTAGCAGGAAGAAGTGGAAGGGGGAAGATAATAGGATGTTCGATGCTGATTACAATGGTACCACTCGCAACTCTCAGCGGTGCACCGTTTTCGAGAAAGCTAAAAAAACTTTCTTAACCTCAGTACTAAAATATGCGGCTCTTCCCTCTATTAGTTGCCATTTAAAGGTCCATTTTTGTAGGGAATATGATTTAAGTACAAAAAGGTTGGTGTGTTAAGGGGTAACGGGCGAGTGGAGCCCCCTGTCAAGGGGGTAATAATAATTAAAAAAATTACTATAATGCTACCAACATTATAGTCAACTGTAGGTTTAGTTGAAACACACTATATTAACACATTTTTGAGTTACAATTTGGCAGCACTGTCAAGAAAATGTCAGAAATGACATTTTCTAACCAAAAAAATCATAACTTTAAAAAACAATTCTCTTTTTGTATTCAGTCCAAACTGATAAAATTTTGTATGTGTTCTAGATTATGAGTTCTTTACGTAAAAAAAATCCTCAATCTGCGATGCCAACTAATGGAAAGAAGAGCCAACAATACTGTTTTTTGTGTAACTGTCCTAGTAACCCACCATAGACTCAGTTTAGGGACATTTCCTAGTTTCATGAATTTGACACATGTTAGGTTGTATACTTAGCTCAGAGAAAGATGTCAAATATTTATTTATAAAATGCAAAAAATATGCATTGTTTCTAATAAAGAATATAGTTTCAACCCTCTTTAAAGTTTTATTTATGCTTTGAAATTCAGATTATTTATTTATCATAAATTTTTGCTGCTCATAATATCTGCACAAACTTAGTATTTTTTTCAATCATACAACAGGTACAGATTTTACTACCTAAAGTCCTAAATTACCAATTTAAAAAAAAAGCGGTACGAATCTCAATAGAAAGTTTACAACTTGAATATAAATAGAGTAGTGTTAGTATGTAAATAAACGATTTCTAATTCGCAAAAGATCCGATATTCATATGAAATCAGTGCATAGCATTATAACTAGTACGAAGGTCACTACACAGAAGATAAACAAAGCGATACAATTTCAGAAGATTAAAGTAAAAGCTACACAGAACACACATTACACATAAGTTGTTTCTATTATGCCTCGGTTTTACAATTCTCAAAAAAACTTATTGTTGGATTAAGTTTAACAAATATTGTAATTAAATATTCACCAAATTCTCTCTTAGTTCCGTTCCAGTGCTGGTCAAACCCTCCGTAGCCATTTTCAATAGATTATTCGAAATTAATTTGTTCACTACACACTTTTTAACACCCCTTCGGTGAGTTCGGTGGTACAAAACTTCCAATTAAAATTCTACATTGAATAGAAGGTATGAAAACGAGAGGACGAAATGAAAAATAGTAATCATTTCAAATTTTAGCAATTAATAAAATAACTTCAGTTCAAACTTTTCTGTATAGTCTCGTCTATTCTATAATTTTTTTCCGAATGACAGGATTCTGAGGATTGACATTGACAGATTGGCGATTTGCTGTTAACTGACTGACAGACATGGAGACAGACTATATAGACGGAGTCGACACAGTTAAGTTGAGACCACAGAGTATGTGTATTTGTATTGTATTTTTTTCTAATGTATGTGAAAATTTTAATAGATTAATTAAAAAAAACCCGACTGCGCAAAAAAACTAAAAAGAAAACCAAGCCCAGTAGTTCAGAATGTTGTTAAAAGTAATACTGAACACCATAGAAGGATTACAGTCAGGAACCATTCTTCAACCAATTAATACGTCTTCAGTCGTTATCATGGAGTATAGAAGGTAGAATGGGGGACATATTATCTGGGAATGGCCATTATTGGAACCTCTATTTTCTGTAAACAGCACTTTTTCAACTTTCCCTTCATATGAGATGGCCCTCCTTCTACTCTATCATCCATGGTAGAGCACTTTCTTGCTTTTTGGCCATAGATGTTTTTGCCGTAGCTTAGTAGTATTTTTCAATTTTTTATCTTGTCAATGTGATCTGTCATGTCAATGTCAAGAAGAGAAAGAAAAGTTGCAAACCAAGCGGCAAGGAGCGAAGCGAATAATAAATGTGTTTATTTACTGTTCTGATTTCATAACAGTGTATTTAATAAAAGATGAGTGATTTTGCGAACGCCACGGAGGCGGCATCGCTAGCAGTGAGATTTGATCAAACGGGGCAGACGGCTAACGCAGTGGAATGTTATAGAACTGCAGCTAGACTCTTGGATAGAATTTGCAATCAGGTGCCACAGGAGAAACAAGCAGAGTTACGAAATAAAGTTCGAGAATATCTCGAACGAGCCACTTTATTGCAGGAGCAAAAAGGTTTGTGCTTATTGATCTATAGCCATGTAAAATACAGTTTACAGTTTTCTTAGGAATGACTCATTATAATTTGTCACGACGCTACTATTGTTGTTAAGAATGAAAAACTAACGTATCACGCTTGTGTTGGTTCCTGATCTAAAAATATTATAGCAACAAGTTTTTTAGCTTGTTTTTAAGGAATTTTATTCATAACAAGTTACTTTTTATGAATCTAGAAATAAGGTACAGTGACTCATCAGTATTACAACAGTTAGAATATAGCAAATGTTTCAGATTTTCACCTTAGATTCTATATGACTCAAATGATGCAGTGATTATGATGATTATATTTAACATGGAGTTCCACAGACAATGTGCAGCAGGCGGAGAGTGAGAGAGCGCTGCAGCAGTGCTACTTCCTCATGCAGCAAGCCCTGGATGCTGACGAGGCAGACCTCAAGGACCTGGCGCTCCAGCTTTATACGCAGGCTGTGGAACTGGCTGTCAGCATCGTATGTATTGGACTTATGTATTTAATTTGTTATATGCCGGCAGACTTATGACTGATTTTACTTGTATCCATTCATTCAGATCTTAAAATACATAAGTAATGATAAAAATATGTGTTATTGTTATGAATTAAATGATGAATTATGAACGCAGCCAGCTTCAAATTAAGAACACTCGCAGTCTGACTGATGTGACAGAATATTTTTTCCATATTGTTTTTTACACAGCTATTCTGTTTTTTTTACTCCATATACAAAGTTTTCTATCACGCACCATTTTATTTATATAGCTCCTATTCCCGGGCAGTTATTTAATTATCAAGAATTTTATTTATATTCTGATTTTATGTGTTTAATACATATAAGCATATAATTATTGTTAATTAAAATAAGTAAATTTTGTATTGTAGAAAGAATCAGATCCAGACATTAGAACACGGGTGAAGAATTTAGCCGCTCAAGCTCTGGATAGGGCTGAGGAAATAAAAGGGATTAAAAAAATGGGTGCATTGTCCATTAATGAACCAAATAGACCAGGTAAGTTATTGAAAATAGTTTATTCAATATTAAAAGAGAGTTGTATTCACAAGCACATGTGATATTGTATATTATTAATAGGTGAAGGGAAAACATTTTGTACCCCTTTTGAAGAATATTGCAGGCATGTAAGAGTCTGGAATATGGTATAGATAGTTAAACTTTACACATAGTTGATATTGAACGCTAGAAACTGCCCTAGCTTTGCCTCGATTTCTCTAAAAAGATCCCTAATATTTATTTAACAAAATATAGCCTATTTATTCAGAAACAACAGAACATCCTTTCGGTGCAAGAACTTCTGAAATTGGTCCAGTAGTTTTTGAGTTTATCCATCACAAATAAACAAACAAAAAATCAAAACTTTCCTCTTTATAATATTTGTTTAGATTGTTGTGAACCAACAAAGAAATACATTTAATACTGCAATGTTAGTGAGCTATTGTTCTATCAGATGATTTTCCTGCTTCTTTATCACCAAAACATTTTTTTTTGTCAACATTGTTATATACGTGTTATATTTTTTTAGTGATATCACCGAACAAAGCCCAACTACAAAGAGAACAGAGTGTACATTTAAAAGTCGTAGGCAACAAGCAAGTGTACACGGAGGAAGAAAAGGAAGTGTTACGTCAGACGTCCAACATCAACAACAATTGTTTCTTACCCTTCATGGATGTGGACCTATCTGAGAAGTTTCAGTATGCTCTACCCTTCGAGGACCGTGCCAGTGAGCTGAAACTCTCCTCGAAGCAGGAGAAGGAGTTTGACAGATGGGTGCGTCCACACGAGGTGTCTAGTGATCCGAAAATGATTGTTGGCGATCATGTTGACTGTTTCAGTATTAAGCAAACGGTAAGTGTGCTTCACCTTTTTATGACAGTATCTCAGATTGGCTAGTACACTGTAGGTTATTCTAGGTTAATCGAAAGCTTAAGCGTGACTTGCGAATATAATCTTTCTACTATTAATCTTATTTCAGATAGTCTCAGATTGCTCGTTCGTCGCATCGCTAGCTGTGAGCGCGTTGTATGAACGTCGGTTTAATAAGAAAATCATCACTTCCATCATATATCCCAAGAATAAGAACAAAGATCCAGTGTATAATCCTTTCGGGAAGTACATGGTGAAACTGCACCTTAATGGCGTTAGACGGAAGGTAATTATCTATCTTAATATACATATTATATAAATTATGTATCACGTTTGTCCGCGAAGGACTCCTAAACTACTTAACCGATTTTAATCAAATTTGCACACCGTGTGCAGTTTGATCCAACTTGAAAGATAGGATAGCTTACATCTCAATTTACAGTCGCAATATTATTTTATTGCAAATTTTTTGACAGAACGAAGTCTGTCCGGGCAGCTAGTAGTTTACATTTATTTACTACTTTCAGTAGAATATGTAGAAGTTGAGTTTGAATTAAGTATGGGTTTGCATTAATTGACGGCTAATTTTCAGCGGCATGCCTAGCCTAGTAATGGCTAGGCGGCCTTCGGAGTGCTAACGCAGTATTGTGATGCTATGTAACGCTGCTATGCCGCACCGTGGCTACGTCACGAAGGCTTTCCGAGGGATGCCGCGAGATGCCAACACGGCATTCCTAAGCACATCGGTGGTTTTGTTTACGTAACCGCGATCAGCATATTTGAAATAGAGACCTTATCGTCGTCGTTTAAAAATGCCGTGCGGTCAGTAGGGACACTTAAGCAAAACAACAATGGCTAACCTCTAGAAGTCTAGAGTGACTAATGTTTTTTTTAATGGAAATAGCTGGAATCGAGCCAACGATCCATCTGATGGTCAGTGGCTATCGACGCCCATGGACATCAGCGACACCATGGCCAAGTAAGAGAAGAAAAAGAAAGAAAGAATTGGCTCTCACGCCCCCAGCCGGAACACGACGAGTCGTTTGGCGGCTGATTCATGCTCAAGGGTGGTAGCTATCCAAGCGAACCCCATGGAGAAATAATAATAGTACAAATGGTATTAATTAACAATTAAAATCAATATCACCAATATAATCCTTCGAGGGCCCTACTACCAGCGGCCGATTTAGTCTCCTCTTACGATACTCATCCGTCGTGGGATTGGGGTTAGTATTCTAACGCCCCAACTCAGAGTCACTAACGGTTACATAAATCGCTCCTTAGTGCAGATTTTGTATGGTGATTCTTTGCGAGGAGCGATTTAAGTAACCATTAGTGACTCTGAGTTGGGGCGTAAGCCGCTCCAATATGGCTAAAATTAAATAAATAATTTTTTCCCCAGGTTATAATAGACGATAGACTGCCGTACAGCCGGTACGGGCGGCTGCTCTGCTCGTACTCCAGCAACAAGAACGAGTTCTGGGTGTCCATGTTGGAGAAGGCGTATATGAAGGTCATGGGGGGGTATGACTTCCCCGGGTCTAATAGTGTGAGTATCTGTTTTTGTTGGTTATAGGACAATTCGTGGGGTTCTTGATGGTAAGTAACCACTGTTCATGGAGCAACTTAATAGCTGTTTTCGATTTACAATCTATCCATTATCTTTAACGGCCGTTTTCAATATCCATCCTTAATATTCAGATTAGTAGCTGAATAACACTATACTGACATTTGCAAGGTTACTGATATGTGAATAAAATACAGGTAGATTTTTATTGACAGCAGTGATAGCCTAGCGGCTAGAATGTTGGTCTCTCGAACGGAGGGGCCCAAGTTCAAATCCTGGCACGCACCTCTGATTTTAAAATATTATGTGTGTATTAGAAGTTAATTATCACTTGCTTCGGTTAAGGAAAACATTGTGATGAAACCTGCACACCGGAGAGTTCTCCATAAAGTTCTCAGAGGTGTGTGAAGTCTACCAATCCACAGTTGGCCAGCGTGGTAGACTATGGCCTGTACCCCTCACATTGTGAGAGGAGACCGCCCCGAGCCCAGCAGTGGGACAATAATTATGGGTTGTTGCTTGCTTGCTTTGCTTTGCTTGCTTGCTTTATTGACATCTGTTAAATGTTAGTTGCTCATTCAAGCGATGGAGTTATAAAGGTGAGGGTATGTGAAAGGTAAAAATTATTTCTCAGGTATAAACTTTAATAAAATTATTAAATTATTACAATATGGTCAACCTTATTGTCATAATATTAAGGCATAAATTATCTCTTTTCGTGGCATATAATTGTATACCGTGCCGCCAGTGGAGGCAGACCCTATCTCTCATTCTTTCTTAAAACACTATTCAAATCAAATTAAAGCAAATAAAACCAAAATTATTTATTCATAGGTATCACTGAGTCAGCCGCCATTTCTAAAAGGTGCTTTGGAGAAGAAATGGCGAAAGAAACTCCTAAGCACATATTTACTCATGTACATTCGACCCTGTAGCCTAGTTTGTAGCAACCCTGCCTGCGAAGCGAGGGGTCCCGGGTTCGATTCCCGGCCGGGCCAGATATTTATGTGACAGATAAATATTTGTACTCGGGTCATGGGTGTTATTGTGACGTGTTATATGTATGTGTCGTCCATGCCACCCGCGACACAGGTAAAAACCTACTGCGGGGGTATGAGTGTGAAAGCGTTTTTTTATATTTATTTATTAAATATTAATCTTAAATTTACTGTATTGAGATATTGTTTTTGTAATTACTTTTAATTCTCAATGTAAATTAAACTGACATAATTTTATTGTTTAATCGTTGAATCATATTATATTATTTGTTTTTAATTTATATGACATTGCTGTTTCATATTGTATTATTTTAATATTAATTAGGTTTTAATTTGGTTTTATTTTAATGATATTTATATTTTAATGAAGTTCCTTAGATATTACCACTTCTGTTACATTTTTATTGTCACTCGCTCTCTTTTTTATGCATGCAGTCTACACCTTTAAGTATAATGACACTAACCTATCAACTTGTGCTATATCTGTATTTGAAATTTCTGGTGTACACTAAGTTGGTGTTCCAAATAAATAAAAAA
Source organism: Thymelicus acteon (assembly GCA_951805285.1). Lineage (NCBI taxonomy): Eukaryota > Metazoa > Arthropoda > Insecta > Lepidoptera > Hesperiidae > Thymelicus > Thymelicus acteon. The sequence continues at coordinate 3,150,417 of OX638226.1, read as the reverse complement.
AACAGCTGTCATGGGACAGATGTGAAATGCGTCGCCACGATCGCCAAGTCTAAAATCAGGTTTACCCCTCGCGTAAAGATATTTCACATCAAAATAAATAAATTTATGAATACTGCGCAGAACATCGACCTCCACGCGCTAACCGGCTGGATCCCCGAGCGCTGCGCCATCCGGTCCTCCGAGCCGGACTTCAACGCGGACGCGCTGTACGACACGATCCGCACGCGGCTCGAGCGTGGCGACGTGCTGGCGACCGTGGCGACGGGCCCGCTGCCCGACGACGAGGCGGAGCGCACGGGGCTGGTCGCGACGCACGCGTACGCTGTGTTGGACGTGCGGCTGGTTCATGTTAGTGTGGCTTATCTATACTAATACTAGCTGCCCGGACAGACTTCGTTCTGTCAAGTTTTTTTATTTTTATTTTGAGATGTTAGCTATCCTATCTTTTCAGTTGGATTAAACTGCACACGGTGTGCTTCGATGTGGTGTGACATTGTGTGACAAGGGGTGGGAGGGGGTCCTAAATTTTTAAATTGAATAATTGATATGTATAGGTAAATATTAAAAAACAATGAATGGAATTAAAATTTATTTCGAAATATACGAATGTTACCAGCTGTGACAAGGACGGGGTCAAAAAGTCATGAAATTAGTGTGACGTAATTTATGGTTAAATCTATTTCAGGGTGTAAAACTCCTAAAGCTCAAGAACCCGTGGTCGCACCTCCGTTGGCGCGGCAACTACAGCGAGCTGGACGTCGCGCACTGGACGACCTCGCTCCGCGCGACCCTGAGCTACGACCCGGACAGCGCGGCGCAGTACGACAACGGTGTGTTCTGGATCGACTACGCGAGCATACTGAAGTTCTTTGATGTGTTTTACTTAAACTGGAACCCGGGGCTGTTTCAGTTTACCAGCTGTATACATCAGTGAGTATGGAGTTTAGTAATAGATTGTGTCATAGATGATCTTAATGTATAAAAATCCCTTTTTATTTTATTTTTTATTTTTTATACTGAATAAGTGCTTGATCACAAAACAACCTGATGGTAAGCAGTAATGAAGCCTTGGATGGTAAAGCACACTAACTTAGTAGAAGCCTATTCACTCTTGACTTGAAGACACCCACCCACCCACATTATTACCAAATATGTATAATTGATCAGTAAAGTCCGGTTTACACGTATTAAGTAGTTAAGTAGATAACTAAATTTGAAGCAAATTAATATGTGTAAACAGACAATTTTGTAACTTTTTAATTAAAATCTATTTATCTACTTAATATGTGTAAATCGAACATAAGTTAAAAGTATTGGTTAACAGACGGTGCTACCAAAAATTCGATATCTGAAAATGCTTGTACTATAATATGTTGGATAAATATTTTGAACATTTAAATTTAATAAACATTAAACATCAAATAGGGCAACACTCATCTGAAGTAGGGTAATTTGGGGCAAAATATGACAGACATGACAAATAATGGAGTACAGAGCTTCTCGACAGTGAAATAATTTTTCAAATCGGTTCAGTAGTGTTTCGGAGCCTATTCAATGCAAACAAACAATCAAATCTTTCCTCGTTATAATATTAGTATAGATAAGAGTGTTGCCCTATCAATTTTTTAACATATTTATCCGACAAACAACACCTATCTATAGTACCCATATTACAAATATCAACTTTAAAAGCATACTCACACAACTTATCGCAACCAGGAAATGGGACGCCGGCAACGGCCCCATAAAAGACGCGTACAACATCGGCGAGAACCCGCAGTTCACCCTCCACGTGCAGGGCCGCGGCGCGGTGTGGCTGCTGCTCACGCGACACATCACGCAGATCGACGACTTCAGAGACAACAAGGAGTACATCACATTGCTCGTGTACAAGAATCAGGGGAAGCGGGTTTATTATCCGTGTGAGTTGGTTTGTCTTATTAGATTTATGTCTGCGGTCGTTGACCATGATTGGTGTCCCACCGGGCTCAATTCTAGTACCTTTTTTGTTTTAAATACATAAACATTCGCATCAAATAAAAAATATGGTTAATAACTGTCGCTAAATGATATTTAAGTCTATTTATGTTAAAATTGTCCTTACAGACGACCCTCCACCATACATAGACGGTATACGTATCAACAGTCCGCATTACCTGTGCAAGATCATAGTGGGGGAGGGCGGGTGCGATCGTTATACGTTGGTCGTGTCACAATACGAGAAGACAAGAACTATTTGGTATACGTTACGAGCGTACGCGACGTGTCCGTTTACGTTGGACAAGTTGGAACCTTATCCGTATGTTAAAACTGTGAGTATTGAGTGTTTATTGTTTTTTTTTTTTCACACAAACTTTTATCCCATTTTCAACTATTTGGCCGCTGAAATTAAAATTATTTTTAAGTTAAACTTCTCTTTTCACCAGCGAAAGTTTTCATGAAATCTGTTCAGCCGTTGCAGAGCGTATCTGCGAAAAGACAAAATTGTAATAATAACGATTTTTTTTCGAAGTTGTTTAATTACAAACTTTTTCGATAGTTAAACTTCGCCATCGCTTCAACTTTCCTCTATACTCATAGCGTCAGACTGAACTTTCTACTTATTGCTTAACACAATAATCATTAAAAGACACAAATTCATCCTCTCACCAACCCCTAAAAATCTTACAAAAAACCCAGAAAGGCCGCCTCGTCCCCATCACATAAAAGTCTCCCTTTAAAAAAAGTCATTAATCATTATCCACAGATCCGCGGTGAATGGTCAGGCCCCACAGCAGGGGGTTGTGAGAACCATCGCCAGACGTACCCCAACAACCCTAAGTTCATAGTGACTGTTCCCGAGTCAAGGACCCCTTGTACCATGGTGGCAGAGCTGAAGGGCCCCAAACAGTATCAGATAGGGATGGACGCGAGGGTGGAGAGTTTAGACGACCCTAATGTTACTGCGCCGTTTTTGAGAGAATCGTCCGGACCTTATAGGTATACATCGACGCTTGAAAGGAAAAAATTACCAAGCGACATGTTAACAACTTTACACTAGAGCATTTTAAAGTTTGTATTTTAGAAAAATAAAAATCGTAAAAATCGCTTTGAAGCATTTAAACTGCATGTAAAATTCATTGGAATTAAATAGCTATGACTTATATTATATATATTGTTGATTTTTTACGATTTCTTTTCTAAAATTTTAACTTAAAAATGCTCTAGTGTTTTGTCAACATGTCGCTTGGTAATTTTTGCCTTTCAAGCAAATATAAAATTAACCCCTTTTGCCCGCAGAAAATTCTAAAACTATCTAACGAATTTTGATTCCGTTTTCATCTATAGGTAGAGTGGTTCATAAAGATTGTTTTGTTATTCCAATACCAAAATTTCATATCCCTTTATTTAACTCTGCTAATATGGCTTCAAATGTACTAATTTTCGACACAAGAAACGAAAAAAAAATCACCGTATTTTAACAATTATGTTGTATTGTATTAATTTAAACTTATTTTTCAGATCCGGTTTCATTTATCTGGAGTTACGAAACCTCCCTGCAGGCAAATATATCCTCACCCCTTCAACATTCTACCCCAACCAGGAGGGTCCGTTTATAATGGAGCTGAAATCTACCTGCCCGGTGGTGTGCGAGCCCCGCAACTAGAGAGCTATGAGAAGAGAACACATCAGGTTGTATAGACGTTTTGTGGATAGGTAAATATCACAGAACAGGGTTTGAAAAATATTATATCTATACTAATACTAGCTGCCCGGACAGACTTCGTTCTGTCAAAAGTTTTTTTATTTATTTTGAGATGTAAGCTATTCTATCTTTCAAGTTGGATCAAACTGCACACGGTGTGCAAATTTGATTAAAATCGGTTAAGTAGTTTTGGAGTCCATCGAGGATAAACAACGTGACACGTAATTTATATAATAATATTAAGATTATAAAGAGGAAATATTTGATTGTTTGTTTGCATTGAATAGGCTCCAAAACTACTGAACCGATTTGAAAAATTCTTTCACTGTTGGGAAGCTACACTATCTCCGGCTAACATAGGCTGTTATATTTTCAAAAAAAAAAAAAAATTAGGGATCCTTAATAAAACTCCACTAATGTAACCCAAGGTGTAAAAAATAAGACAACCGAAGCAAAGCGAAGGCGGTTACTCGTAATTTATAAATGGCAGCTAAACCCAGTCACGCTTCGCTTTGGTTACCATGACAACGACGTTGCGAGTATGCCAAATTATAAGTCGGGATTTAACGTGTTAGAATTTTTGTTAAAATACTGTATTGAACAAAAAATTCAAATCCAGTCCAGTAATAGGTCATTATTTTTGTGCTATTTTTTATATTTCTTTTGTTGAAATGACGCAACGTCATTTTAGTGACAAATTGTAGTTACTAATATAGTTTTTATAGTTAAAATATTGAAAATGTTCTGTCTAAATATATCTCATTAATCTCTTTATGTATCGAGTCAAATATGTTTTAAACATTTTATTTTAAGCATAAATCACTCATGTTGCTACCTAAAATGTATTTTTGAGTAATAATAATATGATTAAACGATTTTTGTACGCATTTATTAATATTGTAATTTGTTATAGTTATTTATTTACAGAATGTATGATTTAAAAATGTAAAACACTTTTGGCTTGGCTCTAAATACTTTTTTTTTGTGGAAAGCACTATTATTAGGTATAATTATAATATTATACCTCAGTCTGTTTCACGTTTCTCATATTATAGAGTTACCACATTATTTTTGGAACTAAGATCGCTAGATGGCAGTATACAATAATATCTGTAAATTTCGTAAAATTAATTAATCAAAATATCAATTGACAAAATTTTACCTCTACTATTTAATTATTTTTGATCTTGTTTGTACTCGTATTATAATGTAATGATCTAAGGAGGATATAAAGGATATAAAGGAGTGAGAAAAATGTATTTTATTTATTTAGTGTGTGATTTTAATATATTGCATTGTAACCTAACCATAATTCGAATATAATTCGTTCTATTTTGTGATAAAATCCACAGATAAAAGTGTAACACCTACAAAAATCATAGATTAAAGAAATTTGTAGAAAAAAGTGTAGAAGAATATTATTTGGAATAGATCTCAGTGCATTGAACTCATCATATTTAAGTTTGGATTGGTTAAAAGAATGACCTAAGAACGAAGCATTGATTCGAACATTGTTGTTAACGTTACTAAAGATTTGAGGTGAAATTGATTTTGCCAGAATATAGATAATGATCGGTCGTTGTGACGCCAATATTCCAAATGAATAGAATATATAAAAGTATAGTTTAATTCGCATTTTTAGCGCCAAAGAGAACTTTTAACAAGATTTCCAAGTAGAAATGTTGACTGATTTTTTCGTCCGAAAACTTTTTTTGTGACTACCAAAAACGCAAAATATCTTTTATAACCTTCACATGCTATGAATTTACTATTTCTTCGCGTAGCTTTGCAGTTGCTTGGGTCCATTGAAGTATAATGTCATAGAACAGACATCTCGAACAAAATGTGTCCCGCCGAGAGGTTCTATTTTCAAAGTTGAGCCCCCGTTCTCTTTACAAAATCGAACGAATCCATTGAAAATTGAAGCCGATCGGCGCCAATTCATTGGGACATATATTGTGTTCGCGGTGTGGCTTCTATATGCTAGTAATAATACTTTAATGCTTGGGTCGCGTTTTCTGTGATTTTAGTGGTTAAGACGATGTTTTATCTGTACGTATGTATGTATGTACAATACGGCCGACATATCTTGGCGAGTCTGAACATAGGCTCTGCGAACTTTAGCGCATGTAAGACAGAGATAGCGACACGAATATGCTAACGTGTGACTGAGACGTAATACACCGCGTACCGAGCATTGCTGAATTATGTTACTGCGCAGCCTTCTGTGCGAAGTTCAGACGCGCCAAGATGCGTCGGCCATACTGTACGTTCTATGATGTTTGTAATGTAAGAGATTTATAAAGACGTTAAATATAGTAAATTTTTCACAATATTTTGGTGTTTTTTTTACTGAGTTCAGATTCCATTTTACTGGCTCTATTTATCTACGTGGGGCGGCTGATAAGTTTGCGGACTAAAGCCCAATGCATACGTAACGGGATTTTTTTCCCGTACGGGACGGGATGTGAAGTTTTGGAAACATCGTTTCATGGAAAATGTTACGATAGTGCATACGCAGCGGAATACCGTACGGGACGGGAATGGAGCATGCACATATTTATGCCCCGTCCCCGTCCCGTACGGGGAAAAAACCCGTTACGTATGTATTAGGCTTAAGTTACGTGAATGAAAAAAAATTGATGGAATTGAAATTTTTTTAACGACGTTGTGGAGGAAATAATAATAATAAACGCTAACACACTCATACCCTCGCAGTAGATTATTTATTACCTGTGTCGCGGGTGGCATGGACGACACATAATATAACACATCACAATAACACCCATGACCCAAGTACAAATATTTATCTGTCACATAAATACGGGAATCGAACATAGGGACCCCTCGCTTCGCAGGCAGGGTCGCTACCAACTAGACTACAGGGTCTGGCATAGCTTACCTCCGTCCAGGTTTCCGCCCGCCTATGACGTGGCAGTCTCCAAGAAAAGGGTGAATAGGCTTTTACTAAGTTAGTGCACTCACCATCTTGGATCACGTATCCATTTACCATCAGGTGGGATTGTGGTGAATTTGTTATTCTCTGGTAGATGTTAGTCATTTTAATGTAATTTAAGGTAATTTTGTATGTCCATATGCCACACGTAAATAAGAAGAGCAGGGTATCATTGACATCTAATAACGATAAATTTTAAAATTAGAAAAAACCCCGACATTTTAGCTTATCACATCAGCTTTCAAACAAAAAAAAACGCTTCAAAATAGGTCCATTCGTTTAAATGCTCCATGGTTTAAAAGCTACGATTTCCATAGACAGACAGGCACGTCGAACCTTTTAAAAACTTGATTTAACCAAAAGCAATTTTGTAAGTCAGTTAAAATCAGATGTCCCCGAGTTGTAAATAAGGAACTGCATTGACCCAGAACGGGGATTAAGTCACAGTTGGGGGCGCCGCGCCCTCAATTTCCTGCCAAACTTTCCGCCTTTTTCTCCCCATGAATATTCAGAACGACATTAGGTAGCTTAGTTTGCATAATTGGCTTACTCACACCATTTAGTATTTTTAATTTGTAAACACATTCGCCCGGTGGCTGGACGGGCCGCACTGAAAACCAGTATTAGTTTACATGTAATATTTACCTTATACACTAAGGGTTCGCTGCCCATGGACAACAATAGCCAGGGGAGACACCAACACGTTGCTAACCGATAAAGAGGAGATGGGCCAATATTGAATCAAATCAAATCAAATCAAATCAAATGTTTTTATTCAAAATTGGTTTGGTTTACAAACACTTTTTGAAAGTCATGCAAGTTATGCCAATGCTTCAGACAAAGCCCTACTGTGAGAGGGCCCGGGAGAAGAAGCAGCAAGAAACTTCCGGGTTTGTTTTTTTCCTGCTCACAGTTACAGATAGCACTTATCATCTACTAAAATCTATATCCATAAAACTCATGTCCAAGCAGTCTTGTCTTTAAAATAATCATCTAATTTGTAATATCCTTTCGTCATAAGAATGCTTTTAATATGAGTTTTAAATTTAAGGTAAGGCATTTCTGTAAGTTTCGATGGAATTTTATTATAAATCTTTACACATGTACCCATGAACGAGCCACTAGTTTTACATAGTCTAAAATTTGGTACAATCAGTTTAGCCTTGTTCCTCGTATTAATATTGTGGATGTCACTCTTCTTAAGAAAACTATCGTAATATTTCTTAACATACAAGACATTATCCAATATATATTGTGACACCACAGTTAAAATATTAATTTCCTTAAAGAGATCCTTAAGCGAGTCCCTAGGCCTGAGGTTGTAAATGGCACGGACTGCTCTTTTCTGTAAAATAAATATAGACTCAATATCTGCAGCTGAGCCCCACAACAACAGACCATAGGACATAACACTATGAAAGTAGCTAAAATAAACTAACCGTGCTGTTTCTACGTCAGTTAAGAGCCTTACTTTCTTAACCGCGTAAGCAGCTGAACTCAGTCTCCCAGACAAGGCTTCAATATGAGGACTCCATTGTAATCGTGAATCTATGGTAAGGCCAAGGAATTTTGTTGAATTTACAAGGTCAAGTACTTCCTTATTTATAACTATTTGAGTGGGTACCTGTTTTACATTTGGTAAAGTGAATTTCATACATTTCGTTTTACTAGCATTTAACATTAGGTTGTTACATGTAAACCATTGCAATACTTGGGAAACAGTATTATTTACATCGTCAAAACATTTTTTTTTTCTATCAACTTTAAAATACCATTTTTAGGGTTCCAAAGTAAAATCGGAACCCTTAGTTTCGTCATTTCCGTCCTTCCGTCCGTCTGTCCGTCTGTCTGAGGCCAAGCGCCGAGACCGTTAGTGCTAGAAAGCTGTATTTTGGCATAGACATACGTATTTATTAAAACTTCCAAAATCGTAGAATAAAGTATTGAAAAATATTTTTTTACAGGGTACCTCCCCTACAAGTAACGTGAGGATGATTTTTCGTTGCGTAGCCCCATAATGTGGGGTATCGTTGAAAAGGTCTTTCAAAAATATTATGGAAATTCTATGACCATTTTTGGATTTAGGGGTTCGTTGTGTAAGTGCTAATTTTGGTTGTGGTAAGTGCTAATTTTGGTTAGTCAAGTGTCCCCCCTCCTGCTGGCTCAACGGTTGGAGTTAGACAAGTTAAAAAATTCACAAAAATCGCCTATATGATTAACTTACAACGAAAACTATCACGGCAATGTTAGCATAAGTAGTTAATGAGTAACAGTCGATAAACTTATTACTTCGGAACCCTACATTGCGCGTGGCCTGACACGCACTTGCCCGCATTTTTATGTTTATTTATAATCTTAAACTTTTAACACCGCTACGTTAGAGAAGAAACGGGTCTATCCCTGGCACTGTTTAGTACATCTGAGTCTCACTTGCCCCGTCGTTGGGCAGAAAGTCATAGAAAATAATTTGTTCCATCCCATTTGCGTGGTGTCGACTTAACATAGGTACATAATTAAATTAAATTACTTTTGACGCATTCCCACATACATATGAAGACAAGTTGACATGTAAGTATCATTATACTAATCCTACATAGTGGATCACTACAAAACCCCGCGGACGTAACGAAAGGGACCGGATAATTTGAATCTAAGGCAGATTTTTGTTATCGTTCGAACCATTTTTAGGGTTATTGCGAAAATCCGGCTTATTGCTCGGCTATTGGCTGCGTTGATTGGCTGATATTAACATTGAGGTTAATAATGTTCTGGGATAAACCTAGATGGTTCTTTAATTAAGCAGATTAATGTTCACTGTACAATACATTTACCAGGTAGTTGTAGATACATCGTATAGTCACCTGCAAAGAAAATTAACCCATCTGTTTATAAATAAATATATGAAACTAACGTTTCCGTTGCCTGTTGCGTTGTAATCAGATGGGTTACTTTTCTCTGCAGGTGACTGTACATTGTTTCCTCAATGTTTTCTTGGCACCAGTTGTAAAGGAGCAGTGAGACCAATGATCGAATTATTCGCTCGAAATGTCAGCCTACATAGCCTATGAAGAAAGTTACGGTCATAAATTAAAGCTGGGGTTGGCACGCTCAAAGAATTCGCCGTGGGTTGCGACAACCGAAAGATTACGACTTGAAATAACGTATTTTTATTTACGTCGGCAAATCCTTCCCGTTTGAATTTATGTCAAACGTATTTTTGAAGTTATACTTCTTGGGGAGTTACGAAAAAATTATGAGAGTAAAATTTTTAAGATGCGACAGTCAGAAGCGACGTGATGAAGGTGCGTGGTACTAGGCGCACAGCATTCGCTGGAGTTGTTTTAGTTGCTAGCGCGGGTTGTGGGTGCGAGTGAGAGATACCTGGTTGGATTGCTAATGGGCGCCGGGTCTTACCCGGTCTTTTTTTAACAGAACTAGTGGGATTTTTTTCCCATTAGTCCTGGTAACAGGACTAGTGGGAATTTTTTTCCCACTAGTCCTGTCAACAGGACTACTCAACAGGACAAGTGGGAATAGACGCTTACTTTTACTTACAAGTAAAATATTAGTATGACTTCTTACGTGCGTACATAAGTACCTACACACACACGTGCATGTTTTTGTTGTTTTTATTGCAAAACAGTGTCACAGTGCCAGTAATTAAGCTAATTTTTCGCTTTTGCCTTGCCTGTAGTGTAGACGTGTCCGTCTATTCATAATCTATACATTTATATATCTATACAAATAAATAAAATCGGAGTGTCTGTTTGTAATATTAAAATAACCGCTTTTTACTAAGTGCATTTTGATGTATGTACATATGGTACACAGACCCCTCTTTCCCACTGAGCACTCTGGACACGTGCCCAGGGCCCCGTGATCGATAGGGGCCCCCTAGCTCCTGCCAGATCACTAAACGATAACCGATATTTATTACCGAAAAACTTTTTTATTTCGAATAAATCGAATCTAAATTACTGACTACAATACCAATTTGCTTATTAGCTTTTGTATAAATCTAGAGGCTTGCTTATCTACTTTCTTTGTGTATTCTAACAAAATAGTGTTCTGACAAATTCATAGCCCCATTATCCTAATATGCCCAGGGCCTCCAGTAAGTAAAAGACGGCCTTGACGGTACATATACCAAAACAACATTTTTTACAATTTTTGTCTGTCTGTCTGTTTGTTCCGGCTAATCTCTGAAATGGTTGGATAGATTTTGACGGGACTTTCACTGGCAGATAGCTGATGTAACAAGGAGTAATTTAGGCTACTTTTATTTTAGAAAAAAAATAGTTTGTTAGGCGATACGAAGTTCGCCGGGTCAGCTAGTCGGTTGTAAGTAGGTAGATACTTACCCGCAGATGGTCTTTAAGTAATCATTAATCGACTGCTAATGTAAAAAAGGACCTACTAAAATAATGTTTAGTCAAATGGCTTTTTGTCCAGTTATTGATATATTGTATATTTACAGTACCTAAACAATTTTCTCGCATCTAAATATTGATACTGAAATCCTCTAGCATTTTACAAATCGGTAAACCGCTTCGTATCGTATTTGGTATCTAAATATCGCGATGTAGTTAACGTAGGCAAAGCAAACAAACGATTGCGGTCTAAACATAAGTAGCACATGGCATAAGCAAACACGAGTTGTTTCTTAATTAAGCTTTTGATGCCTAAATTGATGCTCGGAGTAACTCGACTTAATTTGCGTTTGAGGGTAATCACACCCGCTCCGCTTTTCATCTTTTGGCTTTTACAAGTGAAACGAAGTTTTACGAAGTGAAATGGGGTAGAAAACTGGTCAGCGATGCCTTAGGATTGTGCCGTAGGTAGGTATTTCTGATATCCATGATGGATAATGGTGACTTCATAACATCAGGTATCTCGTCTGCGTACTTGTGAACTAGTTCAATGACATTAAGGGCTTGTTTCACAATCTTCAAGTAGAGTCCTGAATAAGCTATTCGCCGGTTAAAGTGACGTTAAAGTGTCATTCTACATACACGAAATGTCAACTTAACCAACGAATAGCTTACTTCGGACTTACTTGAAGATTGTGAAACAAGGCCTAACTGTAAAAAAGGTGGACTGGTTATCAAAAATGTGATTTCAATTAAACAATAAGTAAAAAACCAAAAGTTCTCATTAAACCACATCTTGTTCTCTTTTATTATCTTCAGGACATAACTTACATAGGTACTTCCTTTTCATAAATAAAATTGCTTCCGCCAACAATTCCCCGACGTCAAAAGAATCGCTCGACATAAATGAGCTACTTTGTATTCTCGGTCCAATTTAATTCCCAGTAATGCGCAAGCAAACAATTCCCGCGGAGTTGCAGCGCAGGGCCGGGAATTTATATGACAATCAAATATGTGGCTCTCGCGAGATATTGTCGGTGACATATAATTTACTTAAACAATTCACGATTGCATTCTACTCAACATTCCCGTCACGCTCTTGGGAATTAATGAAAGGTTTATCGAATACCATACAGTAGAAAGTATCATATCTGAAAAATAAACATTTCGTAAGTATTTCGATTAACTGTAAGGAAAAGGATCAGTCCAGCTGTTAGAAGTCGTCTACGACAAATTCATCGAAAACGATTCAGTTCCGCAAATCATTAGAAGTATTGGACTGCCGCGATGGCAAAAGTACCGATATGGTTGGGAGTGATGGGACCTTACGAGTTACAAGTTGTTGAAGAAATATAAAGGGCTCCATAGCAGTGGCGTAGCTAACCCTAAGGAGGCCCCATATCAATATTTGTTGTGGGGCCACGTCAGCGTCAGTTGTCAAATATAAAAGGTGTGCCAACTCAGCAGCGGTGTTAGGCCGCTGGCGAGCTTTTTTTGAGAATGTTAGTGGGGGCCCCTATACGCTGGGGGCCCCGTATAATTGATACGGCTGATATGGCGGTAGCTACGTCCCTGCTCCATAGGCACATTTCTGTGTCCAAGTTCAACTTTGCTGTTCGTGTGTAAATAAACGAAACCTAATGTGTAGGTAGAATAGGGGCAAGGGTATTGCCGGCTTCGAAAACTGACTCCAATCCCATATCGTCTTGCTCGAGTCAGCCGCCGAACGACTAGTTAGGCGTTTTCTGGCTGGGAATTAGTTATTGCTGATCTTCATAGTGACCACTTACCATCAGGTGGACTGTCAGCTAACTTACGCACCCTTAGAATGAGAGTGACCTAACTCAAAAATTGCAATTTGTGGGAAATGAGCAAGAAAGTTTTCAAAAAAGTATATATCGATGAATAGAGCGATCAATGAAAGTGACCGATTATTAGGTTGTCATTTTCTTACTCATAATTCGAGCTCTTTTTCATCACAGGGTTTTAGGGTACGCATTTTAAGGTAAGTTTATAGCAAAAACAGAAATTACAGGAATTTTGAGTTAGGTCACTTTTATTCTAAGGGTGCGTTATGTACATAAAAAAGTAAGTTCATTTTGACGTTTACCTAGAGGTGTATTCAAACAAAACATTTCACTTCACATTCAACATGCCTCATATACAATTAGGGATGTAACCTTTGAATTTTCTAGTCTTTTAGGAAAGCAATGACTAACTACTATTTAAAAACAATGACATGTACTACCTACCCAAGTGTCTAATCTATACTAATATTATAAAGAGGAAAGATTTGATTGTTTGTTTGCATTGAATAGGCTCCGAAACTGCTGAACCGATTTGAAAAATTCATTGTTGGGAAACTACACTAGCCTCGGGTGACATAAGCAATATTATATTTTCAAAAAAATTAGGGATCCTTAATAAAACTCCAATAATGTAACCCAAGGTGTAAAAAAATAAGAAACCCGAAGCAAAGCGAGGGCGGTTACTCGTAATGAATAATTGCGACATTAATTACCTACTGTGTTTATAATTAAGTAAGTATACTACCACAGTATACTACAGAACCATCTATCGAATCCCAGATTAGTGTCAAATTTTTACTTATCATTAAAAATAAAACGAATGTATGCACAATAGGTAGATCAAATAGACAAAAAAAAAATGGTAAAAACTATATTGTCAAGGTCGTAAATCGTAATTATCAAAAAGTTCATAACGCGATACAATTCAGATACGAGCTACGAGTTTAGTTTGACATTGTTCATAGCTCGACTTTGTGCATTTGATCTTTAGCGAATAATCCAAAAAATCTTATGTGACAACCCTATGCTATAATCTTTTCTTAAGTCCAATGTGCCATGTGTGCAGTTTATTAATTCGCGGCGGGTGCAACAGCCGAGATTGCGCTTTCTTGTAAGTTGCGGGACGTAGCTTTAAAACACGAACGCAACATACTGACGGGCAACAACAAACATTAAATGTTACTTTAATTTTATTTGTGAGTAATATACGAAACTAGCTACTCACCCTAATGATATTTAAAATAACATAGATAAGTTATGTCTTTACAAATCAACCAAAAAATCTGTTCCCAAAAGAGCTACAACACACACACGTTAATCTTTTGTTTCACTACACCAATCACATTGGTATAATACACGAAGGCATTTTAACGCTGTATGTCAAATGTCAAGCACTTCTGACAACAACAAAAGCGTGCGTATCTACCTCTTTTTACATTATAATATCACTGACTAGCTTAGAAATAATAGTGCTTAAGGGCTTGTTTTACAATCTTCAATTAAGTCCGAAGTAAGCTATTCGTTGGTTAAGTTGACATTTCGTGTATGTAAAATGACACTTTAACGTCACTTTAACCAGCGAATAGCTTATTCAGGACTCTACTTGAAGGTGGTGAAACAAGCCCTAAGTCTACTAATCATACCTACCTAGTATATAAAAAAGATTTGCAATGGATAAAATGTTTCCAATGAAAATAACAACAAAACTCGACCCCTGATCCGATACTATGAGGTAAACGCAATAATTAAATTATAATTTAGTGAACGTGAACGTGTTTTTCTTTCTTTCTTTTAATTTCAGTTAACTGGAAAAAATGACAAGCAATTATTTTGTGTGTGGTGGGCTTAGGCGGAATAATAACGTAACAGCGACACAACAAAATGTCGAAAAACGACGGGTGCTTTGTATGAAAATGCACAATTTTGTTCACATGGGTGTCAAACTGTGGTATGTCACTGCGAGAATGTTCACATGTGACTGTCTTTTCAAACCTGGAAGGCTATTCTCTAAAATAGAAACTCGAAATCGAAGCTCATTCAAGTGAGACTCGAAAGCGAACTTGTATCATCTTGATATGTCATTCTCTAATCTAGTACGCACTTGCGAAGTGAAGTGAGTCTCGACCTCGAACTTCAAACGACTAAAGATGGCGTCGGTATGGTATTCTTACCGAATACATATATGTCATTCTCTAATCATCTAGTACGTACTTGCGAAGTGAAGTGAGTCTCGAACTCGAACTTCAATTTTGAAACTCATCGCGGATTCCGCTACAAAACAGAATAGCCTTGCTGCGCAGCGCGACAAAGCGAAGGGGGCAAAACCGATCTTTTTTCCTGGCAAACCAGAATTATTTGGCCTATGGCAAACATCTCAGATTCTCTTCTATCTATTCCTCTAGCTACAGAATCTAACGGGGTGTCAGCCCTTTGCTCCCCGCCTTACGCCTATGCACTTAAGAACCACCACCACAAAACCACAAAGGGGCCATCCATAAATTACGTCACACTAATTTCATGACTTTTTGACCCCTCCCCCCCTCCTTGTCACAGCTGGTCACGTGAGACCTCCTCCCCCCTAGTGTGACGTCACATATTATGAAATTTTACACCTAGAAATTATTAAATTAAAACAGCAGTTCCGAAATAACAATTAATTTCCATTAATTGTTTTTTAATATTTACCTATACATACCAATTATTCGATTTTGAAATGTGACGTCACGAAAATCTACATCGACCTCCCCCCCCACCCCCTAACGTGTGACGTAATTTATGGATGGCCCCAAAAACACGAACACAAAATGTCAATGACATTGTCGCTACCACGTGAGTAGCACATTACAGGGTCTGTCGCAGCGACGTCGCCCAAACGGACTGCATAATTTCACATTATGTGCTAATTAGCACGACTAATTAGTCGTGTCGTGTTGTCGCCCGTGTGAACGGGGCCCAAGCATACGTTTCCCGAAGCGAAGCGAAGACGAGTTACTAATGTTGCTAGTTATAATATAAACACGTTTATTATCGGCTCCCTGCGGTCTAATATTCAACGGTAAATAGCCACTTTACACAAGAGTTTAAATTTAAGCACGAATATCAAATATCGCGCCAATTTTATAAATCTCTTGCTCATAAAGTCCGGCCTTTGAGGCATGAGATTATGATATTACATTCTTTCGGTTGCTTTGAAGTGGTTATATATTGATCTTTACCTGTTCGCACACATGCGCGATCATTGTCGGCTTATGTCAATTGTCTGTGATCAATTCAAGTGATCAACTGCATACATTTTAGGAAGTATAAAGTAGGATAATCATCGATGCTAATACTACATTATAATTATGATATTAACACATTTCACGCAAGATTAGGAGATACAGTTTATGTTTATAAACAACTAACTATATTAGTTAATCCTGTTTGTATTGCGCCTTAGGTAGTTTACTGTACCAACTGTCGCGGTTAAACCGCTGATTAACATTGAACCCACAAGCTACTCTCGTTAACCTGTCGGTCACACTTTACGTTAAATTAGTTATAGATACAACTCCGTAATTAGGACCTGTTTTAAACGAACGAAAAAAGGAGGAGGTTCTCAATACGACACGTCTATATTTTTTTTCAGCACAGGGTGTTCCGATTTTGATGATTCTTTTTTAATGGATGGGGTATTGAAGATTGGGGTCTTGAAGTTGGTCACATTTTGCTATAGACAGTTTGATTTTAAGCTGAGTTTAGACTGCGGCACTATGCATCCTGCTATGATTGAAATGTGAGTTTGTTTCGGATGTATTAAATTATATTATAATGTAAAAGAGAGGTAGATATATCACTAGCGCGCCGACGATGAAGAGCGTAAGAACAGGCAATTGTCCGTTCTGCTCGTAGTCGCTCTGTCAATACAAGACGATACGCACGCTTTTGTTGTTATCAGAAGTGCTTGACATTTGACATACAGCGTTAAAATGCCTTCATGTATTATACCAATGTGATTGGTGTAGTGAAACAAAGGATAAACGTGTGTGTGTTGTAGCTCTTTTCGGAACAGATTTTTTGGTTAATTTGTAAGGGCATAACGTAACTATATTTTTAAATATCATTGGATGTATTGATCTTTGTTACCATTTCACGCAAAAACGACTGAACGATTTTTTATGAAAAGCCTGCAGGTAGGCTTTGATTAATCATCTGAGGTTCTTGGATTTTTGGTGGGAATTTACGGAACAAACAATTTATTGCATTACGTACATGTAACTGCGAATGTTCGAAGCGACATACATTCTATTTCCTTTTTAACACGGTTTATTAGTTTAACCTGTATGTGTAACAGAATCTTTCAACGTAATTTTCACCAATTTCAAGACGTCTGATCAGCTTGAAAACAATACAATAATTTCATAGTTTCAGCGTGTTTTTTTTTTTAATTATATTTCTTTTTATTTCACATAATTCAAAACCGTCAGGTTAGGGCCAATGTAGCTTGGTGTTAGCGAAGCTAAGCTTAATTTAGGTATATCACATGTGAATTTTGCGTTCTGGCATAATTAATTAACATTAGGAACAATAAGTTACGTTCATTAAACAATTTTATACGCATTTTATACCAACGTATACGACACGATGATGATAACGCAATGATAATGAATAATTATAACAGACGTATCATTAATGAAACGCGAGCGCGCGCTCGTTCATCACCGCGATCTCATTCTCGTTTTAATTGTACAGTCGTTGACTAATCTGTTAACGGCATTTTGTTTTTAATCGACTCTAAACCGGTTAGGTAAGTTACGCTTTAAAAGGCATGGGAACGGATATTGTTAATAAGTTCAGTAATTCTTTTCCTTAACTTAGGAACGAATCACATTCACGACTCATTTCCGCCTGGTTCGGATCTCTTAGTATCACAATGAAAATCCTTAGTATAAAAGTCATAAATTAACTGTGGTTAAGCAGAATTCACGCACATTTGGGACCATCATGATGGAATCATCTTGAGAATAAAAATATTATTGCACAGTGGTAATATTCAAGGATATTTTTTATTTCTGCTGCAGTTCTTAAATCAGCTTAACAGAATTATAAAGTAGGAGTGGCTACCCTTAAATAAATTTCCATTTCAACATAAAATATTTCTTAACACTTCTGTCACCAACTGTACACACTGAAGCCGCAGCAGGAGTTGATTAGTTTTTAATGATCACTTTGAAAAATTGATTTCAGTAAATTAGAAAATGTAACGTACGACGTGGCAAAGCTTTAACCAGTAAATAACTTCTATCTAATATACTACTAATCTGTCTGTAAAAACATACGAATGTGTTAGATATAGTGTAAATACATACGATAAATATACTTATTAAATAAAGATTTTTACAAGAATAAGATGTCTGATTCAATTAATGTAGCAATGTGTTGCAATTATTCTGACAGGAAGTGGAATTGTTTATACTTTGTTGAAATATAGTGAATTATAAACATAATTCTATAATAATATCAAGAATTATTATAATATCATATTATTATAATAATAATATCATTAGAATTATAATAATATCGAGAATTGTTTAAAATAACCTACACATTTACTTATTTATTGCAACACATTGCTACATTAATTGAATCAGACATCTTATTCTTGTAAATTTTTTTATTTAATAACTATATTTATCGTATGTATTTACACTATATCTAACAAATGGAAGTAGTAGGTACGTATATCAAATCTTTGATGATTATCAAGTTTGTTAAATTAGAGAAAGATGTTCTCTAACGTTTGTTAATATACCGGTAACTGCTATCACTTCATCAAATTAATCGAATATTATCTGCTATTTACATAATAAACCCTTTTCTTTTCCCAATATCTTTCGTGATATCATATCGCCATGACACGAAATAAACGCACAATCTGGCGAATGTTAAGACCGTTAATATAATTATGTATTACTTGGAGAAAACTGGGGTGTTTAATCGCATTTATAACTCTTATTGCCATCCCCCTATCATCTTTACTTCGTTTGAGCTCATTACAGCCTGTGAAATACTCATTACGTCGGCAATGAAATAGCACGATTACGTGTGAAATGCTCATAGGCATCTTATGTTAGCGTGAAATCGAAGTTAGGTTCGTATTCAGACGTACTACAGAAACAGAATACGCACAGCCTAAACTAGTAGATCGTGTGTTTTTTTTTATACCGAATAAGTTAGTGCTTGACCACAAAACCACCATGTGTGTAGGAGTATTAAGAAAGTATTTTTTAAAATCGTCACGTGAAACGTTAAAATATCGGGTTAAAGTTTATATGAAGAGCTTGTATCACAACAACTACACCACACCGCAACGACACCATAATCGCAACTACACGGCAATCACATCACAGCTACGCCACAGCTACGTCGCAGCTACGCCGCAGCTACGCCGCAGCTACGCCGAACCTACGCCACACTTACTACGGCACATCTACGCCGCAGCTACGACACAGCTACAATAAACTACACTACAGTGTAACTACCCAACTATATTTTCCTTTGAATTGTACGAATAGCATATACAGTAACCTTCGCAGTTTGATGAGTAATTTACGCAGTGGATCGAAGCACCTTGATAGATAGGTAGCGATCAGCTGAACGACCTTGGAATATCTTAATTATTATCGAGAACACGAGGTAGTAGGTTATAATAGACGTAACATTAGGGAGCAGACGAGCCACGTAATGATAAGAGATAATGATAATTCAATCACAATATTGTTAGCTGCGTGTTAAAGCCCCTCTAGATTCTGTTACAATTATTGTGTTTCTGGCATTAAAATATTATTTCATTCTTGTTTATAAAATTAAATTTGACATTTAAGGGTAACAGTTATTTTCCTTTAACTTTTGATTAGTACTATCAATGCTATCAATACTAATCACGGAATGTAATCGTGATCACATTTTGTATTACTAGCAAGGAGGATATGTTTATGTAAATGAGTACATCTGGAGGGCAAGTTTCAATTCAAAGAGGTGTCTGAAGACGAACCATGTGACATTGGATGAATATCTGCACCTTGTCATTGGTCGAAGTTACACCGAGTCACCGACACTCTAATGTTTGGTTTACATTTACACGTATGTATTAAGTAGTTAAGTAAATTTTAAGTAAATTAATACGTGTAAACGGACAATTTAGTAGTTAAAATTTAGTACGCAAGTAAACAAGTTAGAAATTTTTCTATTTTCTGTTAAGTAGGTGGGCGGGGCTTATCGCTTAACATGTTTGGACAGGCACTTTTTAGTTAAAATTTAGTAAAATGCTTAAGTAATTAAGTAGGTTATGAAGCATTGTATGAACTAAAGAGCTTTACTAAATTATTACGTTTGGACGCGCACTAAAAACTATTCACTTAAAATTTAGTTATCTACCTAACTACTTAATACGTCTAAATCGGACTTAATAGTGCCTACGAGTTTTAAGGTCAACGTTAATCAGGTCTATGATTGGTGGAAATTGTTCATCCAATGTCACGTGATTCATCTTCACGTACTTCTTTGAAGCTTACCGTACAGATGCAACAATTCTTGATTACTACCAATTTTTACATACAACAAAGGTAATAAATAAAGGACACATAAATAAATGTTTTATTAATATTTTGATCGAAGGCATTCCAATTACTAACCTCGGCTCGTCCGTAATCTAATCAAACTGCCCCGTTGTAGCCGATTCCAATTGAATGTCTGACAACGAGTTAGGATATTATTATTGAATCTGGCTCAAGCTACGATATTGGAACTTCAGCATATGAAATTAATTCGAACAAATCTCAGGGCGAAACCACCCAAAACTTTGCCTATAGAAGCGAAATTTGTAAACCAAATTGAATTAAATTGATTAGTTGATTATTTTATGTAGTGGTTTTTAAATAAGCCTGTACTAAACTAAAAACTGAGTTTATTTTACTTATTTTTAAAACCGTTTGATTAGATTATGTTTAAAACAAAAACAATGAACCGATTATTGTTTTAACACATCGTTTTAATTCCATATTTATTATTTACGAGTAACCGCCCTCGCTTTGCTTCGGTTTTCCTATTTTTTTACACCTTGGGTTACATTATTGGAGTTTTATTAAGGATCCCTATTTTTTTTGAAACTATAATATAGCCTATGTTACTCAGGGATAGTGTAGCTTCCCAACAGTGAAAGAATTTTTGAAATCGGTTCAGTAGTTTCAGAGCCTATTCAATGCAAACAAAAAATCAAATCTTTCCTCTTTATATATTAATATAGATGTAGCTAACCGACAAACAAGTCGACGATCCGCCTGATGGTAAGGCCACTGTCATCACTCGTCCATGGACATGAACAACATCAAAGGCATCACCGATGCGTTGCTGATCAAAAGAAAGAGAGAGAAACAAAAAGAAGACAAACTGGCTTCCAAGCCCTCAGCTGGAACACGAAGAGTTCTTTGGCAACTGACTCAAATAAGAGGACGGTATCGATCCTGGTAGGCTTCACGGAAAGATTATAATACCAGTAATAGTAGTAATTACTTAATAAAAGATTCGATAATGTAATCCTTGAAGCTAAAAGCAATCAGGGCCGGCTTCTGTCGCCTCTTAAGACAGCCTATCCAGTATGCTGGCATGGGATTGAGGTCAGTATTCTTAGCCGTCCCAACACAGCTAAGTTGTGCAGTCTGCTTAGAATAAGCCAATTTTCAGGTTGACTGAGTTTCCCCGACGATTCTTTATGAATTGTATAAGCCCAAGCCATTTCGCTTTTAAGCACATTTTAAAGCTAGCCTGCAAGACCACAGCCGCTTTGATAACTTTATTTTTGTTGGAAACTCAAACAGCTTTCGGTGAGTTTAGTTTACCCATCAAACAAAGTTTGTGGTCGGTTTTATTTATTCGATATGAAATTACAGGAAAGTGTAATATTTTCATTGTAACTTTGCCTAAAGTCGTCTCGTGATGAGGCATCTTAAATTAAATGAAATTAATTTTATTCTAAATTTTATTACAACGCTTTTTGTATCTCGAGATTCACTACCGTTTAAGCGAATAACGAAATAATCTGACCAATAATAAGGAGAGGCAAGAATGTGTGGGTGTCTTCAAGTCAAGAGTGAATAGGCTTCTACTAAGTTAGTGTGCTTTACCATCCAAGGCTTCATTACTGCTTACCATCAGGTGGTTTTGTGGTCAAGCACTAACTTATTCGGTATAAAAAAAAAAAAATTAAAAATACTTATTTTTCTACTTACATTTTCAGAAAACTTGATTTACTTGTCTTCGACCTCTTCTATGCTGAAGCAGTCTTCTGCGCTGGTTCAGGAGGGTTTATAGTAGTAAGCCTATAATTAGTTTATTATGATAACTGATTACTTTATTAGACATGGGTAATCCGTAAGTACAATTTATGGTTCCCGCCAAAATTATTATTCGTGGTAATCGCGCCTCGCGATATTCTCTTTATTTTATATTAAAGTACGACAAACCATTTTTTCGCTTTTTAAACACAAAGTAACACCTGAAAAAAAGACGGACGTAACTTCTTCTAAGCGAGAGTGAAGCATAGCAATGGCCGCCCGCTTAGCATGTGTGCGTAATTTTTGATTCTCGATTAAAGCAATATGGTGTCAATGTGTGGATGTAGGTACTTGTACGAATAGAGAGTTGGTATTACTATGGGTGCTACACTGAATTTGTTGTTGGGATTACGTCCGTCTTTTTTCAGGTCCGTGCCTATACTATGGTCCATTTTTTACACGAGTAATGTTTGGTAAATAATATAATCTTACGGCGACTTTTTACCGTAACTTTTAATTTAAAAAATAAGGCTCACACACACAGGAATTCTGAAAAGCTTATCATATGCTTATCATAAAAATGCATTCTCATCGGAACTAAAGCAATATGTAAAATTTGTAATCCTTAGAATAAGAAGAAGCAGTTCTAATCTAGCTTGCATTGTGTCTATCTAGACACAGCAAGTTGAATTATTAAGCGAATTTGATTTAATATTAAAATCATTTCATTCGTGCTCATAACGTTTCGCGCCATGACAGTACGTTTTTGTACGATATTAGATCAATATTCAATCTTCGTTGTGTCCAGAATATCGTAGTATTTCCATTCGGAGTTTAATTTCCGCATCTATTCGCCAAGAACGAAACCATACTTCGGTGAAGAATGGGTAACATGTGCTGCCTAAAGTATGTACTCTATACTGGTTAAACAATTTCAATTAAAATGCTATTGATTGAAAATGAAAGCAACACATTCCCAAACAATTTTATTATTTAAACATAAACTCAGACGCCATAAAAACGTCTGAAAAGACATGTAGCAATCTTTTCCCCGGATCGGCCTTATAAATGAGCTGCCTAACAAACAATCTCGTATGGTCTAGTGGCTAGATTACCTGGCTTTCATTCAGGATACTGGGGTTCAATTCCCGGTTCGGTAATGTGATAGGTACTGCTCAAGGAACTAAATGTATACTAGCTTTTACCCACGGCTTCACCCGCGTGTTCAAATGGAACTAACAATTAGTTGTTTCACATGCATGACACATTCCTGGTGTAAGAATAATTAAGTAACAGTTACAAAATTTAAAAGATACTAAGAGGAACCAACTGTAAAACCTATGACCCTCTTTAACCTTCCAACAACTTCAACTTAAAATATATTTAAATACATACTATATGAAATTTATATCAATCCATAACCTTTTACGAAGTATAGAAGGATCAACACATTGTTACTTTTAGTATGGAGTGATTCTAATACGCATCGTAATGGATCTTCCTATGGGAATGAGATGTTTTACCGCGGTAAAAAGGAGCCTACGTTACTCTTCAGCTTCCTAACTATCTCCACACATTAAAATCATACCATAACATCGCTCCGTCATGACGTGGAAGAGGGACAAACAAACAAACACACTTTCCCATTTATATTTATAATATTAATAAAGTATGGATTTTCTGTCCGCGTCAAGCTGTAATGGCCGCTGGGGCCAACGGGAACCGTCCATCGGGAAACGAAAAGGTGCCTAACAATTTTTTTAAAAGTCAATATTTAGTTATTTATTTCGTCACATACATAGTAGTATTAGTATATTTCGTTAATTATTACGCCATACTTAGTTCACGCAAATTCACATATTGTTATTAATCTATAACTTAAATTATTTTATCTATGTACATTCAGTAGAAAGCCGTAGCCATGGTTTGTGTCAGTTACTCTATGCATAGTAATTAATCTGTGCTCGCTCTCTGCTCCTGCGATTCTCGAATCGAACGGTCGTGTTCAGTCTCAATTCAGTCTTAAAGGTCAGAAAATAAGTTATTAAGTTAGTATTAGTCTACTTTGCAACAATCCGCGGATAACATGTATGATGGTATATACTTTAAGACATGCGTGGCATAAGTATATACCATCATACATGTGAACCGCGGATTGTTGCAAAGTAGACTAATACTAACTTAATAACAATGGATTTCCGCAAAGTAACGCCTGATACTATTAACTATAGAAAATAAGTTTGTAATAAATTCAGAAAATATAAAGTATTGAAGAATCAGTTTTTAATTAATCAGTCCTGCGACCTGCGATCTTGTCGAGCCCGTCTGATGGCCCAGCAATGAACAATCTTCAGATCAGAACTACATCAGTACAAAGGGGGAGCCGACATTTTGTTTGTCCGGAGGCCATATCTGCGGCCCGACACACATTTTGGTAACTAGTGCAATCCGATCCCCAACATCCTTTGGCAGCTCATGATAGGGGACCTCACAACCTCAGCCATATCAGAATTAGTCATCGCCTACATTTTTTGGTGGTTACTTAGTTAACTAAATTGTTTTTCGAAGCAAGGATGGGTTCATAGAAAAACATTTGGGAACAATATTTTGTCTTGTTTCGAAGTTCGAACGACGTGTTTCATCGAATCGATCGTTAATATTACGCTTTCAAGCTCCACTGCTTCGGAAAGAAATTAAAAGACAGCTACGTGCAGGGAAATGTGAACGAAGAGAAAATAGGGTTATTGCAGTTGAAATGAGCACTCAGAATGAATGCTGCGATGTAATTCGATGAAAAGTAGTGGGATTAAAGAAAAATAAGAACTTGAAGAAGAATAAGGTTTTTTTTTTATTATTTCGTTTGCCAATTGCCAGTGGGGACTCACTATTAATAAATAATTATGTAAAAATAACGAGTGGTGAATTTGAAGCGACTTCATACGGCTAAAGTTAAGAATTATAAATAAATATAAAGGCTCGACCAACAAAATGTGTTATATTTAATTAAATATTCATTGATTACCAAGACATAAAGTAAACCTACAAAAAAAAGTGTATCACAAAAAAACTCATTTTTTTGTCAATGAGACCTTTTTGTCAAAACGAACTGTGGTAGAATTCAGACCGCAGAATGGGAGTCAATAAATAATACACTAAATTCAGGAATTAGCAGTAAATACTCCTTAACCCTTTGAATGTGCTTGTGACATATTATCTACGTACTTCATTCTTAATATTGATGTATGTCCTCGTCACCTGACTTCTTCCCATTTCTCGAGCAATTTAGAAATTACGTGTTCGTCAGACAGACCCATATTTTACAGCTCAAAAAAAGGCAGTGTCACAGTAGATATCCTGAAAAACTATGCAAAACAAAATCCAGCAAAACGTGATTTATACATGTGAATCTGCCAAAAATAGTGGATCTATTGAAATTCGCAACAAAGAATTAAATAGAAGCAATTGAAAATTTATTGACCAACGTACCGGTATAGATTGAGAGGTAGGTTTTGTTCGGATAAAGTTTAACAAACTAAAAACTAAGCATTACATTGAACATCATGAATTACTCAGCATATTCAGTATTAAGTATATATGTATATATATATATATATTTAAAGAATAATATAATTATAATATACAGGGTGTCCCAGCGCCAAGTGACCGCCCGGCGTCTATTGATTATTTGGACAAAACTATAAACAAAATTCCAATAAAGTACAGGTCTAATCGGTTTAGTTTTTTTTTTATTAGCTTTTTAATTTTTTTGGAAAAAAACCTGACTTGCTGCACTATTTTCGACATATTTTTTTTTGTTTTTACATTTATTTTCATTCTGTTTTTTTTTATTTACCAGTTGTTATCATAGTTTATCTACTCGAGGTATAAAATCTACCCAAAATTAAATGGAATATATTTTTTAAAGACATTAACTGAATTTTTTTTGAAAAAAATTACCCTTTTTTATTTAATTTCGCTAAAAAGTTGGAAAAATGCCACATGAATATTATTATTTTATCAATTATTATTAAATTACATGATATTACCTACAAAATCTCAATAACATGTTTGTAGTTATCTAAATCATTTACAAAACTACAAACTCTTGAAATATGCACCCTATTTTCGATAATAAGAAGAGTAGACTTTTAAAACCAGGCTAGTGGAACATTTATGTGTCTTACTATCAAAAATACCTTTTGCCTGTTGATAGAATAATTTTAAATGAAAGGAGATAATAAAAACAAGTGCAAAATTAAATCATCTATTAAAAAAAACAGTAATTATTTCATAAAATTTTCGAAATGACCATGCATTTCCGAAAGGTTTTGCTCCTATTTCTGTAGCAACAGCATCAATCCTCTGTTTCAATTGTTCTCTCGTAGCTATTGGCACAGCATACACTTTTTGTTTCATGTAGCCCCAAAAATAATAATCAAGAGGCGATAAATCAGGAGACCGAGAGAGAGGTGGTCCAGTAGCATGGTCCTCC
This sequence comes from Thymelicus acteon, assembly GCA_951805285.1. Taxonomy (NCBI): domain Eukaryota; kingdom Metazoa; phylum Arthropoda; class Insecta; order Lepidoptera; family Hesperiidae; genus Thymelicus; species Thymelicus acteon. The sequence goes on along the minus strand of OX638226.1, from coordinate 3,123,795 downwards.
AAGGTCTCAATTGAAACAGAGGATTGATGCTGCTGCTACAGAAATAGGAGCGAAGCTTTTGAAGTGCAAATAACGAGTCAAAGGATGTCATTTAGAGCTTTAGCCTGTATTAATGCCAATGGTGGTCATTTCGAAAATTTTATGAATTAATTACTGTTTTTTTTTAATAGATGATTTAATTTTGCACTTGTTTTTATTATCTCCTTTCATTTAAAATTATTCTATCAACAGGCAAAAGGTATTTTTGATAGTAAGACACATAAATGTTCCACTAGCCTGGTTTTAAAAGTCAACTCTTCTTATTATCGAAAATAGGGTGCATATTTCAAGAGTTTGTAGTTCGGTAAATGATTTAGATAACTACAAACATGTTATTGAGATTTTGTAGGTAATATCATGTAATTTAATAATAATTGATAAAATAATAATATTCATGGGGCATTTTTCCAACTTTTTAGCGAAATTAAATAAAAAAGGGTATTTTTTTTCAAAAAAAATTCAGTTAATGTCTTTAAAAAATATATTCCATTTAATTTTGGGTAGATTTTATACCTCGAATAGATAAACTATGATAACAACTGGTCAATAAAAAAACAGAATGAAAATAAATGTAAAAACAAAAAAAATATGTCGAAAATAGTGCAGCAAGTCAGGTTTTTTTCCAAAAAAATTAAAAAGCTAATAAAAAAAAAACTAAACCGATTAGACCTGTACTTTATTGGAATTTTGTTTATAGTTTTGTCCAAATAATCAATAGACGCCGGGCGGTCACTTGGCGCTGGGACACCCTGTATAAATAAATTATAAGATAATAATTATCTTTGTATGTCTATTTATTTTATAAATATTAGTAGGATTAAATGACCTGTTAAAATTATTTATTTATTTATTTATTTATTCCATAATGTTACAACTAACACAACAGGATTGCCCTAATGCGTTAGTTATCAAATATTGTACGTTTTCTATACATATAGTAGCGCCCACCTATTCTGCACATAATATGTATATTATAATATGTGTCCTATGACATGTCGTTTAATTCATAATATGAATTCTAATTTTGAATATTTATATCAAGGACCTAAACATGGCAAACCGCCGTACGAAGGGTCCTAGGTTCGATTCCCAGATAGGCGGTTTGAACGATGTTTAAATTAATTTCTGTTCTTAATCTGTGTTCTTATGTGTAACCCATGACTGACATAACGCTAATGACATAAGGAATCCTAGTGGAGGGTTATAGGTACATAGTTATTTATATTTATATTAATGTTAATTTTGAAGGCCAATTCAATAGCATTACTTTTCTATTTTTACCTTAGCTTGTTGGCTTGGCTTAGTTGCCAGCCCTGAAAATAACTGCTAGAGTTGCAGAGTTGAAATGAGATATTATCTTTTATAAGCATACGGGATTTAACGGTTTCAATGAGGAATGACCGGATTTAATTTCAATTTCTAGTGCGGATTATGCGGGTGGTGTTCTGTCTCAAATGTAACAGATTATCACGTGGAGGTTCCGAATTTAAATGAAAGTTCGTTAATGTTAATCCTTAATGTAGTTCTGAAATTAAATCGTTGTGGATAGTATTCGGTTTATAAAACGGTTTATGATACGGTTTATAATATGGTTTATAATACGGCTTATAATACGGTTTATAATAATTATTTATAATAAACAGGAAAAGGGCGCCGATTTTGATCTATATAACGTAATTGCATGGATCATTGTAAGGGCTACAGTGCAAAATATAATAATATAATCTATATATATTATAAAACTGTAACTCGAAAATGTCTGTACATTGAAGATATTTAAGAAAATTTGGTATCAGGAGACTATATAGGAGCAATAGATTGCAAATCTGTCATTTTTAAAAATCTTGTCTGTCTGTATGTTTGACACCGCATCACGCCAAAACCACTGAATGAAATTGAATGCGGTTTTCACAATTGTATTACTGGTGGTCTAACTTAAAATCTGGTATATGTTTTATCGTAATACGTCGCTTACAAGCAGAGATATCAATAAATAGGACTTTTTGATACGCAACATAACAGCAAGAAATACTGAAAGTGCCCGATAGAGGGACATAAGAGACTGTTAAGTATCGGAAATATACGTTATTTTTTCAAAAAAATCTATGTGTACCATTTTTTTTTTAATTTATGATTTTTTGGTGAATTCGTTCCTCTAATAATAATAATAAATAAATAAATAAATAAACGCTAACACACTCATACCCCCGCAGTAGGTTATTACCTGTGTCGCGGGTGGCATGGACGACACATATAACACACATCACAATCACACCCATGACCCGAGTACAAATATTTATAATCAACAACAGATGTCAGTTTAGGTCACTAGAAGTCATAATTAAAAATGTAAGTAGGTCTGAGAACGAGTCAATAAAATATCTTTTATTGAAATTAGTGTGTACCTATACATATCTATAATATTTAAAACATTGAGGTTTTAATCAAATTAGTTACCCTACTGAATCAATAACACATAACTGTTAGATTGTTCTATAAGATTCCTATATTCAATTCGCTGTATGACGATGTGGGTCAGAGTTAGCGATAATAATATCACACAATTTAGGAAAATTATCAAATAATTTTTTTTTGTAGATAAATACAAATCTTAAATTTTAACAAGGTATTACAATTTGAATTTCCTTATTGTAATGTATGAATAGGCACACAGAAAGTAGATAATAATAAAAATACAAATCCTTTACATATTTAATAATCACTGCTGTCACCTACTGGTCAATGCGTACCAAGCTGGCCCCGCATAGGCTAATGATGACTGGACGTACATAAGTGCAATACAAATAACTAAAATACTTTTGAATTTGTGAATAGCCACGTAAAAGCAGACGAGCCACCTGAAGCTAAATTTTCATCGTCCTTCATGGATGAATAAAAGCGTCGTCCATAATCATTGATCAGACTAAAGGCATCACTCATGCGTTTTCATCCAAGAAAAAAAACATGAATGAAAAAATAATAAATTATGAAGATGTTTACATTTCCATTCTATCAAGTTCAGAGAGTTGTTAATGATCTAGCAGAACTTAGAATTAAGATGTATCGAGCTATATAAATAGCAGTAAAAACAAACTAATCTTATGGTAATGCAGGCACGCTGTTTAATCCACAAACGGCGAAGCAGTTTAAACTATGAGTTTCTTCTGAAACTTTTTATAGGTATAATATATACATAGGTATAATATATACATTTGGGCCAAGTTCTTGGACGAAAAGCTCGGCCTTGCGTAGTGTGAAGTTACACTTAAAAATCCCAAAGTCATTCAGGAATAAACTCAGGAGAACTAGAGTCTCCCGGTTGAGAGGCGGGCCCTGCTGTCGGGTAGGTGATCCTTTCATTACCGTAAATCTAGCTGGTGCCGCGGTTGCGAAACTCCCCAGATAGTCGGGGGGACTCTTTTGACTCTTCATGCAGAAGCGTTTAGCTTTCAGGCAGTCAACTGTGGAGAGGCGAGACGTCCCTGAGCGACTCATATAGCCCGTGGTCGGCGCGATCAAATATTGACCGAGAAACATGACATGGTACATCTCAGATACCTGCTAAACAACCCAATCCGATCAGGGAGACAGAGCGGCGGCAGCAGTTAGTGTCATCTGGTGAGCAGCATGGGGACCGTCTTAAAGACATTATTACTTAGTCAGATAAAATCATACAATAAGTCGAAAAGAAGGAAGAAGTAGTGCCAAGAAAACACTAAGTAATTCAAATGGAAGAAGAATTCGATTAGGTTAGGCTTGGCTGTTTATACGAGTACTTACGTGGAAAAATTTGTCAACGTCTATGAATAAATAGGAGGAGTCCAGTATTCCAGTAGTCTGAATTAAACTGTCATTTATAATCTCCAACTCCTATTCCTGGTGTAGTCGAAGTAAAACTGTTTTTTTTTCAGTTGTCTTTATATTTTATCTCAGTATATATTAATTCTCTAACCTTGATGGAATGAAAAATTTAATGTTCGTCATATTTTTTATTATTTTTGGTCATTGATTTTAGGTGCTCTACCAGTGCCGGCGTTAGAGCCACTGACGCCCTAGGCAAGAATATTGTGGCGCCTACTTAAGAATATAAAAATCGATTTTTCCTTTTTTTTGCTTTGGGGTGACCCAAATGTAGCGCCCCTTCAATACTATTCAATGGATAAAAAGACTGAAATGTTTCATAATGTTGGAGTTTTAATCCCAGAATGTGTGAAAATGCGGAAAACATTTTTTTAATTATTCGGTCCAGGGTATAAAAAACGTAAAATTAATAATCAAGATGATCATGTAATTGGGTCTGATGGTGTATCTTGAAGAACAATAATTATTGTGTAAATCCTGAACGGACGGAAACAACGTAACCGTTTTTAAAGATATTTGCTGTTGATAAAGTCGACATTATGAAACCAGTCCATTATTGACCCATTCGGGGTCAGGTGGTGTACCTTAGAGACAGAATATGTATAATAATTCCAGAATGGGTGGGAGTAACAGTTTTCAAAATATTTGTTGTTGATAACGTTGACATAACAAAACCAGTACAACATTGACCAATTCAGGATCTGATGGTGTACGTACATATATAAAATCCCCCTAATATTAATTCTTAAGCGTATATTAAGATATTTTTTTTAACCTCGCTAAAGCGGCTAAATGGATTTAGATGCAATTTGGCTCACAGATAATTTATATCCCGCATCAAAGAACAGGGTGCATGTTTGTTGGGATCAGGTCATTCGAGGGTCGGAGATGGATCTGCTTCTTCAGGTCAAGGGTATAATTTAGTTTGGAAGTTGGGTTTACAGGTTATAATAATTATTGTTTGGGCTGCTTTTATGTATGTCCTACTACATAGAATTTTTGTATATTTTTTTTGGGTTTTGTTCTTCAAAAGAAAAAACATATCCCTTATAGGATCACTTCGTTATCTGTATGTCTGTCTGTCGACCCTATTTTCTCAGGAATACGTGGAGGTATCATTCCAAAAAATCTTAAACTTTTTTGTGTTTGGTTAATTGATCTCTATGTACATGTATGGGAACGACAGTTTTACAGCGGAAAAGTTAAGTTTGTTACTAAATCATTTAATATTGCTCTTATGTTCGGTTCTGTAAATTTGTACACAACCTTCGGTGCCAAAAAATTGTGATTTCCTGGAATCTTTTTAGTTATTAATTCCCAAGCCCACGCGGACGAAGTCGCGGGTAGAAGCTAGTATAATATAAATTTAAACTAACTACTGGATTCTGTGTACACACGTGTGTTAAATGAAACCAACTTCTTATTATTTTTGGGAGTTTATATCGTCGTTGCGACTTTAGGACCTCTTATGTGTTATGTGCCACTTTTGGCAAAATCAGTTTCTTACGTCAAATGATTCTACATTTTGAAGCACTATCGAATTCAAAAACTCTCATGTGTGTACGACATTTCCATCGTAATTTATTCACCAAATTCAAAATCACATATGTGCTTGCTAAACAAAACTTTATCGATATTTATCGATACACATAAGAGGTCTTAAAGTCGCAACGACGATATTCAGTAAGCTAGTGCCCTGGAAGATGTCTCATGAAAGAAATTGTTGAGTAAACAGGAAGAAATTCCATAGTTTATGTACGAAACTGCACAAAACAAGCTCTATACCAGTCTGGGAAGAACAAATGAATAAGCAAATGTTTTAACAGCAAGTTTTACCGGCATCATAAACACATACAGCTCCAATTTACAGCTTCCCCGGATTCGGAATTGTTTTTCCTTGGCAACGGAAGAGCATACGGGATGGTAGCCAACGGCATTTTATTGATATTTCACCCACGTACTAATATATTACGCGCTCTCGTCCAATTACGTAATGAAATAATATACTTTATACTACTGTTAGAATATGAACCTATTCAGCCGTTTCAGTTTTTTGTTAATACTAATAAAACCTCAAGAGCTTGGCTGAGGTTCGCGGTTGAGATTGTAATTCCCTCTCTAATGAGAAAATATCCATTGAAGAAAATAATAATAATCAAGCAATACACTCATAGTAACACGTGTCCACTCTAGGATTCCCTGTATCATCGGCAGGCCCCTCTTTCCCACTGGGCACTCTGGGCACGTGCCCAGGGCCCCGTGGTCGATAGGGGCCCGCTAGTTCCTTCCATATCACTAAACGATAACCGATATTTATTACCGAAAAACTTTTTTAATTGGAATAAATCGAACCTAAAGTACTGACTACAATACCAATTTGCATTGCAAAGCTTTTGCATAAATCTAGAGGCTTGCTTATCTACTTTCTTTGTTTATTCTAACAAAATAGTGTTCTGTCAAAGTCATAGGGGCCCCATTATCCTAATATGCCCAGGGCCACCAATAGGTTAAAGACGACCTTGATCATGGGTGCCATGGACAACACAAAAAGACAAGGACACACTTATTAGATAGATAGATTAGTGATCATCGTCGCTCATGGCCATTAGCAACATCATCAACGAAGCTTTGCAGGACAAGATAGAACAAAACAAAGAGATCAGAGAAAACATAATTATGTTCTCATGATTTATACAAAAAGGATTATACAACATTGGATGTAAGATATACAAAACATTCAGAATTCCAAAATCAGAGTCCTCCCTAAATCGTTTCATATTTTACTTGTATAATCGTTCATTCCAGTTCACGCCATGAACTCGGTCGAATCGTATTTAACCTGAAATGAACTTTATCTTGATTTTACGAAGTAATTGGGAAGCGGAACCGGGATGAAATAATTGGAACAGACGAGGCAAGGCTAAGTATGCATAATTTGCTATATTTCGGCCCCGAAAGGTTTATAGTAATCAATTTACATTTCACCGGGTAAGTTGGCGGCCTGACTGTAAGCGAATATTAGTTAGGAGATTATTTTACTTCAAAACTTATGTAGGTATTACAAATTTTTAACTGTTTACTACGTGGATATGGATGTGGACTAACGAACTGAAGAAGACATGCAGCGGGCATCCGCTGGATTCAAAAGGCTCAGGACCGGTCAGACTGGTCCAACTTAGGGGAGGCCTATGTCCAGCAGTGGACCTCCAAGGGCTGATGGATGGATGGATTATTATGTGGATGATGAGTAAGAGCCACATATCAAGTGCAAATTAGCAGAAATGACGGTTTTGGGTAAGAATAGCTACATTATAAACAAGATTAATAATGTTCAGATATTTTTTTAAATTATATTACTTTTTATCAGTGTATACGATTACGAAATGATACTATATACTGTCCTTAGATGAAGGAATGAAAGGCAGATAACGTCGTTCGAATATGACGTAAGCCTACCAAGAATAATACAAAATAAAAAACTAATACAATCTCGTGTCACTACTAAAGAAAGCGTCGAATTGCATGAACATCGCAATTGTCAAAATTTATTAAATAATTTTATCAGTTATAATGCCGTCTTGCATTTTTAAACAATTTAAAAGTAGTTCGCAAAATCAAAGAAAAGAAGATGGAATATCTTTTCACAGATATCTGTTCATTATTTTATTACTTATTTATAATAATATTTTTGCGGTTTGCTCGGAACACAAAACCTCGACAATTATTCATTTGTATATTGTTTGTATACCAGCTTTATGTGAAAATCGGTTACCCTAAATTTGGGGAAATATGCATGAGCTATTTGAGCACTGGTCGATTTATAAATGTATGTCGAAATAAATATATTTAAAAAGTAAATATTTGAAATATTTGTATTTATTTAAACCTTAAAAATCAAGAAATACAGCCAATGCATAAACACCTATCGCTGGGATATTATAACCGGGTTAATTGAAAATGTCGCGTTGGCCCACGATAAAATGCATGATTGAAAGAAAATATTATATTATATTTTAGTTTATGTTTTTAGTTTAGCCTACTCACTAAAATGATTTCAATTATAATTTTGCAGATTGCCGACAGCTGCTATTACAAAAGAAAAAAAAATGCACTTTGCCTCGTCTTTTATTATGCGTACCACAAAGGACTGGAATTAATTGTCCGCGTGGGTGTTCCCGTCAGATTATAATGTGGGTGTCTTCAAGTCAAGAGTGAATAGGCTTCTACTAAAGCAAAGCAAAAGCAAAGCAACAACCCATAATTGTCCCACTGCTGGGCTCGGGGTCTCCTCTCACAATGTGAGGGGTACAGGCCATAGTCTACCACGCTGGCCAAGTGCGGATTGGTAGACTTCACACACCTTTGAGAACTTTATGGAGAACTCTCCGGTGTGCAGGTTTCCTCACGATGTTTTCCTTCACCGAAGCAAGTGATAATTAACTTGTAATACGCACATAATATTTGAAAATTAGAGGTGCGTGCCAGGATTTGAACTCGGGCCCCTTCGTTCGGGAGACCAACGTTCTAACCGCTAGCCTATCACTGCTTATTGGAGGCCCCGGGGGGATAACTACTACCGGGGGGATAATCTACTAAGTTAGTGTGATTTACCATCCACGACTTCATTACCGCTTACCATCTCAGGTGGTTCTGTGGTCAAACACTAACTTATTCTGCATAAAAAAGTCCATAGGTTAATTAAGACAATTAAATATATTTAAGTATTATTTTATATTAAAAGAACATTTACATATATTTTGATAAGTGTACTTTTTGATAACTAGTGATGAAATTAAAATCAATTATGATTATCACATTAATTTATTACAACGTAAATTTTTGTCTGGTTTTCTATGCATTTGTTCCTCCTATCTCAGGAACGGCTTAATAAAATATTCGGTTTTCACTGACGTATTGTAATGAGTTTGGGTTAACATTTAGGGCATGTTTCACCATATTCAAGTAAGTCCGAAGTAAGCTATTCGTTGGTTAAGTTGACATTTCGTGTATGTAAAATGACACTTTAACGTCACTTTAACCGGCGAATAGCTTATTCAGGACTCTACTTGAAGATGGTGAAACAAGCCCTTAGTGTTTGTTTTATTTGAATCGGTTTACAAATAAAAAAATCACGACAATTTAAAGAATACCATCCCTACTTTTATCGACTGTGGGCTTACCGAAGCGAAGCAAGGGCGTTCACTAGACTAGTAATAAATAATTTGCCAATTTAATTGTGCATAATGTGTTAAGTTGGAAATATGTCAAACAACATTTACAAAATTGCGGGAGTTTGTGACTTTTCATTTGGCATCCTCACACACACAAAGAATTACGTGTCCATACGGTGCCACTGCTAGCTGACATTAAGGTTGTCACGCACACATAGGGAAAAAGTGACTTCACGTCATTCGTTACATTTCTTTGCGAATGTTCCATCTGCCTTTTATTTCCTTCATCTGAGATACTGTCGAGAATGTTTGGGATATACTCAGATGAAGGGGATATAGTAACAATATGTATATTATTATAGTAATAGTTTAATGGGTTGAAATAATATTTTAATGTGGTAAAATCATTCGCTTTCTATACGCCAGCTTGGTATAATGGTCTCGCCATTATATAATCGGAACAAAGCGACGTTACAATTAATAATATTAATTCAAATGATAATTTTTCAGTAGACATTTTGCAAATTGCCATGGAAACAAATTCACAGTAGAAAAGCAAAGACACCTATTTGTTTTCAGCTAAAGGTCAACAAGGTTTTCAACCTATTAATCGAAGATGTAATTGTAGAATGAAATTTAAACCACTCCCTTAAATCTGTTGAGATGTTCAATAGTAACCAGTAGAAAGTAGAAAGTATTTATGGATAAGTTGGCTTTCAAAACTGAGCATAGAACAAATTCTGACACGAAAGAACTTTATACAAATGTTTTGTAATCACCAAAGATATTTTACCATAGATATGTTATGTCCATACATTTCGAGGTTTAGTTTTCGATCCGCGATGACATGTCATAATTGTCAAAGCATAACATAGAATAGTCAGGCAGAAGGGAATAAAAGAAATAGTACCGATTAGGCATAATATTATTATTGTGATTTAACATTTTGAAATTATATTGCAAAAACAAATAACTTAAAGTATGTAATTATATAATAATTAAAAATGGCGCGATTACGATATCTCTGGCGCCTTTATTTTAGTGTGGATTACACAAATTTGGCCCATAAAAGACACTTTTATAAGAATAAAAAAATCGCGATTTGGGCTTTGTTTAGAACATTCAGTACATTTTACGAGTTATTCGGGATAAACTTTCGAAAAAATTACAAAGTTACATTAGTTGCACTTTTAGGGGGGAGAATTTAACGGTTTTTGATTCACCAACAGGCTTCCGAACGTCAAACAAATGGATACTGTACGCGCTGAAAAGCGTGACCTTAGTGCTCGTTCAGGTCACAGTGTGTTTACAACAGTGTAAGGTTTATTTTAAAATAATTTAAAAATTGAATTGAAAAAATACATGTGTTAGATTTATTTTTATTTTGAATCCTTTCTCCAACCCTCGTGTAATAAGGAAGTGGCATAAAAATAGTTCTATTTATTTAACCAACATGCTTTAGAAGATTTAAAAAAGATTAAATTGCAGGAAAAGAATATTGTGTACACTTATTACTGATAAAATAACTCTTATAGCGTAGGCATCCAGTTGGCTTCACTGTGAAATTTTTGAACTATGCTTACCCAATAACTTATAAGTAGCTCATCACTTGGAAATCTAGGAAAATTTAAAATAATGAAAGATAAAAGGATATTTAACATTTTTATTTTACAAACAATCTAAAACAATCATTCTAAATTCAGTCTAAAACAATCATTATATAAAGATTTCATTTGGTTCAATTTACGAAATATGTTCACTACCTAATTTCACTTCTGCCATATTAGTCTATGACGAATAGCATGTGCCATATTAAAATATTTATTTTAATCAATTTTAAAAGAAATATTCTATATTAGTAACAAAATTTAACATAACGTTTTATGTATTTACCTATGGTATGTAACTCTATCATCATTATTCAATTTGGAGAAATGATTTTTGCAAAATCTCAAAACACAACTCGGCATTTTTATGACAACTATAGACAGCCTCACTCAAAGGCAGCTATCAACTGTCTACAATATAATCCCTACACTTGACTGGATTCGACTGACTTAATTTCAACGCCCTCTCGGCATATCTACCTCCCTATACATACAACATCATTGGTAATCACTCAAGTTTATTTAATTGTTCCTATATCAGGTCTAAATATGTAATACTAGCAAAGTCAGAGATTGGTCAGAGAAGCGTTAGAACGAGTAGTAAGTGAAGGCAGAAAGAGGATACTGAAGTTTGGAAAAAATTGGAGCGCGATCTGCAATGATGTTGTATGTATTTGGCGATCTGCGAGTTTTTGGCTGACATAACGGTGTCTGTGTTCCGTGGACATAACAATGTAAATGAATAAAGAAAATGTAACAAAACCGTGTCCACGAAATAATCAAAATATGATGTACGGCGTATAAAACTTAAAAACTTTAAATAGAAGCTAATAGAATCCTCAGATGAAGGTCATCTAAGGGCTGCTTACATACTAGCGTTTGTAAAGCGCTCCTCGCACCCAATGAGCAATCAGTGAGCTACAAAAAATAATCATATTACGTTCACGGACCTAAAAAAAGACGGACGTAAACCCAAGAACAAATTCAGTGAAGCACCCAAAGTAATACCAACTCTCTTTTCGTACAACTACACACAGCCACACATTGACACTTCACTGCTTCAATCGCGAATCAAAAATTACGCACACATGGTAAGCGGGCGGCCATTGCTATGCTTCACTCTCGATTAGACGAGGTTACGTCCGTTTTCTTTTCAGGTCCGTGTTTACGTTGAAGAAAATTACTCCTAGCTTATCATTGAAGTATAATGTACTAAAGTATCAGAACAGACATCGCAAACAATACTTTCACAATAGATCCCCCGTTCTCCTTTCAAAACCAAACAAATCCATTAAAAATTGAAGCCCATTGCAGCAAATTGCAATTGCAATTCACTGGGCCGAACATCGCGTCAAGTAATACTTCAATATAGCTTATCAAGTTTTTTTCTACCTCTCAAAAGGTACTATATAAGTATTATTATAAGACCTCTTGTCAGGTTTAATTGATTGCAAAAGATCATCAAATTTTGTTATTAACATTCTTAAATATCTTTCTATTTTTTATATTTTCTTTATAGTAAAAAATATTAACTTTCCTTAACCGGTTGAGCAAGTCATTATTGAAATGTCGGATGAACGCGTACGTCTTTAAAATCCTAGTGCGGTGTTGGCCTAATGTCAAAAGTGCTTTATCATGTCAAATGTCAAAATTTATTTTTCTGTAGTTGTATATGCCAATGTTTTTGGCCGAACACTACAAACCTACAACTTTTTTGAATAAGATCGTTAGTTATACAGTATCATTGATTTTAATTAATAGATTAGTTGTATATGAAGCGATTTTGATTATTATTTTTTTGTATAATATTGGGTATTTTGTCAAGTAAATCCTACTTCAATTCAGTGAGGATCTGATGATGGGTTCCGGAGATGAAGAGTGGAACTTCTCAATGGTACTTAAAAATGGAACCGAGTTTAAAGATAGTTTGTTTTTGTTGTCGTTGACATTGTAAAACCAGCTCTTCATTTAGGGGTTGTCATCTAATTCCTGCGCACAATCCAAATTGTGGCCTATAGAATAACAAGAGGCTGCGTCTATGCTCGAAGCCTTGAAGATAATCTCAATCAGCTTAGGTTCACCAGTAAGCACCTTAGTACACCTCTTCATTGAATTCAATGATGATACATTGCATTTAACTGCACTTGCTCAAACGTGACAGCAGTTGAACTAATTAAGAGCTGTTGGTGTGAAGTACCGCTTTACCTTTGCTAAGACGCCTAACTTCCTAGCAGCAGCCAAAGCTTTGGATTCAATGAACCTTCCAGTCCCAATGTTAATGTTTGAGAATATTTCAATTCCCAATAACTGTAGGTGGTCAGTGTATTCCAAGTATACATTCTGAAAAATAGGAGCCAAGATGAAAGGGCTTCTTTTGCCGGTGAATTGACACGCTTGAGTGTGACGTTGAATCTCACAAGGTTGGCAGCCAGACCAAAATTTTTTCTCGAGGGCCTCGCTCCAGTTATGACTGGCATACGCTAGAAGATCTCCCGTTGACCGGTTTCGGCGGGACCCGTAGGTACTATCGGTCGCTAAGGACATCATTGTATTCTAGGTATACCATGAGGCGCGTGCTCAATATACGCTCCGTAATAACTGCTGAATGGATATTTGTTGTTGTTGGTAACATTCACATTAGAAAACCAGTACACTATTGACCAAATTAGCGCCTGATAGTGAACTTGGAGGCAAAAAAATATGTGTTGTTACTCCTGATCGGGTGGCAATAATACTTTTTTAAAATACATAATATTAGTTGGTGGTACTTGACATTGCAAAACTAGCATGTTATTGACCAAAATTATCAGGCCCGATGGTGTATCTTGAAGACCAAATAATTATGTAACTCCTGAACGAACGGAAATAACGGAATTGATTTCAAAGATATTTGTTGTCGTTTCTTAAACCATTTTTAAAATGATATTACTTGATGTTTCTTAACTGCTAAACGGATTCAGTCGAAATTTGGCTCACAGATATTTAATATCCCGCAATAATAGGATAGGGTGCTACATCAAATATAATGGAAATTTTGTTTACAGGTCTAGCTAGCAGAGAATTTTTGTATAATTTTTTTTATTAATCACACTTCCTCTAAGGACCCAATTCTGAAGTCCACGCAGACGAAGTCGCGGGTAGAAGCTAGTAGATGAATATTGCGAAGAGAATAGAAGTGGACACAAGATACCACCTTGAGGTACACCAAAAATTTGGCCCAGGAACGAATACTAGCGCCAACAAAAGCATTATTGTAGAAGATATAGCACAGACAGATTCACTAATTTTACCTGTACGAAAGAAGTTTTCTGAGCTTATCGTAATAACTTGTCTGAATACAGTTTACTGAAGGCGGTCGGCCTGTTTTGTATAAATTTCCATTAAAAGTGGTCGCTAGGCTCGGTAATTGCTAAATGTTGCCGAATTCATTTTTTGAGAGTCCACAAATTTTGTTTATTGCTTTAGCATTCAAAACAGCTGCGTAAGTTGGTCGGATTTTATAGAACTTTTTAATGGTAGCGGCAAGCAAATGTGGTGACACAGAGAATAGCCTTGGGACGAAGATATTGAAAATTCGATACGTTTCACACTTTATTTTATAGATGGGCAAAATTATTGAGATGTAAGGGAAGCCTCTTATACTTATGTAGACATGGGTAACTCGACAGTTTCCGTTCATATGAGTCAATCCTGAAATTGAAGTAGCTCGCAATTCTCTACATTTTGCCTTGCGAACTCCATGTTCGTATGATCTATTAAGTTCGATCACGATCGACTGACTTAAATGATCATCATTATCACTATGACACTTTAAGGGAACGCCTGGAATTCATTTCAGCTACAGTCACATAATATATTATGCGACTGGCTGACCCGCTTCAAAACATTTCGATCGTCGTGAGCTGCTTAATTTGACGTTGAGCTAGAGCTCAACAGTTCACGCCGAAGTAATTTGAATATTTGAAACATTTCGTGACTCATTCGGGGGTAATCTATGCTCACACATCATTAGTTAAATAATGCTGCTCGTGTTACAATTGGAACGTGACCCATATCTGTGCCTTTTTAACCCGTTACCTTTAAAATATGCATTCGAACAGGATGGATACGTGGTGTGTTCAAAAAATAACGGGAATTTTAGTATTTTGAAAAAAATATTTATTTTTTCGTCTATATTACTGTTGTCGCCTTCAAAATAGTCTCACTAGATATAATGCAGTAGTACCAGCGTAGCGCTTCTTCCAATCCCCGAAATACTTTTCAAACTTGATTTTTGGGACAGCCTTTAGTTCTTTCAGTGATGCGTTTTAGCGATCTATGCTTGAAAACGACGGCCCTTTCAGGTTCTCTTTATTTATAAAAATAGAAAAAGTCACACGTAGTCATGTCTGGCGAGCTATTGAAGCTGGAGCATAGTTCCGATTCGATTTTTTGGCTAAAAGTTCACGAACAAGTAATCAAGTGTGAGCAGTTGCAGCATTATCGTGGTCCAAAAGCCATGAATCAAAAATCGCCGAGATCATAAAAACACGTCTAACCTTAGCGGCTGCTATTGAAAAAGTACACAATGAATACAGCTAAAAATTTTATCATACTTATGGGGCATGTGTGTCAACATAATAAAAAAAAGTTGTTTGCATTCGGACTCTCCAATCCGCAAAATTTAAGAATTCTCTTTATTTTTTGAGTACAGTATAAGGTAGAGTTTCACACTTCAATTTAACGCATTAGTCCATCCATTTCTTATAGGATTTCCCTAAATTTTCTCGTAAAGTAGACTAAGAAATTTTATACCAAAACTACGAGTATCTTCTATAATCAATCTTAAATTCACTTATTCATACATGAAATGCTCATTCTTCATTTCTATTTCACTAACTCACTCATTGTCATCTTACTGACAACTCAAATAACCCTATCAGTTCAGTTCTATCGAATGTTGAACCGAAAGCGGAAATCTATTCCGACACTATTCGTAGCATTTTCCATCGCAGCGATAGAAAACCATCTGAATTTCAAACGCTGGCCATGAAATTCGAATTCCGCATAATACACCAGAGCGTGAGAATTCAGGGATCGGGAGGAATCTGCGCGAATAATTTTATTTCAAACGTTTCGACACGACAGCGCACTGTCGGCTCTCGTTTTTCATCGTATCCAAAGCATCGTCGTGCCATACAATCCAGTTTACACCGGATAATCTAGGAAACAGCGCGCTATGAAACGAGCTATGTTAGTTATTTCACTACGAGATAAGATTCGTAACGATGAAGTTCGTAGGCGAACAAAAGTTATATCGACATAGCTCGCAGAGTTAGTCAGCTGAAGTGGCAATGGGAAGGCCACATCGTTCGAAAGACAGATAACTGATGGGGTCGCAAAGTCCTCGAATGGCGGCCACGTCTAGGTAAAAATAGATAGATAGAATCCAGGAAATTCGAAGAACAACCCTTATTTTTTTTTTCACGTCTCTTTCGACGTTCTTGATCCTCAACGAGAAAACAGCTTTTCGAAACGTGGTAGAAACATAAAAATAACTTTTCATATTGAATGAAATTAAAATGTGTGCAATTCACACGTGGTAGAAGTGAAACCTTCAAAAAGAAAGGTATTAATTTAATAACGTATATCAGTTTTAATCATCTTTCAAAAACTATTTTGTACTATATAAAAATAAAACAGTGGTAACTAACGCCATCTCTTAACCTAATATGAAGAGTAAAATGAGCAGCTAGCGTCATCTATCCAGCTATAAAGCGAATCTTCTATCTTGTTCCTCGCGCCATCTATGAATACAACTTAGCACTTTTTAAAGTAACACAAAGAGAATCGTGGTTCTCTTAAAAAACACTGTATAATGCTTCCTATCTCATTTTCTCCCACGTTAAATCTTATAAATTTATGTGTCTGTCTCTTTTTACTGTTCCTTTTTTCGTTTCATCGACTTTCAAATGACAACGATGCTAAAGAAGTTTTCACCTAAATAATGAAGTGCACTTTATTCCCAGAATTAGATTTCTTGTTAGCATTGAATTTTTCTAAAACTTTCTAACAACACCCTTCACAGTCGACTCAGTTTAACGTAACTACGTTTTACAAGAAATTCCTGTGCAATATTTCACGGCTTCAGATCTTTTCTCTAAGTTGTCGATGTTAAGAGTTTGTAAGTAGATTATTTTCACAGAAAAACTTTAGACGGCGGCTCTTCCTGTCAGACGACCCGAGAAACTTTCTGATATCTTCTTTGCACAGCTTAACGGCTAACTAATTACTACATTTTCTTATTAAGATGCTCATGAGCGGCCAATAGCTTCATTTGCATCCAAGTCGTGCTTCTGTAGTGTGGCATACGAACACACCCAAGGAGAAAAAAAAATATGCTCAGTGTTATGAGAGCGAGAGTTTTTTTATTTTGTGTTACAGATGATATGAAAGATAAGAGAGTTAGTGTAAAGATGACGGCTGATAGGGAAGTGTGGAAGAGGAAAACATATTGCGCCGACCCCAAATAAAATTGGGAAATGGGCAGGATGATGATGATGATGATGATGTTATGAGAGCGAGAGTTTATAAATGTTTTATATTTATCGGTTTTTATCGTGAAAACGGTTAAAGATTTAAAAATAATAAAATTTTTACTGCATCTATACATTTATCTTATGTCATCACACGTGAACGGCTGGACCGATTTCGCTAATTCTTTTTTGTTGTGTTTGTTATTGTCAGGAAAAATATTTTATGTAAGAAAAATTAAGAAAGTTGCGCAGAAAATTAGAAAATTTAAGAAAACTTAACGACCATATTAACTTTATAATGTAATCTTAGCAACACATTTAACTTTTTTATTTTATAACTGACATTCGAGGGAGAGGGAGAGGGAGAGGGAGAGGGAGCGGGAGAGGGAGAGGGAGAGGGAGAGGGAGAGGGAGAGGGAGAGGGAGAGGGAGAGGGAGAGGGAGAGGGAGAGGGAGAGGGAGAGGGAGAGGGAGAGGGAGAGGGAGAGGGAGAGGGAGAGGGAGAGGGAGAGGGAGAGGGAGAGGGAGAGGGAGAGGGAGAGGGAGAGGGAGAGGGAGAGGGAGAGGGAGAGGGAGAGGGAGAGGGAGAGGGAGAGGGAGAGGGAGAGGGAGAGGGAGAGGGAGAGGGAGAGGGAGAGGGAGAGGGAGAGGGAGAGGGAGAGGGAGAGGGAGAGGGAGAGGGAGAGGGACAGGGAGAGGAGGGAGTTGTTAGGCGGCACAAAATTTGCCTAGTCAGCTAGTTATGTTACAAAATAAATCATTAATTTTTTTTCCAAAATGGTAATCCATGTCTTTGTACGCACAGTGATGACGATCTGGCAAGTGACAATGAAGACGCCAAGGCAACCAAAAAGACTGGAGCAGAAGTTTATTTTATGGGCCGTTGTTTTGCATGCAATCGGTGTGATATAATATACTTGATAAAAGCTGATAAACAAAAATTGGTTTCCAACATCGTAGCTCCATGTTACTCGTAAAAAAGAAATTCTGCGGGCATGTTTAAGGGTCCGCAGCGAAATGTCCACAAAAGTATTGCACGAATGTCCGTTTATTTTTAAACTTCATGGAGACAGCTAGTGATGTTACTAACAACTTTGAATGGGATTAAAAATATTGCATGCCTCCATAAGCTGGATGCATGAAAAGAACTCTGACGCTCGCTTTATTTGTTATTTGAAAAACTATTTTTAAAAATTTATAAATGACAAAATGCAATTTTAAATTCAAATTAACGAAATTGAAATTCAAACGAAGTTTAAAATTAATGGTTCGAGAAGAAAATAGACATGTACATTTTAAATAGGTTTAATAGTTTGCTGAGCTCAACGACTAGTGTTCAGGATATAAAATGTGTTAAATACTTATAAATTACAGAAAAATTCTAGAGTTATGTTAACAACACCGATGATATGGCCGTATGGCCGCCATCTTTTGTTATTATAAAAATAAGGTCACTCCATTTGTAAAACTAATGTTTATTGATTTCATAATATTTATTTGTTATTTGGTCTTTACTTTTAAAATAAACGCGGCACAAGTGTTGGAATTAATGCCTCTTGGCAGTCGTGACTTATATACATACTTAAGTGGTCTATTATTGCACGACGTTTAGCACTTTACGCAATGTATGATAATGTACGGTAAGGTAAGGTACGAAATTCAGAGTAAAATCTATAAATAAATAAACAAACGCTAAAATGTTAGTATGTTGTCGCTGCATAAGTATAAAGTATATTGGTTGACTTGCCGGTCTTGCCACACGAGGTTCATTTCACCCACAAACCGAGTAGTGCAAGGTTATCACCAGCAAAGCCAATTCAGTTAATGAACAAAGTTTAGGACAAGTTCATGCGCTGTCTGCTAGCTATCTCCTCGCCAACAGTTATTGTCAAGAATATTAAATTATATTTAGTTTTTATGTAAAGCGCTTGCATGAATATACAAGCTATGCCACTCTAAAATCATTACATTTAATGTCATGAATAACAAATCCACACTTTGTTAAAACACGTGTAAGTATTTTTTACTATCTTATTTCAATGAAATTTCCCTTTCCTTTTAAACTCCTTCCGGTTCAGACTCGATTTACACTATCCACAATTAAAATTCTAGTTTCAAAACAAACGGATAATGCGAAAGCCACACTGACCAATCTCCGAACCATAGATAAATTATGCTGTGTGAGCTCCACCTACAAATTAGCTTCCGTAGTATCGGCTGTAAGTCAATTCCAGCGAGGGATGTAATGGACAGTGCTTTGTGCAAGAGAATTACTTCCTTACCTTCTGTTAGTTTCTATTCCTAGTCTATTCATTAGTTTTGAGAAACCAACAAAAGTAAACCTGTGTTATAAATGGGTGGTTGTAGTTGCAATGGGTGGTATAAACTAACCATCGTACAATGGACAGATTTCCATGTTTCCTTAAGCAACATAAGTGCGCCCAGTTAGTAAAAACAAAATATTGACAACCGTATTGTTAAATAATATAATTGTTATCTCATATATAAAATTCTCGTGTCACGGTGTTAGAAGTTGAACTCCTCCGAAACGACTCGATCGATTTTCGTGAATCTTAGCGTGCATATCGGCTAGGGTGGAGAATCGGACAACATCTATTTTTCATCCCCCTAAATGTTAAGGGTGGTCCTCCCCTAATTTTTTTGATTTATTTTTTTAATTACTATTAATTGTTGACAGAACGAAGTCTGTCCGGGCAGCTAGTCTAATACATAAAATTCTCGTGTCACGCTTTTTTGAAGTTGAACTCTTCTGAAACGGCTCGACCGATTTTCGTGAATCTTTGCGTGCATATCGGCTAGGGTGGAGAATCGGACAACATCTATTTTTCATCCCCCTACCCCTAAAAAAATTTTGGCAGAACAACGTTTGCCCGGTCAGCTAGTTATCTATAAAGTTTGATTAAAAGACCCAATTTCTCACACACACATTAATCACATTTTTAAAACTAAGAATGCAGCTAAATTACCTACTCTGTAGTGTAGGCTCGGTCCAATAACACGACGATGTTTCACAATTATTTTAATTGCACTTTCCATTACATTCAACACATAAATATAATAATTTCAACACACAATAAATTATCACTAAAATCACAGATGATAGTAGTATATTTTAGTCACTACCATACTTATATTCACAATAGTACATAATCAAAATTTTACTAACAAAAAATAACCGACTTCAAAGTCTCAAAAACTACTTTTCAGATCTCGTTCAAATTTATGTGAGACTACATGACAAGCACCTGCTTTCGATTAAAAAAAGAATCATCGAAATCGGTTGGCGTGATATTGAGTTATTCGTCAATTTGTCGCGCACATTTTAACACAAATTTACGACTTATGTGGTTTTCCCATGGATGCCATGGTCAGATCTCAATAAAATTTATGTCCCGACAGCCACCAGCTTTCGATTAAAAAAACAATCATCAAAATCGGTTCGCCCAGTCCAAAGTTCTGAGGTAACAAACATAAAAAAAAATACAGTCGAATTGAGAACCTCCTCCTTTTTTGAAGTCGGTAAAAATAATAGTCCCAAGGGTACCTTACACTGTAATAATAGAAAGCACGCTAATAGTAGGGAACAAAACATAGTTGGTTAAGTAAGTTGGCGTTTCACCAACCAAACAGTGTAGTGAGTATCGGTTGCAAAATAAGTCTGGACGACCTCAGCTCGCCGTAATGACGAAAGTTTTCAGCGCGACTTCTCCAATTGTACTGATCCAACAGTAATCTTATTAGTTCATGTTATAATTATCCTACTTGTATTATAAAAGTGAAAGTTTGTGATGTATGCAATGATATTATAATGTAAAAAAAGGTTGATATGACACTAGCACGCCGTCGATGAAGAGCGTAAGAACAGGCAATTGACCATTCTGCTCGTAATCGCTCTGTCAATACAGGACGATGCGCACGCTTTTGTTGTTGTCAGAAGTGCTTGAGATTTGACATACAGCATTAAAATGCCTTCGTGTATTATACCAATGTAACTGGTGTAGTGAAACAAAAGATAAACGTGTGTGTTGTAGCTCTTTTCGAAACAGATTTTTTAAGTTGATTTGTAAGGGCCATTACGTATCTATACTTTTTAAATATCATTGGATATATAGATGTTTGTTACTCTTTCACTCACTTTGTTACTCTTTCACCCTAAGTTTGAAGTGTCTGTGTGTCTGTTGTGTCATCGTAGATTCTCGGCGGTTCTTTTATACCATTTATGCAGATCTGTTCAGGCGTTTCAAGGTCAACAACTCTTCTATGAAGGGTTTTTGAATTTAAAAATCTACAGTTAAACTTAAACGATGTCGGAAATTAGCACCACTTTCACAAACTCCACGGGTATCGGTGCTCGGTAGTGGAGTCAGTTCCGTCGATTCCGGCCGCGAGAGGCGCTTGGCGTAATGAACAAAGTTTGGCCGACGGGAACTTCCCATACGGCGGTCGTACGTAGTAACCAACCGGTCCCTGACCTATATGTTATTCCAGTGGAAATAAAGTTGTTCGGTGCTTGGCACGTTAGGTTTAGCTATTAGGTATTATTAGGTACTAGCGGATACCCTCGTGTGCTACTACGTAAAAAAAAGTATGGAAAAAGTCAAAAATCCAAAATGTGCCTAGTGCATTGTTTAGTGGTCTTAAACCCTCTTCGCATTATTGCCTTTCAAATGAAACCATTTTGGGACATACCGGTTGGATAGTTTCAAAGTGTGTAAAGGACATCCATACAAACATTTTATACAAACATAAAAAAGTTTTATTTTTTCATATTTTTTTTATTTTTTGTTTTTATATTTTATCTATACGAGTAGATAGATTACTTAGAGCTATTGAAGTTAATTATCACTTGCTTCGGTAAAGGAAAACATTGTGAGGGAAATCTGCACGCCTGAGAGTTCTCCATCCACTTGGCCAGCGTAGTATTATGGCCTGACCTCTCACATGGGTGTGGACCCGAGCCCAACAGTGGGACAACTATGGGTTGTGATTGTAACTTTGACTTTGACTCTTATAACATTACCTTATCCTATATTTAGTTGTCTATCGGACAGATTAATCGCTGCTGTATTAAGTAAGAAATAAGATAAGAAATAGATAGAAATAAGGAAGAAATAATAGTACTTACACAGACCTAAAAAACCCTTCGGAGCATAATGTACAAAACGCAAAATAAACACAAGTCGCAAAATGTACAATTCGCAAAATGTACAAAACGCAAAATGTACAAAACGCAAAATATACACAACACGCAAAATGTACAAATCGCAAAATGTGCAACAAGGACTAAGGCCTCTTTCACGGCGACACGCAAAAGACGGACATAATCCCAAGAACAAATTCAGTGAAGCACCCATAGTGATACCAACTCTCTATTCCTACAAGTACACACACCCACACATTGACACTTCACTGCTTCAATCGCGAATCAAAAATTACGCACACATGGTAAGCGGGCGGCCATTGCTATGCTTCACTCTCGATTAGACGAGGTTACGTCCGTCTTTTTTCAGGTCCGTGAGTACTTATAATAAGTACTTCTGCTTGAAGCAGCGCATAGGATGCATCAGTTTACGTATATATATGTATTGTAGTGTTTTGTAACCTTAATTATTCTTAAGCCACAGATGAATGAAAGTATTTGTAAATCATTCTTATGCTCAGTAAAATTATATTTTGCTTATAATAAAATAAACACCTCGTTCTGCTATAAATAAATAGTAATATTTAAAGCTAAATCGTTTCGACCTAAAATTAAATGCGTCAGGAAGCCTTCCATCTAAAATGTATAATTAATACAAATATAATTAAAACCTACTTCAATAACTTCAATAATGATCGACAACATTTAGTACACGGAAAATGGTTAACCTCAAACGGGTGACGTAATTAACCGTCGTCAGTCGTCCGATCAGTTTGTTAATTAGTCGCAATTGAATTGATATTCCCCTTTCCCGAGAATTGATGAAAACTAAATCTGATATTGATTTAATATTTTTAAGTCAATAGTCGAACTACACGAGCTATCCGATGTTAAGCAACCATCATCGCGCATGAACCAAGGTCCAAGAGGTATATGTGGCTCACAACCAGATTTCTATCGTTACGTATCACAGCTGATTAAAAAAAGAAGATGGTAGATCCAGGTAACTCTATGACCATGAGTACTCTTGGGATATACATATGATAGGGACCATCCATAAATTACGTCACACGTTAGGGGGGGGGGGGGGGTTCGATGTAGTGTGACATTGTGTGACAAGGGGTGGGAGGGGATCCTTTTCGTGAAGTCACATTTCAAAACCGAATAATTGGTATGTATAGGTAAATAAAAAAAACATTAATGGAAATAAAACTTATTTTGGAACTGCTGTTTTAATTTAATAATTTCTAGGTAAAATTTCATAATATGTGACGTCACTGTAGGGGGGGGGAGATCTCACAAATATGACCAGCTGTGACAAGGAGGGGGGAAAGGTCAAAAAGCATGAAATTAGTGTGACGTAATTAAAAAAGAAGGAAGTTCTCAATTCGACTGTATATTTTTTTTATGTGTGTTAACTCACATATAACTTTTTACTGGGTGTACCGGTTTTGACGATTCTTTTTATATTCGAAAGCTGGTGCTTGTCATGTGAATCCATTTAAATTTGAGCGAGATCTGACTAGTAGTTTTTGAGTTAACCCTAATATTGCTTATTTTCGAACACTGTTTCTTTGTAGTCGGTTATTGTTTTAGTAAAATTTATCGGGTGTGGACATTGAAGTATTATTACTAGCATATAGAACCAACACCGCAAACAGAACGTATGTCCCAATGAATTAGCGCCGATCGGCTTCAATTTTGAATCGATTCGTTAGATTTTGAAAGGAGAAGAGGGACTCAATTTTGAAAATAGAACCTCCCGGGACACACATTTTGTTCGAGATGTCTGTTCTATGACATTATACTTCAATGTGTGTGGAGTTATTCTTCTGTGTATATTTATTGTACCAAAGCCTTGTCCAGTGTTCTTCTGAACCACTAGTAGACGTTCGCTTGGACTGAGGGATGGATGGACCTTACCCCCCAAACATGTATTTTGTCACAACACATTTTCAATATCAATACTAGAGTGATAGACTAATCGATTAGGCATTAACTTCGCCATTAGCCGTATATTTTATCTCTTGGCAATAAAGGACAAATAGGCACCCCGATTATATGCGTCAAAGGTCCCGCCATATACGTATAATTGCGACCCTCGCTAATCGTGTGTAAAGGGCAATATAAGGGCCGAAGCTATTGATTTTGACGGCGGATTCTAATTCTGATTGAACATATAATGACGGATACATAGGTGGTTAATAGACGTTTAAACTAACCACGTATAGCACGAAATTGGACGACTATATTCATATCTGATTTATTTTGTGTGACACATTCTTAGTTTAAATTTTGACATGACGACATAATATCACTATCGGAAATTGGGAAATATTAAGTGAATTGATTGCAAAAAAAATATTGCGTCGTATAAATTGTTTATTCATCATTCAATCATGAGAAACCGATGGGATTATAATCGGTGGAATGGTCTTTAACGAAGGTCCTGGCATCGCCATTGCTACGTCTGCTATTTAATAAGTGCACAACCAGCAGAACACTTTAGCTTGGAAATTTAGAATGGACGATGTCTCTTAGAATCCTCTCAACATAATTAAAATAATTTACATTTTATACCCCGGCATGCAATTAATCTAAAATGTTACCTCGAAAAGTGACCGTGAAAAGTCACACCAAAAACGCCGCTCTAACATTTAATCTGATCATTCCTTTACTAATGAAGGGTAGAAAACAGACAGATTAATTAAATTCGCCCTAAGAAGTCGACAGAGGCAAGTTTATGACCCTGAATCTAGGGTAAGGATTACGCGGCCCTTGTAACAATTTGAAGATCCGTTGTCTTCTAAATTAAAGGATAGCGCTAGGACATGTACAATATGTACATGTTTATACATGTAGGTATACACTCGTACACACGTGTGGCTTCATCACAAAAGTACGGGTTTAGAAGTGTTTTTTATGGAAATATGTGAAAAACGAGGTAGTGATTAATCTGATGGTAAGTGGCAGTCGTCGTCGATGAGCATTAGCGACACCAAAGGCATCACTGATGAGTCAAAGAAGAGAGAAGAAAAATAAAGAAAGTACTGGCTCTCAAGCCAAAGTGTAGATCATTGCTGTGATAGATCATAGAGTACTTTTTGACAAAATATTCATTTATTCTCAAAGCACAGATTCGCATAAGCACAAATTCTCATTATGGACAGATTGTCACCTTGCTAGCGGTGAGATGGTAGCTGAACTTTCATTTAACGTGGTATCACGTCGCTGTTGCGCTGAAGCGCTATGTGAGTGAAGACCTTAACATTGCAAGTGTTGTATTAGATGAGCGCGCATTGAACTGTTACACGGATTAGCGCGTGGGAGCAAAATACGCGAACTATTTGAATTTATTAGACAATACTAATACGTGTTTACTTACAAGGTTACTCATTTTAGCAAAGGTTAAGTATAATACACACTGGAGATGGTTCAGAATTGGTAATAATTAAAATTATAAACATACTAGGCAAAACCCACAGCTTCGTCTGCGGTAGAGATTTATTTTTGAAACCCGCAGGAAGCCTGAACTTTTCTGGGATAAAAGTAGCCTATGTGTTAATCCAGGGTATGGACTATCTCCATTCCAAAGTTTAGCCGAATCGTTTAAGTAGTTGTGGCGTGATTGAGGAACAAACATACAAACATACAATTATATCTTTGAAATTTTTCACATTATAATCTAAATTTTACTAACAAAAAATAACCGACTTCAGAGTTACTCTAAAACTACTTGTCAGATCTCGTTCAAATTTATGTGGGATTACGTGACAAGCACCTGCTTTGGATTAAAAAAGAATCATCAAAATCGGTTTGCCCAGTCCAAAGTTCTGAGGTAACGAACATAAAAAAAAATACAGTCGAATTGAGAACCTCCTCCTTTTTTTGAAGTCGGTTAAAAATATTATTATAATAGGATCCTATAATTACAGTTATCAAATTGTAAATGTATAAGTTTCGTAGTTTGTTCGAGTACATAGTAAACGGTTGAACGGATTTGAATGTTTACACAAATAATTTGAAACTTAATACAGTTTTCAATTTAACTGTGTAAACTGTGTATGCTTTTTATCCGGGGATTAGTATGGAGTACTATTATTAGAGTTATTAATGTTTTGACAATTTTATGTATCTACTACTGGCTTCTGTCTGACTTCGTCTTTGTGAACTTCAGTAGTAAGATTTATTTATTTATTTATTCATTATTGTTATTAAGATATAGATAGGGAATCAAAATTTATAATATTTCGCTTTTAAGTTGCCTTATTTCCGCCACTAATCTTATTAAAGACTTCAAATTTGATAGACAAGAACTATTTTTAGGATTTTTAAATTCCCGTGGGAGTGGAAAAATAAAGAAGATGCACGGTTAAACACGAATTACCCGTGTACCCACCTGTGGGTGCAACCAGTGGGTGCACGAGTAACGGCCCGAATTTATGTATTTGCTTTTAAGTCGGTTTATTTCCGTAACTATAATTTAACGAGGTGGAAATTTGAATGATGAGTTTGAATTTCTGTTCTCGGTCTGGGTGTGTGTTGTCTAGTGTGTTGTCCATGGCACCCACGACACAGGGATTTCTAGTGTAAGGCTATGAGTGTGTAGCGTTATTTATTAATTAAATATTTTGAATCTACTACCAATCTCTTTGGATCCCTAGAGATACCTATGTAATAGATTTATAGTAGAATACGCTAGACCTATTCGCTATTGTCTTCTCACTGCTGGCAAGTAATTAGGATAGCCACACAGCTCCATAAAATGGGACAAGCATAAGTTAAACTATTATCTTTATACTGTGATAAGCTTAGTAGTTAAGTATTACCCAGTTATAAGCGATCATAGTTAAGCATGGAGGTAAAGATTTTACAGCTGACTTTTTTACTAGAATCAATAGCTTAGCATAGCTTTGTAGAAAGAAAAAGCAGATACAAGAGGATTAAAGGAGATCCCCGATTTCCGGCCACGAATTATATGTAATCTGTGCTAGGCATAAGACTAGACAAGAGTAAACTATATACCAGTTGGGATTACGTCCGTCTTTTTTTCAGGTCCGTGAATCAACCGTGAAATAATGTCGTGATTCAGTTGCAGATTCCGAGAGTGTTTTTCTTTCTTTCTCCTTTCTTCACTGGCAACGACATAATATTATCACTATCGGGAATTGGAAAATGTTAAGTGAATTGATTACAAAATAAATATTGCGTCCTATAAATTGTTTATTCATCATTTAATCACGAGAAACCGATGAGATTGTAATGGGTGGAATGGTCTTTGAAGAAAGTCCTGGCATCACCATTGCTATGTCTGCTATTTATTAAGTGCACAACAACAAGTGCATAAGTGATTCTTTTGGTGATACTGAAGTTTATAAGCGATGGTGAATACCTGGTCACTCGGTTGCTCGTCTCGGGCGCAGAATTCACATAAAGAGCTGGTCGTAAACGGATCCTCCTCTTTCTTTCTTTAGTTTTCTTTTCTTTCTTTAGTTAGTGTCTTTCTTTACTTTACCTGTATCGATTGTTAAAAGAGTAAAAATAAAATCTAGAGATACTGACAAATGTAATAGTCATGTTTAAACGTTCATAGGTTAATAAGTTAGTATTAGTCTACTTTGCAACAATCCGCGGTTAACATGTATGATGGTATAAACTTTAAGACATGCGTGGCACCTCCCTCACACAACGGAAATATGCACTACAATAATTAAAAGTATATACCAACATACAAAGTCACTTTGCGACTAACCATCGTAGAATCAACTTACCCTGATGATGCTCCGTTTCGGGGCGAAACACGTGTTGGTGCTGGTATGTATGTTGGTATATAATTTTTATTGTAGTGCATGTTCCCGTTGTGGGAGGGAGACTGTTGCAAAGTAGACTAATAACTTAATAACAATGGATTTCCGCAAAGTAACGCCTGATACTATTAACAATGTTCACAGATTATCTGCTACGTCCCAGGATCAGGTGTGTGTTGTGTGGTCACCAATACTATTCGTTCAGCATCTGTTTCTTAGTCGTGAAGCTCGAAGGCTGTATAGTTCTATTGTTATCAAACAACCTCTTATAGAAAGATGTCACTGTAAAGATTTCTAATCTATTAGATGTTGCATTCGACACAATGGGCATCTCTTCATTATTTATAACCATTAGTAGTAATTAAGAAAGCTTTTATGTGATTAAATCGATATCAATCAGATTGATGTGGCCGTTGTATATATTTGTTTAGTTTATATAATCTGTCTGCATAATTTATAGATATGATCCAGGTCATAGACTAGGGATTTGCTATAGAATTACCATAAATGAAATATGTTTTTGGACTTTAACTCCTTATCTATTTTCATATATAAGCCCGCGGTAAGGGATTTCATGGAAGTAAAATCAATTTTATTCCGTTACGTTATATTAACTTATGCGTTATGTCTAGATGGCGTTGGATCAGTAACAACGCCACGTAATGATAATAATAATATTAGTACATCCTATTCTCATCATTATCAAATTTTTTATGTAAATTTTTTGTCACTAATTTTTGTCAATTTTTTATGTAATTTTTTTTTGTCAATTTTTTATTATCATCGTCATCAACATGGCGTTAAACTCCATTCGTGCGTCGGAGCTGAAGACACACTTTTTTTATGGTTCAAACGTTTTGCGTTTTTATTCTTTTTATTATTATTTTTAAGACAAGTTAATGCTTTATCTATACATATAATAAAATTGAAGAGTTAAACTGTGATTTTGAAAATGTTTTTTTCAAGTTGCAAATCGTTATTTGCACGATACCAACACCGAAAAATGAGTTTTTAAAAAAATTTCCTGTCTGTCTGTTTGTTTGTCTCCGCAAATCTCTGAAACCACTGAACAAATTTTAACACGACTTTAACTAAGATATTAAAAAGTCTTCAACTTAGCATTTAAGCTATTTTTTATGGTTCCACACCAAAGGGTTCCTTAGGGATATTTTGTATGGAAAAATAAAAAAATGTCAGCTGATTTGTTTTAAATAATAAAAAACGTTTTCTCCGTACAAAAACAGTAATACATGCATATCTTAGTTTTTGCTTATATGACATGGAAAGACCATAAAATGCCTTTAAAGGTAATTTTTTTCAATAATTCAAATCCCTATTACTGAGTGGATATCTGTTTTCTTATTTTGTTTTCAAGGGCATGTTTTTTGCGTATTTAAGTGCTCCAATATAATTTCAGCATTTTATTAATTTCACCTTGGAAGTGGTGGAAAAACGCAAATTAATTATGTATGAGTAACCGATCTATTACTGTCTTGGCCACTAGATGGCGCTGTATTTGTTGATTCACGCCAACGACTTTAATACATACAAACCTCTTTTTTACCTACAAATAAATAAAACTGAAGAGTCCGTCTGTGATTCCGAAATAACTGAATTTTTCATGTTGTATCGTTACTTGCACGATATCAAAACCGAAAAAGAGTTTTTTTTGATAATTTTTAATTGTCTGTTTGTCTCCGCTTATCTCTGAAACCAATGAAAGGATTTCAACAGGACTTTTCTACGATATCGAGTCTTCAACTTAAATTGTAGGATATATTTTAGGGTTCCATAACAAAGCGAGAAAATAAAATATGAGTCGATTTGTTTTAAACTTACAGAAACTTTTTCTTCATCCAAATTAAGGCACAGGTACATACATTTCTTAGTTTTTTTTAAATATAATTTTTGCAAGATGGAGCCAGAATGTGGCACTGAAGTAATTTTTTACAATAATTCAAATAGCTATAACGGGCTAAATATCTATTTTTATCTTCAGTTTTTTTTAAACCACGAATTTCGTATTTATGCTCTCCAACAAAAATTTTGCATGTTTTATATTTCACCATGGAAGGGGTTGAAAATCGTAATTTAGTTGTACGAACAGTTGACATTGAACAAATTGAACAATTGATAATAAAATACATAACTCCACATACAAAGCGTATTGCGACGTGTTAAATCAAGCATAGGATTGTTCTTTGAAATAGCTAAGTGGTCCATGATTTTTAGAGTATTGTTAGTAGTTAGAGTATTGTTGTAGTTCTGTTATAATGCATATCTTCAGGAACATCACGTTGAGACTGCTGAGTGCTGAATTTTCTCATTTTCTGTGAAGGAAAAGTGGAGATCCCCTTTGCCGAATTATGAATTTTCCAAAACTACAATGTAATAAATGTGAAAATGTGTTGCCATATACTTAACTCATCTCACATAACTCATCGAATTAACCTTAACTCTCTCGCATCGCTGAACCAATCTTGATGTGTTTGGGATAAATATAGATTGTACCTTGGAGAAGGATTACTACTTTTTTAAATCTGGGTACCTATATAATGTGAAATACTGATGGATTAGCCAAAAGTCACCATATATGTGAAATACTGATGGATTAGCCAAAAGGCACCATACAAACTATTTATTCAATGTAATTTACTATGGGTTAACCAGGAAACACAAAATTTAGAAAATAATATGATGAAATAATAATAATAAGTAAAAGCAATCGACCAAGTGCGAACTAGGGTTGTTGAACTTAACTTAACTATTTAGTGGAACCTAATATAGCTGTTTTTTTTATATGCCTTAAGCAGGCAAACAAGCAGACGGGTCACGATGGTAAGTGATCACCGTCGCCCATGGACATTAGCAACATTAGGGGTGTCACTAATGTGTTGCCGGCCTCAAAACGTGTAACGAAAAGATAAACGGAATCAAGAAACAAACTTAACTTTACCGTTGAAAAACTGTCTCCTCATACATCGACATGGGTCGGGACCACCAAGCGGGTCGGGACAACCAATCGGGATTACCAAGTTCTGCAAATAGGTGTAAAATCATTTTCTTTGTGATACCTATTACCTACTTACAAATTCATAGTTTTCTTATTTTTTTCTTTATCCTATGTATTTGTATATGTATTTCTTTATCCTTAGGTATACTAAGACATTTCTTTTAGCCGAGTGTCTTTTGATTGCGTTCACAACACAGAATATTGATCTTTTCACAGCTCCTAGGGATTGCAGACCTGAGTGTTGGATATTAATTTTAATTTGTTACCTTCACGCTTCTTCTTCCTTAGAAGAAAAGGTTTTGACAGACAGACAAACAGACGGGCAATAGAGTGAGTGATCTTATGGAAACCATGTTTTTTCTTTTGAGGTAAGGAACCCAAAAATATGTGGTGTATTGACCTTTCATTGTAATGCGGTTCTAATGATCAATGTATGTTCTGTAAGTAAACTAAAGTACCTAATATTTTTGCCGAAGCGAAGCGAGGGCAACTGCTAGTTACAAATAAAATCATCCAACATAATATTGTCCTAAATATAAAATAATATGCACTGTACAATCTTTTTACCTACACCAAAGGCGTGACAAACGCATGCCAACCAAGAAGTCCTTTTTTCAAGGAGGTCCTTTTTGAAATATCCTCGTATATTTTTGCTGGAGAAAATCCAGAAAATAATGTGATAATCGGAAAAATTGAGAACAAAAGACCTTATGGTTAAAGTCCGGGATCGAACAGATGAATGATTTTAGAAAATATATTCAATAGGAGGCCGTATGGAGGGCGCATTTGGTAAACAAGTGGGGAAATTAATTCGCGAGCCGCTTCCGCGTAATATTTCAATCGTGTTTTGTTTTTTATACCTTTTTTACCGGGGAAACTTGTACCCAGATTTATTTTTATGTCATTAACCGGGTAATAGGCTGTCTGGTGGTAATAGTCGCTGTCCATTTCTTTTTGTCTGTCTTCTTTTTTGTCTTTGGTGGTCTCTTTTCCTTTTCATGCCTTTGTTGGCCGCTTACCATCAGTTGGATGGTCAGAATTGTCGGTTAGTAATATAAAACACTTGCAAATCTTGCAATACAGAGAGGATAAAAGGTATATTACGATTTAAAATCTTACTTGGATGTTGATGAAATATACTTACTTTTGTATAATTATTATGCTCTTAATTTTTGTAGAGCATTTTACGAAGTAAAGAAAGAAAGCATTTATTTGGAGGGTAAAGGACTGTACAGAACTGCGAAAATGAGGGTTAAGATTTAAAACCAGGTCTTGAGTTGGACAAACGTCAAATCCACGAAAATTCGGTATCACGTATTCGCATCACTATTTTAGCACATAAATGATCGTGACATGAATCACAAATGTGGCAGAAAATGAATTATAAACAAACGAAGTGCGACGGTTAATTTCCACCGGTTGCGGTTGCCACTATTGGTTGTGGTTGCCTCACTAATTTAGGGCTTTGTTTACTGATTTGATACGTGACTTAACTTGTGAAATATTGGGTAAATTAACCGTAACATTCGTTGATGAAATACGGCTTGTGCAGGTAGGTACTATGGGAATACTAGCCATAAATCTGTATTTTAACAAAGCCGAAAGAACGTTTATTATTTTTTTGATCTCTATGTTATACGATTTGTTATTGTTGTACCATAACATATGTTTTTTTCTGTGTACCATTGAATGAATTCAGATACTTTTTTTCCGGGAAATTGAACTGACACACACGGAATAGGAAATAAAAGTAAGCATGGATGAACTGTGGATTTGATAAATGCGATAGTGGCAATGTAGTTTAATTTAGCAAATATGAGTATGAGTATGTATGAGTATTAGTGTGTTAGCGTTTATTATTTAATTTAGCAAATAAATTAAATTCTGTAATTGTGTAACCCTTTCAGATAACACGACTAAATCGAAAAACAATTACTATGATTCTCGATGATAGCAACTAAATCAATGCAGCAGTTTGCATAAAATTTGCGGTTTCGTTTATAAATCGATTAGACCAATACAACAACAATAAAAATCAGTACAATAATAACAATTAATAATAAACGCTAACACACTCATACCCCCGCAGTAGGTTTTTACCTGTGTCGCGGGTGGCATGGACGACACATATAACACAACACAATAACCCATGACCCGAGTACAAATACTTATCTGTCACATAAATATCTGCCCCGGCGGGGAATCGAACCTCGGACTCCTCGCTTCGCAGGCAGGGTCGCTACCAACTAGGCTACAGGGTCGATGTTATGATACCAAATTGGTCGTTCAGCGTAAATATTTGTACGATGCCAGATATAATTGATGACTAGCTTTTAATTTGGGTAAGCGTATTATAAGGCATATGTATAATATTCTCTAAGCAGAGTTCTGTTTTCCCTAGTATTATGATAAAATTATTATGAGATTGGGTAGGTATAAAAATATATTTTGCTATTCTTAAATGAAAAATGGGAATTCAAATGGGATTTTTGACTGATTTTTTACGCTACGCCTCGTATATTGTATCGTAAAGTTTTATTAATTAAGTGAAAGTTCTTAAGTACATCGACCTGTTTTGAGCCTACAGGTAGGTATGAAACCTACCTAATTATTACCTTTTGAAATCAATACAAATAAATTAATAAGTATTATATATTAATCAATTAGGTACACATCGAATACGCAAAAACCTCTGTAAATAAATTTAAACATTCTAAAGTAAATGACATTATTTGCGTCCATGTTGCCAACCAAAGAATTCTTCATAATGTTTGTCACATATTAAATCACTTATGGTCATTACACTGAATGTTGACAACCGCACAATTACTAGCGCAGTCGTATTCGGTTGGAGCAATTGAGCTAAATCCATTTGTTTGCCCCCAACCCCACTTGAAATTCAAGTCATGAAGTTTCATATTCCCAGGAAATAGTGTTCAGGGGAGTGTGTGATTGTGAATTATTGTTAGATAAACGTTTGGCAGACACGATTGTTTTTTTTAACCGACTTCAAAAAAAGGAGGAGGTTCTCAATTCAAATGTTTTTTTTTTTAATGTTTGTTACCTCAGAACTTTGGACTGGGCGAACCGATTTTGATGATTGTTTTTTTTAATAGAAAGCTGGTGGCTGTCATGTGGTCTCACATAAATTTTATTGAGATCTGAAAAGTAGTTTTTGAGACTTTGAAGTCGGTTATTTTTTGTTAGTAAAATTTAGATTATATAAAAACGACAGATAATTCACCTTATGGTAAGTCATTATCTATGTGTATGGACATTAGCTTTAATACATTTATGACCCACGAGTAGCCGCCCTCGCTTTGCTTTGGTTTTCTTATTTTTTATTAAGGATCCCTTTTTTTTGAAAATATAATATAGCCTATGTCACCCGGGGATAGTGTAGCTTCCCAACAGTGAAAGAATTTTTCAAATCGGTTCAGTAGTTTCGGAGCCTATTCAATGCAAACAAACAATCAAATCTTTCCTCTTTATAATATTAGTATAGAAGTATAGATTACAGAGCACGGGTTTCTTGTCTTGAGGAGGCATAAGCATACTCTACCACGTTGCTCCAGTGTCAGCTCATTTGTCGGCTATATCCATAAAAACCGAGAGCGATGGCTTTACTTGCTCCGGAGGGGTTCCGTACTTCGGAAAGCGCTAAAGTTTTTGCCTTTAGATTAATTATGCGATTACAGATCCAATTACTGACCGCGCCCACTGCTGCTTAACTCGGTCGATCAGTTAGACAATATGGTACGGTCTGGTTTGGTGACACCATAATCTGAATTTTACCAAGAAAAAATAACCGACTTCAAAATAACTCAAAAACTACTCGTCAGATCTAGCTCAAATTTAATTGAAACCACATGACAAGCACCAGATTTCGATTAAAAAAAGAATCATCAAAATTGGTTAACCCAGTCGAAAGTTATGCAACAAACATAAAAAAATACAGTCGAATTGAATACCTCCTTCTTTTTTGAAGTCGGATGAAAAGCATTATGCACAAGGGCATGTGGACATGTAAGATCAAAGTCCTCTCTCGCGGTTTGTAGCTTAAACCGACTTAAAAAAAGGAGGAGGTTCTCAATTCGACTGTATTTTTAAAGTTTTAACACCTCATAACTTTTTACTTGTATCGACTTTGATGATTCTTTTTATATTCGAAAGCTGGTGCTTGTCATGTGGCCCAATGGGACCAAAAATGAAATAAAATAAAATAATGATTTTAATGAGCGAGATCTGACGAGCAGTACCTATTTGAGTTATCCGTAATAAAGAATATTTTTCAAAAACTGTTTCTTTCAAGTCGGTTATTGTTTACGCTTCCCGCCTACGTCCGACTTTTTGTAGGAGCCGATTTTTTTTCCATATTATTTCTGACCGACTTTTTGTAGGACGTGTGCGTTGCACTATTGCTATCAGTACGTTCTATTTTTCTCCTACAAAAAATCGGTCACCGATTATCGGACGTGGGCGGGAAGCGTTAGTATTTAGATTATAGTATCGTTTGATTGTAGTCACAGCTTGTAGTACATGAGATACTTCGTCTCATATGACAATGACATTGATAGTTGATGTATCTCGGCGTGCGCTAATGTAGCTAATGTAGCTAATGTAGCGGTTGCAATCGTGCGTGTCACCCGCTTGTTGCGGTCTGAAACTACCGAGACACATAACAAAATGATTTATAATGTACGAGCCCTGTTCACATTACATATTCATAATGCCGGTTCACAGATTGTAATTGGACGGTGCATTGGGTTTAGGCTGTTAAGTGTCCATTGTACAGGCCTCGTTATTAAAATCTTGCACCGGACGTTGTACTTTATATTTTTGCAGCGGTGGAGCAGAGGGAGAGGGAGCTGCAGCGATGTTTTGTTGTGAGGAGTTAGGGTTGTATGCCGGTGGTCGGTTCAGGTAAGAAGAGCCTCCCACAGGGGGCAGGCTGGGGTAAGTGTACCCCACAGAGGGGGCACGGCGGGGTAGGGGTACCCCACAGAGGGGAGCAAAGCGGGGTAAGGGTACCCAGGAGAGCTTCCCGTAGGGTAGGTAGTAGCCCACTGCCACTACCAGGGTAAGATGTATAAACAATAATAAACTAATAAAAAGTATACTTAAAATTGTAAACTAAAAACTATAATAATAAACGGTGCAGAAACAGGACTCGTGGCTCCTCTCATATTGAGGAGAGCAAAATGTTAGCCAATTTAGCCACACATTATTTTTGAGTAACTAGAACACGCGAAACGAACAAGCGAGGCGGAAATTTTAATAATGAGTCTAAATTTCTATTCGTGTATGTTGTCCATGGCGCCCACGACACAGGGAATCCTAGTGTGAGGTTATGAGTGTGAAGCGTTATTTATTTAATTTAAATTAATCGATAACCTAATGATTCTATACTTAAACCTTTCTCAATTTATCTATTGGGGAAAATTGTATGAAAATCCGTTCAGAAACTGATATCTTGCATTACAGGAACGAAATTGACACGCCGGAGGACTTATTTTTATAATAAGAAAGTGAAGCATATAAATTGTAGCAGTTAAAGTCTATTGTCTCTGTAGTATCTGTAACTATACAACTTTTGTATGTAACAATGCACATGTCAAGTCAAGCTTATACGTACCGGTTGTGCTTTCTGAAGCGAAGTGAAGCTCGGTTGCTATTGTAATGCCATAGTGTAGGCAGTTGCAGTAGTCTACCGCTTTTATGAAACAGCGAAAGAATGATGTATATATTGCGTTTTGGATTTTGATTTAAAACAAAAATAACAACGGTCACCTGTTATTCTGGAAGCACGATGTCTTTAACCTGAGATAACTATATTTTGTGTGAATATGACCTTAATTGATCTTTGATCTTGTGGTTAATAAGTTATAACTTACTAACCATTATATTATGACAAGGTAAAATGGTGATCCAGCTAATAAAATTTATTAAACAAATAAACTATATTATCTTCCCAAATGCACGCTCGGTCACTTATAAAACGCATTTTAACGGCTTCTATTTTTTTATCATGTTCAGAAAAACATTTTTCATCCTGCATTATGTACGTACATACATATAAAAATATAGCTTACCCTCAAAACTTTTCCCCAAACGCTATTAACAATCTACACTATAATATTCACATTCGTATCAGAATTTACATAAGCACTGTGTTGCCTAGCAACCACAAACAAACAGGTGCATGAAACTTTTGGTCGTATAAAGTGCGTTTGAACTAAATCTGGAGTTCGCAAGTCGCGTTCCATTCCACTCTTTATAATTTAATTTCTTTTTAAACATAATATTTATTTTGCAAAAGTTTAAAATAACACGGAATAGTTACGCATAAAATCGATATAGACTGTTTTAAAATACATAAACATAAATGTAAAATGTTATTCGGCTTTGTTTAATGAAATTTACCTTATAAATAACTTTATGCTCATGCATATTGAGTGGAATGAAATATCTGTATAATCTGTACAGTGCCATCTCTGAAGAACTTATTTGTGCCGTGGCGAAAATTGGAACTAATGCCATCCCATTTATAATTTAATAATAGCCGCACTATGATTGGTCCAATGCGTCCGGCAGCGCCCTCCTTAAGGTCACAGATAAGTTGATTTCACTGTATTTCGAAATATAATACGACCAAGTTGCAAAGCATGTAAGCGCCATTATAGCTGTGAGGTTTTCGTAGTCATTTCTATTTATAGTCATAGGCATGCGGACCGTAAATAATATTTTTGTGCAAAGGTTACAAGTCGCTTCACGAAATTAAGGATGTGCGAGCGTGAGTTATTCAATGATGAAAATTGTTTTAAGATGTTGGTTTTTACGTCGTTTTCTCTTAGTGTGTTGTTGTTATAGGTCAATAGTAAAATAATGAAGATGTCACAAACGTTATAATGATTATTTAGTTCTTTAATAGTTATTTGGTGTGCGAAATACAAATCAGTCTGTGAAAACCCTATAAAGGAATTTTTATGATTTGTTGACAAGTATTATGATAAGAGTTTGACTCAAGTGTAGGAAGGAGTTTTATACCACACTTACGCCACTCGTTCTGTCTGTTGGTCAACTACATAAAAATTTCTTTAGACTGTGATAAAATGGTATCGCACGACTTGAAAATTTGAATTTCGAATTCACGAATTTGAATAATGGATATTCATCTTCGTATTAGCATTTTCGGATGTCAAAAAGATGTTTATAATATCTACTATCTGTTATTCTCGTATGCCAAGGGGTATTTCCATAATTTCTCATTACATCGTTTACGTAAAAACCAACAGAGTATCTGAAGAAATAACTACACGCTCACAAATATATCTCAGTGAATATATCCATAGTGTAAGCAGTGATAGCCTAGTGGTTAGAACGTTGGTCTCCCGAACGAAGGGGCCCGAGTTCAAATCCTGGCACGCACCTCTAATTTTCAAATATTATGTGCGTATTACAGGTTAATTATCACTTGCTTCGGTGAAGGAAAACATCGTGAGGAAACCTGCACACCGGAGAGTTCTCCATAAAGTTCTCAAAGGTGTGTGAAGTCTACCAATCCGCACTTGGTCAGCGTGGTAGACTACGGCCTAATACCCCTCACATTGTGAGAGGAGACCCCGAGCCCAGCAGTGGGACAATTATGGGTTGTTGCTTTGCTTTGCTTTTATATCCATATAAATATGTACCTTAAATTTTGAAAATAATGCTCGTACCTACATATAAATATATATAAAGAAAATGTTAAATTTACATTGAGAAGAATTGCAGAAAGCAATTTTTTATAATATGCGATACAAGTACATTTATTAAAGAATTTATTTAGACTTCTAATTTAGATAGTTTGCCATGACGTTGTATTATTAAAGTGACAAATTGCACGAAATCTTACCTTTGTTCTATTAATCTTCTCTCTTTTCCATTCCAAAACACCTAAATGAAAATATTTGTCTTAAATCTTAGATTCGACGACCCGTGTGGCGCAGTGGTTACCATGCCGGATCGCCGCGCCAAAGGTCCTGGGTTCGATTCCCAGCGAGGCGGAAATTTAAATGATGAGTTTTTAATTTCTGTTCTCGCTCTGGGTGTGAAATGTGAATGTCCTTGTCTAGTGTGTTGGCCATGGCACCCACGACACAGGGAATCCTATTGTGGGGCTATGAGTGTGAAGCGTTATTTATATTTATTTATTCTTCAGTACGGAAGCAAGAATAAAAATTAGGGTAACTCTAAACCCTGATTTTTAATTAAAGTGAGTTAATATTTTTTTTATCAAAGTATTTTAAACTTGCTTTTAAAACGACGTTGCAATTTCACGAAGCAAGAAAACTTGAAGTTTCGCCAACCAGATATTTAATAACGCGGCAAAAATTTTAGAAAAAACGTATATTGTTCACCGCGCTATATTGGAACAGAAAGCGTCTGCTCACTTTTACATCGCTCGAGATAAATTGAAGAAAAATTTCATATCAAAATATGATTTTAGTTTTATGACAATCGATTCTACCATGTGTTGGAATATATTTGTACCATTTCTCTTTTATTTAGCCGCCTTACCAAATCTGTAGTTACATTTATTTTATTTTGTTTACATTAGTTATTGTAGTTTTTTTTTAATCTGGGAGCATAGACTTAAATATATAGTTCCTGTTCCGAACAAAATCCGTGTCACATTTTTCGTACTCACTGACAGCTTGGTGACAGCGCTTCTTTGAGTCAAATTCGGTTCAAGATGGCGGATATCAAATATTTTGCACTAATTTTTTTTAATGCAAGTAAAAATATAGTTATTTACCAATTATGATTTAAATAAACTCAAATTAAGTTGAAACGTAAATAATGAAGACGTTTTAACTGTGTACAATAAACAATATGCGTTATTACGTGTCCTTGAATGGTCGGGGTTTTTCAAAAATGACATCTACTTGTCTCGATTGCTCGCAGCCGACTAAAATGCGTTGGCACCATATGGTGCCAACGTACTTGTCGAAACTTTTAGTACTGAACAGCTAGTCTAGTATAGTACATATAACATATAGGTCTATGTCTGGGAGGTTTTTTTTTTGTGTACAGCCACCAAACAAACAATGTTTTGCCAGATAGCAAATTGCGGCTGTCGCCCATGGACATGAAAAACTTCTCATCACCGATGCTTGCCGACCACTAAAGAGAGAGAAAGAAAAAATAACTCGGTCCGAAACCCGCAGTCGGAACACAAGCAAGAGGATGGTAGCTAATAACATCTATACAAATAAATAAAATTGGAGTGTCTGTTTGTAATATTAAAGGGGGCCTTGTCTGAAGCATTGGCATAACTTGCATGACTTTCAAAAAGTGTTTGTAAACCAAACCAATTTTGAATAAAAACATTTGATTTGATTTGATTTGATTTGATAAAATAACCGCTTTTTGCTAAGTGCATTTGGATGTATACACGGTACATATACCAAAACAAAATTTTTTAAAATTTTTGTCTGTCTGTTTGTTTCGGGTAATCTCTGAAATTGCTGGACCGATTTTGACGGGTCTTTCACTGGCGGATAGCTAATGTAACAAGGAAAACCTCAGGCTACTTTTATTTGAGAAAAAATAGAATGTTGCCGAACAACGTCTGCCAGGTCAGCTAGTAAATAATATAATAATATTGATAGTATAATAATCCTTATGTCAAGCCTTACCAAGTGGACTTCACCTGTTACGACATTTCAGTCTGTTGGCATAGGACTGGGTTTAGGATTCTAAGCCGCTCTAATACGGCGAATACAAAAATAGACGATTGTTTAGTACTGTTACAGATGTTACAGTATCAAAATTTTACTAACAAAAAATAACCGACTTCAAAATTACTCAAAAACTACTTGTCAGATCTCAATTTTAAGTGGGACCACATGACAAGCACCAGCTTTCGATTAAAAAAAGAATCATCAAAATCGGTTCATCCAGTCGAAGGTTCTGAGGTAACAAACATAAAAAAAAACGAAATACAGTCGAATTGAGAACCTCCTCCTTTTTTTGAAGTCGGTTAAAAACTCAAAGCATGCACCTGTTACAACATCTCTAAGCAATTGTTACAACTACATATATACATATCCCATGCCGTGAATATACATTCACGAAGTTCAAGCGGTCTCGAATGAAAAATTTAAAAATGTTTGAAAAATGCTTGCAACCAACATTACATATAACTCGATGTCAGCTCAGCATTAATTTAACAGCTAAACTCAGCTCCCACCTGGAATTCCCTGTGTTATAACGCTTCCCGCCCACGTCCGACTTTTTGTAGGAGAGATAATCGGGCCGATTTTTTCTTTTAATTTATTTCTGACCGACTTTTTGTAGGAAGTGTGCGTTGCATTACGCTTCCCGCCCACGTCCGACAATCGGTGACCGTTTTTTTTGTAGGAGAAAAATAGAACGTACTGATAGCAATAGTCGGGAAGCGTTATTGCTATCAGTACGTTCTATTTTCTCCAACAAAAAATCGTTCACCGATTATCGGACGTGGGCGGGAAGCGTAACTCAATAACCAGTACATTGAATATGAAAAGAATGCAGATCGCCACTAGTACTTAGAACAGTCTATAACATAACAGATCCTTAATGACGTCGGTTACAATCGTTATTTCATGAATAATTGAAATAATGAATATTTATTTCTAATTCCATTGAAGTTGAATTCATTTTGATAGTTGATGTTTATTCAAATCAATTCGTAGCTATTGAATAGTTATGAGTAACAAACGCTTCCAACGGAATCGTTTACTACAGGTATAAGTAAATTACTCGTGTAAATAAAAGTTAAATAAAAGTCAAAAGTTTTTTTTTATTAAAACCTTCCGTGTGCCTTAAGGGAGATGTAAACTATCCCATCTTTCACGTTGGATCAGACTGCACACGGTGTGCAAATTTGATTAAAACCAGTTAAGTAGTTTAGGAGTCCATCGCGGACAAACAACGTGACACGTAATTTATATACATTAAGATTATTACTACAGGTTTTCTGTCATTGAAGTTTATGACAATTAACTTCTAATACGCACTCCGTACTATTTTGCTTTTGTTACGTAATAAGTACGTAATTACCTCCCCGACTTACATCCATTACGACTTATGTAACAGAAACTCATAATCTGAGCGCGACTGTACATTATCTAACATTATTAAGTCTAAAGACAATAAAATTCTCATATGAAATTTCACAGGAAGCGTAGTGAAGGCTTTTGTTCTCATTAAACAAAAGTATTGCAGCGCGGCATCGTCTTACAAGAGATCCAACTAACGGCCGGTCTCAATAATATACTATCAGTTAAACAAACTGTGGATAAACCTACCATTAGTATGACATCTGTCATATCTGTCAATTTTTGCGTCTCAATAACCTTCGGTGGATAGAACTTATCTACCAATGACATTGATCTACCGTTCGGAGGGTCAAGTTATATCGTAGACATGTCATGTTGGTCCATACAAAAATAAATACTGGTGCCTCAATAACGCTTTGACAGCTAACTGTCGGTAATAAAAGTTACCAACTATCGGAGCTTTTTAATTTTGTAAAGAAAATTTATAAAAAAAATCATGGATTTATTAATTAGTGATGAGTGATAATTAATTTTGTGAGGCCTGTGTATTTAATTCCGCCTTTTGATCGCCGAAATTATCCCCGTATGAAATATACGACTGAATTGTCTGAATCCAATTTTGTTTATAAGTACCTTAGTAGATTCAGATTAAACAAAACAGCAGTGGATGAGAATTGAGGACAATTCCGTTCTTTAAAGTTTTAGGTAAG
The DNA here is from genome assembly GCA_951805285.1 of Thymelicus acteon. Lineage (NCBI taxonomy): Eukaryota > Metazoa > Arthropoda > Insecta > Lepidoptera > Hesperiidae > Thymelicus > Thymelicus acteon. Next base: position 3,080,827 of record OX638226.1, on the reverse strand, counting down.
AAGGTATTTTAATAAAAAGAACACTAAGCTTTTTAAGTTAGATATATTTCGAAATTATAACAAAAACATTTCGCCTTTTCAGAAATAAAGTTATATCCCTGTTACATCAATAGCTATTGGCCTTATGAAAAAAGGCACTTCTTGTGTGAAATATATTTTATTTTATTGACAAATGAAATCTATATTCACTGTAATTTTTGAGCCATGGGTTTCATTTATTCATAAAACTAATTAGTATTACTAAAATTATGAGAACACACACGTTTTTTGTATTTAGGGTAACCAAGCGACATAAACGAATGTCAAATGATAATAACATGTCACTGTCGTCGGTTGAGCCGCGATACCTATCAGTCCTAAACGTTTTGTTACTAGTGAAACATTGTTCGAGGTTACAGTTATCATTATTTTATTAACTTCATCCGTAAAATTCATATTTTTTAAGTTTAGAATTAAAAACACTGAGTTCCTTTTTATAATAAAAAAGTATAAAAAAGTATATAAGTATATTTTTTTTATTGTTATGCAAAAATGAAATTTTCAGCGGGACGTTAAACCAGAGATAGAAATATCACTGAAATATTATCTACTGTATGACACAGTTTTTCACCAGCCAGGTTGTCTACCAACTTTCAAAATACATAATGAAATTCTGATGTATTTTTTCTTATAGTTAATAGTATCAGGCGTTACTTTGCGGAAATCCATTGTTATTAAGTTAGTATTAGTCTACTTTGCAACAATCCGCGGATAACATGTATGATGGTATATACTTTAAGACATGCGTGGCACCTCCCTCCCTCCCACAACGGAAACATGCACTACAATAATTAAAAGTATATACCAACATACATACCAGCAGCAGTATTTTTTCTTCCATGTAATATTTCATAGAAGTACATATACAGTAATACATAAACATGGAAAATAACGTACCAATGTTATTTATACCTCAGAGGGTAGTTAATGGAGGCAGAGGGGGCAGTATGCGACTGAGGTCGTTAGTAATAGTCCCCCATTGCGAATGACCGGTGAAGTTGTATCTTAATGACCTAATAACAGGGATATTACGATGACTTACTTAATTAATATTTAGGGTTGGCATATTTGCCATGCCATACATTTAGCAAAAACGATACGGTTGAGAACTTATCGGATTGAAATATCAGCGTACTTATGGTGATTACCCCATCACAGTAAAACTACGAACTAAGTATTTATTTATTTATTTATTTATTTATTTTTATTTGGTCTACCAACGATTGTTACATTATATAAACTTAAAGTAGTTACATGGAACAATATAAATAACTAAATGCACAACCAATTACAGGTAAACACTGCATGCAAATTTAACACGAATATAGGTACCATTATTTAATTGTTACATTTCAACAACTTATAACTTAAAACATAAAACAACGGAGTAAACTAAAAATTATCAGTGATCTTTTTAAGCAAAAGTGCACGAAACTGGTGAAGTTTAAGGGAGAAAACATCTTTAGGTTCGTTAGCGAACCAAGTGTTCAATGCGTTACACAAACGAGGTATTGGTGATTGTTTACCAAAGACAGTCCTTCGGAAGGGCGGGTAAAACAGAGGAATGGGTTGCCGAGGAATCCTACTAGGGGTTCTGAATTTAAACAGATTTAAAAGCTGAGGGCAATCAATGTGATTGTTAAAAATTTTATATGAGAATGTCAGGTCCAACAAGATCCTTCGCTTGCTTAAGGAGGACATTTTAAAATATTTAAGTTTTTCGTGATAAGATAATTTTTTCTTCGAAATTTTGGAAGAGTAAGATAAATGCCATAGAAATCGTTTTTGGACCCGTTCTATTCTTAATATATGGGTGGCATAGTGGGGCCTCCAAACAACAGGGCAATATTCTAGAAGGGCGCGAACAAGAGCATTGTATAAAGTTATACGTGTCTTTGAACTCTTGAATATTTTACTATTCTTAATAATAAAACCCAACATGTTAGATGAGCGCTTAACAATATTTTCTATATGAGGAACAAATGTTAGTTTGCTATCAAATATTATACCCAGGTCCCTAATTTTATCAAGTTCTCGCAATAGTTTACCATCAATATAATATTTAGATTTTGTTGAATTGTGTTTGCGTGTAAATTTTATAAAAAAACATTTATCTACATTTAGTTCCATTCCATTAGCACAACACCAATTGTATAATCTATTCAAATCTCCCTGCATCATAAGAACATCATTTTCGGATTTTATTGTTCGGGAAATTTTCAAATCATCGGCAAATAAGAAGGGCGTTGATGAGAGAAAACTGTGGGGCATATCGTTAATATATATGTTAAATAGTATTGGTCCCAAATGGGATCCTTGGGGAACCCCTGATTTTATCGTATGCAGTTTAGACTCATAGCCCTTTACAACTACATAGAAAAGCCTATTAGTGAGATAAGAATGAATCCAATCATTAAATTTGCCTGTGAATCCATAAATAGCAAGTTTGTTGACGAGAGGTGAGTGAGGAATCTTGTCGAAGGCCTTGCTGAAGTCTGTGTACACAACATCTACTTCATCTTGCTTATCTAGAGCTTCAGCAAGTCCTTCGACAAAGGTGACTAGGTTTGTGCAAGTAGATTTCGATTTTAAAAAACCATGCTGATGAATGCTTACGTATTGCTGAAAGTGGCTTTGTATTGAGGGACATACAACTGATTCAAATACCTTTGCCATCGTCGACAAAATTGAAACTGGTCGATAATTTTTCACAGAGTTTTTGTCGCCAGATTTGTGGATTGGGACAACTTTAGCTATCTTCCAATCAGTTGGAAAGACACCTGTGGCCAACGAAGTATTAAAAATATAATGGAGAGGTGTAGCCAATGTATGAGCACAGTTTTTAATGAAAATTGGTGGTATTTCATCTGGACCTGCGCCTTTATTTGCGTCGAGTGTCTCGAGTTTTTTTAGTATAGTTTCACGAGATATCCATAAATTGCCAAAGCAGAAGCTACTTTGAGCTATGTCATTAAGGTAGCTAATAGTTGGGCTAATTACATTTGTGTTACCTGTGTCCGCTGTACTATATGATTTTGAAAATGAGTTGAGAAATAAGTTACATATTGCTGTTCCATCGGATTCATAAATCACTCCATCGGTTATAATATTTGGATATGAATTACTCTCATCCTTTTTAGATTTTATAAACGACCAAAAGTACTTAGGATTTTTTTGAAGCCTCTGTTCAGTAATTTCTATATGATTATTATAAAGGTCTTGTCCCAATTTGTCACATCTTTTACTAAGTAATTTAAGTTCAATCTCATCCATAGGGTTTTGATATATTTTGTACCTGCGACGTAGATTGTTTTTTTCTCGTAGTAATTGCAGAAGTGATTTATTAACCCATGGAGGATATTTGTTTGGCCTAATATTAATAACAGGTACATGTACATTAATAAGATCATTTAGTATACCGTAAAATTTGTTCACAATTTCATCAATATCAACACACTTGGAAAACAATTCCAGCCAGTTTGTGTCAGAGAGACATTTGTTTATAGTAGTATAATTGGCTTTATAGTAGTTATGTTTCTTATTTTTTATATTGTTCTCAAGTCTATGCTCCATATTAACCAAAATTTCAATATCTAATGGAGGATGTTGAGGATCAACCACAGAAAGACTACATAAAGCCGACGAGACATTACATACTGGTAGGTCAGTCAATACAAGATCAAGAAGTCTTTGGTTGCTGTTACGTATAAATAAAACCCATAAAAACTGGACTTTTCTTATATCTCTACAATTGTCTACTATAAAGTATAAAAAAAGAAAAAGAAAAACAGAAATGTTCACAGAAAAATCTAAGCATTAAGTATCAACTATGAATAGTCTCAAATATAGTGTATCTATCGCCCACGTCCGATAATTGGTGACCGCTTTTTTGTAGGAGAAAAATAGAACGTACTGATAGCAATAGTCGGTCGAAAAGTCGGTCAGAAATGATATGGAAGAAAAAATCGGCCCGATTATCGGTCCTACAAAAAGACTGACGTGGGCGGGAAGCGTAAACCGCTTTTAACCGACTTCAAAAAAGGAGAGGTATTCAATTCGACTGTATTTTTTTTAAATGTTTGTTACCTCAGAACTTTCGACTGGGTGAACCGATTTTGATGACTCTTTTTTAATCGAAAGCTGATGCTTGTCGTGTAGTTCCACTTAAATTTAAGCTACATCTGACGAGTAGTTTTTGAGTTATTTTGAAGTCGGTTATATTTTTCTTGGAAAAATTCATGTTTACCTTTATTTAGTCTTTCCTACTTCCGTTTATGCTCCTTCATGCAATAACTACTGAACATAATTTCATGAAAAGCACACAAGATACACCATGATCTAAAATAACACGTAGGGTATTTATTATCCTGAAAAACGGGAAAGCCGCAGGCACTACTAGTAAGCTATAAAAAATTTAAAATAACAAAGATTTCATTTCGTGCAAAGCGTATTGAATCGATAAATCCTTGAACAAACTTCGGATAGAAACTTGTCGTCGAACCGAAGCTGCCGCAAATCGAGCCACCGAGCCACCGAGCCACCGAGCTAGCCTCCCACGCCTCGCAAACGTGGCCTCAACTTTAACAGGCGTTTATTTTAAAGATTTTCAGATCGACATGCTTCGTTAGTCTTTACCTTTCAGACTGTTGATTCAGGCCCTAAATAAATTTCTGTTCATGGAGTTCCTTAACTAAATTTAATTCGTCGAGATAGACATCGCCACCTGTGACCTTTAAGGTGATAAGTCCCATCTGTTGGAGTACATTTAGTTGTGTTGTTGTATATTTTAGTTACACAGCCGATAGTCTTATGATGGACTTTTTTTACTAACGGCCTCATTGGAAGGCCTAGTCACATAGCGCTATGGAACGAGCTATGCTTGGTATATCGCTACGAAATAAGATTCGTAACGATGAAGTCCATGAACAAACTAAACTTACCGACATAGCTCGTAGAGTTAACCGACTGAAGTGGCAATGGGCAGGCCACATCGTCAGACGGACTGATAAACGATAGGGCAGCCGTGTCTCGGAAAAAAAAGCAGTGGTCATCCCCGGACAGGTGGACTACTCTAAAGAAGACAGCTGGACACTGCTGGGATCAGAGGGCCCAGGACCGGTCAGTAAGGCGCCAATTAGGGGAGGCCTATATCCAGCGAGGGACTTTTAAAGGCTGTTAGATAGATGATAGTCGCTATCGAACTTCTAGAATCAATGTGAAGTGTTTCAAAGATTGTCGATCGTGTATGATCTTGAAGTGTTTCTTGACTAGAGATTCGTAAGTGTCTTTTACCATAGTTATCCAGTTTAAATATCTTTATTTATCAATGAGATGTCTAAATTTATTAAAATGAAAGCATTGCATTGACTAAAATTCGCTGACTTCTTTTATTTTTAGATACTCAGTTTCTTCTTTTTATTTTATTTTCTTAGTAAATTAAAATTTACGTCTGCTTTGATATAAATTAAATAATACATCTAAAAAGAAGTACTTACATTTTTGCAATCATTACCATTTCCAAATTATATTCCAACTTTCAGCAGTTCCAAGTTATTTCAAGTATGCTTAACTCATTCAGCTACCTAGTAAAATATTTTAAAATAGCATACTCCAATAGAGATGGCTCGGCGATATCGTTCACCGGAATTAATGCTCAGATAGCAAATTGAAGTGTCATTCATTCCGTTGGGCAATACTCGACATCGGTTATTACAAAATCAAGATAAAATACTGGAGTTGGTTATTCAGACTACGTACTACATCATACTATAACTAGGTAAGTAAACTGCTACGGTGCCATTATGATAAAAACTGTTTATTATAAAATTGAACCACCTTCAAAATAAAATAAAAAAAACGAAAATACCATATATCTCGGAAATGGTGCGTCATAGACAAATGACAACATTTCCAACTCCCACGTAGAGCCCCTCAGACTATATTACATAAACCTTACTGGACCCACCCCTAACCTCTCACTCAAATTTTCAAAATTTTTTTGGTAAAAACAACAACCACGAATATAAGAAACACTGTATAATGCTTCCTATCTCATTTTTCCCACGTTAAATCTTATGAATTTCTGTGTCCCTCTCTTTTTACTGTCCCTTTTTCGTTTCATCGACTTTCAAATGACAACGATGCTAAAGAAGTTTTTACTTCAAAAACAAACTGAACTTAAAAAGTGAAAAATAATTTAATGAAAACTGAACTAAAAATAAGTTGTACTTATTAATTTTGTTTAAGAAAATATACGCTATCAACTGGAATGTTAAGGCACCTCTTCGGTTCAAGGTCGTTCGGCTCTATGTCACTTATACGTAACTTAATCCCGACTGCATAGTCCGGTCAATTTAGACATTCGAAGGTGCATAAATTCCCAACAAGCTGAAAATCAGTAAGATTGTTGAAAAGAAACGGTGGCACGTAGGAAAAAAAAAGTATTAATACATTTTTATAGATAATTTTATGATCTACAATTTTTGTCTGGGGTACTTTATGATAAAACTTACCGTTTTGCTGAAAATCGCGAAAAACTCATTTTTTTGACCTTTGACCTTGAATATTTTTTTTCCATACACAGGAATGATGGGGAACTTAAAATTTTTATTTATAATTATGTTTTGAACAATCTTACTGATTTTCAGCTTGTTGGGAATTTATGCACCTTGACTATCATTTTTCGGTCTAAATGACCGGACTATGAAGTACTCATGCGTGGTGGCTAGCTAACAATTCTAAAATCGACCGTGAATATTTTACGTGTCACGGTACAGTCCATGCGCAATGTATTTTTTGTTTCGTTGCTATTAACACTTGACTGCTATTAATTAACAAAAATTCTTCTGCAGTTCATAATTGCACTAAACTGTATTGCAAGTGTGACATGTGTATGGTCTCACAAATAAAATTAACAAGGTAAAATAATTCAAAATGAATTTGCATTCATTTATTCTCTTTTCAGTAATAAATATGACAATTTCCACCACCGGGAGAATACTAGTAACATTAAAAGATTACAAGAATACAATGACATGGAAGTACAGGTTTACGTCGTACACCGGATTATTCCCAATGTAATTGGCTGGAGCGCTGACACTCTGTGGCAGTGTCAAGCACCTTTCGACATCACGATACCGAGCGAGTGTATGCGATCCATTTCAATTTTAACACGAACTTTTATTAAGGACATTGATTTTTAATTCTATGTGCTTTTTGTATTCTTTGAATGTAACATACGCAGTCAGATAATTAAATGTAAAGTGTTATTATACTGAAATACATTTCAATAAAGACAAATAAAAAAGTCAATTTTTATTTTCATATTACAACTAATAATATAAATGTAATATTTTCTGAGTAAGAGTTTTTGAGAATGTTTTGTTTAGAGGATGAAATTTAGCTTTGAAGAGCACGTAAAGCCATCGGTCTCAGATGTTATCGTTAAACAGCTGTCGTTAAGCCATGTCAGGCCTTCAACCAGCGTAAAAACTTTCGACACTTTGGTTAGCTTATTCCTCTATCAATCAGTATTACTTAAGCCCTAGTCCAGGCCTATATAGTTATGAAGAAACCAATGTTCTATAGCAGATTAACGTGTTCTAGCCAATCTAATTCCTGATTGGTTGACAAAATACGATCAACGTGACGGAAAATCAGTCACGATTGCAAGATAAATCACAAAAAGTAATTGGCTGGAACGCTTCATCGTCTTCAAGTGCCCTTATTTCGTGACGCCGTAGTCGAGTTGTGCAATCTATCGCACAAGGAGCTCGTTAAATTACAACGAGAAATTGAACTCCTGTGATAATTAGCATCACTAACTTCGGTACAATATTGCTGGAAACTGAGACCTTGAGTTGTGATGCAATTAAGGATTTGGAATATACAACACTCTCTGTAGGTTAAAAGTTGTTTTCTATAACTTGTTGTTTTCATTCTTCATTTGAACACTTAATCTCAAGAACAAAATAAATTTCTGTTTGAAATGAACAATTTGTAAAAGCATAATTTCTGTTCTTACACTTAAATTGATATTTCGTTACTTTTGATAGATAATATAGATAATATTGCAGGAAAGCCTCCACTAAGTTCATCTAAAAAGCTCGGATAAACGTCTTTTTAAGCCAGAATAACGAGGTAGTTTGGCAATGCCTTTTCTTATAATAGACCTCACGTGGATCAGAACATACGTCTCAAAGGAACATTTTTCTTCCGGTGATAAATGACGTGGCTGGCTATTGCTTTGCCCGAAATATGTTCCTACGACGTAAAGATTTTTCATCGACTTTCATTTTAAAATTGAGCTTGTGGGTAGTTTGTGTTTTAGTGTCAAGGATTCCGTCCATCATTGGGTTCAAGTCAAGTTATGTTGCGGTTCGCTGGGTTGTATACAACCTTGTTTATTACTATGAAGGTGCATGTAGGGTTCTTTAGCCTTTGCTCCCTTCACTTAGAATAATCGTTGAAATAATTTTAAGTTTTCGTAGCAGTATTGGGGAGAAAGTTAAAAATGCCGTTTATTTCTTTCTTGATCGTTTGTGATGCCTCTATAGATGTATATTGGCAGCAGTGATCACTTACCGTGGAGTATATCTATGAGTTATGACAATTTTGGACTATCTAAGCTATCCTACTATTTTATTGAAATTAAAAGGAAATCACGGTTAAGTTTGGTAAGTTCAAGGTTTAAAGTCGATAAACTTACAAAACCCTACATTGTGCGTTTTCTTAGAGGCTGACACACACTTGGCCGGTTATTATTTATTTCTTGCGGTCGTCAAAATTTACGACTGTTTTTCGAAGCGAAGCAAAATCCCTGTACTAGGATAACATAAATTGCAGTCGCTATTCAATCTTGCATCTCGGGTCAAGAGGGTCAGTGAGATATTAGGAACAAAACAAATACTGGCCAACGGAGCGCGTGAAGGGACAATACATCAGAGTCCAAAGCCACTCTCGGCTTCTACCCATACGTATAAACCACAGTAAAACATATCTGTACATGTTCTACTACAATCAAATACATTACTTGTTTTGAAACGATATCCATTGGTAGTTCAGTATTAGAGCGTCGATGGTTGTGAAAGTTTTGGAAATGTTTGACGAAACGAAATGTATAAGAAGCAGTCGTTGTGAAGTGATTAATGTGTACTGTGTAGTCGGTAAAATGTAATTCGTCTTGCAGCGAATGACTTCGCCTTACTTCTTGAGCATATTCAAAAAATTTGCTAACGGTATTATACTTTAATGAAAACGATGTAGTCCTGTTATCAAGCGACACGATGAATATTTATGTCGCTTTCAACTAATATTACTACTAACCAACCAAACTAACTGACGAAATGACTTTGGTCAAATAAGTTGTGTAAGTTTTCAATTAATTCGCCAGCTGTTCCCGGAAACTCGGCTCAAGGTATACAAAATATATCAATTTTACGGTCCCCAACCAAGTCCTCGAGTTAGTAATTCTTTCATAAGATTTATGTTGTATATTGCACCGAAAGTTTTTCCGGAACATTCCACAAATAGTTTTATCAACATCTAATATATTATAAAAATCTAATGTCACTGTGTTTGTGAAATTTTTATGATTTTTTTTTGTGTATATTTGGTAGATATTTTTTACCCTAATAAGTTAATGCTTGACCACAATCCCACCTCATGGTAAGTGGAGATGTGGTCCAAGGTGGTGAGTACATTAACTTAGAAAAAGCCTATTCACTCTTTTCTTGAAAACATCCACGTCATAGGCTGGCGGGAACGCCGACGCAAGTCGCAACAAGTTATTCCAGTCCTTCGCGGTGCGTATAACGAATGACGAGGCAACCCGCGTCGTCCGTACCGGCGGGATGTTTACGAAGCATGGATGCCATGCGTGTTGTCGTTATGAGAATAAAGTTTAAAAGTAAAGTAATGAATAGAGTTAAGTATATTTCTACGTGATTAGAGTTCCCAAGCGATCGGGATTTACGCGGGAAATGCTCCCACGCGAACGAAGTCGCGGAAACGGCTAGTTTTCTTATACTATTATTACAATTAGATAAAACTTCAATATGTTAATCGGGATAAAACTAGCAGCCATTAAGGTATTTCCCACAATCCACTTCAATTTCTAATACAAATAAAAAAAACTCTGAGCTTAAAGCTCTAATTCAAATTTTACGACGATTCTACCAAGATTTTACGATTAACTGTTTTGAAATCGCAGTACGCTTTTCCTTCAACAAAGTCCTTTATACCAGGTCAAATGCTCGACTTAGCTTTTCATGTAAGCAGAGCACTCAACAATATTGCTAGGTCTCGAAGGTCCGGGCTTTGGAAAACTGCATAGAGCGCGGTTCTAGTATTCGAATCAAGATTTAAATGGAAAATGGTTTTCTGGCCAAATGTTTGTCCTCTCTGAAATGTTGTCATTTGTTTCTCGTTTATTACTTACAAGCCCGGACGTAAAAAAAGAACGGACGTAACCTTGTCTAATCGAGAGTGAAGCTGACAGCTGACAACTCGCTTACCATGTGTGCGTAATTTTGTAATTTTTGATTTGCGATGGAGTCAATGTGTGGGTGTGTGTACTTGTACGAATAGAGAGTTGGTATTACTATGGGTGCTTCACTGAAATTGTTCTTAGGATTACGTCCGTCTTTTTTTTACGTCCGTGCTTACAAGGGATTGATTTTGTTTCCTTCTTTCATTAAAATATTTATTTGATATTTTAAATAATATGTTTCATTGCATAAGAATATAAGCTGAAAGCCGATTACATCTTTCTGTTATCTAAAAAAACTTATTTATTTCGTTTTACGTAATATTCAATCTAAGATATCGTTTGAGATGTTAATTTAATGATACGATGCGCGACGGCCGGATTAAATTTAATCCTCTTGTATCTGCTTTTTCTTTCTACAGTGCTATGCTACAATCACGGACCTAAAAAAAGACGGACGTAATCCCAACAACAAATTCAGTGAAGCACCCATAGTAATACCAACTCTCTATTCGTACACACACCCACACATTGACACCATACTGCGTCAATCGCGAATCAAAAATTACGCACACATGGTAAGCGGGCGGGCATTGCTCTGCTTCACTCTCGATTAGACGAGGTTACGTCCGTCTTTTTTTCAGGTCCGTGGCTATGCTATAGTGATTATTTTCATCTTTGCAACATTACAGTTTTTAAATTACTCAACTCAATTTGGACAGTATATAACTCAACAGCTTACAACTTATTGTTTTGACAGCCGAAACTCACAGACAAACAACGCTGTAACAACACCGTGACAAACCGTTTCATTTTTGTATTTCTTAATGTTTTAAACCTTTTTTCACGTCACACCAATGATGTTGTGTGTACAAAAAGAGGCATCACACGTTAAAATTCTCATATTGTTCCGCGGCTTTTTAAGGGTTTTATACTCGAAACGTTTCTGGACCACTTGATAAAACACTCGTATCGTCTCCGAAGCAAAATTGTTTAAAAACAAGAATAGATAGATACACTATTGATTGGAACAATCGTAATTTAATGGTATAAAAATGGCTTATGACAATACAAATTGTTCCTTAAAATATCAATTTATTTCCTAGTTTGAAAAGTTAACTTTAATAGCCGTTATCACAAAGCGCCTATCTTTCCCTTGTAATTTAGCGAAATGAAACAAGAATGAAACTCCATTCCGATTTTGTGATTGTGATACATTTTTATCTGTGCTCATTAAACAGCGGGACTGATCGAGATTTTAATCAAATGCCAATAAAATATTTTAGGCACAGGTCTGATAAGACGTAGAAGTTTTGTTGAAAATGTAACGCAGACAAATTTTGCTATCGTTTAATATCGCACCCTTAGAATGAGGGTGACCTAACTCAAAAATTGGAATTTGTGGGAAATGAGCAAGAAAGTTTTCAAAAAAGTATATATCGATGAATAGAGCGATCAATGAAAGTGACCGATTATTAGGTTGTCCTTTTCTTACTCATAATTCGAGCTCTTTTTCATCACAGGGTTTTAGGGTACGCATTTTATGGTAATAACAGAAATTATAGGAATTTTGAGTTAGGTCACTTTCATTTTAAGGGTGCGATATGTATTGTTCAATATGTGTGTGTTGTAAATACAATCATACACTGCAATATACATCGTATCGTATTAAAATGTACACAAAACACAATAAGAAGTTTAAAATCATTTTGTACACAAATGTTTTATAAAAACTAATTAAAAATTCATGTACTCAATTCAAAATGCTTAAAACCAATAAAAATATTTTTAGCAGTTTGCGCGCTTGTTAAGTTCTGGGCGGTGAGTAAAAGTAACTTAAAGTCACGGACCTAAAAAAAGACGGACGTAATCCCAACAACAAATTCAGTGAAGCACCCATAGTAATACCAACTCTCTATTCGTACAAGTACACACACCCACACATTGACACTGCTTCAATCGCGAATCAAAAATTACGCAAACATGGTAAGCGGGCGGCCATTGCTATGCTTCACTCTCGATTAGACGAGGTTACGTCCGTCTTTTCAGGTCCGTGCTTTAAGTACATATAATATTAAATCCTAAGTAAATACTTACAGTTCCTCAAAGGTAACGTTGCAAATTTAATCATAGGACTTTAAAGTTTATAATCAAGATTTTATTAAATCTTGATTTCCTTCCTGTAATAAAATGAATGAAGTAGTTATGCTTTTCACTAATTTTCCATAATAATGCGCAGATGAGTCACACTCTACAAAAATCCGTAATTTTTATCTATATATCTATACAAATAAATAAAATTGGAGTTCTGTTTGTAATATTAAAATAATCGCTTTTTACTATTAGATGTATACACGGTACATATACCAAAACAATTTTTTTTACAATTTTTGTCTGTTTTTTCCGGTTTATCTCTGAAATGACTGGACCAATTTTGACGGGACTTTCATTGGCAGATAGCTGATGTAACAAGGAGTAACTTAAGCTACTTTTATTAAAAAAATTAGAAAAAAGAACAATAACTTTTTTGTTAAATACCACGCGGACAAAGTCGCGGGTAACAGCTAGTACTTAGTAAAATTTCTTTTAAAATTCTAATCTAAAATTTTTTATGTCTTTTCGCACACTAGCCGTTCATACACAGAATGTTAGCATACTTGGCTACAAAATAAATATAATAGAGTATTATCTTCATTTTCAGCATCCCATTTGCTGTGCCATTTCTATTCGATATCTATTATATGATTTAACAAAATCGTTTATTAAATATGGAATGTTTTTCTAATCAAAATTCTCCCCTCCCCTTTACTTGATTAAATATTATTTTTGGCTCAAAGAAAAAATGTGTTAATTACGAAGTTGTTTCGAGTTTATTCTTTTGAAATTGAGACTAAGCCTCGAATTATAACAATATTATTCCTGGAGACCGAGCAAAATTATACGAAAATAATTCATTTTTGCAGGTTAAGTAAACCAGCTTAATCCGGATATCTAAAAGAAAACTTTGCACCACAGCTTCGTTTAGCAGTTATATTGGTCAGTAGTAGATGGGAGGAATTCCTTGGCTTTAACCCATTTATAAAGATTTTAAAGAATTATTGTTTACTTGAAACGTTCAGAGCCCGACGGCTTGTGTCGGTTCTAAGTGATCGACCGAGTTAAGTAACAGCGGATGCAGTAATTAATCCTCAACTCAAAAAGAGTGGTGTTTGAGGAGTTGGTTATTATTATTAGAAAGAACCGGCTCCCAAGCCCTCAGCCGGAACACGACGACTCGTTTGGTGGCCGACTGAAGCAAGATGTCGGTATTTAGTCAGGCTTCACAAAAACATGATAAAACCAATGATAATGTTAATAACTTAATAAATCGTCGTTGCGACGTGTGTTATGTGCCACTTTTGGCAAAATCACATTTTTACGTCAAATGATTCTACATTTTAAAGCACTATCGAATTCAAAAACTCTCATGTGTTTACGACATTTCCATCGTAATTTATTCAACAAATTCAAAATCACCTATGTGCTTGCTAAACAAAACTTCATTGATTTTTATCGATTCCCTCAAACAGCAGATTCTTTACACATAAGAGGTCTTAAAGTCGCAACGATGAAATATTGTTACGTTCTACCACGCAGTAGCAGCCACTTCTGTCGAATTGGGGTCAATCCACCAAAACATTCATGAGCGGTAAACCTCTTACGATCGGTTATTGAAAAACAAAAATGCATTAACGCAATAATTTATTTGCATGGCTGATGTCCCCGGTAAAGCCCGGCCCACACTTTATCATTCGCATTGGTTTAAACGGCGGATATTAATTACGACGCAGAGAATACATTATCGGGATTCAGATGGCAAAGCTGATTGATAGGACCCCAAATCGAAATTAAATATCGTTCGTTAATTAATTTCCTTCACTTGTTTTCGTTGGTAACACGCCGAAAGTTACAAATTGGCTAAGTTGCGTTTGTTTTCTTCAAACCTTTGGTCTATAATGAAAGATAAGGTTGTCTAGTTTTGTTTGATTTTTTTTTATGGAAATAGTCGGCAAACGAGCTAACGATCCACCTGATGTTAAGTGGCTATCGTTGCCCATGGACATCAGCAACACCAAAGGCATCACTAATGCGTTGCCGGCCAAGAAAAAGAGAAAAAAGAAAGAAAGAAAGAACTGGCTCTCAAGCCCCCAGCCGGAACACGACGAGTCGTTTGGCGGCTGACTCATGCTCGAGGGTGGTAGCTATCCAGGCGAACCCATGGAGAAATAATAATAGTAATAATGGTAATAATTAAGAATTAAAATAAATATTACCAATATAATCCCTCGAGGGGCCCTACCACCAACGGGCCGGATTTAGTCGCCTTTTACGACACCCATCCGGCGTGGGGTTGGGGTTAGTATTCTAAGCCGCCCCAATACGGCTAAAGATTATGAGGTCCATGATCAAAAACTCGTGATCGTGATCGTCGGGTTGTGGCGAGAGTAACAGTAAAGTAAAGGTCTAACCACCTAACGTCCCAACTCAGAGTCACTAACAGTTACTTAAATCGCTCCTTAGTACAGAATTTGTATGGTGATTCTTTACTAAGTGATTTAAGTAACCATAGTTTGGGCTCTATTCACCATTATTACTATAATCACACAATATGGTGGGTTTTCATTTACATTTTTTGATAGCTGACCTAATAGTCAAGATTAAGTACTATTGTTATTAATTTGTTGAACACATTAATGTTTGTCCAAACTGGGAATCGAAACCGTTCGGCAAAAGCATCCACTTACGATTGAGGTTCTTAAATGATATTCTAATAAGTTATAATAAGCGATTTTATCCCATGGAGTTGACTTTGAATGCCTAACGAGCCTTACATTTCAAGGAAGAAACGCATGACTGATTCCGCTTGTCAAATTAATATCTCTCAGGTAAGATATAAATTCCGAGTTCGGAATATATTACCCAAGTTTGAATTATTAACTTTGATTGATTGCACGAAAATTGAGATTTAATATTTCCTGTAAATTAACGTGCTCACTTATTTTCGTCGAAAACAAACCAAAAGTGATAAATTGCGGTTGTTTGTTTTCCGCGGGTTTTCCTCATAACAAATTAATTAGTTGGCACGTAGTATGCGCCTTGACGTCGAATTCTAACTCTATATTTGAGTATTGATTTATCTTTGTTATTTTTAATGTTATTTCAGCGGCATATTCACTGAATATAAGCGCCGTAAGGTCTGCGTTTTGCTATGTAAATTCTTGAGTTGAAGCAAAAATTAGGCCAATACTTACGTGCATTTTGGGGTTAGTAGCAGGGGAACTTGATGGCAAGATGATATTAGTATCATCGACGCGTTGCTGAGCCGTTGAATTGAGACACGATTAAAATTTCAGTTTCGATTTTACGAAGATAGTTTCTAAACGGGTCATATACCCTTTCAAAACACATAAATACACAACATCAAATAACAGACATAAGGGTCCATCTATAAATTACGTCACACTAATTTCATGACTTTTTGACCCCTCCCCCCTCCTTGTCACAGCTGGTCACATTTGTGTGACCTCCCCCCTAGTGTGATGTCACATATTATGAAATTTTACACCTAGATATTATTAAATTAAAACAACAGTTCCAAAATATTTTTTATTTCCATTAAGTGCTTTTTATTATTTACCTATACATACCAATTATTCGATTTTGAAATGTGACGTCACGAAATTTAGGATCCCCTCCCACCCCTTCTCACACAATGTCATACTACATCAACCATCATAACCCACCCTCCCCCCTAACGTGTGACATAATTTATGGATGGCCCTTAAATAGCTTCTATGCTTTGGCATAGAAGCATATTCATATATTCTTTATTTATAAAGAATCTCAAAACATAGAGTACGCAATCCATCAATTAGGCGTGTATAGACGAACCCTGGTTTTTATCTAACACAAACCCGTAATTAGAATTCGCTATTCACTGAATTGGGTCATGCAAATTTTAAATGTACCAATTTTCAATTTACTCCGGCAAGCTTTGGGCATCAGTGACGAAGTGCAATTGGAGGATCAGTACAAGTTGAGGTCTGTTGTTAGTGGTACAACGAGGAATAGTTTATTCTCGTGCCAAGGGTGCAAAGGGTGCAAAAGGGGAATTAGTGTCACGAAGAGGAAACAGTTTGTATGACTTCTTCAAAGGACAGATGGAACGCCTAACAAATTGATTGTCCTTTACTCAGTGGTTACACAGTACAGGTCTCTTCTATTGCTAGAAGCCTGATGAATTCTTAAAGCTTTTAGATACAATATGGTTTGTCGGATAAATGTGAAGACATTGTCAAATTTTAGAACACTTTTAAAAATCTGAAAGGACAACTTGTGTGTAATAGAATAAAGGACGATACATACCTAACGTGGACGGGACGGGGATGGGACGGGACGTGAAATTTTGGAAACATTGTTTCATAGAAAATGTAAACGATAGCGCATACGCCACGGAGGCACGCACGTATATTTATGCCCCGTCCACGTCCCGTCCCCGTCCCGTCCACGTTACGCATGCAGCGACCTTTATCCTATTTCAGATAAGAGTGTTGCCCTATGTGATTATTTAAAGTTAATTAAAATTTGACATGTATTCGCATAACCGATGCTTTATAGATGAGGCGGGTATCCAATTCGATCATTTACGATTGACACAAGCCGGTCTGATGCTGCGTCCTACGTGAGCGATCAAGATGCGAACGCGAAACGACGCGTGACGCGGCGCGCTGCGAAAACAACAAACAGTCGAAATGTACAGAAGTGTCCTACGTACGTTCGCATCGCGTTCGCATCTTGATCGCTCACGCAGTACAGCGCGTGAGAGTTGTTCAAAACCATTGTATTTTAAATGTGACGTACACGTGCTAACAGCTAAAAACAGGCTGTGTAAACTCTATCAAGTATTCTCTTTAACAGCTCACCAGAACAGAACAGTCCTTGCGTCAAAAGGAATACGCCACCGCAGAATAAATACGGTGTACGTAAAGTTGCGCTTGTTTTAGAGGTGTGCTTGGATTATGCACCGTGTACAGAACAGACATTGTCATTCAATTGCGTAAAAGAAAACAAAACTTGATTTTTTTATGTTGCCATATCGCACATACAGTACATATTTACGTAGGTAATAGGACGTCGCATCATGCCAGTCGAGACGCAAAGCGGAAGCAATTATGAATGTATTTAGAATGTTAGTATATGTTTGTTTGCTGGTTTACCTGCATTTTTGTTTTGGCTAATCTCAGAAACCTCTTCTTCAATTTGAATATGGATTGCAGTAATGTTTTTAGTATTTGTGTTATTTCAATAGGTATACAAATAAGAAATATATTATGTACGTCAATTCAAAGAATCCTATTAAAAAAAACACCTGTGACAATTTCGTCACCTTTTGTGTCACAAATCTTAAAATTTCACTTTCATCATTTTTTCCCATTTATTTAATAACGCGCCTAAAGAAGTATAACTTCAAAATTTAAGACTTTTTACTAGCATAAGCAGTTACTAGTCTTCAATAGATCAAGTGATATAAAGTGTCGACGTAAACCTCCGTATAAAAGCAAGCTCTTATGACCTTAAACCCACTTATACGTAGCCGAAGCCTTCGATATAGCTTTAAGGAGCGGCGGACCTTGACCTTGACCGTGTGATAAGCTACAGATGAGACTGCTTAGACTGAAATAGAATGTAGGTTAGTCCACTGGTTTAACGTAGTGGTGACGTAGGCAGAGATGGGCTTGTGATTGCATGTTACACTCTTTCGTTTTTTAACTGCCAATGTCAGGTAAAATATTTTTAACTGAAGGGGTTCGTATGCAATTTTATATTGAAAATATTTTGTAGATTGTCGGATAAATATGGAGATACGTAATTTTTTATAAAGTATGAAATTGGATATAGCAACACTCTTATCTGAAAAAGAGTGAGGCGTATCTATGTATGTATGTTATATGTTATGTTAGGAAGCATGTTTTATGACATTTACAATATATAGTATTTATATTTGCTTTATCTGTCATATTTTGCCCCACGTTTTCCTATTACAGATGAAAGTGTTTCTAGATCTAATTATTTAGAGTTTATTAAAATTTGACATGTACACAAACATTTTTTTTTATAACTTTGAAGTTAACTATGACTACTATCCCACCTGATGGTAAGTGGCGATGTAGTCATGGGTGGGAAAATGCACTAACTTAGTAAAAGCCTATTCACTCTTGCCTTGAAGACACATTATAATCGAGCGTAAATACTGACGCGGGCAATTTATTAAGGATTCTTCGCTGTACGCGTAATAAACATACGCGTACATAATATTTGCCAGATAAAATTTCATACGAACAACCCTGTTTGTTGTAAGTGTTTTAAATGCAGTATTAAACCTTTTTTGTCTTTTTATTAAAAAAACATGGTGGTTATATTATGCATTACATTATTTACTATATGTAAAGTAATAGCACGCCGTATCATTAAAACATAAGTATATTTTAGACTTGACATAATAACAGTGTTGTTCATTGTTTGCGCTGTGTTGGAGTCTATTATCAAAGTTTTGCTTTCAACATGGACGCTTTAGAACCATAGATAGAACTCGTCTGAAAACGCTGATAGAACCATGCATCGTAGTCTGTCACACCGTTGATTGATGATGTTCCAAACGCGGTTTGATCTTAGAGGTAAATACGTCGTTCGAGTCTAAATCTATATTACACAATCTTTAGGTAACTGGTATCGATGTGTACCTAACAACGTATACTGCGTCGGAAAAATGTAAATACATGACATGTCAATTTTTAATCAACTGCTTAGCATTCTCAAGGTGGTGGTGGTGTCTTAGATTTACCTGTGTACAGTACGGCCGACGTATCTTGGCGCATCTGAACTTCGCGCAGAGGCTGCGCAGTAACACAATTCAGCAATGCTGCGTACGCGGCGGATTATGTCTCAGTCACACGTTAGCATGTTCGTGTCGCTATCTCTGTCTTACATGCGCTAAAGTTCGCAGAGCCAATGTTCAGACGCGCCAAGATACGTCGGCCGTACTGTATTAACTAGTCTTGCTTGACATACTTATTATAAGTAATTATATGAAAGAAAATGTTTCCTATAAAATATGGAAATTTCGCGATTTTAAGATTTTATATAATTTATTAAATTGTGTAATACATGTACTAAATTGAATGGTTTGGTTTTTAATTTAAAGTTTCTTTTCTTCTTTTCAGGGCAAACAAATAAAAGCTTGTTTTTAAAAGTTTTTTTTACCATTAATTTATTTTTAATTTTTTACTTTGTTTTCGTCATGGAGCATTGAGATAGAAGGAGGGCCATCTCATATGAAGGGAAAGTCGAAAAAGTGCTGTTTACAGAAAATAGAGGTTCCAATAATGGCCATTTCTGAAAGGCGCTAGTGTGATACAAATAGCGAACCATGAACGTAACTGTTGCAGACGGAGTGAAGTTTGCTGAGTTATGCCTAGTGCATAGAAAAAATAACTAGTCCGCCATCTTGGATGATCCGCCATATTGAAATTAGAATGACGTCACATAGCTAAGCATGCATTGTCTTCCAAAATAAGCGTGTATACCTATCTTTCAGCTCCATCCGTTAAAGATAACTGATTTAAAATTCAGTTGCAAGATTCCACCCGGAAAAATATACATACATGCATTGCAAGTTAAATCTTGTAAAAGTTGTTAAAGCTTGTAAAATAATAAAATGATACTGATTTTTATAAATTTTAATAATAATATGTGAAAAATTCTTCGTTATATTCAATGTTGTGATATACGATATTCCTCACAAAAGCCCAGCATGGTTTAAAATATCTTAGGTTATATTTCAAGAGACATGACACTTTAAAATGCATAGCATAGATAGGATCTTCCAGGACCATATAAATTACAGTGAAAATATCTCCGAAGTTGGTAAAGGCTTTCCCTGACATAAGACTCACAATATCAAATATTATGTTTTATTTTTATGACACTGGAAGAATATCTAACGTCGTGGTGAGACTTAGGTGTATCTGGGATTAAATATATTTCTTCATAAGTAAACCGCACAACAGAGAATATTAAATTTTGTGATTATAAATAATATAATACCTACTTCTCCTACACACAGACAGAGCCCTCTTTCCCACTGGGCACTCTGGGCCCAGGGCCCCGTAATCAATAGGGGCCCCTTAGTTCCTGCCAGATCACTAAACGATAACCGATATTTATTACCGAAAAACTTTTTTAATTCGAATAAATCAAACCTAAATTACTGACTACATTGCCAATTTGCTTATTAGCTTTTGCATAAATCTAGAGGTTTGCTTATCTACTTTCTTTGTTTATTCTAAAAAAATAGTGGTCTGACAAAGTCACGGGGGCCCCATTATCCTAATATGCCCAGGGCCTCCAGTAGGTTAGAGACGGCCTTGCACACAGTCGCTTCGGCACATTTGATTCGGCAGTATTTGTTGAACAATCGCTGACCCGAAGCAATAATTAGGTACCTACCTGCTTCTATACAGCTGGAGCCTATCAGGAAAATCACCAAACACTCCATAACTCCTGAATTGGTATGTCTGGCACGACACAATTCGGCTTCAACCCTTTAATGGCACACTACTGAGAAACCTAGAGCATACTTCACCACGCTGCTCCAGTACGGATTGGTAGAGGAGTTGGTGGTCAACTTAAGTGTCGGAAGTTTTCATGCCGCCCGAATTTCTCCAACATGGCTTAACGAATGTTATTTTACCACAATGACATTATAATGAAAGAGGTAGATATGTCACTAGCGCGCCGACGATGAAGAGCGTAAGAACACGCAATTGACCGTTCTGCTCGTAGTCGCTCTGTCAATACAAGACGATACGCAAGCTTTTGTTGATCTCAGAGTGTTTGACATTTGACATACAGCGTTAAAATGCCTTCGTGTATTAAACCAAGGTGTTTGGTGTAGTGAAACAAAAGATAAACGTGTGTGTGTTGTATCTCTCTTTGCGGAACAGATTTTTTGGTTGATTTGTACGTATCTATATTTTTTAAATATCATTGACTTACCATAAAAAACAGAACCGACGGCTTTACGTGCCCTCCGAAGCCCGGAAGCGCTCAATAAATTTTTGCCACTCATCCAACTAACGACCGCGCCCGGCGCCTGCTTAATTTTGTCAATCACTTTATTAGGATGGACACAATCACCGGGCTATGAGCGCTTCAGTGTACGTACACTGAGTCTGCTTACAATTGTTTTTTTTATGTAAAAGTTTAATTACTAATTATAAAGACCACTTTTTTACCACTGGTATAGATTTACATTTGTAATTAAAGTAACAATTACCTTTATTTGTTAACTTTTATGTGTTTGTACCTATGTCTGTTGACTTTATTGATACGTTAAATATATACGTCTTCAACACAAGCAAATTGATGTCTCTTTAATTGTTCATCAGGTTCCGTAATTAGGACCGAAGCCC
Source organism: Thymelicus acteon (assembly GCA_951805285.1). Lineage (NCBI taxonomy): Eukaryota > Metazoa > Arthropoda > Insecta > Lepidoptera > Hesperiidae > Thymelicus > Thymelicus acteon. Next base: position 3,058,792 of record OX638226.1, on the reverse strand, counting down.
CTTGTTATAATCATTGTATTTTGCAAACTCTTAACGATTTAAGGAGAGTACTTCTTAATAATTTCGAGTTTACCTTTTTTAGAACTGGCCCTAATGTCATTTAAGAAGAGATGCTACGTTAAAGCTGACATCGCGGTAAAATAAATTTTCTATTCAAGTTCATAATAAAAGGAAACAAAATTTATTAAAATGTCACTCTTTCAACGTGCCACGTCATCCGAAGATATATTTCAACTGTTAATTAAAATACTTTGACGTCTACAAATAACATTGAACCTTAATACCACCGCAATACGGTTTAAAACAAAGTACAAAAAAAAGTGAAATACGATTATGTATATGATATGACACTAATAAAGAAACAACAACGACATGAGTGGGAATGAAGTCATTCTGAACATTGTCGTTTTAACGGCGGGTACTTAAAGTACAATAAAAGACTGTAGTGTGATATAATTTGAATATTTATTTCGTAATGTCACTGGAAACAACGGAGGAGCGGGCGGCGGCGTCGCCTGGACTCATTGCGACCCCGCCGCGGCTGCATAGACTATAAAAAAACAATTTCAACATGCTCTATCGTAAATACTTTTATATATACAACTTTTACTAAATATTTACACTACCAACGATAGGTATGTATAACATACAGAAAGCTTTGAAATATGATACAAGAAGATGAGTAACATTGTCCATTACGACCACTTTGAGCGGCTTAGTTATATACATAGTAGGTACATTTTCGTTAGAATTTTTTGTTTCGACCACGCCGATGAGTTCCGAAAAGGATTCGTGCGAATGCCTGGCGGAAATCCGGGCTGAATATTGTGTAGATCACGGGATTGAGCGTGGAATTGAAGTAGCCGAGCCAAAGGAAGAAGCTCGCTAAGTAATCACTTATCACACACGATTGGCAAATAGGCATCACTAATGCCATGATGAAGAAAGGCAGCCAGCAGAAGACAAAAGCTCCTGTGATTATTGCGAGTGTCTTTGCTGCTTTTCTCTCTCTCTTTGCTTCGAGGGATTCCTTCTTTTCTCTATGGGAGGGACCAGGAGCGATCGCCCGCTCTGGTTTTGAACCATTGGTAACAGTAGAAGAAGACTTTTCAGGAGACACTGGGTGAGGAATCTTCTCGTTGATTGTGAACGCAGTCGTACGTGGTTCTTCATCCAATGTATCCACTGTAGAAGTGCTTTGACCCTCGGTAAGAAGGAGTGCAGCAGCCAAGGTCTCGGCACGTGTCCGCTGATTGCACTTTTTCAAATTGAGGAATCTTTTCTTCACAAATCTCCTATCTCTTGCTGACTGAACCGGGCGCCCTGACGGAGGAGCGCCGTCAGCTGATGTAGGACGAGGAGGCGGTGGCTCTCGCCTTCGACGAATTCGTCTCCTTGCAGTTTGGAAGATCTTCCAGTACAAAATAAGGATCACAGCCAAGGGGACATAGAATGTGGAGCAGGTAGCGAAGATCTGGTACGCGAGATCTTGGCTTACGAGGCACTTTTGTTGTTGGGTTATCCTGGCGAGATAGTCAGGGTCCTTCCACCCTAATTGTGGAGCCAAGGAGACTACTAAAGCAGCTGCCCAAACTAGGAAGATCATAGTGAAGATTCGCTTTTCGTTGCGAATGTGGATGTAGTCGACGTCTGTCACAGCCCAGTATCTGTAGACAAAATTTATTTTTACGTTATGATTTATACTATCTCAGTTTTTTATTATTTTATTAACTACTATAACAACTACTTGATTGTGCAATTAATGTTCCAATAAAGTATTACAACCTATTAAAGTCGGAAGACTCGAAAATCAAAGCTAGAAAAGCGACATCTCAACGAATAAAGTCTATAAGGATTATTGCTATAGCGATCCCCAGTTGAAATTGATGCCAAAATTTCGATGCTAATTACAGAGGAATCCTGCAAATTTATTTTCTCATTACAAACGAAAGACATTTAATTTTGGACCGGGGATTTAAGGGAGATGAATCGGGTTTATAATGAAGGAAAATATATCTAGAACCGACTTCTTTCATCGGCGTTTAAAGCTAACAAAAGGCGACTAAAATGAGTTTCCGTAGATCGACCTGTTGATAGCCGTGGACGTCTTGGCATCACTTATGAAATATTTTATCCCTATTTTCGGGTGCCTTTGTTACAAGGTCAGTACACGCATTGTCTCCCTTTATCTCATGAAGAATTTTTGAAAACGATTTATAGCAAGCTAGCTGGTGCTCGAGATTGGTCTGTGAAATCAATGGACTTTCAAGAAACAAGGATTATATAATGAGGGTAAATGAATAGTTTTTTCTTTGTATATTATGTTAATAATTGTATCCCCCATGTCACAATTTTAGGGGTTGAATTTCCTAAAATCCTGTAATAAGTATTTTATTAATTTGGTTACAAAAAGTACGTTGTTAGTTTAATGTTAATCTGATGAACTTTTTTTATTCATTCCCTCAGTTTTAAGTGCCTCGATAAACTGTTGCAGCGCGTTTTGTCTTTCACTTAAATTACAAGTATTCATTAATCGTGCATAATTCCATCCATCCATCCATCCATCAGCCTTTGGAAGTCCACTGCTGGACATAGGCCTCTCCTAACAAGCGCCACTCTGACCAGTCCTGAGCCTTCTGAATCTAGCGGATTCCCGTCGTCTTTTTCAGGTCGTCAGTCCACCTGGTCGGGGAGCATCCTGTGCTCCTTTTTCCGAGGTATGATCTCCATTCGAGGACCTTTCTTCCCCAACAGTTATCGGTCCTTCGAGCTATACGGCCAGCCCATTGCCACTTCAGCCAGCTTATTCTCCGCGCTATGTTGGTCAGTTTCGTTCGTCTACGGACTATATTTCCTCATTTCCTCCTTTCTCATTCTATCGCGTGCATCATTATCTCCTGTTAATATTCTGCATCTACGACCTATTTCAGTGTGAGAACTTCTTACCTGTCAGTAGCAATGGCAACCAGGTGAAGGATAGAGGCTGAGCTGCACAGTACATCACTGGAGGTCCACATGTCGCACAGCTCCGGTCCCAGTATCCAACCCTGGCTCACCTGTGGGGAGAGAAGACTTTGTAATTTTATGTTACCTATCCTACTAATATTATGTTAAATGCGAAATTTCTTATGGATTTGTTACTCTTCCACGTAAAAACTACTGAACGGATTTTCATGAAATTTAGTACGCAGGTAGACCAGAATCTGGAATAGGACATAGGACATTTATTATCCTGGAAAAGGTGAGCAAAGCTGCGGGCAGGGGGCTAGTAAATGATAACCGTTCTCTTCATAATTTGCAAGAAAGATATTACCTTGAGCTTGCTGGTGTTTTTGATTAGTAGGAACGAATGGAAAAACAGACGAAAAAACTAAAAATCAGTGCGGGATTCATTGCGTTAACAAATTACTCCCGATAATATTTTTTCTCCAATATTTTGTATCTACAGACAACGATCAAACAGCTTTATTATATGATGAATAGAGATAGAATGTAGTTGAGAAATGAATGTGGAATACATACAATGAAATGAGTGTCAAGTAGGTTGCCAAAGTCTTTATCTGTTGACTTTCCAATCTTTTTCATGGTAATAGCCATGTGAGGGCTGTAACGGCACAGCGGCGTCTTAACAGAACGATTGCGTGAGTTTCGTGACCTTCCATAACTATTCCTTACTTCTCTATCGATAAAAAAGGTTGAATTTGAATCGAATTCGCATGGGATTTATGAGTTGGGAATGTAGCATTATTTTTACTTACAATAAATCCTTCTCAAGTTCTATATCTAACATTACAATTTGTTTATTAAATAATACCAAATGCTCAGCCATCTAGACTGATTTGTTATTTTGTACCAACTACATATGTGCGCTTTCAGAGAAGCTGGCATTCAACAGACCCTATATAAAGACGAGTCATGGTCTTTTTAACCGACTTCAAAAAGGGAGGTTCTCAATTCGACTGTATTTTTTTTACACGCTTTATATTAGCTTCACCTGTATTTATGTTTGTTTGTAATCGACTCCTTTGGACTTGATTTTGACCCACTTCAAACGGTCAGATTTCATTTTAACTTCGTAGACTTATCAAGGACCGATGATAATTCAATATTTAAAAAAAAGAAAGAAAGAATGAAAGAAACCTAAATTTCATTTCAAAAAATCAAATTGAAAAATGAAAAATGAAAAAATAAATAATAGTTAAAAAAAAACTAAAAATACGCTTTTATAGAAAATCCAACTAAAAAATAGAAAATAAATTTGAATTAATAATCTTGTAATTGTAATAAAAGCGTGGAGTAATTTTTAAGATATTAGCAAAATGATAATCCTTCTACTCATTGACATGGTTGGTATCAACCCCACGATTTTATTACAATTACACGATTCTTAATTCAAATTTATTTTCTATTTTTTAGTTGGGTTTTTTAGTTTTTTTAAACTATTATTTATTTATGTTTGTTACCTCAGAACTTTCGACTGGGTAAACCGATTTTGATAATTCTTTTCATAATATGGTCTCCCTTAAATCTGAATAAGATCTAACGAGTAGTTTTTGAGTAATCTAATTTTGAAGTCGGTTATTTTTTGTCAAGAATTATTGGATACGGAATTCTAAAAAGACATGCGAAGTTTCGATAATCCTGGATATGATCGATCAATCGCTTACGACCTTTGACAAGGTTAACCCTGACTATTTTTAGAACGTTTAGATAAAACGTTATAGACATGCCAGAAAAGATAACAACTAAATACAATTGTATCGTTGTAATCTCGTCTAATGAAACCTGTCGAAATCTAAGATAAGACGCGCTTTTGTAGCGTTTAGTCTATACTAAAACTTTACGAGGTAAAATTTACTTTGTTTTTTGGAGTTTAACTCCTTCTGTTGATTTCATATTTAAGCCCGCGGTGTGAGATTTTACGCGTTACGTTATGAGTTATGTTTGTAATTCGTAACACAGAATCTAGATGGTATTGGATGACTGATCACAACGCCATCTAATAATAATAATAATCTTGGTACATCCCATTCTGATGATGTGAAACATCATCATCATCATTATCATCATCATCATTATCATCATCATCATCATTATCATCATCATAATCATCATCATCATCATCATCATCATCATCATCAACATCACCACGGCGTTAAACTCCAGTCGTGCGTCGGAGCTGACACAAACAATTTTGTTTCTGTAGGGTCTTCGATATCTTCGGTTGAAATATTGGATGAACCAAAAATTACTGGAGATTTAAAACATTTAGAGAACTCATTTTGATTATTTCAACATCAAGTATTTTCTTGACGAATAAATTTTAAAATTTATAAACACCCTCGACAGTTTTCGACTTTTGTTTTCGAAGTCTATTATTATAAAGAGGTTATGGATAAACTCAAAAACTACTGAACCGATTTCAAAAATTCTTTCACCAATATAAAGCTACATTATTTCTGAGTGACAAAAGCTATATTTGATTATGATTACTTAGTTATATTTTTAATTTCTTTAGGCGCGTTATGAAATAAATGGCAAAATGATGAGAGTGAAATTTTAACCGCTCATTTACACGCGCGTGTCGCAGACCGTCTCGTGGCGCGTCTGTAAGCCACGCCCCCTACGCGCGTGTGAACACCGCGCGAGCTCTCGCGCGAGCCCCTTTGGCGCTCGCCTAGAAAACCGCTCCCGACGCGAGCCCTGCGAGCCACGAGACGCGCCGCGGTCTGGTCCGCGAGCGCCCTGTTAACACGCGCGCGCACGCGCGCGTCTCGCAGATTGTCTCGTAGCTCGCGCGCGCGTCTAAATGGGGTATAAGATTTGTGACACGGTGACAGTGACACAAAAGATGACGAAAAACGTCACAGGTGATTTTTTAACGCGCGTTTTTAGCGCGTTATGAAAAAAAGCTTATTTGACTGGACTACTTTGGGAACTAAGGGTTTAGGAGCTATGATGGAACATGACTTATTAGGAACGACTGTAACCTAATGATAACAACCGGGACCGACGGCTTTACGTGCTCTCCGAAGCACGGAAACGCTCAAGAATTTTTTTCCACTAGCGGTCACCTATCCAACTACCGACCGCGCCCGCTGTTGCTTAACTTTGTTGATCACATAGGATCGACGCAAGCCGCCGGGCTGTGAGCGAGCAAAAAGGCCTAATGGCCGAGAAATACACATAATATTAACCTATTTACTAGTTAATGAGTTGATTATCAAAATAAGATTAGAATTAACGTATACATATTTTAGATATTGCATATCTTTTCCATAGAAAATCTTTCAGTACTCTCCTTCATTGAAATTTAATACCCGTAACGTCTCAGGCAGCTGGTAAGCCGATAAACTTGCGCAAACAAATCACGACTCTCTGGTGATATCTATAGGGTTGATTTCTCAACAAAAGCACGACGCTTATTAAAATTTTGCAGCTTTGGAATTAAGAATATGTCCATCATTTGAGCTAGATAATTTTGGCTCGCCGTTAATTAGTTAACCTTCAAACTTAATTAAAACATTGTCAACACCGACAATTTCTGTAGGCAAAGTTAATTATTAAGAGAATGAATTAAAATATACTTTGATAATGTCGGTATTTTCGCCGATTTATTTTAATTGCTGTTTCGCAATGCTGGCAACTTTCGATTCGAATATCCTGCGTTTGTTTTCAATTCGAAATATAATTTTTCAAATTAAAGGTGCAGAATTCCCGCATCAATTTGGTTGTTAATTTTTTTTTGAGTCATTTGATTTCATTGTTTAATGGAACAGTGAAAATATTCCGGTAATCATACTAATATAATAAAGCTGAAGAGTTTGTTTGATCGAACGCGATAATCTCAGGAACTACTGGTTTGAATTGGAAAATTCTTTTTGTGTGATAGTCCATTTATCAAGGAAGGTTATAGGCTATATAACATCATAATATATTTTAGTACTTAGTTTTTCCACAAATTAACGCGGGTCAAACTGCGGGACACAGCTAGTTTTGAATATACTTGCAATTCAGAGCATTCTACATAAAATGTATCAGTCGGTGTGAACCTATTGTGTACTATTATAAGTACTATTATGTCTTCTGAGGTGGTAGTACATATGTAGTACGTAGTAGTTGAAATTGGCCTTTCCCCTCACCATCTCGGAACTGGTATGGACAAACATAATGACGATAAAATTGATGATAACGAAGACGATGTTGTTGATGATTGTGTTGATAACGTTGAAAACGAAGAAGATGACGATGATCAGTGACGGATTAACCCTTAATCAAATTGAGCAATTGCCTAGCTACGGCATCACGTCTGGAGGGCACCAGAAGAAGCACAAAAAAAATCCGTCCTTATTCTATTGATTGATTGATTTCCTGATTCTAGTTGACATACGGATAGGGGGGCCCACAGGCGCGGCTTGCTTAGGGCATCAAGTAGTCTTAATCCGTCACTGACGATGATCTAGTTAAAGTGATGTGAGAACAATTATTAACCTCGTAAACAGCACCCAGCGGCATGACGAGACACGCCACCATCAGATCGGCGACAGCCAGCGACGCCACCAGGTAGTTGGCGACGTTCTGGAGGTTCCGTTCTATGATGATGGCTGCGATGACGAACACGTTACCTGTGGACAGAGAAACATTACTTTGAACTTCGTCTTATTCTTTTTATAATTTCTACTAGCTGACCCGGTGAACTTCGTGTTGCCTAACTATTTTTTTTTCTAAAATAAAAGTAGCCTAAGTTACTCCTTGTTACATCAACTATCTACCAGTGAAAGTCCCGTCAAAATTAGTCTAGCCATTTCAGAGATTAGCCGGAACAAAGAGACAGACAGACAGACAAAAATTGTAAAAAATGTGGTTTTGGTATATATACCGTGTATAAATCCAAATGCACTTAGTAAAAAGCGGTTATTTTAATATTACAAACAGACACTCCAATTTTATTTATTTGTATGAAGACAATAAAATTCATTGCCATACAATATAAGAAATGGTCACATACTATTAGAGACGATATACAAAAGGTGGGCTTATCTCTTCCAGACTACCTTTAGGTGTAAGGCCAGTAACTGAAGAAAATATAATCTTAAATTAAAATTTAAAAAACAACTGATAGCTTTATTTACACTAGACGTAGCTAAGAGCACTTAATTAAGTCGCCTTTCAAATAAAAAAACTAGATCAAAATCGGTTCATCCGTTTGGGAGCTACGATGCCACAGACAGACAGATCCATACATACAGATTCACAGATACACAGACACTTCAAACTTATAACACCGATCTGTTTTCGTCTGGGGTTAAAAAAGGGCTAGATGTGTCGTACGAGAAAGTAAAAAAATACCATACACTCACGGACCTAAAAAAAAGACGGACGTAATCCCAACAACAAATTCAGTGAAGCACCCATAGTAATACCAACTCTCTATTCGTACAAGTACACACACTCACACATTGACACTTCACTGCTTCAATCGCGAATCAAAAATTACGCACACATGGTAAGCGGGCGGCCATTGCTATGCTTCACTTTCGATTAGACGAGGTTACATCCGTCTTTTTTCCAGGTCCGTGCATACACTATAGAAATAAAAATGTTATTTATTTTAATGATAATAACGCTACACACTCATAGCCCCCCCCCCCACTCTGGAATCCTAGAGTTTGTCCGGTCTTTGTCCGGGTCGTACGGTTATGGAATTTCAATAAATGATCTATCAGTCAAATCAGAAAATCAAAAATAATGCAAACTGTACCATGTGACTTAAATAAGATAATAATTATATAGTGACATGTAAATATTAATATAATTATATAGTCACATATGTATAATATTATAATATACATATATCGCCGTATTAAAGCTAAAACCGACTAACTCAATTTTTTGGCTAAAAATACTTTTTTACACCTTTCGACTCAGAAAAATCTCTGCTTTCGAATGGTAAAACAAATTTAAAGCTAAGTCGCTTAGATCCGATGATAATACCAATTAAATTGGCTTACTTTGTAAAAACTACCTATTCTAAAAGTGATTTTATCGAGATAGTACATAAAATTCCATAATCTTCCTGTGATAGATACGAGTAAGTCATTTTAAAAGGTCTTAGGTCTGATAAATTTGGACGGTATTTCAGTGCTATGTACCATTAAATCCGTCTAACTATTGATAAACGTTTTTTTGTTTCCTATCTATTTACGTACATTTGTATAAGATTAAGACAAACAAAACACAACAACCCCGGATAGTGGTTTTCAGCATTAAATTCATAGTTCGATGCGAAATAAATCTCTGTAATAAAACACGATAACCAGAAATAGTTTATTTAACCATATAAAACTTGAGTGGTAGTACCAACTAACTGAGGTACCTTGCAACAGTTTTAGGTCTTTACTGTATAATTTATACCATATCTATACCAAAAGTGAATATGGTTGTAATCTATTGATTCTAGAGCATAAGAATACAAATAAAAATGAGTCTGTACGTCCTCGGAATTATATGAACGCTATTATTATCATTAAAATAAACTGTATTTGACGCACCGGAATTGTGTACTGACTTTCAAATTAATCGCGTGCAGTAAATCCGGAAAAATTGGCTATGCCAAGGGTACCATTTCGTATTCGGGCGTATGCAAAAAATATATTTAATGAACCAAAGTTTTTCATTCCTCCAAAAGACTTTTGGAACTAATTTTCCTTGAAATTAAACATCGCAACCCAAATTGGATATCCGCATACCGCAAGTGTCCGCAACAAATGACAGACAGGCACGTAAACTCTTATCGAATGTACGCAAAACTAACAAAGCAACACGCATAGACCTATATGTATATGCAACACGCACTTTTTTGTACTTAACCATGACATGAACATGAACATGAAGAGGACATGTAAACTGTGGAACGAACTTCCTGCATCGGTGTTCCCGCTAAGCTATGACATGGGGTTCTTCAAGAAGCGGGTCTTTTCTTTTCTTTGAGGCCGGAAACGCATTGGTGATGCCCCTAATGTTGCTAATGTCCATGGGCGGCGGTGATCACTTACCATCAGATGACCCGTCTGCTCGTTTGCCTGCTTAAGGCATAAAAAAAGAGGAAGCTTTGTGAAAGATTTGACAACAGTGTAGAAAGCTAAAACATTATGAAATCGCTTGGGATAATTAACGGACCTAAAAAAAGACGGACGTAATCCCAAAAACAAATTTTGTGAAGCACCCATAGTAATACCAACTCTCTATTCGTACAAGTATACACACCCACACACTGACACTATACTGCGTCAATCGCGAATAAAAAATTACACACACATGGTAAGCGGGCGGCCATTGCTATGCTTCACTCTCGATTAGACGAGGCATCCGTCTTTTTTTCAGGTCCGTGGGATAATTTAATGATTATAATTGAACTAGCTGCCCGGACAGACTTCGTTCTGTCAAAAGTTTTTTTATTAAAGTCTTCCGTGTGCCTTAAGGGCGATGTAAGCTACTGTCTTTCAAGTTGGATCAAACTGCACACGGTGTGCAAATTAGATTAAAATTGGTTAAGTAGTTTAGGAGTCCATCGCGGACAAACAAAATGGCACGTAATTAATATATATTAAGATTATATGTATGTATACATATAGTAATAATTAATAGAATTATAATGATAATAGATAATTAATATACTTCAAGCGTAGTAAAGTACTAAAGTACGAAATTGTATCGTTTTTTTTTTCGTATTAAATTATAGTTGTTTTTCGACACTTTTGACTTTTTCAATACTTTGTTGTTATTTTTTGAAATTTTTGACTTTTAGTTTGATTTGTGATCTTTGTTTTATGTTGTAATGATATATTTATCGATCCAAGATGTAAAAAATTTCACAAAATCGTGACGTTATTTTATTATCCCGTATAATAAACTACTTAGATAACAAAAAAATCTGTTATGTTGAAGCTTTTAAAAAATAACAAACTGCAGTCATATACAACAGCTTGGCGACCACTAATTACAATTAATTGCACAAATGAATTCGAATTATTTCCTTTATAATATTTTTTGTCAGATGACCCTATTTAATGCACGAACAAACGGAATAATTTACGCGAAATAAACGTAATTCTACTATTGCATGGACTCGGTCACGCGTGAGCCGACATTTAAAAAACATTACTACTTAATAGATATGCTAATGAGCGGTGGTTTATGGGTAACAAGGCTTAAAACGGAAATTATTAAGTTTTATGTATTTTCTGTTAAAGGGGTGTGAAAAATACACGTTTTAAAGCTTTCTGTCACTATAACGTATCACGCCATGGTAGTGCCAGGAACATGTCAGACAAAAAAAATGGTTGTCTGTAAAGTCGGAATACGGACGGAGATTTAACGTGACAACGTCTGTTCGTGGTATACGTTTAATTTACACTTTTGTTTACAAACCTTTTAAGTAAAATGATAAGTTCACTAATTAGTCTATTCAACTCCGACGCCAGAAACGCTCGCGTAGAAGAGAGACGCAAGGCGTGCGCCGGTCGAGCGAGCCTCTCTCTTTGATGCCGCGCGCGCATGGTAACGTTCCGGCAAATCTTACTTGGTCGTTACACAGTTTTCGTGAATGACACCCGAGTCAACCAATTTATAGACGTTGTCACGTCAAAAATCGAGCGAGCATTACAGTAGTCGCATATGATGTAACATCTGACATCTCACCTTGGTAATGGTGTTTACATTAACATTATAGCCTAAAAAAATATTTAGGTAGTATACGGCCAACCCTAGCACCGCGCGCGCTCATTGGTCAAATCAAATAGCGCGCGCTTCCTCGGCTTCATGTTACACATTTCCGATGCATTGCACGAAATCGCTACCACAGATTGCTGGAAAGCGAAAGGGAAGATGTTACACATCAAAAATATTCTTTGGGTTAAAAAGTTACACTATTCCTTAGAACGTTCCGTAACCGACCAGCGCCTTCGCGTATCATGCTCGGAGCGTAAAATATAATATTATTGACGAAAATGGCTACTATCCATTTGACGTATATTGTTGTCCGTACTGGAAAGGCTTTTGTTAACTACTTATCATTTTAAGATTAATAGGAGTTGCTGGAATGTAAACATTATTATTTTTAACTAAAGTTTCTTACATTTCAGTGATTTCAATAAAAGGTCATATAATACTGATTTGAATAATTTATTACTGTTATTTCTTCGAGGAGGCCGCTTGGATAGCTACCACTCTCTTACTTGTCTTAGGGCTTGTTTCACCATCTTCAAGTAGAGTCCTGAATAAGCTATTCGCCGGTTAAAGTGACGTTAAAGTGTCATTTTACATACACGAAATGTCAACTTAACCAACGAATAGCTTACTTCGGACTTACTTGAAGTTTGTGAAACAAGCCCTTAACCGGCAAATGACCCGCAGTAGGTTTTAACCTGTGTCGCGAGTGGCATGGACTACACATAATACATCACAATAATAACACCCATGACCCGAGTACAAATATTTATCTTTCACATAAATATCTGCCCCGGCCGGGAATCGAACCCGGGACCCCTCGCTTCGCAGGCAGGGTCGCTACCAACTTGGCTACAGGGTCGTAGAATCTTAATTTCAGAAATAGGTTTTACTGTTTACTAGTCGGAAGCATACTTATAGTCGGATGCATATACGATACGTTTTAGAGCGTGCTACTCGTATGATCTAGAAGTGATCTTACGAAATAGTTGAAGCGTGTAATTCGGTTTAAAGAACTGAAGAATTGATTTTCCAATGTCTTTGAATAATTTAGCTTATCGTATGCCTTTGCCTTCGTTGTTCTCCCATTACTCTAAGGTTGTCTGGCAGAGAATCTCTCAGCATAAAGTTCACTTTCTGGTACGTGACTAAAGATCATTTAAATATATACTAATATTATAAAGCTAAAGAGTTTGTTTATTTGGTTGAACGCACTAATCTCAGGAACTACTGGTTCGAATTGAAAAATTCTTTTTGTGCTTGATAGTCCATTTATCAAGGAAGGTTAAAGGCTATGTAACATTATATATTTTAATAGTTAGTTTTTTCCACATATTAAGACGGGTGAAACCGCGGGGTACAGCTAGTTATAAATAAATAAGCAGTTAACTGGTTCTTTTATGGCCATAAGAGCGACGGTATGTGTTCACCGTCGCCCATTGAAATCAGTAACACCAGAGGTATAGTGTTTCGGTCTATCATCCCGTTTTCCTTGCAAGAAGTGACCTTGCTTTTAGAACTTAGAGACTAGCACCCTGTTCGCGGTTTTGCCCGCGTTTTCCAGGATATTATGTATTCTATGTCATTCCCCAGATCATGATCTACCTGTGTGCTAAGTTTCATGAAAATCATCAGTAGTTTTTATATGAAAAGATGACAAAGTTCCTCATTATAATATTAGTAGGAAATCTACATCCTCACAAGTCTCAACCGTTCTATTACGGTTAGACATCTACAGTCGACTTAAAACATCCACTTCAATGCAACACCCCAGTTGTTACGATAAATAGACTTAACATCCCTCAAACCGACAGCGCTTGAACGTGTCGGCTTCACGGCAGAATTACCGCAATCACGTTATTAATTTAAAACAAGTGCTCGACCCTACTTCCCGGCGTTTTCGAATCGGTGCACTTAATTCATCGGAGTCTGAGATAATCGCGCGCTTTCAAGAGGAATAATGAAAATTTTAATCTTCTAAACCTTTTCTTCTCTTACAATCGAAATTAAAATTCTAGTAAAGCTGTAGTTTTTTAATTTACGATCAGTGGAGTGAGTGTACACATTACTTAAGTGTAATGTTGTGAGAAACTTTTGTGTTACGTAAATTACGTTGTATAAAGAAAGTAGTTTAAAAACTAAATACACGCTTTTATAATAATATATTTTTATACAAAATGGTGACTGTACTGTTAACTCATCTGGAGCCAAACTTGAGAGTAGTATCCGTTCATGCTTATCACAAAACTGTAGTATCATCTTACTGAAGAAGTATGTAAAATTTCAACTCCTTATTTGAGGAAGTATGTCTAATTAAGCTTACAAAATTTGACCTACACAAATCGGGTAAACGTTTAAAACCTTATAAATGCATTACTGAAGTTTAAGGGTTAACGTCCCAACTCAGAGTCACTAACGGATACTTTAATCGCTCTTTAGTAAAGAATTACAATACAACTTCTGTACTAAAGAGCGATTTAAGTGACCGGTGTCTCTGAGTTGGGACGTAAGTAAAGAAGGTAGGAAATTATAAAAACGCACGCAGCGTTGAATTTATAATCGAGGTCGCACTTGCCGGTATCGGAGGGTTGCTATTGCATAAAATTGGAGATTGATTCTATTCATGTTTTATTTATTTCACTCGCTTTATATTGAACGTTTTACTATGCATTACATTTGTAAACTTGTTGTTAATCTGTTTTCACTAGTAAATGTTTTACTTGTATTTTTCATCTTATCTTTACAAAAAGGGCTTCATAGTTGCAATAATGACGAAATTTTTTAAATAGGAATCTAAGTAATGATTGTAATGACGATAGTGTAGTCCATATAAACTTCCACATTTCGTCATTGCGACTTTAAGACCTCTTATGTGTAAAAAATCAGCTTTTTGAGGAAATCGATAAAATTCGATAATGTTTTGTTTAGCAAGCACATAGGTGATTTTGAATTTGTTGAATAAATTATGATGGACGTTTCCATCATGAGAGTTCGTACACACATGAGAGTTTTTGAATTCGATAGTGCTTCAAAATGTAGAATTGTCTGACGTAAAAAAGTGATTTTGCCAAAAATGACAAATAACGCATAAGAGGTCTTACGCCCCAACTCAGAGACACTAATGGCAATTTTAATCGCTCCTTAGTAAAAAATCACCATATAAATTCTGTTTTAAGGAGCGACTTAAGTAATCGTTAGTGACTCTGAGCGATAAAGTCGCAACGACGATTTATAATCTTAGCAGGAATACTGATTTTGCTACTAAGTAACTACGCTAAACTCGTTAACATCAAAAGGATCAATTAGAGGATTAAAGTCGTCCATGTTATTGCCACATTATGCAGGATCTACCCTCTAATTCCATTCCGCGGACCTTCGAGCGAGCGACCTACATACGAAGCGAGCTCAAACCGTTTACATTTGCGCCCTTCACATTGTAGTAATCAAAATCACCGTTGTGTCAGCATTGTTTAATGCTGAACCGGAAAGGTGAACGAGTATGGTCTACCTGGATACAACCTATTAACATCTTGTATAGGACAGAGGTCACATTGTCTGAGTAAATACCTATTTTAAATTTATGCTTCGGTCAAGCGGTCAATTCTGAACTATTTGTGTCATCTTTGACTATCGAATTGCTGATTACCTCGTGCATTCGGGGAATGGGTTCCACTGTAGCATAGACCTGGTCCTTCTGCATGGGTGATCTGCTCCGAAGTCTCAACTTTGTCTTGCTGACTTCATTATGCTGTTCCAGTTAAAATTGTTGCTTCAGGGGCCAAAGGATTGGATATTTCTGGTGCCACTACATCTTCGACTAGGGTTGGTGCTCTTCAACGAAAATTTGAAAATTGATGGCTTATCTTATTGTCAAGCACGGAATCCATTAAGTTTTGTGGTTATCCTTGATTGAAAGAAGGAACTAATACCCTTGCATCATATGCTATTCAGGTTAGCAGAGGATATAGTACTCCCGTAGAATAAATTATTATCATTGCTTCATTTCCGTACAATTGTGCTAATTTTCCTTTCACGTAAAAGGTGCGGCGAGACAAGAGGGATAATTAGGTGAAAACCTCGTACCTTGTTCAAGGTTCACCAGAGATTTTTTTGGACATTTTTATAATGGGGTCCCAAATATACGTGACTCGCCTGTGGAATTACCCAAACAGCGTGTAAAACTGTAATTTTAATACGTTTTTGTGTGGATTCAGCGCATGAGTGAATAAGAACGATTCTTCTTATACCCTGGTCTATTTGTAATGCGCGAGCACCGTCCTACTTAAATCAAGCAGGTGCTGCGTCAGAAACAGCCGAAAAATAAAACATTTCAAATATGAAAATTTTGGATCCACTTACATCTTTAAGGCATTCAATGTTGAAACACTTTACCCGTGCGGTCCCGATGCTCACTTCTTTTTAAAGAAATAAGAAAAATTAAAAGACGAGATAAGCGACCCTAGAGCTGGCAGCTTCCTTGCTCAGCGTGTTAGGTGTTATTGCTATACAGCGAGGGAATGCTGCCAGCATCTTAGGTACTGCGCCGCAGGGGCCTAGTTATACAGGGTGTCCTAGGGCCAAGTGACCGCCCGGCGTCTATTGATTATTTGGACAAAACTATTAACAAAAAACCAATAAAGTACAGGTGTAATCGGTTTGGTTCTTTTTTTATTAGCTTTTTAATTTTTTTAGAAAAAAACCTGACTTGCTGCACTATTTTCAACATATTTTTTTTTGTTTTTACATTTATTTTCATTCTGTTTTTTTATTTAGCAGTTGTTATCATAGAATATCTATTCGAGGTATAAAATCTACCCAAAATTAAACAGAATATATTTTTTAAACACATTAACTGATTTTTTTATAATTATCCTTTTTTATTTAATTTCGCTAAAAAGTTGGAAAAATGCCCCATGAATATTATTATTTTATCAATTATTATTAAATTACATGATATTACCTACAAGATTTCATGAACATGTTTGTAGTTATCTAAAACATTTACCGAACTACAAACTCTTGAAATATGCACCCTATTTTCGATAATAAGAAGAGTAGACTTTTAAAACCAGGCTAGTGGAACATTTAAGTGTCTTACTATCAAAAATACCTTTTGCCCTTTGATGGAATAATTTTAAATGTAAAGAAATAATAAAAACAAGTGCAAATTTAAATGAGTTATTTAAAAAAAAAACAGTAATTAATTCATAACATTTTCAAAATGACCACGACGTGACCGTGACCACGTCGGGGGACGACCAGTGCTCCTTTTACCGAGACGTGGTCGCCATTCGATGACTTTGCAACCCCATCGCTAATCGGCTAAGATGACTGGACTATATAGATGTTTTACAACAAGCTTTTTTGTGGGTTTGTGCTATTGGCCGCTGAGGAGTTCCTTCGTCTGGAGCCAACCCTGAGCGTCCTATCAGGTCAATCGGGACATTCAAATGCATTGTCAAATATATACATTACCTTGGTAAAGTGTGTAATGGAGAATTATATATATTTGTTACCGGATATCTGTATAATTCAGCATTCTATACAATACCTAGGCAATGTATAGAATATCTAAAACGTTCAGGTAACGTTTTGAATATTATTTATTTCATACTTAGCCCAGGCATTCTATACAATACTCCATGCATACTTGGTAATGTGTGTAAAAGACGGTTCTCTGCCTTTTCGCCGAAAATTGTTTGGCCGATTATCACTTGCCAACTAACGTTTCGCAGAATTTTATTTCGCCGAATAATCATTTGGCAACTTATCACATTTTTTTTTTAATTTCCCAACCTAACAGTTGCCAACTGTACGTTTGGTCTGCCTTTTATAATGACACTTTTCAAAAGGCCAACTTTCAAGTAGCGAATGTTTCAGTTAGAGTAATATTCATTTGGTTGTATATCCTACTAATATTATAAATGTGAAAGTTTGGATGTTTGGATGTTTGGATGTTTGGATGTTTGGATGTTTGGATGTTTGGATGTTTGGATGTTTGTGACTCAATCACGCAAAAACGGCTAAACGGATATGGATAAAATTTGGTACACGGATAGCTTTCAACCTAACTTACCAGATAGGCTACTTTTTATCCCGGAAAATATACCTGTTCCTGAGGGATAAGAGGTACAATTTAGTCATAGAAAAACAGTTTGCCGTTTTTTGTCACACTGACATGACAGATGAACGAAATAAAAATGGCCGAACTTCAATCAGCTGATTAAGTGATTTGTTGTAATATGGTTAATTGTTTTTAATAACTAACAATATACCAACTGTGCGGAGATGCACATTGTGATAATTTTTATCATACAATGCGAGGTTTAGTAGCCATCGATCTTGTGTAAAATCAAATAAATCAACAAAACATTTTTTGTGGAAAACTAAGGCTGCTTACATACTAGCGTTTATAAAGCGCTTCATGCACCCAATGAGCAATCAATGAGTTACAAAAAATAATAATTTTACGATAAAGAAAATAACTGGTAGCTTATCATTGAAGTATAATGTAGTAAAGTACCAGAACAGACAGAGCGAACAAAATTTGTGTCGCGTCGGTAGATTCTGTTTTTAAATCGAACGAATCCATTAAAAATTGAAGCCCACTGCAGCCAATTTATTTGGCCAAACATAGTATTCGCTGTATCGGTTTTATACGCCAGTAATAATACTTCAATGTAGCTTATCAGGTTTTGTCCTACCTTTCAATAAGAAGTGCTATCGAAGTATTATAAGATATCCTATCAGGTTTAATTGATTGCAAAAGATCATCAAATTTGGTTTTTAACATTCGTAAATGTCTTTCTATTTTTTATATTTACTTTATAGTAAAAAATATTAATTTTCCTGAACCGATTAAGCAAGTCATTATTAAAATGTCGGATGAGTGCGTACGTCTTTAAAATTCTAGTGCGGTTTTAGCCTAATGTCAAAATTGCTTTATTTTTCTATAGCTGTGCATGCGTTTAGGCCAGTAACTTTTGAATCACTGATTTTAGTCATGGATATATTACTCTAACTGGATACATAACTTCGTAGTTGTACCTGAAGATCGATGATGGCATAAAATAATGACCATTTTTGTATTGTGTCCATGTTATCTATAGTCCCAGGATATAATAAAATTATCTTTCGATTGTGATTTTTTATAATGGTTTAAAAACATCTAAGATGAAATTATAATATAGATGTAACATAATTGTGTACCTTAATTTTCAATTTACTCTTAATGCAATTATTTAAATCAGGTAATTTTGAAGAAATTCTTATAAAATGTATATTATTTCAATATTACAATTTTTGCCACCAGAAGAATTACATATAGAAAACATTTTGAAGAACCGTATCAAAATAGGACATAATTTTTCTAAGTGTGTACACCGTACAATTATGAAGGACAACCTCAATCCGGCCTGTGATTGGTCGAATGGTCATTCCGATATGACGTCATTGATCTTCAGGTACCTCTACAAAGTCTATGATCCAGACAGAGTAATATATCCATGATTTTAGTTAATACGAGTTAATTCTTTGTTTAAGAAGCAATTTGGATTATGCTTTTTTGTATAACATTGGGTATTTTGTCAAGTAAATTTGAAATTCAGTGAGGAGCTGATGATGGTATCTGGAGATAAAGAGTACTAAATATCTGGAGATAAAAGAACTCCTCAATGGTAGAAATAAATAGGTAGAACGGTGTTTAAAGATATTTTGTTTTCGTTATCGTTGACATCGTGAAATCAGTTCTTCATTGACCAACTAAGGGTCTCATGACCATGTGTCTTGGAGAACAAATAGGTAACTCCTGAACGGGTGCAAATTACTTAACAGGAATAAAAAATATTTGTTTTTAGTAACGTTGACATTGCAAAACCAGTACATTAATGACCAACTTAAGGCCTGCTGGTGTACTTATCTTGGAGGCTAAATATGTAAATCTCGAACGGATGGGAATATCTGAACAAGATTTAAAAATATTTTTGTTAGTAACGTTGAAATTGCAAAGCCTATATACATCATTAAGCAACTTGAGCCTGATGGTGTATCTTGGATAGGTACACAAAATAATTATGCCATGCCACTAAAACGCAGACGTGTCTGTTCACCGCAAAACGGAGCCTGTTCACCTTGGCTCCCACTTTCCGGAATGTATCCCTGGAATGCACCGACCGCCTACAGTTATTGGAAGTCGAAGTTTCCTCGAACCGCAACTATGAAAGTGGCTGCAAGAAAACTTGGGGTCCTTGCAAGGGTGCGCCAGTACTTCTCACCGAGGCAGATTTTAACAATGTATATAAAGCTCAGGTTCGCCCATGTGTGGAGTACTGCTGTCACATTTGGGCCGGTGCCGCAAAATGTCACCTTTCAGCCTTAGATTCGATGGAGAGGCGTGCAATGAGGCTCATTAACGACCCAGACTTGGTGGTAACCAACGTGCAAAGCCTCGCACACAGGCGCAGAGTAGCCAGCCTCTCGGCATTCTACAGGATGCATTTTGGAGATTGTACTCAGGAATTGCACGAACTAATTCCCCCATCCCCGTTCCTCCATCGAACAACCCGTCGTACGGCAAGCATCCATCCATATGTCGTCAATATCCCACCGCTGCGAACGGTGCGATACACGTCTTCTTTCATACTGCGTGCCGCGAAGGACTGGAATAGCTTGCCTGCGTGGGTGTTCCCGTCCAACTACAATGTAGGTGTCTTCAAGAAAAGAGTGAATAGGAATTTATTAAGTTAGTGCATTCACCATCTTGGACTCCGACGCCACTTACCGTCAGGTGGAATTGTTGTCAAGCACTTATTTTATGTAAAAAAAATGGAACTTTTATGTGAAATAAGCTAATGCTCGACTAAAAAGCCACCTGATGGTAAGCGGGAATGAAGTATGGGTGGTAAAGCGCACTAACTTACTAAAAGCCTATTCTCTCTTCACTTGAAGACACCCGTATTATAAGAGTAAGAGCCAAGATGAAAGGGCTTCTTTTGCCGGTGAATTGACACGCTTGAGTTTTTGTGACGTTGAATCTCACAAAGTTCGTATGCCAGACCCAATCGAAGGCCTTCGAGATGTCAAGAAAAACTGCTAGCTCTTCCCTATTTTTCTCGAGGGCCTCGTCCCAGATGTGAGTGGCATACGCTAGAAGATCTCCCGTCGACCGGTTTCGGCGGAACCCGTACTGCCTGTCGCTAAGAACATCATTGTATTCTAGATATACCATGAGGCGCGTGCTAAATATACATAATAACAGCAGTTATTACATGGGTGACTGTTGTTGTTGGTAACATTCACATTGCAAAACCAGTTCATCATTGACTTAGGGCCAGATAGTGATCTTAGAGATAAAATAATATGTAATTCCTGATTGGGTGGCAATAACGGAAACACTTTTTTAAAATATTACATAGTTGGTTGTACTTTGACATTGGAAAACTAGCATATTATTGACCAAACTTAGGGCCTGGTGGTGTATCTTGAAGACCAAATAATTATGTAACACCTGAACGAACGGAAATAACGAAATTGATTTCAAAGATATTTGTTGTTGTTTTTAAACCATTTTTAAAATGAAATTATGTGAATGTTTCTTATTCACTAACGCTTAAACTGCTAAACGAATTTAGTTTCAGTTTAGCTCCCAGATATTTAATATCGATAGATTTTACTATAATACGAGTACTTATGATATTTATTTTGTATTCCGATATTTCGACCCAGTTGCATAGATCGTGTTCCATGGTGGTAAAGTTTAAAACTGGTGAGTTAAGTTTAAATTTTATATCGGGGATAGACCGTTCCCTCAAGATAAGTGGTATAATTAAAAATGGCTAGCATATATTTTTTTTATCATTTCTTTTATTGATCATACTCTTCATTCTTCTAAAGGTCTAATTCTGAAGTCCACGCAGACGAAGTCGCGGGTAGAAGCTAGTAAATAATAAATAAATGCTAACACACTCATACCCCCGCAGTAGGTTATTACCTGTGTCGCGGGTGGCATGGAAGACACGTGTATAACAGTTATACATGCCACGAGTACAAATATTTATCTTTCACATAAATATCTGCCCCGGCCGGGAATCGAAACCGAGATCCCTCGCTTCGCAGGCATGCTCGCTATGAACTAGGCTACAGGGTTGTCAAAATGATGAAAATTATAAATGAATCGCTCGCGTCTTATTGGCCGGTAACGTATCTTTCTGGGTGGAAGCGGGCAACGGTGGTCACCGTCAGGTAGCTTCTCTGTTCGTTTATCTGAAATATTAAAAAAAAAATATTCACACTCACTTCACTTCATAGCCCCACACTAGGATTCCCTGTGTCGTAGGTGCCATGGACAACACACTAGACAAAGACATTCACACCCAGACCGAGAAAAGAAATTCAAACTCATCATTCAAATTTCCGCCTCGCTGGGAATCGAACCCAGGACCGTTGGTGTGGCGATCCGGCATGGTAACCATTGCGCCACACGGGTCGTCAAAAATATGTACACAAATTCAAATAAAACGTATAATTACTTCTTTTTATAATTAATTAATTAACGTATAATTACTTATTTATTTCTTTGTCTTCATTATTTGGTCATTTACCGGTAATAAAAACAAAGTAAAATGAAAGTGCAATGAAAATTTTAAAATTATTTCAATAAATCGCTTTTGTCGGATTATTAATATTTTTTGTCTAGAAATAATTAGTAATGAAAAGAAATGAGAAGAAAGAAGAATGAGAAGAAAATTATTAGTATTGAAGTGCAAATAGATTCTTTGATTTGTAATTTGTCGGCTTCATTCTCTTATTCAAAAAAATCCAGAGGGTCTTAGACAGTCATAGAGACAGTATTCTATAGTCCGACCGTTTGTCGGATTACCACGGGTCCACTGTATTCACCTACTAATTATCAATAATTTTCGGTTTTTATACTTTTTCCTTTGTAGTCGCCTAATAATCTACCTTGATGCCAAATATCAAGTTTCTAGGTCATCTGGAAGTATGCTAATTTTGATCCTATATTAGTGAGTCAGTCACCAAAATACAGGTTTTTAAACGTTAATATATCTTACTGTTTAAGCTAAATTTATGAAATTTCGAATTCTAAATAAGCGAAGGGGCTTTAATAAATGTCCCAAATTTCATGTATTTAGGTTTAATCGGTCTTGAGTTGTGAAAGGGTCAAAAGTAGCTCGAAATGGTTCATGTAATAACATGGCGCTGCGTTACCAGTTCCATTTTTTTGAACTTTGGCTGAACACGCTGCCTCGCGTCTAGATCTAAAAAGCGGTGGCGCTTCTCAATGAAGGATACCAGTTTCTGTTTTAAAATAAGGCAGGGATTTATGCAACACTAGCTGACCCGGCGAACTGCGTATCGCCTAACAAACTATTTTTTTCTAAACAAAATGTAGCCTAAGTTACTCCTCCTTACATCAGCTATCTGCCAGTGAAAGTCCCGTCAAAATCAGTCCAGCCATTTCAGAGATTAGCCGGAACAAACAGACAGACAGACAGACAGACAGACAGACAAAAATTGTAAAAAATGTTGTTTTGGTATATGTACCGTGTATACATCCAAATGCACTTAGTAAAAACCGGTTATTTTAATATTACAAACAGACACTTCAATTTTATTTATTTGTATAGAAGAAGATTTATTTTTTATCACTATTTCCACCCTTAGGTACTTTTAGCTGTTTTTGACTGTCGTGTTTCTATTAAGCTCATTCGTGTCACACGCGATCCAAAGAACCATGTGAATGTTATTTGAATTGTTATTTGTATTTCAATGATCAACTCTTCATCCAAACTGTTGTTTCAAAAAGCTAACCCTATTTCAGTATTAAAAATTCACACACTTTTTCCACTGAAATACGTGAAAGCTAAAATCCAGTAGTCAAACATAAACTATTGTCGTCAGATACACCGCAAAAAGCAACGTTGCAGCCGCAAAACACGAAATGTAAACAAGCGAAAATGGAAGGCAGTTTTATTTTAACTTTTTGGAATCTAATATGGCTTTCAAATTCGGGAACGTTATCGGGGCTCACTCGTTAGTTTGAAATATCGAGATGAAACTATATCAGGGTTTTGATATCAAATGTCGTAGATTGTAATAACTTAACGTACGAGTTTAGATTTACATTTTCGTCGATCGGGTTGAGATTGGTCTATATAAAAATAAACTTGGGGGCGCGTTTTATTATTGTTTTAACATGTTTGGCAATATTTATCTAGTAGTATAAAATAAATAAAAATAAACATTTCCACTTTATTGTTGCATTAAATAAATATAAATAAATATTTACATTTACAAGTTGTAATTGTAACAATAATTTAGTGGAGGCACGGTTTTTTTTAAGGCAAACGATCTTTAATATAATCAGGTAAGATATTCCCTGCTGATCATAAGGTTCGATTCCCATGTGGGTCACATTTATGTGACCGATAAATTATGTCACCTTTCGGCATTTAATTGTCTAATTTAATAATATCTAACTCTCGCGCCTACTCAGAGTCAGTAACGGTTACTTTAATCGCTCCTTAGTTATAGAATAACTATACAAATTCTGTACTAAGGAGTGATTTAAATAACCGTTAGTGACTCGTGAGTTGGGGCCTTAGTTTAATAAATAAACATAGTTATTACTATTAGTTTATTATAAATAAGTACACTAAAATAGGTATGACTTAGATATGTATATAACAAATGGCAAATGATTATATAAATTACTCTTCTATCTACCTATTGTTGTAATAAATCTGTGACGTGACTTTCGATACATGCAAAATTATATAAAAAAGCTCCTTATCGTTAACGCCATGGGATTTCAATTATATTGAGCCTTGGATTTTTTCAATATAAAAAATAAAATCTTGTTTTATTGCTTGATTAAGAATAGGAAATTGCTCCACTTACATCATCATCTACGCTGCTTTAGTTTTTGTAATATTATTATAGTCCAAAGACATTGAAGAAAAAGTATCAATAAAGAATTGAAACACGAAAGAAATTTCAGATATTAAATCTAATTACGAGCCTACACTTTGCCTGCGTTTAACTTTGTGAACTCACCTGGATCTTGGTTAGATATTCTCATTGCAAGTGCATCGATCTTTTATGGGGTTCGGTGTAGCTTTTTACAATAAGTTAATATGAGATTTACGCCCAAAATTATCATTTGTGATATTCATACATATTATAGTATATGTATTGGAATTTATTAACGAAAGTGAAAAATGAAATAAAGATTTAGCAAAAACCTAGGAGGAGAAATCCGTACTCAGCAGTGGGCCATTAATGGATAAAAACCATAACTTAATTCCTTAGACAAACACAAGACACTCAACTTTTCCGTTTTATTAATTACATAAAAAGTCTGTTTTAAAATATTGTTCATTTAAATAAGCCCTATTTAATATTCCAACATTAGCGTAGCATTTGACTCTAAGCAAAAAACCCGGAGGAAAAATCCAGAAACTCAAAATGTATCTTACGTCATCGTACTTAATTTTATTAATAGACACATTTAAATTTAAATTTTCCAGTCGTCTGTTTTTTGACGTTAGAAGCATATAAATAATTTTTTAGAGTATTCGTGTGAAGTGCTCATAAACCTACAATTTATATGAGACACCCGTGGACCTTATTTTATGTAGAGCGCTTATTTATGGGAAATATCCATAGACCTAAACTTTAGGAAAAGCTCAGAGTCACGATTCACACGTCAGCTTTGAAATAGGTACTTAGGGGCCATCCATAAATTACGTCACACGTTAGGGAGGAGGGGGGGTCGATGTAGTGTGACATTGTGTGACAAGGGGGTCCTAAATTTCGTGACGTCACATTTCAAAATCGAAAATTGGTATGTATAAGTAAATATGAAAAAACAATGAATGGAAATAAAACTCATTTCGGAACTGCTGTTTTAATTTAATAATTTCTAGGTGTAAAATTTCATAACATGTGACGTCACACTAGGGAGGAGGTCTCACAAATGTGACCAGCTATGACAAGGAGGGGGGAGGCTTCAAAAAGTCATGAAATTAGTGTGACATAATTTATGGATGGTCCCTTATGGCTAAATTATTTTTAAAATCCAAGGTATTGTACACGTAGGTACTCGTGACTCTGCGACTTGCGTTTAAAGTTGGCTTCAACCCATTAATAGCCCACTACTGGACACGGGTCTCTCCTCTTGAGGAGGCCTAGAGCATACTCCACCACGCTGCTCCAGTGCGGATTGGTGGAGGGGTTAGTGGCCAACCCGAGTATCAGAAGTTTTCAAACCGCCCGGGGACCGACGGCTTTACGTGCCCTCCGAAGCACGGAAACGCTCAAGAAATTTTTGCCACTAGCGGTCACCCATCCAACTACCGACCGCGCCCGCTGTTGCTTAACTTTGTCAATCACATAGGATCGACCCAAGTCGCCGGGCTATGAGCGCGTTTAAAGTTTATTTAATTTATTTATTGTATGTACACCAAAGCAAAGAGATTACAACAAAAAGGAAAAAAAATACAGCAAGTTATACAAAGGCGGTCTTATAAAGCGATTTCTTCCACAACCTCAGGCTAGGAAATTATAGGAAGTACATTTAAATGGCAGAGTGCAATTTTGTGATTGGATTACAAAAAAGTTTATTTGTGGCTATGGTACAGAAAACATAATAGTACATAATTGGCTATGGTACAATTGTAGTTATTCATTCCCGGAGTTTGTAAAATTCAAAGCATGCTTCAAATTGGTCTTTATAGTCCTATCTTTATATAATACGAGTAGCCGCCCTCGCTTTGCTTCGGTTTTCTTATTTTTTTACACCTTGGGTTACATTATTGGAGTTTTATTAAGGATCCCTAATTTTTTTGAAGTTATAATATAGCCTATGTCATCCGGGGATAGTGTAGCTTTCCAACAGTGAAAGAATTTTTCAAATCGGTTCAGTAGTTTCGGAGCCTATTCAATGAAGACAAACAATCAAATATTTCCTCTTTATAATATTATTAGTATAAAAAACAGCTGATTGAGTGGTTAAGTTATAATATGGTTCATTGTTTTTAATAAGTAACATAATATACAAATGCGGTGAGGCATATTGTGATAATTTTTATCATATAATGCAAGCTTTAAAAGCCATCGATCTTGAGTAAAATACTTAAACAAATAAACCAACACAGCATTTTTTTACGGAAAATTATATGTCTATATCAATCTACGGATAAGATTCGTAGATGTCTTTTATTTGCTATCGTATAATTACTGTTTGATTGCTATTTCTGCGCACATTTTTCTATTTTTGGATATAGCAAAACCGTGTTTTTCTTTATTGGAACGAAGTTCCTTATCGCGCATTGCGAAAGGGGGCTAGGCGGAAAAAATTGGGACGAAAAGTTGTAACGACACTTTTTGCCGTCGTTTATTAATTAAAGCGAGTTACTAAGCGACGAGAAGTCTTCGAGGGTGCGACAGTACAATCATAGTATGTGACTGTCTTATTTACTCTTCGGTATTTAGCATAGGCACAACAGGGATATCTATATCACGATCATGCACATTAAGCTATTATTGCCATTTCTCCTTATTATCTTGAACCTACTGGTTTTACTTCAGTATCCATTGTAAAAAAGTATAAAATCTGCCGTTAAGAGATTTTACATTTCATTATAGCTGTTTACCCTCAGGTGCCAAATATAAATTTAAATTCTGCAAATGAAATTACCACTTGGTACATTTAATAATCCATCCCGTATTAATTATAATACTTACTCACCATTAAAATTCCCTGAACATTTTACCCATTCGCTAGTATCTCAACTCCAAACAGGTTTCGCTATAATGACAAAAAGTTAATTAAGATTCAATGACCAATTAGTGTAGATAATTAAATTCCTTTGGCCAGTCACTTTGGCTAAGCGGTCTCAAATGGGAGTCGATTAATACAATGGTTTTTCATTCTTTCAAAAGACTTTTTTGTCGCAGTCCAATTGAGAGGCTTTGTGGTCGAGATCAATAGAACATCTCAAGCCGTCGACGGCAAAGGGAGTCGTCCACGAGATACTCAGTTCTGCTAGATACATTTTTGATGTTTCTTTAACATGACTTTTAACTCCTAACGAGGAAAATCCTCGCGAATATTAAGTAAAGATGGTAAGACAATACCTTATATATTTTATTAGTGTAGTAATTTTATCTGAGACATATTATTTTAATATTATTATACTTACATAATTAAAATTACTATACTAACATCTATCTTAGACGAGGAACTTTAAGAAATTTTCTTAATATTGCCTACTTAGCGGGATTTGCTGAAGCAGAATTTTTTTAGAGCGAAACAGTTTTCAGCTGACAATCTTGTGCCCTGGGAACTGAAAGTGGAACAATGAATAACCTCGAATATTCTTACACAGTGATTATTAGGTACTTTATGTATAACTAATTCATGGTATAATACGTATTATGCCAATTTTATCGTCTTCTTAAATCGCTTTATATTATGTCGATTATGTGTATATATTTCTCTATTTATTAAGTATTCTTTTTTTGGAATGAAAAATATATTTGCATACCTCAACAGATGGAACTTGACGGACTTAAAAATCTAATGTAATCTTTTATGTATACTACCCATGTTCATGCAAATAAAGAAATTGTATTGTATTGTATTTATTTTAGTATTTACACTTTATTATTTGATAGCATACGCCAATATAAAACTATAATAATATATTTACACTCTATAATATTAAAATAAATACTTAAAAGTAAAATTAATTAAAATAAATGTATATTATGTTACCGGATATCTGTATAATGTGGGTATTCAGTACAATTCCTAGGCAATGTGTATAATACCTGGCTCGTTCTGGCAATGTATGAAATGATATGAATATGTTACCGGATATCTGTATAATGCTGGTATTCAACACAATTCCTAGGAAATGTGTATAATACCTGGGTCGTTTTGGCAATGTATTAAATTATATGAATATTATCACCATTACATAGTTTGCCTAGGTAATGTATACGTTTCCCAACTACTGTACAGAATACCTGCAGGTCCACCGGCAATGAATAAAGTTAGATTTGGGTATGTATAGTCAACTTGGATGGAGGTTGGAATTAAGAATTTACTTAAAAACACACTCAAAACAAATTATAACCTGCATGAATAGATATTTTTTTTATACATTTTAAATTAATGCTTGACCGAAATCACACTTGATGGTAAGGAGAGATGCAGTCTAATGGCTCCTATACTACACTGCTCGCCTACGCAGCTTCGGATTTTTCAAAATTGGTGACAGAACCGACTTAGTCAACCCCGACCCCACGTGGTCTAGTCTGCCCTACCCCTAGAGTGAATGTAAACCCCGGAGGCGCGGAGGGAGAGCAGCCCCCGCCCGCTGTAACAAACTGCAGGCGAGCATGGAGTGCCTGCAGTTTGTTACGCAAGGGCGGAGGGGCTGCACTTCCCGCAGCGCCGGAGATGTTTGGAAGCCTTTTTATGTATCAAAAACCCCTAAATTCTCCCTAAAAGTGCATATGTCACCGGAAGATGACTATTTGCAAAGCATGCTGTGGTTACCTGTAATTGTAGGAACAGTAAGATTTAATATGATAAGTAACAACTTGTATTGCAAATGATGAAACTGTATCTTATTCTGTTTATATTATTGCAGTATAATTACATTACAATCACAATAAAATAAAGTAAACATATACCTATGCATTAGTCAACCCCGGATTTGCACATCAATCAAATTTTGAACTAGGACTACAAAACTTACTTCTCTGTACGATTAGTGTGCTTAAATTATCTATTTATTTTCAGTAAATAAACATAACAAAAGGCCCAAATATGATGACCCGCCAATCTGCTCTCAAAGAAACTGAAGCGAAGCTAAAACTCACTCTAAAAGAGCTCAAAATTAGCAAGGACCTCAATGCTCAACTACTACAGGAGAGGGAGGACTGTGAAGCTGAAATCGCTAAAACTGTAAATGCCAACACCGAGTACAAGATTCAGCTCGCCACTCTTCACAATAAATACTTGGAAATCCTGGAGCAACGAGACAACCTTCAAGACATTGTTAATACTTTCAATCAATGTAGCTATGAGCATGAGAGGGCCCTGAGTCGCATCACTGAGCTAGAGATAAGCCAACTTAAATGAGGCCAACAAGACCATGACTCAATTAGAGCATTTAAAGGAATCTCAGGAATGTGATGCTACACAGAGCCTTTTCAGTGAACTTGTTCAGTGTGGTTCCAATTCTATAACAAATTCACCTATTGTAATTGACATAACTTCTAATGATAATTCATTAACACCCACAACTTATTTCAACAGTCATAAAAAACTTAAAAAATATATAAAAATAAAGAGATTTTTGACGAAGACTCAAAAGCTTGTCAAACAGAAAATTTGCATACAGCAGCTAGGACAAAGTAGAAAGCAATGTTTATCATTAATTAATAAAGTTGAATTATTGCAGTCTGAATTGGAACACAGTAGGTCATTGTATGATGCTGAATCTCTGCATCTTCAAAGTAAAATTGACGGCTTGGAAAAATCATTGCAGGATATGACCAGCATGTACACCTGTGCTCAGGAACAAATAAAGGAACACATAGCCTCTTTTGACAACCTATTAGAAGTCTGCAATGACAATATGGAGAGGTTTGAGTCATTGTCCAATAAATTACAACTCAACCAGGACAAAACCTGTCAATGCGCTTCAACAGTGCAGAAGGAAAGCATCATGCAGAAT
This sequence comes from Thymelicus acteon, assembly GCA_951805285.1. Lineage (NCBI taxonomy): Eukaryota > Metazoa > Arthropoda > Insecta > Lepidoptera > Hesperiidae > Thymelicus > Thymelicus acteon. The sequence continues at coordinate 3,028,292 of OX638226.1, read as the reverse complement.
GTACCTATCAGTACAGACAAAAAAACTATTATTATTAGTGACAGTATAGGGAAACATTTTGGGTCTATAATGAGCTCTTACATTACACACTCAGTAATAAACTTATGCTCACCGGGAGCCAACTTTGAGTATTTAATTAATCAGATTAATTTAAAAGATTTAGATAGGAACACTTCCATTGTACTGATGATTGGTGACAGTCTAGACATTAAAAAGTGGCAAATTACTAAGTGTATAAAAAAGTTATTATTATTAAATGAGAAAACCAAATGTCAGTTTGTAATCTGTGCCTTTCCATATTCCAATAATTTAAGCCATACACAAAATGAATATATATATAAACTAAATAAAACTTTGTATAATTTGACAAATAATCATAGGGATGCAGTAGTTTATTTTGACATAAATAAATTTATTTCGTCATGTAGGGTATCTAGGGATATTATTTATCTGCCAAAAAAATATAAAAAACAATTAGCTAAATTGTTAGCTTACAATTTGAATGATGCTGTTACAAGTAGGGTAACAAAGTCTATTGACACATTTATTGAGTGTGGTAGTAGTACCACTATTTCTGTTTTAGACAAATGTACTAATATTTGTACAAGTAATAATTTAAACTAGATAAAAAGACAATGGATAAGCCCTCTTATTTAAATATAGTTCATCAGAATATACAAGGCTTAACCGGCAAAGAATTAGAATTAGAATTATTTACTAAACATAACAATATTAATGTATTATGTATTACTGAGCATTGGATACCATACTTACAAGGTCATGTTATTTTGAATAATTATAGATTGTCAAGTGCGTTCTTTAGAAGGACTGCTATTCACGGGGGATCTCTAATCTTAGTGCAGGATAATATTTCTTTTAAAGAGCGAAAAGACATTGTTAGTTTATCTATTGAACGCACTATAGAACTGGCCTGTGTGGAACTGGAGCGGTTTATTATAGTCTGTGTATATAGGCCCCCCTCTGGGGACTTTAGTATTTTCGAAGATACACTGGAGGATGTACTTAAACGGTTAGTCTCTAAAAAAGAAGTAGTGATATGTGGTGACTTCAACGTAGACATTTTATTAGATAGTACTATAGCTACTAGGTTACTAAGTTTGTTTAAATGCTTTAATTTAAATCCAGTATTCAATGAGCCAACCAGAATAACTGAAACTACAGCTACATGCTTAGATAATATCTTTTGCAATTGTGAGACTTTAAACAAAGAGATATTCAGTAAGTTGAGGTCAGACCACTGCGGACAAAAAATTTCGCTGTATAATTCTGTCAATAAGAAAAAACAATTAATAAAATGTAGACCATTAACTAAAAAAAAGATTTCAACTTTTAAAGATAAAATTCAATCAAAACTACAAACGGCCTTAACGTTACAACAAAGAGATCCAATTAAACTGTACAACACATTGTCAAATAACATAAATAATGAATTTAATCAAATTTTCAAGTTTAGGTACATAGATATAGCTAAAAATAGTAAATTTAGTGATTGGGCTACTGTAGGTATTTATAAAAGCAGGAACAAAATGTACGACCTCTATGCCGAGAAACAATACAATTTTTCTCCAACTTTCCAGGACCATGTAAGAAATTATTCTAAAATCTTTAAAATCGTTTGCATTCAGGCGAAATCAATGTACATAAAGGACAAAATTATTAACTCGGATAACAAAATAAAAACGGTCTGGAATATAATTAGTAGTGAGAACGGTAACGCAAAGTCCTGTGATTTCAATTACGAATTGTTAATTAATGAAAATATAATCACTGACGATAAAGACGTGGCAAGCGAGTTTGAAAATCACTTCCGTAATATTCCTATAACGTTAACAAGTTCATTAGCTTCTTCACCGACGGAAGCACTTTCTATATTAAAAAATCATGTCAATGAATGTAATATTTTATTTGAATTTAAACATATAACCACTAGAGACTTAATCAAAGCATTTCAGTCCCTGAAGGTAAAGAACACGGGTGACTTGTGGGGCATTTTGGTAAAAATAATACAGCATATTATAGATATTATAGCTCCATACTTGGTCATAGTTTTTAATAAATGTATAGATCTAGGTATCTTTCCAGATCTTATGAAATACAGCAAAATTATACCACTTTTTAAAACGGGCGAGAAAACCGATCTTAATAACTATAGACCCGTTTCTGTTTTACCAACTCTTAGTAAGATTTTTGAAAAGATAATATTGAATCAAATGCTAACCCACTTCAACAATAATAATTTATTACATTCTGAGCAATACGGTTTCACTAAAGGCCGTAGTACAACCGATGCAGGGGCTAGGCTTTTAAAGCATATATTTGAAGCATGGGAGTCATCACAAAATGCCATAGGTGTATTTTGTGACTTATCAAAGGCATTTGATTGTGTTGAGCACGAAACATTGCTGTTTAAACTTGGCCACTATGGTATAAAAAACAAGGCCCTTAGCTTGATCGCGTCTTATTTGAGTGATAGGATACAAAAAGTTAGCATAAATGATATTAAGTCATCGGGGTCACCGGCTGTGCTGGGTGTACCGCAGGGCTCGATCTTGGGTCCGTTTCTTTTTCTGATATACATTAACGATTTACCACATTATGTAAAGAACCAAGCGGATATTGTACTATTTGCTGATGATACATCATTAATATTTAAGTGTGACAGGAATAAAGTAAATTTCGACGACGTAAATAGTGCTCTTTCGCATGTGTCGCGTTGGTTCACTATCAATAATTTACTTCTAAATGCAAAAAAAACGAAATGTATAGAGTTTGTACTACCTAATGTTAAAAAAGTCAACAAAACTCTCAAACTGAATAATGAAACATTGCATATGGAGGAATCCACGGTCTTTTTAGGGGTGACCTTAGATAGTAAACTTCAGTGGGGCCCACATATAGCAAATCTCGCAAATAAACTTGGTAGGGCTGCTTATGCTGTTAGGAAAATAAGGCAGTATACTGACGTCGAAACTGCTAGGATAGTTTATTTTGCTTATTTCCACAGTGTTATGTCCTATGCCATATTGCTGTGGGGCAAAGCAGCCAGTATAGAACAAATTTTCATACTCCAAAAGAGGGCTATTAGGGCTATTTATAAACTTAAGTCTCGGGAATCTTTGCGTGAAAAGTTCAAGGAAATAGGCATACTTACAGTAGCTTCCCAGTATATCTTTAGCAATGTAGTTTTTATACGGAAGAATATAAGCGCGTATAAACAAAATTGTGATATTCATAATCGCCAAACAAGAAGAATGCATCAATTAGTTACGCCTTCGTTCCGCCTAAGTAAAGTGCAGCGATCTTTCATGGGGCTTGGTGTACATTTCTATAATAAAATTCCAAAATCAATACGTGACTTGCCAATAGAATCTTTCAAAAAACGTGTAAAAACACAATTGTTAGGCAAGGGATATTATAGAATAGACGAGTATTTAAATGACAAAGATGCATGGAAATGACCAGTTCTGCAACCAGTTCCGCTCAGATTAGTAAATATTTTGTAATATTTTCTTTTTTGTAATATTTTTTTTAAAAGATGTGCGAGGAGTTTCTTTCGGCTTTTCTTCTCCTCCGTGACAAAGCACCCTTCCGAAAAGCTGGTAGATAAAAAAATGATGACGTGCATAAGTGTATCAGTGATACCTATATGAATAAAATATTTTGACTTTGACTTTGACTTTGACTTTGACTTTATGTTGGTAATCCTATAATAAATAAATAAATAAAGATAACAAGAACCGCAAATTTACAAACCTAGGTTTATAAACAATATACAACCAAATGAATATTACTCTAACTGAAACATTCGCTACTTGAAAGTTGGCCTTTTGAAAAGTGTCATTATAAAAGGCAGACCAAACGTACAGTTGGCAACTGTTAGGTTGGGAAATTAAAAAAAAATGTGATAAGTTGCCAAATGATTATTCGGCGAAATAAAATTCTGCGAAACGTTAGTTGGCAAGTGATAATCGGCCAAACAATTTTCGGCGAAAAGGCAGAGAACCGTCTTTTACACACATTACCAAGTATGCATGGAGTATTGTATAGAATGCCTGGGCTAAGTATGAAATAAATAATATTCAAAACGTTACCTGAACGTTTTAGATATTCTATACATTGCCTAGGTATTGTATAGAATGCTGAATTATACAGATATCCGGTAACAAATATATATAATTCTCCATTACACACTTTACCAAGGTAATGTATATATTTGACAATGCATTTGAATGTCCCGATTGACCTGATAGGACGCTCAGGGTTGGCTCCAGACGAAGGAACTCCTCAGCGGCCAATAGCACAAACCCACAAAAAAGCTTGTTGTAAAACATCTATATAGTCCAGTCATCTTAGCCGATTAGCGATGGGGTTGCAAAGTCATCGAATGGCGACCACGTCTCGGTAAAAGGAGCACTGGTCGTCCCCCGACGTGGTCACGGTCACGTCGTGGTCATTTTGAAAATGTTATGAATTAATTACTGTTTTTTTTTTAAATAACTCATTTAAATTTGCACTTGTTTTTATTATTTCTTTACATTTAAAATTATTCCATCAAAGGGCAAAAGGTATTTTTGATAATAAGACACTTAAATGTTCCACTAGCCTGGTTTTAAAAGTCTACTCTTCTTATTATCGAAAATAGGGTGCATATTTCAAGAGTTTGTAGTTCGGTAAATGTTTTAGATAACTACAAACATGTTCATGAAATCTTGTAGGTAATATCATGTAATTTAATAATAATTGATAAAATAATAATATTCATGGGGCATTTTTCCAACTTTTTAGCGAAATTAAATAAAAAAGGATAATTATAAAAAAATCAGTTAATGTGTTTAAAAAATATATTCTGTTTAATTTTGGGTAGATTTTATACCTCGAATAGATATTCTATGATAACAACTGCTAAATAAAAAAACAGAATGAAAATAAATGTAAAAACAAAAAAAAATATGTTGAAAATAGTGCAGCAAGTCAGGTTTTTTTCTAAAAAAATTAAAAAGCTAATAAAAAAAGAACCAAACCGATTACACCTGTACTTTATTGGTTTTTTGTTAATAGTTTTGTCCAAATAATCAATAGACGCCGGGCGGTCACTTGGCCCTAGGACACCCTGTATAACTAGGCCCCTGCGGCGCAGTACCTAAGATGCTGGCAGCATTCCCTCGCTGTATAGCAATAACACCTAACACGCTGAGCAAGGAAGCTGCCAGCTCTAGGGTCGCTTATCTCGTCTTTTAATTTTTCTTATTTCTTTAAAAAGAAGTGAGCATCGGGACCGCACGGGTAAAGTGTTTCAACATTGAATGCCTTAAAGATGTAAGTGGATCCAAAATTTTCATATTTGAAATGTTTTATTTTTCGGCTGTTTCTGACGCAGCACCTGCTTGATTTAAGTAGGACGGTGCTCGCGCATTACAAATAGACCAGGGTATAAGAAGAATCGTTCTTATTCACTCATGCGCTGAATCCACACAAAAACGTATTAAAATTACAGTTTTACACGCTGTTTGGGTAATTCCACAGGCGAGTCACGTATATTTGGGACCCCATTATAAAAATGTCCAAAAAAATCTCTGGTGAACCTTGAACAAGGTACGAGGTTTTCACCTAATTATCCCTCTTGTCTCGCCGCACCTTTTACGTGAAAGGAAAATTAGCACAATTGTACGGAAATGAAGCAATGATAATAATTTATTCTACGGGAGTACTATATCCTCTGCTAACCTGAATAGCATATGATGCAAGGGTATTAGTTCCTTCTTTCAATCAAGGATAACCACAAAACTTAATGGATTCCGTGCTTGACAATAAGATAAGCCATCAATTTTCAAATTTTCGTTGAAGAGCACCAACCCTAGTCGAAGATGTAGTGGCACCAGAAATATCCAATCCTTTGGCCCCTGAAGCAACAATTTTAACTGGAACAGCATAATGAAGTCAGCAAGACAAAGTTGAGACTTCGGAGCAGATCACCCATGCAGAAGGACCAGGTCTATGCTACAGTGGAACCCATTCCCCGAATGCACGAGGTAATCAGCAATTCGATAGTCAAAGATGACACAAATAGTTCAGAATTGACCGCTTGACCGAAGCATAAATTTAAAATAGGTATTTACTCAGACAATGTGACCTCTGTCCTATACAAGATGTTAATAGGTTGTATCCAGGTAGACCATACTCGTTCACCTTTCCGGTTCAGCATTAAACAATGCTGACACAACGGTGATTTTGATTACTACAATGTGAAGGGCGCAAATGTAAACGGTTTGAGCTCGCTTCGTATGTAGGTCGCTCGCTCGAAGGTCCGCGGAATGGAATTAGAGGGTAGATCCTGCATAATGTGGCAATAACATGGACGACTTTAATCCTCTAATTGATCCTTTTGATGTTAACGAGTTTAGCGTAGTTACTTAGTAGCAAAATCAGTATTCCTGCTAAGATTATAAATCGTCGTTGCGACTTTATCGCTCAGAGTCACTAACGATTACTTAAGTCGCTCCTTAAAACAGAATTTATATGGTGATTTTTTACTAAGGAGCGATTAAAATTGCCATTAGTGTCTCTGAGTTGGGGCGTAAGACCTCTTATGCGTTATTTGTCATTTTTGGCAAAATCACTTTTTTACGTCAGACAATTCTACATTTTGAAGCACTATCGAATTCAAAAACTCTCATGTGTGTACGAACTCTCATGATGGAAACGTCCATCATAATTTATTCAACAAATTCAAAATCACCTATGTGCTTGCTAAACAAAACATTATCGAATTTTATCGATTTCCTCAAAAAGCTGATTTTTTACACATAAGAGGTCTTAAAGTCGCAATGACGAAATGTGGAAGTTTATATGGACTACACTATCGTCATTACAATCATTACTTAGATTCCTATTTAAAAAATTTCGTCATTATTGCAACTATGAAGCCCTTTTTGTAAAGATAAGATGAAAAATACAAGTAAAACATTTACTAGTGAAAACAGATTAACAACAAGTTTACAAATGTAATGCATAGTAAAACGTTCAATATAAAGCGAGTGAAATAAATAAAACATGAATAGAATCAATCTCCAATTTTATGCAATAGCAACCCTCCGATACCGGCAAGTGCGACCTCGATTATAAATTCAACGCTGCGTGCGTTTTTATAATTTCCTACCTTCTTTACTTACGTCCCAACTCAGAGACACCGGTCACTTAAATCGCTCTTTAGTACAGAAGTTGTATTGTAATTCTTTACTAAAGAGCGATTAAAGTATCCGTTAGTGACTCTGAGTTGGGACGTTAACCCTTAAACTTCAGTAATGCATTTATAAGGTTTTAAACGTTTACCCGATTTGTGTAGGTCAAATTTTGTAAGCTTAATTAGACATACTTCCTCAAATAAGGAGTTGAAATTTTACATACTTCTTCAGTAAGATGATACTACAGTTTTGTGATAAGCATGAACGGATACTACTCTCAAGTTTGGCTCCAGATGAGTTAACAGTACAGTCACCATTTTGTATAAAAATATATTATTATAAAAGCGTGTATTTAGTTTTTAAACTACTTTCTTTATACAACGTAATTTACGTAACACAAAAGTTTCTCACAACATTACACTTAAGTAATGTGTACACTCACTCCACTGATCGTAAATTAAAAAACTACAGCTTTACTAGAATTTTAATTTCGATTGTAAGAGAAGAAAAGGTTTAGAAGATTAAAATTTTCATTATTCCTCTTGAAAGCGCGCGATTATCTCAGACTCCGATGAATTAAGTGCACCGATTCGAAAACGCCGGGAAGTAGGGTCGAGCACTTGTTTTAAATTAATAACGTGATTGCGGTAATTCTGCCGTGAAGCCGACACGTTCAAGCGCTGTCGGTTTGAGGGATGTTAAGTCTATTTATCGTAACAACTGGGGTGTTGCATTGAAGTGGATGTTTTAAGTCGACTGTAGATGTCTAACCGTAATAGAACGGTTGAGACTTGTGAGGATGTAGATTTCCTACTAATATTATAATGAGGAACTTTGTCATCTTTTCATATAAAAACTACTGATGATTTTCATGAAACTTAGCACACAGGTAGATCATGATCTGGGGAATGACATAGAATACATAATATCCTGGAAAACGCGGGCAAAACCGCGAACAGGGTGCTAGTCTCTAAGTTCTAAAAGCAAGGTCACTTCTTGCAAGGAAAACGGGATGATAGACCGAAACACTATACCTCTGGTGTTACTGATTTCAATGGGCGACGGTGAACACATACCGTCGCTCTTATGGCCATAAAAGAACCAGTTAACTGCTTATTTATTTATAACTAGCTGTACCCCGCGGTTTCACCCGTCTTAATATGTGGAAAAAACTAACTATTAAAATATATAATGTTACATAGCCTTTAACCTTCCTTGATAAATGGACTATCAAGCACAAAAAGAATTTTTCAATTCGAACCAGTAGTTCCTGAGATTAGTGCGTTCAACCAAACAAACAAACTCTTTAGCTTTATAATATTAGTATATATTTAAATGATCTTTAGTCACGTACCAGAAAGTGAACTTTATGCTGAGAGATTCTCTGCCAGACAACCTTAGAGTAATGGGAGAACAACGAAGGCAAAGGCGATACGATAAGCTAAATTATTCAAAGACATTGGAAAATCAATTCTTCAGTTCTTTAAACCGAATTACACGCTTCAACTATTTCGTAAGATCACTTCTAGATCATACGAGTAGCACGCTCTAAAACGTATCGTATATGCATCCGACTATAAGTATGCTTCCGACTAGTAAACAGTAAAACCTATTTCTGAAATTAAGATTCTACGACCCTGTAGCCAAGTTGGTAGCGACCCTGCCTGCGAAGCGAGGGGTCCCGGGTTCGATTCCCGGCCGGGGCAGATATTTATGTGAAAGATAAATATTTGTACTCGGGTCATGGGTGTTATTATTGTGATGTATTATGTGTAGTCCATGCCACTCGCGACACAGGTTAAAACCTACTGCGGGTCATTTGCCGGTTAAGGGCTTGTTTCACAAACTTCAAGTAAGTCCGAAGTAAGCTATTCGTTGGTTAAGTTGACATTTCGTGTATGTAAAATGACACTTTAACGTCACTTTAACCGGCGAATAGCTTATTCAGGACTCTACTTGAAGATGGTGAAACAAGCCCTAAGACAAGTAAGAGAGTGGTAGCTATCCAAGCGGCCTCCTCGAAGAAATAACAGTAATAAATTATTCAAATCAGTATTATATGACCTTTTATTGAAATCACTGAAATGTAAGAAACTTTAGTTAAAAATAATAATGTTTACATTCCAGCAACTCCTATTAATCTTAAAATGATAAGTAGTTAACAAAAGCCTTTCCAGTACGGACAACAATATACGTCAAATGGATAGTAGCCATTTTCGTCAATAATATTATATTTTACGCTCCGAGCATGATACGCGAAGGCGCTGGTCGGTTACGGAACGTTCTAAGGAATAGTGTAACTTTTTAACCCAAAGAATATTTTTGATGTGTAACATCTTCCCTTTCGCTTTCCAGCAATCTGTGGTAGCGATTTCGTGCAATGCATCGGAAATGTGTAACATGAAGCCGAGGAAGCGCGCGCTATTTGATTTGACCAATGAGCGCGCGCGGTGCTAGGGTTGGCCGTATACTACCTAAATATTTTTTTAGGCTATAATGTTAATGTAAACACCATTACCAAGGTGAGATGTCAGATGTTACATCATATGCGACTACTGTAATGCTCGCTCGATTTTTGACGTGACAACGTCTATAAATTGGTTGACTCGGGTGTCATTCACGAAAACTGTGTAACGACCAAGTAAGATTTGCCGGAACGTTACCATGCGCGCGCGGCATCAAAGAGAGAGGCTCGCTCGACCGGCGCACGCCTTGCGTCTCTCTTCTACGCGAGCGTTTCTGGCGTCGGAGTTGAATAGACTAATTAGTGAACTTATCATTTTACTTAAAAGGTTTGTAAACAAAAGTGTAAATTAAACGTATACCACGAACAGACGTTGTCACGTTAAATCTCCGTCCGTATTCCGACTTTACAGACAACCATTTTTTTTGTCTGACATGTTCCTGGCACTACCATGGCGTGATACGTTATAGTGACAGAAAGCTTTAAAACGTGTATTTTTCACACCCCTTTAACAGAAAATACATAAAACTTAATAATTTCCGTTTTAAGCCTTGTTACCCATAAACCACCGCTCATTAGCATATCTATTAAGTAGTAATGTTTTTTAAATGTCGGCTCACGCGTGACCGAGTCCATGCAATAGTAGAATTACGTTTATTTCGCGTAAATTATTCCGTTTGTTCGTGCATTAAATAGGGTCATCTGACAAAAAATATTATAAAGGAAATAATTCGAATTCATTTGTGCAATTAATTGTAATTAGTGGTCGCCAAGCTGTTGTATATGACTGCAGTTTGTTATTTTTTAAAAGCTTCAACATAACAGATTTTTTTGTTATCTAAGTAGTTTATTATACGGGATAATAAAATAACGTCACGATTTTGTGAAATTTTTTACATCTTGGATCGATAAATATATCATTACAACATAAAACAAAGATCACAAATCAAACTAAAAGTCAAAAATGTCAAAAAATAACAACAAAGTATTGAAAAAGTCAAAAGTGTCGAAAAACAACTATAATTTAATACGAAAAAAAAAACGATACAATTTCGTACTTTAGTACTTTACTACGCTTGAAGTATATTAATTATCTATTATCATTATAATTCTATTAATTATTACTATATGTATACATACATATAATCTTAATATATATTAATTACGTGCCATTTTGTTTGTCCGCGATGGACTCCTAAACTACTTAACCAATTTTAATCTAATTTGCACACCGTGTGCAGTTTGATCCAACTTGAAAGACAGTAGCTTACATCGCCCTTAAGGCACACGGAAGACTTTAATAAAAAAACTTTTGACAGAACGAAGTCTGTCCGGGCAGCTAGTTGTTTATAAACCTAGGTTTGTAAATTTGCGGTTCTTGTTATCTTTATTTATTTATTTATTATAGGATTACCAACATAAAGTCAAAGTCAAAGTCAAAGTCAAAGTCAAAATATTTTATTCATATAGGTATCACTGATACACTTATGCACGTCATCATTTTTTTATCTACCAGCTTTTCGGAAGGGTGCTTTGTCACGGAGGAGAAGAAAAGCCGAAAGAAACTCCTCGCACATCTTTTAAAAAAAATATTACAAAAAAGAAAATATTACAAAATATTTACTAATCTGAGCGGAACTGGTTGCAGAACTGGTCATTTCCATGCATCTTTGTCATTTAAATACTCGTCTATTCTATAATATCCCTTGCCTAACAATTGTGTTTTTACACGTTTTTTGAAAGATTCTATTGGCAAGTCACGTATTGATTTTGGAATTTTATTATAGAAATGTACACCAAGCCCCATGAAAGATCGCTGCACTTTACTTAGGCGGAACGAAGGCGTAACTAATTGATGCATTCTTCTTGTTTGGCGATTATGAATATCACAATTTTGTTTATACGCGCTTATATTCTTCCGTATAAAAACTACATTGCTAAAGATATACTGGGAAGCTACTGTAAGTATGCCTATTTCCTTGAACTTTTCACGCAAAGATTCCCGAGACTTAAGTTTATAAATAGCCCTAATAGCCCTCTTTTGGAGTATGAAAATTTGTTCTATACTGGCTGCTTTGCCCCACAGCAATATGGCATAGGACATAACACTGTGGAAATAAGCAAAATAAACTATCCTAGCAGTTTCGACGTCAGTATACTGCCTTATTTTCCTAACAGCATAAGCAGCCCTACCAAGTTTATTTGCGAGATTTGCTATATGTGGGCCCCACTGAAGTTTACTATCTAAGGTCACCCCTAAAAAGACCGTGGATTCCTCCATATGCAATGTTTCATTATTCAGTTTGAGAGTTTTGTTGACTTTTTTAACATTAGGTAGTACAAACTCTATACATTTCGTTTTTTTTGCATTTAGAAGTAAATTATTGATAGTGAACCAACGCGACACATGCGAAAGAGCACTATTTACGTCGTCGAAATTTACTTTATTCCTGTCACACTTAAATATTAATGATGTATCATCAGCAAATAGTACAATATCCGCTTGGTTCTTTACATAATGTGGTAAATCGTTAATGTATATCAGAAAAAGAAACGGACCCAAGATCGAGCCCTGCGGTACACCCAGCACAGCCGGTGACCCCGATGACTTAATATCATTTATGCTAACTTTTTGTATCCTATCACTCAAATAAGACGCGATCAAGCTAAGGGCCTTGTTTTTTATACCATAGTGGCCAAGTTTAAACAGCAATGTTTCGTGCTCAACACAATCAAATGCCTTTGATAAGTCACAAAATACACCTATGGCATTTTGTGATGACTCCCATGCTTCAAATATATGCTTTAAAAGCCTAGCCCCTGCATCGGTTGTACTACGGCCTTTAGTGAAACCGTATTGCTCAGAATGTAATAAATTATTATTGTTGAAGTGGGTTAGCATTTGATTCAATATTATCTTTTCAAAAATCTTACTAAGAGTTGGTAAAACAGAAACGGGTCTATAGTTATTAAGATCGGTTTTCTCGCCCGTTTTAAAAAGTGGTATAATTTTGCTGTATTTCATAAGATCTGGAAAGATACCTAGATCTATACATTTATTAAAAACTATGACCAAGTATGGAGCTATAATATCTATAATATGCTGTATTATTTTTACCGAAATGCCCCACAAGTCACCCGTGTTCTTTACCTTCAGGGACTGAAATGCTTTGATTAAGTCTCTAGTGGTTATATGTTTAAATTCAAATAAAATATTACATTCATTGACATGATTTTTTAATATAGAAAGTGCTTCCGTCGGTGAAGAAGCTAATGAACTTGTTAACGTTATAGGAATATTACGGAAGTGATTTTCAAACTCGCTTGCCACGTCTTTATCGTCAGTGATTATATTTTCATTAATTAACAATTCGTAATTGAAATCACAGGACTTTGCGTTACCGTTCTCACTACTAATTATATTCCAGACCGTTTTTATTTTGTTATCCGAGTTAATAATTTTGTCCTTTATGTACATTGATTTCGCCTGAATGCAAACGATTTTAAAGATTTTAGAATAATTTCTTACATGGTCCTGGAAAGTTGGAGAAAAATTGTATTGTTTCTCGGCATAGAGGTCGTACATTTTGTTCCTGCTTTTATAAATACCTACAGTAGCCCAATCACTAAATTTACTATTTTTAGCTATATCTATGTACCTAAACTTGAAAATTTGATTAAATTCATTATTTATGTTATTTGACAATGTGTTGTACAGTTTAATTGGATCTCTTTGTTGTAACGTTAAGGCCGTTTGTAGTTTTGATTGAATTTTATCTTTAAAAGTTGAAATCTTTTTTTTAGTTAATGGTCTACATTTTATTAATTGTTTTTTCTTATTGACAGAATTATACAGCGAAATTTTTTGTCCGCAGTGGTCTGACCTCAACTTACTGAATATCTCTTTGTTTAAAGTCTCACAATTGCAAAAGATATTATCTAAGCATGTAGCTGTAGTTTCAGTTATTCTGGTTGGCTCATTGAATACTGGATTTAAATTAAAGCATTTAAACAAACTTAGTAACCTAGTAGCTATAGTACTATCTAATAAAATGTCTACGTTGAAGTCACCACATATCACTACTTCTTTTTTAGAGACTAACCGTTTAAGTACATCCTCCAGTGTATCTTCGAAAATACTAAAGTCCCCAGAGGGGGGCCTATATACACAGACTATAATAAACCGCTCCAGTTCCACACAGGCCAGTTCTATAGTGCGTTCAATAGATAAACTAACAATGTCTTTTCGCTCTTTAAAAGAAATATTATCCTGCACTAAGATTAGAGATCCCCCGTGAATAGCAGTCCTTCTAAAGAACGCACTTGACAATCTATAATTATTCAAAATAACATGACCTTGTAAGTATGGTATCCAATGCTCAGTAATACATAATACATTAATATTGTTATGTTTAGTAAATAATTCTAATTCTAATTCTTTGCCGGTTAAGCCTTGTATATTCTGATGAACTATATTTAAATAAGAGGGCTTATCCATTGTCTTTTTATCTAGTTTAAATTATTACTTGTACAAATATTAGTACATTTGTCTAAAACAGAAATAGTGGTACTACTACCACACTCAATAAATGTGTCAATAGACTTTGTTACCCTACTTGTAACAGCATCATTCAAATTGTAAGCTAACAATTTAGCTAATTGTTTTTTATATTTTTTTGGCAGATAAATAATATCCCTAGATACCCTACATGACGAAATAAATTTATTTATGTCAAAATAAACTACTGCATCCCTATGATTATTTGTCAAATTATACAAAGTTTTATTTAGTTTATATATATATTCATTTTGTGTATGGCTTAAATTATTGGAATATGGAAAGGCACAGATTACAAACTGACATTTGGTTTTCTCATTTAATAATAATAACTTTTTTATACACTTAGTAATTTGCCACTTTTTAATGTCTAGACTGTCACCAATCATCAGTACAATGGAAGTGTTCCTATCTAAATCTTTTAAATTAATCTGATTAATTAAATACTCAAAGTTGGCTCCCGGTGAGCATAAGTTTATTACTGAGTGTGTAATGTAAGAGCTCATTATAGACCCAAAATGTTTCCCTATACTGTCACTAATAATAATAGTTTTTTTGTCTGTACTGATAGGTACATTCTGCATGATGCTTTCCTTCTGCACTGTTGAAGCGCATTGACAGGTTTTGTCCTGGTTGAGTTGTAATTTATTGGACAATGACTCAAACCTCTCCATATTGTCATTGCAGACTTCTAATAGGTTGTCAAAAGAGGCTATGTGTTCCTTTATTTGTTCCTGAGCACAGGTGTACATGCTGGTCATATCCTGCAATGATTTTTCCAAGCCGTCAATTTTACTTTGAAGATGCAGAGATTCAGCATCATACAATGACCTACTGTGTTCCAATTCAGACTGCAATAATTCAACTTTATTAATTAATGATAAACATTGCTTTCTACTTTGTCCTAGCTGCTGTATGCAAATTTTCTGTTTGACAAGCTTTTGAGTCTTCGTCAAAAATCTCTTTATTTTTATATATTTTTTAAGTTTTTTATGACTGTTGAAATAAGTTGTGGGTGTTAATGAATTATCATTAGAAGTTATGTCAATTACAATAGGTGAATTTGTTATAGAATTGGAACCACACTGAACAAGTTCACTGAAAAGGCTCTGTGTAGCATCACATTCCTGAGATTCCTTTAAATGCTCTAATTGAGTCATGGTCTTGTTGGCCTCATTTAAGTTGGCTTATCTCTAGCTCAGTGATGCGACTCAGGGCCCTCTCATGCTCATAGCTACATTGATTGAAAGTATTAACAATGTCTTGAAGGTTGTCTCGTTGCTCCAGGATTTCCAAGTATTTATTGTGAAGAGTGGCGAGCTGAATCTTGTACTCGGTGTTGGCATTTACAGTTTTAGCGATTTCAGCTTCACAGTCCTCCCTCTCCTGTAGTAGTTGAGCATTGAGGTCCTTGCTAATTTTGAGCTCTTTTAGAGTGAGTTTTAGCTTCGCTTCAGTTTCTTTGAGAGCAGATTGGCGGGTCATCATATTTGGGCCTTTTGTTATGTTTATTTACTGAAAATAAATAGATAATTTAAGCACACTAATCGTACAGAGAAGTAAGTTTTGTAGTCCTAGTTCAAAATTTGATTGATGTGCAAATCCGGGGTTGACTAATGCATAGGTATATGTTTACTTTATTTTATTGTGATTGTAATGTAATTATACTGCAATAATATAAACAGAATAAGATACAGTTTCATCATTTGCAATACAAGTTGTTACTTATCATATTAAATCTTACTGTTCCTACAATTACAGGTAACCACAGCATGCTTTGCAAATAGTCATCTTCCGGTGACATATGCACTTTTAGGGAGAATTTAGGGGTTTTTGATACATAAAAAGGCTTCCAAACATCTCCGGCGCTGCGGGAAGTGCAGCCCCTCCGCCCTTGCGTAACAAACTGCAGGCACTCCATGCTCGCCTGCAGTTTGTTACAGCGGGCGGGGGCTGCTCTCCCTCCGCGCCTCCGGGGTTTACATTCACTCTAGGGGTAGGGCAGACTAGACCACGTGGGGTCGGGGTTGACTAAGTCGGTTCTGTCACCAATTTTGAAAAATCCGAAGCTGCGTAGGCGAGCAGTGTAGTATAGGAGCCATTAGACTGCATCTCTCCTTACCATCAAGTGTGATTTCGGTCAAGCATTAATTTAAAATGTATAAAAAAAATATCTATTCATGCAGGTTATAATTTGTTTTGAGTGTGTTTTTAAGTAAATTCTTAATTCCAACCTCCATCCAAGTTGACTATACATACCCAAATCTAACTTTATTCATTGCCGGTGGACCTGCAGGTATTCTGTACAGTAGTTGGGAAACGTATACATTACCTAGGCAAACTATGTAATGGTGATAATATTCATATAATTTAATACATTGCCAAAACGACCCAGGTATTATACACATTTCCTAGGAATTGTGTTGAATACCAGCATTATACAGATATCCGGTAACATATTCATATCATTTCATACATTGCCAGAACGAGCCAGGTATTATACACATTGCCTAGGAATTGTACTGAATACCCACATTATACAGATATCCGGTAACATAATATACATTTATTTTAATTAATTTTACTTTTAAGTATTTATTTTAATATTATAGAGTGTAAATATATTATTATAGTTTTATATTGGCGTATGCTATCAAATAATAAAGTGTAAATACTAAAATAAATACAATACAATACAATTTCTTTATTTGCATGAACATGGGTAGTATACATAAAAGATTACATTAGATTTTTAAGTCCGTCAAGTTCCATCTGTTGAGGTATGCAAATATATTTTTCATTCCAAAAAAAGAATACTTAATAAATAGAGAAATATATACACATAATCGACATAATATAAAGCGATTTAAGAAGACGATAAAATTGGCATAATACGTATTATACCATGAATTAGTTATACATAAAGTACCTAATAATCACTGTGTAAGAATATTCGAGGTTATTCATTGTTCCACTTTCAGTTCCCAGGGCACAAGATTGTCAGCTGAAAACTGTTTCGCTCTAAAAAAATTCTGCTTCAGCAAATCCCGCTAAGTAGGCAATATTAAGAAAATTTCTTAAAGTTCCTCGTCTAAGATAGATGTTAGTATAGTAATTTTAATTATGTAAGTATAATAATATTAAAATAATATGTCTCAGATAAAATTACTACACTAATAAAATATATAAGGTATTGTCTTACCATCTTTACTTAATATTCGCGAGGATTTTCCTCGTTAGGAGTTAAAAGTCATGTTAAAGAAACATCAAAAATGTATCTAGCAGAACTGAGTATCTCGTGGACGACTCCCTTTGCCGTCGACGGCTTGAGATGTTCTATTGATCTCGACCACAAAGCCTCTCAATTGGACTGCGACAAAAAAGTCTTTTGAAAGAATGAAAAACCATTGTATTAATCGACTCCCATTTGAGACCGCTTAGCCAAAGTGACTGGCCAAAGGAATTTAATTATCTACACTAATTGGTCATTGAATCTTAATTAACTTTTTGTCATTATAGCGAAACCTGTTTGGAGTTGAGATACTAGCGAATGGGTAAAATGTTCAGGGAATTTTAATGGTGAGTAAGTATTATAATTAATACGGGATGGATTATTAAATGTACCAAGTGGTAATTTCATTTGCAGAATTTAAATTTATATTTGGCACCTGAGGGTAAACAGCTATAATGAAATGTAAAATCTCTTAACGGCAGATTTTATACTTTTTTACAATGGATACTGAAGTAAAACCAGTAGGTTCAAGATAATAAGGAGAAATGGCAATAATAGCTTAATGTGCATGATCGTGATATAGATATCCCTGTTGTGCCTATGCTAAATACCGAAGAGTAAATAAGACAGTCACATACTATGATTGTACTGTCGCACCCTCGAAGACTTCTCGTCGCTTAGTAACTCGCTTCAATTAATAAACGACGGCAAAAAGTGTCGTTACAACTTTTCGTCCCAATTTTTTCCGCCTAGCCCCCTTTCGCAATGCGCGATAAGGAACTTCGTTCCAATAAAGAAAAACACGGTTTTGCTATATCCAAAAATAGAAAAATGTGCGCAGAAATAGCAATCAAACAGTAATTATACGATAGCAAATAAAAGACATCTACGAATCTTATCCGTAGATTGATATAGACATATAATTTTCCGTAAAAAAATGCTGTGTTGGTTTATTTGTTTAAGTATTTTACTCAAGATCGATGGCTTTTAAAGCTTGCATTATATGATAAAAATTATCACAATATGCCTCACCGCATTTGTATATTATGTTACTTATTAAAAACAATGAACCATATTATAACTTAACCACTCAATCAGCTGTTTTTTATACTAATAATATTATAAAGAGGAAATATTTGATTGTTTGTCTTCATTGAATAGGCTCCGAAACTACTGAACCGATTTGAAAAATTCTTTCACTGTTGGAAAGCTACACTATCCCCGGATGACATAGGCTATATTATAACTTCAAAAAAATTAGGGATCCTTAATAAAACTCCAATAATGTAACCCAAGGTGTAAAAAAATAAGAAAACCGAAGCAAAGCGAGGGCGGCTACTCGTATTATATAAAGATAGGACTATAAAGACCAATTTGAAGCATGCTTTGAATTTTACAAACTCCGGGAATGAATAACTACAATTGTACCATAGCCAATTATGTACTATTATGTTTTCTGTACCATAGCCACAAATAAACTTTTTTGTAATCCAATCACAAAATTGCACTCTGCCATTTAAATGTACTTCCTATAATTTCCTAGCCTGAGGTTGTGGAAGAAATCGCTTTATAAGACCGCCTTTGTATAACTTGCTGTATTTTTTTTCCTTTTTGTTGTAATCTCTTTGCTTTGGTGTACATACAATAAATAAATTAAATAAACTTTAAACGCGCTCATAGCCCGGCGACTTGGGTCGATCCTATGTGATTGACAAAGTTAAGCAACAGCGGGCGCGGTCGGTAGTTGGATGGGTGACCGCTAGTGGCAAAAATTTCTTGAGCGTTTCCGTGCTTCGGAGGGCACGTAAAGCCGTCGGTCCCCGGGCGGTTTGAAAACTTCTGATACTCGGGTTGGCCACTAACCCCTCCACCAATCCGCACTGGAGCAGCGTGGTGGAGTATGCTCTAGGCCTCCTCAAGAGGAGAGACCCGTGTCCAGTAGTGGGCTATTAATGGGTTGAAGCCAACTTTAAACGCAAGTCGCAGAGTCACGAGTACCTACGTGTACAATACCTTGGATTTTAAAAATAATTTAGCCATAAGGGACCATCCATAAATTATGTCACACTAATTTCATGACTTTTTGAAGCCTCCCCCCTCCTTGTCATAGCTGGTCACATTTGTGAGACCTCCTCCCTAGTGTGACGTCACATGTTATGAAATTTTACACCTAGAAATTATTAAATTAAAACAGCAGTTCCGAAATGAGTTTTATTTCCATTCATTGTTTTTTCATATTTACTTATACATACCAATTTTCGATTTTGAAATGTGACGTCACGAAATTTAGGACCCCCTTGTCACACAATGTCACACTACATCGACCCCCCCTCCTCCCTAACGTGTGACGTAATTTATGGATGGCCCCTAAGTACCTATTTCAAAGCTGACGTGTGAATCGTGACTCTGAGCTTTTCCTAAAGTTTAGGTCTATGGATATTTCCCATAAATAAGCGCTCTACATAAAATAAGGTCCACGGGTGTCTCATATAAATTGTAGGTTTATGAGCACTTCACACGAATGCTCTAAAAAATTATTTATATGCTTCTAACGTCAAAAAACAGACGACTGGAAAATTTAAATTTAAATGTGTCTATTAATAAAATTAAGTACGATGACGTAAGATACATTTTGAGTTTCTGGATTTTTCCTCCGGGTTTTTTGCTTAGAGTCAAATGCTACGCTAATGTTGGAATATTAAATAGGGCTTATTTAAATGAACAATATTTTAAAACAGACTTTTTATGTAATTAATAAAACGGAAAAGTTGAGTGTCTTGTGTTTGTCTAAGGAATTAAGTTATGGTTTTTATCCATTAATGGCCCACTGCTGAGTACGGATTTCTCCTCCTAGGTTTTTGCTAAATCTTTATTTCATTTTTCACTTTCGTTAATAAATTCCAATACATATACTATAATATGTATGAATATCACAAATGATAATTTTGGGCGTAAATCTCATATTAACTTATTGTAAAAAGCTACACCGAACCCCATAAAAGATCGATGCACTTGCAATGAGAATATCTAACCAAGATCCAGGTGAGTTCACAAAGTTAAACGCAGGCAAAGTGTAGGCTCGTAATTAGATTTAATATCTGAAATTTCTTTCGTGTTTCAATTCTTTATTGATACTTTTTCTTCAATGTCTTTGGACTATAATAATATTACAAAAACTAAAGCAGCGTAGATGATGATGTAAGTGGAGCAATTTCCTATTCTTAATCAAGCAATAAAACAAGATTTTATTTTTTATATTGAAAAAATCCAAGGCTCAATATAATTGAAATCCCATGGCGTTAACGATAAGGAGCTTTTTTATATAATTTTGCATGTATCGAAAGTCACGTCACAGATTTATTACAACAATAGGTAGATAGAAGAGTAATTTATATAATCATTTGCCATTTGTTATATACATATCTAAGTCATACCTATTTTAGTGTACTTATTTATAATAAACTAATAGTAATAACTATGTTTATTTATTAAACTAAGGCCCCAACTCACGAGTCACTAACGGTTATTTAAATCACTCCTTAGTACAGAATTTGTATAGTTATTCTATAACTAAGGAGCGATTAAAGTAACCGTTACTGACTCTGAGTAGGCGCGAGAGTTAGATATTATTAAATTAGACAATTAAATGCCGAAAGGTGACATAATTTATCGGTCACATAAATGTGACCCACATGGGAATCGAACCTTATGATCAGCAGGGAATATCTTACCTGATTATATTAAAGATCGTTTGCCTTAAAAAAAACCGTGCCTCCACTAAATTATTGTTACAATTACAACTTGTAAATGTAAATATTTATTTATATTTATTTAATGCAACAATAAAGTGGAAATGTTTATTTTTATTTATTTTATACTACTAGATAAATATTGCCAAACATGTTAAAACAATAATAAAACGCGCCCCCAAGTTTATTTTTATATAGACCAATCTCAACCCGATCGACGAAAATGTAAATCTAAACTCGTACGTTAAGTTATTACAATCTACGACATTTGATATCAAAACCCTGATATAGTTTCATCTCGATATTTCAAACTAACGAGTGAGCCCCGATAACGTTCCCGAATTTGAAAGCCATATTAGATTCCAAAAAGTTAAAATAAAACTGCCTTCCATTTTCGCTTGTTTACATTTCGTGTTTTGCGGCTGCAACGTTGCTTTTTGCGGTGTATCTGACGACAATAGTTTATGTTTGACTACTGGATTTTAGCTTTCACGTATTTCAGTGGAAAAAGTGTGTGAATTTTTAATACTGAAATAGGGTTAGCTTTTTGAAACAACAGTTTGGATGAAGAGTTGATCATTGAAATACAAATAACAATTCAAATAACATTCACATGGTTCTTTGGATCGCGTGTGACACGAATGAGCTTAATAGAAACACGACAGTCAAAAACAGCTAAAAGTACCTAAGGGTGGAAATAGTGATAAAAAATAAATCTTCTTCTATACAAATAAATAAAATTGAAGTGTCTGTTTGTAATATTAAAATAACCGGTTTTTACTAAGTGCATTTGGATGTATACACGGTACATATACCAAAACAACATTTTTTACAATTTTTGTCTGTCTGTCTGTCTGTCTGTCTGTCTGTCTGTTTGTTCCGGCTAATCTCTGAAATGGCTGGACTGATTTTGACGGGACTTTCACTGGCAGATAGCTGATGTAAGGAGGAGTAACTTAGGCTACATTTTGTTTAGAAAAAAATAGTTTGTTAGGCGATACGCAGTTCGCCGGGTCAGCTAGTGTTGCATAAATCCCTGCCTTATTTTAAAACAGAAACTGGTATCCTTCATTGAGAAGCGCCACCGCTTTTTAGATCTAGACGCGAGGCAGCGTGTTCAGCCAAAGTTCAAAAAAATGGAACTGGTAACGCAGCGCCATGTTATTACATGAACCATTTCGAGCTACTTTTGACCCTTTCACAACTCAAGACCGATTAAACCTAAATACATGAAATTTGGGACATTTATTAAAGCCCCTTCGCTTATTTAGAATTCGAAATTTCATAAATTTAGCTTAAACAGTAAGATATATTAACGTTTAAAAACCTGTATTTTGGTGACTGACTCACTAATATAGGATCAAAATTAGCATACTTCCAGATGACCTAGAAACTTGATATTTGGCATCAAGGTAGATTATTAGGCGACTACAAAGGAAAAAGTATAAAAACCGAAAATTATTGATAATTAGTAGGTGAATACAGTGGACCCGTGGTAATCCGACAAACGGTCGGACTATAGAATACTGTCTCTATGACTGTCTAAGACCCTCTGGATTTTTTTGAATAAGAGAATGAAGCCGACAAATTACAAATCAAAGAATCTATTTGCACTTCAATACTAATAATTTTCTTCTCATTCTTCTTTCTTCTCATTTCTTTTCATTACTAATTATTTCTAGACAAAAAATATTAATAATCCGACAAAAGCGATTTATTGAAATAATTTTAAAATTTTCATTGCACTTTCATTTTACTTTGTTTTTATTACCGGTAAATGACCAAATAATGAAGACAAAGAAATAAATAAGTAATTATACGTTAATTAATTAATTATAAAAAGAAGTAATTATACGTTTTATTTGAATTTGTGTACATATTTTTGACGACCCGTGTGGCGCAATGGTTACCATGCCGGATCGCCACACCAACGGTCCTGGGTTCGATTCCCAGCGAGGCGGAAATTTGAATGATGAGTTTGAATTTCTTTTCTCGGTCTGGGTGTGAATGTCTTTGTCTAGTGTGTTGTCCATGGCACCTACGACACAGGGAATCCTAGTGTGGGGCTATGAAGTGAAGTGAGTGTGAATATTTTTTTTTTAATATTTCAGATAAACGAACAGAGAAGCTACCTGACGGTGACCACCGTTGCCCGCTTCCACCCAGAAAGATACGTTACCGGCCAATAAGACGCGAGCGATTCATTTATAATTTTCATCATTTTGACAACCCTGTAGCCTAGTTCATAGCGAGCATGCCTGCGAAGCGAGGGATCTCGGTTTCGATTCCCGGCCGGGGCAGATATTTATGTGAAAGATAAATATTTGTACTCGTGGCATGTATAACTGTTATACACGTGTCTTCCATGCCACCCGCGACACAGGTAATAACCTACTGCGGGGGTATGAGTGTGTTAGCATTTATTTATTATTTACTAGCTTCTACCCGCGACTTCGTCTGCGTGGACTTCAGAATTAGACCTTTAGAAGAATGAAGAGTATGATCAATAAAAGAAATGATAAAAAAAATATATGCTAGCCATTTTTAATTATACCACTTATCTTGAGGGAACGGTCTATCCCCGATATAAAATTTAAACTTAACTCACCAGTTTTAAACTTTACCACCATGGAACACGATCTATGCAACTGGGTCGAAATATCGGAATACAAAATAAATATCATAAGTACTCGTATTATAGTAAAATCTATCGATATTAAATATCTGGGAGCTAAACTGAAACTAAATTCGTTTAGCAGTTTAAGCGTTAGTGAATAAGAAACATTCACATAATTTCATTTTAAAAATGGTTTAAA
Source organism: Thymelicus acteon (assembly GCA_951805285.1). Taxonomy (NCBI): domain Eukaryota; kingdom Metazoa; phylum Arthropoda; class Insecta; order Lepidoptera; family Hesperiidae; genus Thymelicus; species Thymelicus acteon. Next base: position 3,004,271 of record OX638226.1, on the reverse strand, counting down.
AACAACAACAAATATCTTTGAAATCAATTTCGTTATTTCCGTTCGTTCAGGTGTTACATAATTATTTGGTCTTCAAGATACACCACCAGGCCCTAAGTTTGGTCAATAATATGCTAGTTTTCCAATGTCAAAGTACAACCAACTATGTAATATTTTAAAAAAGTGTTTCCGTTATTGCCACCCAATCAGGAATTACATATTATTTTATCTCTAAGATCACTATCTGGCCCTAAGTCAATGATGAACTGGTTTTGCAATGTGAATGTTACCAACAACAACAGTCACCCATGTAATAACTGCTGTTATTATGTATATTTAGCACGCGCCTCATGGTATATCTAGAATACAATGATGTTCTTAGCGACAGGCAGTACGGGTTCCGCCGAAACCGGTCGACGGGAGATCTTCTAGCGTATGCCACTCACATCTGGGACGAGGCCCTCGAGAAAAATAGGGAAGAGCTAGCAGTTTTTCTTGACATCTCGAAGGCCTTCGATTGGGTCTGGCATACGAACTTTGTGAGATTCAACGTCACAAAAACTCAAGCGTGTCAATTCACCGGCAAAAGAAGCCCTTTCATCTTGGCTCTTACTCTTATAATACGGGTGTCTTCAAGTGAAGAGAGAATAGGCTTTTAGTAAGTTAGTGCGCTTTACCACCCATACTTCATTCCCGCTTACCATCAGGTGGCTTTTTAGTCGAGCATTAGCTTATTTCACATAAAAGTTCCATTTTTTTTACATAAAATAAGTGCTTGACAACAATTCCACCTGACGGTAAGTGGCGTCGGAGTCCAAGATGGTGAATGCACTAACTTAATAAATTCCTATTCACTCTTTTCTTGAAGACACCTACATTGTAGTTGGACGGGAACACCCACGCAGGCAAGCTATTCCAGTCCTTCGCGGCACGCAGTATGAAAGAAGACGTGTATCGCACCGTTCGCAGCGGTGGGATATTGACGACATATGGATGGATGCTTGCCGTACGACGGGTTGTTCGATGGAGGAACGGGGATGGGGGAATTAGTTCGTGCAATTCCTGAGTACAATCTCCAAAATGCATCCTGTAGAATGCCGAGAGGCTGGCTACTCTGCGCCTGTGTGCGAGGCTTTGCACGTTGGTTACCACCAAGTCTGGGTCGTTAATGAGCCTCATTGCACGCCTCTCCATCGAATCTAAGGCTGAAAGGTGACATTTTGCGGCACCGGCCCAAATGTGACAGCAGTACTCCACACATGGGCGAACCTGAGCTTTATATACATTGTTAAAATCTGCCTCGGTGAGAAGTACTGGCGCACCCTTGCAAGGACCCCAAGTTTTCTTGCAGCCACTTTCATAGTTGCGGTTCGAGGAAACTTCGACTTCCAATAACTGTAGGCGGTCGGTGCATTCCAGGGATACATTCCGGAAAGTGGGAGCCAAGGTGAACAGGCTCCGTTTTGCGGTGAACAGACACGTCTGCGTTTTAGTGGCATGGCATAATTATTTTGTGTACCTATCCAAGATACACCATCAGGCTCAAGTTGCTTAATGATGTATATAGGCTTTGCAATTTCAACGTTACTAACAAAAATATTTTTAAATCTTGTTCAGATATTCCCATCCGTTCGAGATTTACATATTTAGCCTCCAAGATAAGTACACCAGCAGGCCTTAAGTTGGTCATTAATGTACTGGTTTTGCAATGTCAACGTTACTAAAAACAAATATTTTTTATTCCTGTTAAGTAATTTGCACCCGTTCAGGAGTTACCTATTTGTTCTCCAAGACACATGGTCATGAGACCCTTAGTTGGTCAATGAAGAACTGATTTCACGATGTCAACGATAACGAAAACAAAATATCTTTAAACACCGTTCTACCTATTTATTTCTACCATTGAGGAGTTCTTTTATCTCCAGATATTTAGTACTCTTTATCTCCAGATACCATCATCAGCTCCTCACTGAATTTCAAATTTACTTGACAAAATACCCAATGTTATACAAAAAAGCATAATCCAAATTGCTTCTTAAACAAAGAATTAACTCGTATTAACTAAAATCATGGATATATTACTCTGTCTGGATCATAGACTTTGTAGAGGTACCTGAAGATCAATGACGTCATATCGGAATGACCATTCGACCAATCACAGGCCGGATTGAGGTTGTCCTTCATAATTGTACGGTGTACACACTTAGAAAAATTATGTCCTATTTTGATACGGTTCTTCAAAATGTTTTCTATATGTAATTCTTCTGGTGGCAAAAATTGTAATATTGAAATAATATACATTTTATAAGAATTTCTTCAAAATTACCTGATTTAAATAATTGCATTAAGAGTAAATTGAAAATTAAGGTACACAATTATGTTACATCTATATTATAATTTCATCTTAGATGTTTTTAAACCATTATAAAAAATCACAATCGAAAGATAATTTTATTATATCCTGGGACTATAGATAACATGGACACAATACAAAAATGGTCATTATTTTATGCCATCATCGATCTTCAGGTACAACTACGAAGTTATGTATCCAGTTAGAGTAATATATCCATGACTAAAATCAGTGATTCAAAAGTTACTGGCCTAAACGCATGCACAGCTATAGAAAAATAAAGCAATTTTGACATTAGGCTAAAACCGCACTAGAATTTTAAAGACGTACGCACTCATCCGACATTTTAATAATGACTTGCTTAATCGGTTCAGGAAAATTAATATTTTTTACTATAAAGTAAATATAAAAAATAGAAAGACATTTACGAATGTTAAAAACCAAATTTGATGATCTTTTGCAATCAATTAAACCTGATAGGATATCTTATAATACTTCGATAGCACTTCTTATTGAAAGGTAGGACAAAACCTGATAAGCTACATTGAAGTATTATTACTGGCGTATAAAACCGATACAGCGAATACTATGTTTGGCCAAATAAATTGGCTGCAGTGGGCTTCAATTTTTAATGGATTCGTTCGATTTAAAAACAGAATCTACCGACGCGACACAAATTTTGTTCGCTCTGTCTGTTCTGGTACTTTACTACATTATACTTCAATGATAAGCTACCAGTTATTTTCTTTATCGTAAAATTATTATTTTTTGTAACTCATTGATTGCTCATTGGGTGCATGAAGCGCTTTATAAACGCTAGTATGTAAGCAGCCTTAGTTTTCCACAAAAAATGTTTTGTTGATTTATTTGATTTTACACAAGATCGATGGCTACTAAACCTCGCATTGTATGATAAAAATTATCACAATGTGCATCTCCGCACAGTTGGTATATTGTTAGTTATTAAAAACAATTAACCATATTACAACAAATCACTTAATCAGCTGATTGAAGTTCGGCCATTTTTATTTCGTTCATCTGTCATGTCAGTGTGACAAAAAACGGCAAACTGTTTTTCTATGACTAAATTGTACCTCTTATCCCTCAGGAACAGGTATATTTTCCGGGATAAAAAGTAGCCTATCTGGTAAGTTAGGTTGAAAGCTATCCGTGTACCAAATTTTATCCATATCCGTTTAGCCGTTTTTGCGTGATTGAGTCACAAACATCCAAACATCCAAACATCCAAACATCCAAACATCCAAACATCCAAACTTTCACATTTATAATATTAGTAGGATTATTATTATCATCATCTTAAATGTCATCAGATTGTAATGTTTCCTTACGATAACTATGTTAATACCTTTCCTTATCATTTAGGGATTCAATATATTTTCTTGGCCGTCTATAACAAAGTGTAATAAAATAAATTGATTACGTCTTTATAAATTTGGTCCCAGTCCGACGTAATCACATTATTCCGATGTGGCATGATCTTTACTGCGATGTTTTTCGGACTGGTTACTGACATTAAACTTTATTTGTAGGATATAATTTACTGTAGGACTTTATTTGATTAATTTTTGTTTGACTTTCCCGGGCCAATTGAACTTATTTATATGCAAAGATTTTTTTGCCACGATTTAAGTGGATTATTCTAATTCGAATTTATTTAGTCTTGATGAAACGGCGAAAGAAATGCCTAGTACAGTTTTTAAAGTAATATAGGTACAATAGTTACAGAATAAACTATACATTTCTATTATAGGTGGTTTCGAACATGGATCGAATGTTAAAAGAAGAATTTCTGGATAAACGAATTTTTGGTAAATTCATTATAATATATCAGTACCAAGCGAGGGCTCTCCGGTTCGATTCCTGTGGTCGTGTATGTTTAAAATTTATCTCTTGTTTGTATTGTTTATACCACTCGCGACACAGAGAATGTTAGTGCTGGGGTATGAGTGAGCAAGCGTTAAAATATTCCTTTCCTTTTCTTATAGACTGATACCTGATATAAATTTAATCATAGCCATTAAATAATAATTAACACAACGTATAATTACGTTAAGAAAGTTCATTGAACTCAATCAATAAGAAAATCTAATTCATTTAATGTGTAAACATTTTGTTGGTTAATGCAGTAAAATGGAATTGGAATTGTACCCATTTCAATGAACATTCCAGTTAATGGACTACTAAAAAGGGTCCAGAAATTGATTGTCAAGGTTTTATCTCTGTAACTTGTTCACTAATGGCATTTATACCTACGCATAATATATAAACAATACTACATAGTAATGTGATTTCGAAGGAAAACTAATGACTTTGTTTATAATAACTTTTGAATTACTTAAAAAGTTTATCGTGTAAAGTAAAACGAATATAGATAATAGATTGAACAGGAGTACAGAAATTATTTGTCCCTTACCTATTAATTTTAATAAAAATCTTAATAAATCTGTGTCTTAGCAAAGCGTTACTTATAATATGCTACGGCCAATGAACTAATATTCGTTCACTGGCTACGGCGTGTATTTCAATCATTTATAGTTAGAATAATCATTCATAATATTTTTATAGTGTGTTCATAGTAAGGTACATTATTTGTATTCTGAAACCAAATATTTATTTCAACTAGGAGACAAATTAGAAAAATACTCCTGTGTTTTTAACGAAAACTAACTAGGTTTACGCCCCAACTCAGAGTTCCTACATAAATCGCTCCTTAGTACAGAATTTTTATAGTGATTCTTTACTAAGGAGTGATTTCAGTAACCGATAGTAACTCTGAGTTGGGGCGTTAAACTTTAGAGCAAGAGCAATAGGCACGCGATACTGCCTATTTACCTAAAGTCGATCACCTTAAAACGTCTAACAAATTCGATTAAAAACTTCGTACACATTACATTCCGAAGGAAATTATTGTTATGATATAGTAGTATTGAATCGTAACTTAAACGATGGATCAGTCAATGATTATAATGTAAAAAGAGGTAGATATGTCACTAGCACGTCAACGATGAAGAGCGTAGAACAGGCAATTGATCGTTCTGCTCGTAGTTGCTCTGTTAATATAAGACGATATGCACGCTTTTGTTGTTGTCAGAAGTATTTGACATTTGACAAACAGCGTTCGTGTATTATACCAATGTGATTGGTGTAGTGAAACAAAAGATAAACGTGTGTGTGTTGTAACTCTCTTCGGAAAATTTTTTTGGTTGATTTGTAAGGGCGTAACGCATAATGTATGTATATTTAAATATCATTGGTATCAGTCTGATAACGGTAGGTTCGAATAAAAATTTTAGTATAACCGGAGGCCTTCGGGCAACATAAATCGTTCTGACATTAGAATTGGCCACTAACCTATAACAAAGTCAGTACTGGAGCAGCAAGGTGGAGTTACTCTAGGCTTCATCAGTTTTGAAGAGGGACCCAGGCCTTGAAGTGGTATTTTAGAGGTATCCGGTATAGAATGGAAATTTTCTTCATAGGGTTCCGTTCTCGACTCGAAAAAATCCTACGCTCTTTTTAAAAGAACACCAATTTTCCCACACCGAATTTATTTCCTCCCAAAAAAACTTATACACAAATATCCCTCGTTTTTCTTTTGAGTCTAAACGCGAGGCGCTAACTAAATTCTCTCTAAACTCCATTCGTGTAGCATAGTATTACTGTTTATGTATAGTATTTGTATATATGTACTTGTAAGTTTTTTATGTGTGTATTTTATCTATGGGCCTTAGTTGCCTGAAAATAAATGCATGCAGCATACGACAAATGGAAGTGACTCGACCAACGACGGCGATGGACGCAATTACAGTATTTTTATTTGAATCAATCGTAAACTTTTTTACTGAATTAGAAATAGGAGATTTTCAATTTGGATGCATTTTTCTAATGTTTCAGAACATCATCTTTTATCAACGGTTTTGATTTTTTTTCTAAAAAAAGGTATATTTTAAGATTGGTCTCACCCATCAATCTTTACAAGGCCACTGCTGGACTTAGACTTCCCCTAATTTTCGCCACTCTGACTGGTTCTGAACCTTCTGAATTCATCGGATATCAAAATTTAGACTGGTCACATTTTCAGAAATTCTGAATTCTCATGATGAACTGTTTTACACCCACACCCACCCACCCACACACACACACACACACACACACACACACACACACACACACACACACACAAACAAACAAACAAACGCGTATACACACCGCATTCAACAAACATATCAAAGCAGAATAGAACTCACCGACAATCGTAGCCAGGATGATGAGAGCCAGGACGACGGAGGTCACCGCCATGAGGACGAGCGACGTGACGTCACTGGAGGTAGAGTTCCCGACCGTCGCGTTGGTGACGTTGCAGCCCCACGACACCGCGTCCACCCAGGAGCAGTTGTCGTCCAGCCACTCCGACGTGGGGGGGTAGGTGACCTCATCTGGGGAAGAAGTTACTCTGTATCAGGGGTCCGTTTATATTGGTTTAAGCCAACTGTGTTCATACTTTTGTTAAGATAACTTAATGCTTGATTGCAATACCATTTAATGCTACACACTCATAGCCCCACACTAAGATTCCCTGTGTCGTGGGTGCCATGGACAACACACAAAGACAAAGACACACACCCAGACCGAGAACTGAAATTCAAAGTAATTGTATTTCCGCACTCGCTCTGAATCGAACCCAGGACCCTTGGCACGTCGATCCGGTATGGTAAGCATTGCGTTACACGGGTGGTTTAATTTAAAGTCCAGGATGGTTCGCGAACTATTTTAGTAAAAGCCTATTCACTTTTTCCTTGAAGACGTCCAACATGGAAGCATGGGAACTTTAACTTAAGCGAAAAATTTTGCCACTCAAGACTGTTAGCAGCGTAATAATTGCACAGAGGTTTTTTATAAAGTGTACGGGAGCACTGAGGAATGATTTTTAGGGTTCCGAACGAAAAATCGAAAAACGGAACCCGTATAGGATCACTCGTGCGTCTGGGCGACCGCCGTTCATAGCCAATTCACTCCGAAACTACTGGACCAAAAACAAATGAATTTTGCAAAAAAAATATTTTAACGAAATCAAAATTAAAAAAGAACTGTTTTGCAAGCCGTATTGTGTTGCATGTCAAATGAAAGGGCGTATTGTAAGGATCTCAAACAAAAATATATTTTTGGTATAGTTCTACAATGGATAATTTTAAAATTATTCAAGAAGAAGGAAGAAAATTTAAGACGAAAATTGACCATACAAAAAATAAAACCAAAAAATAAATAAAATAGAAAAATAACTGTAAATACATATAATCAACGTACGAAACCCTCTCCAGTTTAACTCGCACTTGTCAAGTTTATTGGATATTCATTCCTTAAAAGGTTAAAGTAAGCGATGACAGTGTGTATGTCATTCCTTACTATGTATGTTATCTTTTTTTATAACGTCATGCAGCCGCCATATCGTTGTGTTCTTATTATCCGAAGGTTAATTAGGAGAGAATGCTTTTAGCATTAAGTCCACCATTGCTATTTTACAAATTGTATGGTGCAAAAGTTAAATAAATAAATACAGAAAACCATGAGAACCTGAATGTTTATTTAAAATCAGCTTAAAATTAATTATTATTAAGTTTGGTTCATTATAATCCTATTACCAAATAAATAATGATGCGGAATTAATGAACAAATATCAAATTGATTGGCGCAGTAATGATCCTATCCCGGAATGTTACATTACATAATCCCGTAATTAATTCCCCGCTCAGTTCAGGTTCTCTCGCGAGGACATTGAACGTGTGCTATATCCGCTATTAATAGAATAGTGTACTGGAACGTTCTAGAAATGTTTATTACATTTCAGTAAGTGACGAACTGTGTTAGGGGATATCCTAACCGTACTATCGATATGTTGTAAGATTAAGTGGGTCTCTGAGTCGATTTTTTAACAATTAAATTATATCAGGTAAATACCTGGTAAATATCTGATATAATTTAATTGTTAATCATTGTCATTTCTAAATAGAAATTATCATTCTTTTTCCATTCCTACTAATGTTATAAGTGTAATACCCCATTTACACGCGCGCGCGAGCCACGAGACAATCCGCGAGACGCGCGCATACGCGCGCGTGTGAACAGGGCGCTCGCGGACCAGACCGCGGCGCGTCTCGCGCTCGCAGGGCTCGCGTCGGGAGCGGTTTTTTAGGCGCGCGCCAAAGGGGCTCGCGCGAGCGCTCGCATGGTGTTCACACGCGCGTAGGGGGCGTGGCTTACGGACGCGCCACAAACAAAAGATAAACGTGTGTGTGTTGTAGCTCTTTTCGGAACAGATTTTTCGATTGATTTGTAACACATAAACTTTATTTTATTTTTTTAAATATCAACGAGGATATATGGATGCCTGTATTTCAATCAAGCGCTAACTGTTGTACGGATTAAGACGAAATGGCACACAGACCATGTCCAGGATTAGGACATAGGATTGACTTTATCCCGTATGTATGTTCCTCTTAGATGATCTGGACGTATATATTTATGTGATTTCACTTATGAAACCAGTCTTTCCGTGGAAAACAAGTGTTTCTATAAAAGTGATATTCTGTTTTATGAAACCAGTCTTCTACAACCAAGTGTTTCTATAAAAGTGATTCTGTATTATGCGGATTTTGTCTTCCTAGTAAGATTATGATAAACTGGCGCAACTGTAGCGCAACTGCATCGCACTGCAGCAAGCTTAGTGTGCGTGCCAAAAGAAGGCATATAGCAGTATATTCTGTAGCGGTACTTACATACACTATCGTCAAGTAATTTACAACGGAAAAGAAAATGTTTTCCTTGAAAATTCTAGAAGTGAAACTTTTCATACAAAATACATATTATATTATTATTATTCAACATCGTGAGTAGACTGCGCCGCAAAATGAAGGTCACCTGGACATCAAGGAATGCCGAGGATGCGCCGCAATTTTCTTCTGATTGGTCTAATTTTTTTACGTGTATTATTTTAAACTATTTTCTCATTAGCTGCCCTGTACCTCAACTTTTGTATAAATTAGGGAATATTTTGTAAATAAATCATTCTACTTGAAACCTTCTGAAGAGTATCAATGCTCCTCCAAGACTCCAAACGCTCTTGAGATAACTATCTGGAACCTCCAGAATGATCCTATTTGTATCCTTTCAAAGAAAAAAATCCATATGTTGATAAATTAAGTTCTGAGGTACAGATCATAAAAATACAACCGAATAGAGCCTTCTCGTTTTGGAAGCTGGTTAAAATACGAAAATACTTAGTTGTAATACCAATCCACTACTGTAGAATATGATTCATTCTGTAGAAAAGTCGATTTTAGACTTTGCAGCAAAACGATCCATTATTAAGAAAATAAATTGCAGTGCGGTATGGAAGTAGTCAATAGTTCTCAGGCAATTTGTCAGCGTCTACGTAGCTTAAGGAGCTTTAAAACAAAATCGAAGAACTCAGATAAGAAATTAAAAAGTAATAAACAAGTGTAATAGTTTACAATGTTGTTGTGAATGCTAGAGTTATTATTTATTTATTTGCATATAAACTTTATTTCACTTATATACAGGGTGAATTTTTCATGTGTGCGTGGATGGCCAAATGCGAAACTATGAGGAATAGTGAAAAATGCTGAAAGAAGTCTAGGGGCCGATTTTGATGAAAACAAAAATTGCAACATTACATTTTTGAAAAATCAATATTGCTAGCCAGGAATTAAACCCGTTGATTTAAAAAAAAATTAAAAAACATATCCTGTATTATTACACCATTTGATAATGTCGCTAAAAAGGATCGAATTCTGGGAAGTAATGACATACGAAAAATCAATATTTCTGGAAAGAAATCGAACCCGTTGATTTTGAAAAAAAAACGCAACCTGTATTATTACACCATTTGATATTGTTGCTAATGAGGATTGTTGGCTGAAGACATTGATTGAAGGCTGACGGGTTGTAGTTGTTAATCACATAACTAGAAAGAAAGAAAACGAAAAATATTTTTACTAACATGGTATTAAATATACACGTATTTCATGAGTAAGTACTACGCAGTAACTAGGTAAGTAAGGATACTAAGTAAGTACTACGCAGTAACAAAATAGAAATACCCTCAACTAAGCTATCATTAACCGATTACGAACCACGGCCGCTAGTTTCCAACACATCCCCCTTAAATCGATGGCTTATGTTAAGTGCTCATAGCTCGGTTGCTTCTATAACGCCTCCATAGCCTGACTGATTGTGTGAAGCGCTTGTAATTGGGCGAGTTATTTGAAATGCTCATACCTCGATACTGGTAAAGCACTCATAACTCGATAGTTTAGAGAATGTTTCGCAGTATCGTAACATAAGTTTTAGATGTAAGGCTGCATTATCATTCTTTCCCAGAATTCAATCCTTGTTAGCGACACTACCAAATGGTGTAATAATATGTGTAGTAACAATAAGGATGTGTTTTTTTTAAATTAGCTGGTTCAATTCCTGGCCAGGGTTATTAATTTTTCAAAAATCTAATTTTGTAGTTTTAGTTTCATCAAAATTGGTCCCTTCATGGTTCTACACTGGTCATTTGACCATTTTTCGCATTTCCTCATATAATAGTTTTGAATTTGGCCATCCACGCACACGTGAAAAATTCATCCTGTATATCAAAGAACATAAATTAATTATATCAAAATCTCCATGTATATAATAATAATATTTGAAGAGTACATTCTTCTGGATCCCATCATCAGAACTGAATTTTGATAAACAGGGGACCAATGTAGAATTTTAAATAAAGAAGAATTATTTAAATGAGTTCATAAATTCATCGGTTTTGCATCGGTATCAAGGGTAAAAAAAATAAGAACACTGATTATCTCTATAGTCGGCTAAAAAACGTATTATCGAACTACCATCAAGTGTTTCAGTCAGTTATTTCTGAAAAAAATATGCCAGTAAAGAATAATCTTCTAAAACTTCTGAGAACATCGTTAATAGAAGAAATCCCGAACAGTTTCCGATATAAGTCAAATGAAATGTGTGTTTGTTCCCGTTAACGAATGCTTCGGCTTTTGCCTCCTGTTGCCGAATTGAAACTAGTTCGGACTGGTCAAAGGACGATACACATTGGACAGTTTGTCGATATATCACGTCAAGTAGTCGACAAATCCGGTTTACTGAAGTGTTGCATTTTGAGGTTCGTTTGTCGAACTGTTTACACAGTTGTTTCTTCTTTCTTTTTATGATGTTTCCAAAACTTTACATCCCTTCCCGTCCCGTCCCCGTCCCGTCCCGTCCCCGTCCTGTCCACCTTGTATGCCTCAACCTTAATTCTTACAGGATCACTCACGATTTTTTGTGTCTCTCTATCTATTTGATTTTCAAGTTTCATTTATAAAAACATTTTTTTACATTACGCACTATAGCTATAACATTGTATCACCTCACTTTATGTGTAAATATTTTTTTATATAAATTTGTATACTGTTCCTCAAATAGACATGTCATATATCTAAAGTAACGTTTACGCTGATACCATCAGCAATGAGCGAAGAAGTTCAGTGGTACAGGTAGTGTTAATTAAAAAGACAATTTTTAACTGCCATCGAATTATATTGAGACGTTGATCGGGAAACTATTAAGAAGTGTCAATAAGTGTTCCTACTTTAGAACTTCAGTAAAACACTCGACGTGGACAAATCGAGCGCCACAGTCACTGGAGTAAGTTGGAGCGGAGAATCGCAAGAGATTTGTAACTTTGTTGCTCAGTGGTGTTAAAGTTAGTCTTCTTTAACTGTGTTCACTTCTAGTTCACATTAGTTAAATTCGTTCAGAATTGTACTTTGAGCAAGCAAGCGTTTTGATAGTCTTATCAGAGTGAGTTTTGTATGTGTCATCACTAAATTGTAATTGTTGCGAAATAAAATGTTGTATCATCATCGTGAATTTATTTGTTTATAAACGCTTTTATAATAATTAGAGTACCGTGTTCTTGTAGGTCTAATTTTGCAACCTTGATTTGTTTAATTTTATCAAAAAGAGTTGAAATTTTACTATTAGTTTTAACGACAATACATTTTTGTGATGAGATTTGATGTTTGGATCCAAAAAAGGGAACGACAGAGTCACGATTTTTGTGCTTTAGTTCACAGATAAAATTTAAAAGCGTGTATTTAATTTTAAAACTAATAACTGGGTTTTAAATGAGTTTCTGTCTTTTACATTAAGTGTGCATCAAAAACTTTTCCATCCTTACTGGATGCAGAAAAAATCGCGTGTGATAGACAGACTAAGAGAAATGGAAATATAACGTTTCCGTTTTTCAGTCGGGTTTAAAGAAGTAATTTAAAGTTTTACTTCGCTATTAGAAGCTAGAACAAAGCAAGCGAAGATGTTTATTTTTCTTCGACTTAGTGATTAAAATTTTATGACGGAGCTCTATCAACGTAAATTCAGATTGAGTAAAAAAGAAGAAGTACTACTCTTTCCTTGTTTCTAATGATTCTCTTTGTTCCAGAAGTTATGGACATTGGATATACTAAGGAGTCGATACAAACACCTATGACCCGAGAAAAGATATTTAATTATTTATCCAATATTATTTTCGTCATTATTATACGTATATTAGAACTGTAACTGATCGATGGAAGATACATATTTGAGAAAATCTATTACTAGTATTTATTAACGAAATATACCCATAAGAATATTTGATTTTCAGAATTTTTGTCGGTTTGCCCGTTTGTGTGTGCGCGTTTGTTCCGGTTAATCTCAAAAACGGCATAACTGGTTTGGATACGCTGATGTGAAATGTTGCAATCATCACGTAGGGTACAGAGCAATACTATGGTTACCTACCCTTATACTCCTTGCTCTATACTCCTTTTCACCACTCACTAATAGCTGAACGTGAAATGTCGTTAATGCCGCGATCGTCTCGCAGGATAAAGAGCGCCAAGATACTGGTTACCTATAGCCTTATACTCCTTGCTCTATACTCCTTTTCACCACTCACTAACAGTTGAACGTGAAATGTCGTTAATGCCGCGATCGTCTCGCAGGATAAAGAGCGCCAAGATACTGGTTACCTATAGCCTGATACTCCTTGCTCTATACTCCTTTTCACCACTCACTAACAGTTGAACGTGAAATGTCGTTAATGCCGCGATCGTCTCGCAGGATAAAGAGCGCCAAGATATTGGTTACCTATAGCCTTATACTCCTTGCTCTGAACTCCGTTCCACCACTCACTAACAGTTGAACGTGAAATGTCGTTAATGCCGCGATCGTCTCGCAGGATAAAGAGCGCCAAGATACTGGTTACCTATAGCCTGATACTCCTTGCTCTATACTCCTTTTCACCACTCACTAACAGTTGAACGTGAAATGTCGTTAATGCCGCGATCGTCTCGCAGGATAAAGAGCGCCAAGATACTGGTTACCTATAGCCTTATACTCCTTGCTCTGAACTCCGTTCCACCACTCACTAACAGTTGAACGTGAAATGTCGTTAATGCCGCGATCGTCTCGCAGGGTAAAGAGCGCCAAGATACTGGTTACCTATAGCCTTATACTCCTTGCTCTATACTCCTTTTCACCACTCACTAATGGCGCAGACGTCATGTTTCAAGTGACGAAGATTTGTCTCAGACGCCGAGTGAACGCTGTGTAACAATAAACTGCTTCTAAACGAGAAACTAATTACCTACGAAGTGAGCAGAGCGACAGAGCGACAGCGGTAATATTTCACGCCTGGATTTTGGATAAACTTTACTTACCTAAGTTACTTTAAGCTTACATTTGACACTGTTTCAGGGATGCCACATTTTTGTCACCATAAGTCTTGTTTCGTTGGTTTTAAAGGTTTTAGGCATCTTATTTTTCATACTGCCATAGAAGAAATAATAGTACAGAAGGCGCACTCCGCAAAATCATTTAAATAAATAGCGACTGTTGCTCCAGCGCAATGCGCCAGGCCTGATACTACTCATATTTTTCAATACCGTGTGCTCGGTTTTTACTTATTGAGTTGAAAATCAATTTGGTTTATTTGATTTGATCACAACACATATAACTTTGCAAGAAAATTCTACAAGTACGTGTAAATAAAATATCATCAAAAACATAAATGTGAAATGAGAGCCAATTTAAGGAAAAAAAAAAAGAATTGAGATTGAGATTGAGAGAAAAGCCTAAAATTTTAGTCACAAGAACCTATAACTCAAGCTCTACATTTGGCTTGATTAGTTTTCACGTTCTTACCTAGGGTATATTATAAACTGTAAATTTTCGATAAGCGTATTTTGTAGTACAGTAAACAAATTGACAAAACACATGTAGATTTATGAGCATTTTGCTAGACTTTTTATTTTTTTTATTTATGTCATTTGGCCTTTTATGACTACAAAAACACACTAATAAATACAAATTCCTACCCCTACAAACAAACGACTTCAACCCCATAAAGCAATTTCTCCCATTAATTACAATCGTTGTCAACCCTGCCCAAGTGTTGTACTAATTTACGGTGTTCAGTGCGAACAATTATCGAACTTTAGTTTCAGGGGCGTTCGTAAGTTGGGCCGGGACTATTGAATTAGGGTTGCCGCACATAGCCGAAGCGGCATCATCCGGCTACAGCAATGTAATTTAAACTGACTGGTGGATCTGTCAGTTGTTATGACAAGCGGTTAATTGATACGAGCTTGTGTTATGAAGGTCAATCATTTAATGCTTGTCAGAGATATTAGGGTGTTTGAGATCGCGAGTTATGTCAAGTGTGAAAATCGGTGAAATTCCGAATTATAATTGGAAACTAAGTATATTATGTTTATGTTTGGGTTATGCAAGTCTATCTATCTATCTTTGTCTAGTCTATCGATCTTTGTGAAGATTTCGGACAGTTATTTTATTGTATTAAACAACCAAGTCACCCAATAATAACTTGTTAAACCGACTTCAAAAAAGGAGGAGGTATTCAATTCCACTGTATTTTTTATGTTTGTTACCTCAGAGTTTTCGACTGGGTTAACCTATTTTTACTCCTCACATTGTGAGAGAAGACCCCGAGCCCAGTAGTAGGACAATTATGGGTTGTTGCTTTGCTTTGCTTTTTTTTTAACCTATTTTTATGATTCTTTTTTTAAATTTTAGCGACATTTTGAAGTCGGTTATTTTTTGACAAGAATTATTTTATGAACACACACGTACATGACTGTGGTTTTTAATGACAATTAATGTGGTTTTTATCTTTGCAACAATTAAGTGTACGAACTACTACGTATATTTTCTGTGTAAAACACCTCGGTAATTCTTTGGTTTTAGTATCTAAGTATAAATGTCATTATTTCAATAATTACATAAAATGCACGGACCTGAAAAAAAGACGGACGTAACCTCGTTTAATTGAAAGTGAAGCATAGCAATGGCCGCCCGCTTACCATGTGTGTGTAATTTTTGATTCGCGATTGAAGCAGTGAAGTGTCAATGTGTGGGTGTGAATTTGTTCTTGGGATTACGTCCGTCTTTTTTTAGGTCCGTGATAAGATGTTTTTCAATTTCAAGTTGCACTTACAAACAGCGAAAATAATCTTATCATTATACATATATATCCTACGAGTAACCGCCCTCGCTTTGCTTCGGCTTTCTTATTTTTTTACACCTTGGTTTACATTATTGGAGTTTTATTAAGGATCCCTAATTTTTTTGAAAATATAATTAGCCTATGTTACTCGGGTATAGTGTAGCTTCCTAAAAGTGAAAGAATTTTTGAAATCTGTTCAGTAGTTTCGGAACCTATTTAATGCAAACAAAAAATCAAATCTTTCCTCTTTATACATATATTAGTATAGATAAATATAGTATACCACTAAAATTCAAGCTCCTAGAGATAAAGTTTTGGGATTCAATTCACTCGCTTTAATTAAAACCGGGAACATAGGGCTTTAAGTTGGGATAATGATTACATATAGGGCTTTAAGGTATCCAAGTAAAGTTGGAGTCAAACTATCCTCTGAAACAGCAACTTCCTATAAGTAGATAATATATGTATGTTCCTTTTGAAGGAAATTACTGGAACTTGTACCAAGCAGATTAATTTACCATACACATGTCACGGACGTAAAAAAGAACGGACGTAACCTTGTCTTATCGAGAGTGAAGCATAGCAATGACAGCTTGCTCACCATATGTGCGTAATTTTGTAATTTTTGATTCGCGATGGTGTCAATGTCATAGCAGTATGGTGTCAATGTGTGGGTGTGTGTACTTAGACGAATACAGAGTTGGTATTACTATGGGTGCTTCACTGAATTTGTTCTTGAGATTACGTCTGTCTTTTTTTTTACGTCCGTGACACATGTTTGGTTGTAACATTTTATGGGTTTTTTAATGTGAAACATCTAATGCTGATGAACCAGCTGTAACCCCGTTTTCATCGTAAGATGACGTCGTTAAGCTATGTCGGAGGCCTCCGTGCGGCAAGAAAACTTCCGACACTTGGGTAGGTCACTAACTTTATTTGTTTATTTAATTCAAATAAAATAAATTCAGTCAGCAATGCCTTAAATAAAGTATTCAGCATTAAAATATCCACTAGCAC
Organism: Thymelicus acteon; assembly: GCA_951805285.1. Taxonomy (NCBI): domain Eukaryota; kingdom Metazoa; phylum Arthropoda; class Insecta; order Lepidoptera; family Hesperiidae; genus Thymelicus; species Thymelicus acteon. The sequence goes on along the minus strand of OX638226.1, from coordinate 2,987,325 downwards.
TGAGTGGTCCAATAACTCCTTTCCCAAGAACGAAACAGTGAACAGAAATCAGTAGTGATCCAATAAACTCGTTTTCCAGCCTTTATAAAAATAAATCATTGACTTTATAGTCTACATTAAAGTTACATTTAGTAATAAACATTCGTTTTTCGCTTCATTTCCGTTAAAATGTCCCGTTTCGACTGAAAAACCCCTCAAAGGATCGGTATCAATTAATCTATGAGCCTCTCTTGGGGAAACGCGAAAAGCGTTGATTCAAATCGCTTGATAGCCCGATAACGCAGTATTTCGAACTGTTACTGCGTATTGAAAAACCTTGACGATATTAATGGATTATCGAATAAGCTTTCGTTATCTTGAGTTATGTATCTTTTAAAAGTGATAATAATAAACGACCTTGTAATGTCATCTTCTCTTGCCGCTCATGGAAATGTGTGAAAAACCTTGAAGAGAGTCCTAGTAGGGGTAGTGTTTGGTAGTTCTGTTATTATTAGGTGCTAATAAGAATACAGTTAGTTAACGTTCGTAAGTTACAAGACTGTGGAAGTAAGGACTTCTAGTGTAGGAGTAGGTGAGACTGTTAGTAACAAGGGTTAATATATGAAATTGCCGTTTTATGAATGCCATGGTATGTATGAAACGGCAATTTCATATTATTAGTAATCGTTTCTTTGGGGGATAAAATCCGAAACGAGGAGATCTGGCAAAGAACCAAGGTCACCGACATAGCCCGAAGAATAAGCAGGCTGAAGTAGCAGTGGGCTGGTCACATTTGTCGAAGAACCGATGGCCGTTGGGGCAGACGCAGCGTGGGTCGTCCACCAGCCCGATGGACCGACGACCTTAAGAGGACGGGTTGTAGTTGCTGGACGAGATTAGCGGAGGACTGTGGGTTGTGGCACACCTTGGGTGAGGCCAATGTCCAGCAGTGGATAGATAAGGGCTGATATGATGATGATGATGATGAGTAATCGTCCATTTAATAATCGTTAGTATTTGTCTACTCAAAATGAACCATTAGAAGAAGAATCTTCACAGGAGCTGATTTACATAACTTCCTACTAATATTATAATTGTGAAAGTTTGTGAGAATGTTTAATAATCTTTCACGCAAAAACGGATGGAATATGGGGTCCTTATTATCCCGGGAAACGCAGGCAAAGCCACGGGAAGAACGCTAGTTGAACATAGGATTCAGGATTTGAATCCCAGACCTACGCAGAGGAAACCAACATTTAAAAAGTCAATTTTAACAGACTTAAAAAAAGGAGGAGGTATTCAATTCGACTGTATTTTTTTTATGTTTGTTACCTCAGAACTTTCGACTAGGTGAACCGATTTTGATAATTCTTTTTTTAATCGAAAGCTGGTGCTAGTCATGTGGTCCCGCTTAAAGAGCTAGATCTGTCGAGTAGTTTTTGAGTTATTTTGAAGTCGGTTATTTTTTGACAAGAATTATTAACGACAACTAATGAGTACAACAAGCCAGTTTTCTACCTACAGTTAATAAAAAGATCAATCATAACAAGAAGTGAACACAAAGGCTCCAATAGCTAGTTGTGAAGGTCTTTAATTATTCCAGTGAGGGCGCATTTTGAACCTTCATTAAGGGATCAAGATTCCGCCCGCTGGATATAATTGAAGAATTAAGAGCTATTTTTAAACTTGATTAACTTTAACTTCCATAGCTTAGAGCGGGAGTTGTTGTCAGAGATCATAAACGGATAAGGGGATAATGGATGGGATTATCTTAAGTGACTTAAGGAATTGTCACGTGATCTTATATAACCATGGGTTCACACGATCGACGTGATCAACATTGACGGTTACAGGAAAATGTTTGGGTCAACATGTGGGAGTCGTTTTAAGAATAAAATGTATGGTAGTGCTATTTAGGGTGTAATTATGTCGTTCCGTCCATCCGTCTGTACGTCAGTAAGCAGCATAGCGCTCATAATTTTTCTCTTAGTGCTGAAAAGCACGTTTGTTAACAGGTGTACATGTTGATTACATTAACACATTACACATTTTCTTTCTTTCTTTCTTAATAAATTGGTAATTTTTTGAAGTTATACTTCTTTAGGCGCGTTATAAAATAAATGGAAAAAAGCGGCCAAGTGCGAGTCGGACTCGCCCATGAAGGGTTCCGTAGCAGCAAGTAACATAATATAAAAGTTCTTGTAGTTCGTTGTAACTTTGATCAATGTCTTTCGCGGTTTACGATTTATGACGCATTAAAAAAAAACTACTTACTAGATCTCGTTGAAATCAATTTTCGTTGGAAGTTTGCATGGTAATGTATATCATATATTTTTTTTAGTTTTATCATTCTCTTATTTTAGAAGTTACATGGGGGGGGGACACACATTTTACCACTTTGGAAGTGTCTCTCGTGCAAACTATTCAATTTAGAAAAAAATTATATTATAAACCTCAATATCATTTTTAAAGACCTATCCATAGATACCCCACACGTATGGGTTTGATGAAAAAAAAATTTTGAGTTTCAATTCTATGTATGGGGAACCCCCAAAATTTGTTGTTTTTTTTTTTCTATTTTTGTGTGAAAATCTTAACGCGGTTTACAGAATACATCTAATTACCAATTTTCAACAGTATAGTTCTTATAGTTTCGGAGAAAAGTGGCTGTGACATACGGACGGACAGACAGACAGACATGACGAATTTATAAGGGTTCCGTTTTTTGCCATTTGGCTACGGAACCCTAAAAATGGAGGGGTGGGGAGGGGGAGGGGAGGTGAAGGGGATGGGAACGGGGGTAAGGGGAGGGTGTTGTTGTTGTTGCTGTGTTGGGAGGCAATACTTGCGTTCAACAGCTAAGTAGAGAGAAACTAGGATCAAGATAGCTCAACCGACTGACCATCGAAGGCATTATCATCTAAATTTTAGACATATGAAAAAATTCACAGTTGTATGATGAGTTTAAAAGAAAAACTATCACGGCCAGATAAGCTAAAGTAGTTAGTAAGTAATAGTCGATAATTACCGTACTTTGGGCGTGGACTGACACATACTTGGCCGGTTTTATTACTCCGGCACTATAAGTTCAGGCAGAAGTTTTAAAATACCTATTTATATAATAATAATATGAATCATTAAGGTAGTGTCTTGTATCTTATTTAGGATCAATAATAAATATGGTTTCGCATGAACACTTTGTGAAATAAATTATCTAATATATAAAATTCTCGTGTCACGGTGTTAGAAGTTGAACTCCTCCGAAACGGCTCGACCGATTATCGTGAATCTTAGCGTGCATATCGGCTAGGGTAAAGAATCGGAAAAAGTCTAATTTTCATCCCCCTAAATGTTTAGGGTAGCCCACCCCTAATTTATATTTTTATTTTTTTTTGACAATTTTTTTTGTTTTTATTTTTTTATGATACACATAATACATATAATAAGTAAATAATAATAATAAATAATAAAAAAAAAACTTTTGACAGAACGAAGACTGTCGGGGCAGCTATAATACCTATACTGTTATTTGGTGTCCAAGATAAGTATAAAATCATAATAATAATTATATTCAGCATGCTTAGTTTGGCAGGTTTACACTGATCAATGTTCTTGATTCTGAACAAAGAACAAAGTTTAACCAGATCAAATCGGCTGTCGTATTACGTAACAAATGTAACCGAACAAAAACTAACGGCATTTTAGGTAATAAATTTCGAAAATTGATGATCTCCGCGCCCTTTTCGGCGCCTTAATCATTTAATCTATTTTCATTTCAATGGGTTTAGGTCGTTTGTTGAGATTTATAAGGAAAAACGGGCTCAAAGTCACTACATAGGCCTGTGCTATAAAAAATTTAAACCTAAAAAACCGTTAAAAGGCCGACTTTTTGGAAGGAATTTTCAATGGCTTTTCAAATTTAATTATAGAAAATCCAACAGAAATGTCGTGGCCTTTTCTGTGCTGAATTGTACGTATGAAATGCAAAACAAAGAGAACGTTTTCGTGTCAAATTGAGAAGACTGAGATGGAGCTATTTGTGAGAACGAGATCGCCAAAACTTGAACAAAAGTTAACGTCCACACACGTCGGCTCTAGCGAGCCGTCACTAACATTCGAGTGTTTATTTTAACGAACGTTTTTTTTCTGTAGTACATTTTCGTGTGAAAGTTTAAAAACGTAATAAATAAATAACGCTACACACTCATAGCCCCATGCTAGGATTCCCTGCGTCATGGCTGCCATGGACAGCACACAAAGACAAGAAAACACACACACACACACACAGACCGAGAAAAGAAATTCAATCATCATTAATATTTCCGCCTCGCTGGCAATCGAACCCAGGACCCTTGGCAGCTGAACGGCATGGTTAACAGTACGCCATAGAGGTCATCGAATAATAGTTCAAATCATAAAAATACTACGGAAGAGTAGTAGAAGCGAGAGAGAACGAGCTTCTTTCAGATTTCTTGTAGTTTGAACATCTGTGGCCCAAACAGCGGAACCATGTCTGACAAATTTGATCAAAAAATCAAATTTGCACACCGTGTGCAGTTTGATCCAGCTTGAAAAATAGGATAGATGGAAGGTTTTAATAATAATAAAAAAACAACTTTTAACAGAACGAAGTCTATCCGGGCAGCTAGTAAACACATATATTTTGATCTGTATGTCGGCGCAGTCTGAAATGAATTGATACTAATCTATCAAAATTAAGATAGGAAGAACTGTCATTACGGTAGACAGATTAGTAGGATCGCGAAATCAATTAAAAGTACTATTATTTCTTCTGTGGTAAAACTAAATAACCTTGAATTCATAAAACCGGGTGTTATCAGGCAATAAACGAATAGTATCCTATGCCTGTCGAATTGGGTGTTTTATTTAGTATCCTGGGAGTCCTGACATATAACTACGTCCACAGAGAAAGATCCATGTTCATAGTACTGAAGTGCTCTTTATATATACAAAAGCATACACTCCAACCTAGCCTTGTACGATATATGTGTATATTTATATAATTTCGATTTGCTTTTCTTTAGGTGTTATCAGCTGTACTAGACATTTAGGCGGCGTAATAATGAATATTGTTATTTTCTAATCCAAATAAATACGAGTATGTAAGAAAATGTGATTCGCAGAGAAAAATAAAAGTTTTAAAGATAGTTAGTTGCATTGTCAACAAATTATTGTTTAACCTTTTTTTTTCTACTTACGTTTACGAGAAATACGGAGAAAACTGAATTTGTTGACCTTTAACCATATTATTTTCGGCAATGTCTATTTGACCGGGTTTTAGAATATTGTTTGGAACTCGACTTTCGGCACCAATTCCAGTTGAACTTCAAAATAAAAAAAAAACTAGTTAATAGATTAAAAACTAAATACACGATTTTATAGCGACGAATACAAAAAAATGTTAATATACTTGTAGAAACCCGATTCAAGTTTCAACCCGACCGACGGACATTATAACCATGGAGGTAGGTTAGGTACTATTTACTAACTATATGTAAAGACTTTGTGCAGGTAAACTTTCTCATTTATTTCTCTCACGTCTATTACTTAAATGTTCTACAAAGAATCTGAACAGAACATTCACAATATAAATTTGTAGCGACATCTGTTGTTACTTCTAAGAATAATATTTTACGTTCCATTAACAAACCATTCTTCACAAAATACTCAGATTCAAATTATATTTGACATTCTACAATACTTTTAACCGTTAAAGAGTTCCTCGTCTGGAGTCCAACCTCTGTGTAGTATCAAGTCATGCTTATAAAAAATGCATTGTCATCAGAATTAAAACAATATGTAAAATTTCAACTGGGGTTAAAATGAAGTAACTTGCAAGATTTGACCGACCAAACAGGTTGAGGGCTTGTTTCACCATCTTCAAGTAGAGTCCTGAATAAGCTATTCGCCGGTTAAAGTGACGTTAAAGTGTCATTTTACATACACGAAATGTCAACTTAACCAACGAATAGCTTACTTCGGACTTACTTGAAGATTGTGAAACAAGCCCTGAGCTAAATAAAACCGCTTAGCAACGGTTTAACCCGAACCGGGGACATTTCAGATGTGATAAATTGTTATCCTCAATTTCGGAGAATAAAAAGCCTTCAGGAGTAATAATAATAATAATTTAAGCAAAAATAGCATCATAAATAATATATTAATTTGCTAACAATTATACCTACATAGATAAAGTTAAATTAATTTTAAATAAATAATATACCATACATTGGTATGTTTGTTTGTATTTTTGGTATCTATGTGTTTTTAACTGACTTCAAAAAAGGAGGAGGTATTCAATTCGAGTGTATTTTTTTATGTTTGTTACCTCAGAACTTTCGACTGGGCGAACCGATTTTGATGATTCTTTTTTTTTATCGAAAGCTGGTGTTTGTCATGTGGTCTCACTTAAATTTGTGAGATCTGAAAAGTAATTTTTGAGTTATTTTGAAGACGGTTATTTTTTGTTCCTAAAATTTAGTTTATTAAATATAAATTATTATTCCGTCAGCTACTATTTAGCCATTGCTTTATTATAATAAAATTAATAAAAGTATCTAATATCTATTATTATTGCTATTATTGGTATGCAATTTTGTATTGCATTGTATTAAATAATATGTAGGTAAGTAGGTATATTGAGTTTTTCATTGATTCGACACAAATAAATCACAGGTTTACTTCGAAGATTATTGTGGATCACTCCTGATGGAAATATGACAGAGATGGAATTACTTCCTGTACGTAAATTGTGAGATGCAAGCACTGAACGAGCGACCGGAAATTAATGACCCGAGGCAAATAACATTTTTATTTCTACTTTTAAAAATCTGATCTTATGCTGTTTTTAAAGCGACTTCCTGAGATTAATTTATCAGTATCGCTCTGCCCGTGGTTTTGACGTTGCCGCGATCATGGTCTAACTGTTTGCTAAATTTCGTGAAAATCTGTTCAGTAGTTATTAGTTATCGTAAAACACGAGTAAAGGGCTTCCAACATTTTTGTATGGAGCCTGGCATACCTACATGTCCGCCATTTTGAAAAAACCTCGATTCTGCGGCCAGTGATGAAACATGTGTCAATCGATAGACTACATGATTATGATCAAAAAGTATTCAGTGATGAAATGTCGTAAGTGGTATACTTTCTGAGATATTTGAGTTCAAAACCATAGAAAAATAAAGTAAAAAACTTTGTTTCGGCGGATATTGATAAAACAAGTGTTAATCGATAGACTAAGTGATTACGATCAAAAAGTATTCAGTGATAAAATATCGTAAGTGATATGATTTCTGAGATATTTGAGTTCAAACCCGTATAAAAATAAAACATTTAGTTATTTTTTTTTAATAAACATATTATATTATATATTAAGTAAATAAATAATTATAAATACATATATAACATCTGGTTGAAGACCACGGGCGACAACATTCTAATTGCTTCAGGTAGTGCTGCCGGACTTCTTGAAGGAGCTTTTGGTAGTCTATGATTTTTTGATGTCTACAAGCAAGGAGTTCCAGAACAGTATGAACTGTATTGTGAAGGAATTCCCGAAATAAGCAGTGCTATGGGTTTTCTTTAAATAAACAGGAGAAGACACATTATTCAAAATAGCATAAAATGTTGAGAGAATTCTGAAGTTTCGCCTGTATCGAATGGGTAGCCATTTAAGTTAGGAATGGAACTGGGAAATGTGGTCATACTTAAGTAAGCCGAAGATATATCTAATACAGTTATTAAGAAGGCGCTCCAATGTATTCAGAAGTTCCTCTGACAAATCTGTACAACACATAGCATAATCAATGTGAGGGATGACCAGTGTTTATGGCGTATTTATGGTTAAGTGCTTATGGCGATACAGCAATTGAAGTGTACCGGTCACTTTTTTCCTTTACCTCAGTTACGTTACGTATTATAAAAATTAAACAAATTCGTCAAACAAACAACTTAAGGGTAGAGATAAAATCGCGGGATGGTACTGCTCATGCATAGTGGGAAAAAGAACCTTGTCCTGTTGTTCCCATATAATGTGTGTTATATTATGGTTCTTGGCATGGGCTCGACATCAGGAAACATTGCCTTTATCACCAGCGGAATTTTTAGATTCAGTGATTGTCAGACATGATATAGAAAACTAAGCCAATAATGAATTTTAACTTTTGGTTTAGAGTAATTGCCAAAGCTGTACCCGCTGGTGGCAAATAAATTATTTATAAACCAACCTAGTAGTTTGCTTTTGCTTTGCTTCTTTTTTAAATTCAAACCTACCCGTTATTAATAAATCAAGTACCTATGCAGCACATACACATATGGCATAATATACTTATTTTTCATTATTGACCCAATAAATTCAAAATAAGTAAATGATCATTTTTAATGCAGTATTTTTGTACGGTTTTGAACTCAAATATCTCAGGAAGTATATCACTTACAACATTTCATCACTGAATACTTTTTAATTGTAATCATTTAGCCTATCGATTGACATATGTTTCATCAATGTCCGCCGTGGCGAAGTTTTTTTGCTTTATATTTCTACGGTTTTGAGCTCAAATATCTCACAAATTATATCACTTACAACATTTCATCACTGAATACTTTTTAATCATAATTATTTAGCCTATCGAATGACATATGATTTATCAATGTCCGCCAAAACGAAGTTTTTTGCTTTATTTTTCTACAGTTTTAAACTCACTTATCTCAGAAAGTATATCACTTACGACATTTCATCACTGAATACTTTTTGATCATAATCATTTAGTCTATCGATTGACACATGTTTCATCACTGGCCGCCGAATCAAGGTTTTTTCAAAATGGCGGACTTGTAGGTGTGCCAATTAGGTCAACCTGGAATGTCAATCGATATTGAGTGTATTATCAAAATAAAGTACGAATAAAAATCTGTGTCACATCGAAAATTAAATTAAGTTGAAATCGTTTTCCTAAGTAAGCATACAGGCGATTAAAACAAAAAGCTTAAAACGGCATTAAAGTTCGGGAAATTTATGGAATAAGTTTTCAGAACTTAATGAAATTGAGATCAACAAAATGTTATACCGATAGAAGTAATATCTATATATATGGATATGTAGAACGCTTAGGAAATAAACTGTATAAGAAGGATTTATTTATTCCCACGAAACGTTTTGGTGTCACCTAAATATTTCGTCTGCCTCAATGTATCTCAGTAGGATATAAAAAGTAAACTCACGAAAGAAGCGTGAAACATAGATTAATGAGAAGAAAAAATATAACGTAGACTGACTGTGTGATTTTCATTCACATTTTCTTGCTACTTTTGTATTATCCATTATAGGCGTAAAAATTGCCAGGATGCTAAAAAATAAACTGGCAGTGACCCGCTGCCCTGGGTAAACGACGCGATGACTCGACTCATTATTAATCTACGTTTCCGTGTTTTTACGGTTCCGTAGGCAAAACGGAATACTTATATTTTCGTCATATCCGTCGGTCTATCCGCAGCATAGCGTAGAGATCCTTAAGGAAAACTATCACGGCTAGAGTTAGCTTAGAAGGTAGTTAATTTTTTTTACAATGAGTCGCGTTACGTTGTTGCTTAAGTCGCTTATATCGCTTGTTTAAGTCAGCGGGTAAGTCAGTATAACGACAGTATAACGTTAAACTATGAAATAATAATACCTGACAAAAAAATAACCGACTTTAAAATTAAGGATAACACAAAAACTACTTGTCAGATCTCGCTCAAATTTAAGTGGGACCACATGACAAGCACCAGCTTTCGATAAAAAAAAGAATCATCAAAATCGGTTCACCCAGTCGATTTTCGAGTCGAGAGTTCTGAACAAACATAAAAAATACAGTCGATTGAATACCTCCTCCTTTTTTGAAGTCAGTTAACAAAACTGTAATCGAACTTTAACTTGAATTACTCATAAAATTCTAAGATATCGCCAAACTATTTGTAACAGCAGAACATATTCTTCCTACTAAATCTTTACTTTGGACAGATATTACCCCGTTAAGCGGTTTTGGTGCCAACTATGGAGGTGAGTTTAATGTGTCGTAAGGCTATATCAGATTAAAAGTACCTAATGTTATTAAGTAGAAATAACACTCGCAGCGTGTCATGTGTTATCGACCGAGTTAAGCAACAGCAGGCTAATTGAAGTTGAATAGGTGACCGTTCATCGTAAAATTTCTCGAGCGTTACCGTGCTTCGGAAGGCACATTTAGCTGTAGTTCAAGTTTTATCGTAGCAAGGTGTTACGAAGTTCTTCCGCGGCCATGCGTTGCGTTGTCATTAAACCGATTTAGACCGCGTGTAGTAGAGGCCTCCTAAATTAAGAGCAAATATTCTGATGGAAGCTGCTACCACGCTGAACCAGTGCGGTTTGGTGTGTTATTTATTTATTTATTCAAAACTTTATTATACCTTTTAAAAAATGGTACAACAGGTGGACTTAATGCTAGAAGCTAGAAGCATTCTCTGCCAGCCGACCTTTGGGAAAACGGAGACATCGAAGGTGGTACATAATAAAGAGGTTGGTGGTAGGTGGTGGAAATTGAGTTAGTGATCAACCCAAGTGTTGGTAGTTTTCCTTCCTCCCGAGGGTCTCCTACATGGCTTAGCGACTGTTATCTTACAATAACAACCATGATTGACGGATTTACGAGCGCTCCGAAGTGCTCAATATATTTTTGCCACTAGCAGTCACTCATTGTACTAACGACCATGCCCACTGTTACTTAACTTTGTCGATCACTTCGCTGCCGGGCTATGAGTGCCAATAGACTAAAGCCTAAATAAAAGTAAAAGATGCACAGGTCGTCCCCCGACCAGGTGGACTGACGACCTAAAGAAGATAGCGGGAAGCCGCTGGATTCAGAGAACCCAAGGTGGTTGGAGTGGCGCCATTACGGGAGGCCTATATCCAGCAGTGGACTTTAAAAGGCTGATAGATAAATAAATAAACTAAAGCCAAGTAGTCCGCATCCGCATCCGCTGGATTCAGAAGGCTCAGGACCGGTCAGATTGGCGCAAGTTAGGGGAGGCCTATGTCCAGCAGTGGACCTCCAAAGGCTGATGGATGGATGGATGGATGGAAAGCCAAGTAATTAAAATAACTTACAGTAAGAGACGTTCAACCCACGCGGGAGTGTCTGCGACGCGTTCATGTTGGCACCCTGTCGCTCGTCCTCCTGAAATAATAAATGTGATTAGCATCATTACATATTCATCATATTTGCAGTGGGAATAAGTACTTGTAGAATTGTTTACGTATCCTACCTGTTTGTAATGCGAATAATAATGACTGGTAGACTTGTATTATTGCTTCAGTAATTCTTAAGGAAATATTAACTGAATCTGCAGTAGTGCCTGTTATTTATTATCTTAATCTTATCTATCTATACTAATATATAAAGAGGAAAGATTTGATTTTTTGTTTGCATTGAATAGGCTCCGAAACTCCTGAACCGATTTGAAAAATTCTTTCACTGTCGGGAAGCTACACTACCCCCGAGTAACATAGGCTATATTATATTTTCAAAAAAATTAGGGATCCTTAATAAAACTCCAATAATGTAACCCAAGGTGTAAAAAAATAAGGAAACCGAAGCAAAGCGAGGGCGGTTACTCGTCTAATATATAAAATTCTCGTGTCACGGTGTTAGAAGTTGAACTCCTCCGAAACGGCTCGATCAATTTTCGTGAATCTTTGCGAAAGCATAATATAGAACTTTCATGTATAGAGCTTGCAAGGGTTATAATTGTATGTGTATATAGACCACCTGCAGGCAACTACCCATTGTTTGAATCCGCTATGGAAGATGCTCTGAAAATTTTATGTAAAAGAAATAAAAAAGTAGTTGTTTGTGGAGACTTCAATATTGATATTTTAGTTTCAAATTCTACCTCAATAAGGTTCATTAATTTGTTTAAATCATTTAATTTGGGTTATGTATTTTTTGAACCGACAAGGGTTACTCCATCATCGGCTACTTGCTTAGATAACATCTTTTGTGATTGTAATGTTATCAATAAGTCTATATTAAATTGTATTTGTTCAGACCATAGCGGACAATTAGCCACCATTGAGTACCATCATGACCTATCACAATATACTATATCTTGTAGACCAATCACACAAAGACGTGTTAGTGATTTTACAAACAATATTGCTAGAAAAATTCCGTTCCTACAAATTTCTGATGATGATACAACGGATCAAGCATACAGTAATGTGTCTGGATTAATTAATAGTGAATTTAATAACATTTTTAAGCAAAAACAGATTAAATGTGAGAACCTTAAAACTAAATTTAGTGATTGGGCAACTCCTGGTATATACAAAAGCAGAATTAAACTTTTTGAACTTTATGCAGATAAATCGACTTCCACAGACCCTGAATTTTTAAATCATGTTAAAATTTATTCAAAAACGTTTAAACTAGTCTGTGCGAAAGCTAAATCAATTTATATTGCTAATAAGATTAAGAATTCTGATAACAAAATCAAAACTACCTGGAACATTATTAATAAAGAAACAGGTAAAGAAAAATTTAAGGATCATGAGTATACTTTAAAGGTCAATGATAAAAATGTTACTACTGATAGCGCAGTTGCTTGCGCATTTGAGGATTTCTTCTCGAAAATACCACATGAAATAACAAAAAACTTAAACGCGAGCCCTCAGCTTGCTATGACTTTAATGGAATCATGTGTTGAAAAATGCCTGACTTCATTTAGCTTCAAATACATTAATTCTGATACAATTATAAAGACTTTTAAGTCTATAAAGATCAAGAAATCAGGTGATCTCTGGGGTCTTTCTACTATGATAATAAAACCAATAATTAATTCCATAGCGCCACATCTAAGTCACATTTTCAATAAATGTATTGACGATGGTAGCTTCCCCAATCTAATGAAACATGGTAAATTAATCCCTTTATTTAAATCTGGAGATAAAAGCGACCCAACTAATTTCAGACCCATCTCAATGTTACCAGTTCTTAGTAAAATCTTTGAAAAAGTTATTTATAACCAGCTGCTGTCTCATTTCTACTTAAACAATTTGTTTCATGTTAATCAGTTCGGTTTTTCGAGAGGTAAAAATACCACTGATGCAGGTATAGCACTCCTTAAGCAAATTTTTGATGCTTGGGAGTGTAAGCAGGATGCCATTGGTATATTTTGTGATCTCTCAAAGGCGTTCGATTGCGTTGATCACAATATACTGATAAATAAACTTAGGCATTATGGTGTCTCAACACAATCAGTTGGCCTTATAAAATCGTACCTATCCGACCGTATTCAAAAAGTAGTTATTAATGGCAAGGAGTCCCCAGGAGCACACATTACTATGGGAGTGCCCCAAGGATCAATATTAGGACCACTGTTATTTTTAATATATATCAATGATCTTCCTTATTTCACAAAGGACTTGTGTGAAACTGTATTATTTGCAGATGACACCTCATTACTTTTTAAAGTTGATAGGAGAAAAACATGTTTTGACGATGTAAATAATACTGTTTCCCAAGTGTTGCAATGGTTTACATGTAACAACCTTATGTTAAATGCTAGTAAAACGAAATGTATGAAATTCACTTTACCAAATGTAAAACAGGTACCAACTCAAATAGTTATAAATAAGGAAGTACTTGACCTTGTAAATTCAACGAAATTCCTTGGCATTACTATAGATTCACGGCTACAATGGAGTCCTCATATTGAAGCCTTGTCTGGGAGGCTGAGTTCAGCTGCTTACGCGGTTAAGAAAGTAAGGCTCTTAACTGACGTAGAAACAGCACGGTTAGTTTATTTTAGCTACTTTCATAGTGTCATGTCTTATGGTCTGTTGTTGTGGGGCTCAGCTGCAGATATTGAGTCTATATTTATTTTACAGAAAAGAGCAGTCCGTGCCATTTACAACCTCAGGCCTAGGGACTCGCTTAAGGATCTCTTTAAGGAAATTAATATTTTAACTGTGGTGTCACAATATATATTGGATAATATTTTGTATGTTAAGAAATATTACGATAGTTTTCTTAAGAAGAGTGACATCCACAATATTAATACGAGAAATAAGGCTAAACTGATTGTACCAAATTTTAGACTCTGTAAAACTGGTGGCTCGTTCATGGGTACATGTGTAAAGATTTATAATAAAATTCCATCGAAATTTACAGAAATGCCTTACCTTAAATTTAAAACTCATATTAAAAGCATTCTTATGACGAAAGGATATTACAAATTAGATGATTATTTTAAAGACAAGACTGCTTGGACATGAGTTTTATGAATATAGATTGTAGTAGATGATAGTGCTATCTGTAGTCTGCTAGGTTAATAGATTTGTTTCGGTGTTTCAATTTATATCCTCAATTTAATGAACCTACCAGAATATCACCAACGTCATCTACTTGTATTGATAACATATTCTGTAACTGTGAAATAATAAATAAAGAAATAATTAGTAAATTAAGATCCGACCACTGTGGTCAGCGCATCTCGGTTAGTACTAACTTTATTGCAAACAAACAATTAATAAAATATAGACCTATAACTAAAAGCAAAATGACACGCTTTAAACAAGGAGTCGCCGCCATAATCCACAGCCCCTTATCATTGAAACAGACTGATCCCAATAACTTATATAGGGCCCTTTTCGTTACTATAAATAATGAATTTAATAAAATCTTTAATTTTAAGCAGATACAACTAAATAAAAATTTGAAGTTTAGTGATTGGGCCACAATAGGTATTTTTAAAAGTAGGGATAGATTATTTGAACTATATGGAGAAAAACAATACAACCACTCTCCATCTTTCCTTGAACATGTAAAGTGTTATTCGAAAATTTTTAAAGCCGTGTGTATTATGGCTAAGTCTATGCATATCAAGGAAAAAATTGTCAAATCAAGCAATAAGATAAAAACCACTTGGAGTATTATTGGTAACGAGATTGGTAGTAATAATTTTCGGGATTCTAAATATGAATTATTAGTTAATCAAAATAAAATAACCTCTGATAAAGAGGTGGCTAATGAATTTGAAAACTTCTTTCAAAATATTCCTGTTAAGTTGACTAAATCGCTGACTTCATCCCCGGCAGCAGCACATTCTATTTTAAAAGATACCGTTGATGAATGTAGTGTTTCATTTAAATTTAAATATACTTCCTCATTGGAAATAGTTCGAACTTTTCGTGCATTGCACATTAAAAATACGGGTGATTTGTGGGGAATGTCTGTTAAAATTTTAAATAATATAATAGATGTGATAGCCCCCTATTTAACTAGGTTATTCAATAAATGTGTAGATTTAGGTACTTTTCCTGATCTTATGAAGTATAGTAAGATTATACCGATTTTTAAATCTGGGGATAAAACAGACGTTAATAATTACAGACCTATTTCTATTTTACCCACTCTTAGTAAAGTCTTTGAAAAAATTATATTACATCAAATGCTCATGCACTTCAACACTTATAACTTACTCCACCCTGAACAATACGGCTTTACCAAAGGCCGTAGTACAACAGATGCAGGTGCTAGGCTTCTTAAACACATCTTTGAGGCCTGGGAGAATTCACAAAATGCCATAGGGGTATTCTGTGACCTATCTAAAGCATTTGACTGTGTTGAACACGAAACACTTCTACTTAAGCTTAGTCACTACGGTATCAAGGAAAATTCACTCAACTTGATTGCATCGTACTTGAAGGGTAGAATCCAATGTGTTAGTATAAATGATACAAAGTCATCGGGATCTCAATCTGTTATGGGTGTACCTCAGGGCTCAATTCTAGGCCCCTTTCTTTTTCTAGTATATATAAATGATCTGCCGTATTATATTAACAAATATGCAGAGATTGTCCTGTTTGCTGATGACACTTCCCTTATATTTAAGACCAATAGAAATAAAATGAATTTTGACGATGTAAACAGTGCTCTGTCTCGTTTATCACACTGGTTTACTACAAATAATTTGCTGCTAAATGCTAAAAAAAACTAAGTGTGTTGAATTTTCATTACCTAATGTACGGAATGTTAGTAAAAGCCTCAAATTAAATAATGAAATTCTAACTATGGAAAAATCCACGGTTTTTTTGGGTGTCACCTTAGATTCTAAACTACAATGGGGCACCCATATAACGGCTCTCGCGAGTAAGCTAAGTAGGTCAGTTTATGCCATTAGAAAGATAAGACAGTTTACTGATGTAGAAACTGCTAAACTTGTTTATTTTGCATACTTTCATAGTCTCATGTCCTATGGTATATTGATGTGGGGCTCAGCGGCTAACGTTGATGCTATATTTGTTTTGCAGAAAAGGGCAATCAGAGCCATTTATAAATTAAAATCACGAGAATCCCTGCGTGAGAAATTTAAAGAAGTGGGGATATTAACAGTAGCATCTCAATTTATTTACAGCAATATTATATTCGTTAAAAACAACTTAGGCATGTTCAAGCAGAATAGTGATACGCATAATCATTTAACTAGAAACAGACATAATTTGGTTTCGTCATCTTTTCGCCTAAGTAGGGTACAACGTTCTTATATGGGGCTCGGTGTACGTTTTTTCAATAAATTACCTAGGTCAATACGTGATTTACCTATCCAAATGTTTAAGAGATATGTGAAATCTCAGCTAGTAGGCAAAGGATACTATAGTATAAATGAATATATTAATGACAAAGACGCCTGGAAACTAATGCCGCATCCAGTTCCGCGTAGGTTATAACATAATATTATGTAACCTCTCATGATTTTAAAAGATGTGCGAGGAGTTTCTTTCGGCTTTTCTTCTCCTCCATGACAAAGCACCCTTCCGAAAAGCTGGTAGATTAAAAAAATGACGTGCATAAGTGTATCAGTGATACCTATATGAATAAAAGATTTTGATTTGATTTGATTTGATTTGTAACTGTGAGCAGGAAAAAAACAAACCCGGGAGTTTCTTGCTGCTTCTTCTCCCGGGCCCTCTCACAGTAGGGCCTTGCCTGAAGCATTGGCATAACTTGCATGACTTTCAAAAAGTGTTTGTAAACCAAACCAATTTTGAATAAAACCATTTGATTTGATTTGATTTGATTTGCGTGCATATCGGCTAGGGTGGAGAATCGGACAAAATCTATTTTTTAACCCCTACCCCTAAAAATTTTTTTGGCAGAACAACGTTTGCCCGGTCAGCTAGTATTATATAAATTACGTGTCACGTTGTTTTCAAACAACGACAAGAAACAGGGGATAAATATGATAAGCATAATTTCCGCGTGCGAAGCCGCGGGCAAAAGCTAGTTAATAATAAAAGAGTTTAATGATTATTTTATTCCTACTCATAACTTTCATTTAATTTTTTTAGGTATCAATTTTCAAAGGCTTGTCAGTGACCCAGAATACTAGGAATCCCTGTACAAAGTTTCATGGTTCTAGGTCTATGAGTTTAGTGCGGTACCTCACCGGGACGCCAAGGCGACGTCGCCGACCACGTATCCAAACAGTTTATATTGAAATGTATAGCGGTTACCTCACTTGGCGACGGTGTGGCAACGTAGCCAATAGCCACAATTCAATATAAAACTGTTTAGATACGTGGCCGGCGATGTCGCCTTGGCGTCCCGGTGAGATACCGCACTTACACTGCGTAGTCTGTCAGCCAGTTATTAACGTTTTATAATGGTACGTCCAGATCTGGCGAATGCGCCTCACTCAGGTACTCATATTGACTACTATGATTTGACCCAATTTGCAAAAAGATGTGTTGCAATCATTGAAATATAATGTCATAGAACAGATATCTCGAACAAAATGTTTGTCCCGCTGGGAGGATCTATTTTCAAAATTGAGCCCCGGTTCTCCTTTCAAAATCGAACGAATCCATTGAAAAGTGAAGCCGATCGGCGCCAATTCATTGGGACATACATTGTCTTCGCGGTGTCGGTTCTATATGCTAGTAATAATACTTCAATGCTTGCAGTAGGTACATTTTTAGACATTTTTTAACAATAATACGTGCACAATGTATTTAGTGCACATATTGCACATCTTGATTGCAGATATGTGAATTGCTTATTCACATAAATCTTGGTTTTATGTTTGCGGTTGAATGTAGGAACTAGTAAATACATAGACAAGTAGCGTCAAAGCAAGACGTCTTCTACAAGCCTGTCGCCAAACCGTTTACACTAGGCAAGCATTTGACAAGAGAATTTATAGTGTGGACGGTATTAAAAGCTTGCTCACTCCGACGCTATCCTGTGTTGCGGGTGACACGAATATACACAAATTACCTCTACCACAAACACACAAGATCCGAGACCAAACATTTATCACATTAATACCTGCTTGGCCGGGCATTTCTATAATATCTTATAAGTAATATTCTTTATTAATCTCTCTTTATCTAATTATTTCGTACCCAAAGACTTCTATGTGTAGTACTAGATAAGCTCTTTTGAATCAAAGGAACTTCCTCCCTCTTGGAAAGAGTAAGCGAGATAGTAATACTACATTGGGGGTGCAATGAGTTAGTCAATAAACGTATTTAAGTCAGATCAAAATTAAATGTCTCTTATCAATTGACTCTCCCCCGCTCTTTGCCTCACTACCTGAATCACGGTATCGAAGTTTTTTTTTTTTTTTTTTTTATGTTAACGACGGGCAAACAGGCATACGGCCCACCTGATGGTAAGTGGTCACCGTCGCCTATGGACACGTGCAGCATCAAGAGAGCTGCAAGTGCGTTGCCGGCCTTGAAGGATACGATATACACTCTTCTTAAAGAACCCCATATCATAGCGCGCAGGGAATGCCTCAGAGGGAAGTTTGTTCCAAAGCTCGCAAGTTCGTGGCAGGAAGGAGCGCGAGAAACGAGCGGTAGACGACTGCCACGAGTCGAGGTGATGCGGGTGGTACCGTAACCTTTTGCGGGTGGTGCGATAAAGAAAGGTGGTTGGAGGCACCAGGTTGAAAAGTTCTTCGGAACATTCACCATAGTAGAGACGGTAGAGGACACAAAGGGAGCCTACGTCTCTCCGGAGACTTAAGTCCTCTAGGCCGTCTGTAAGGTTGGGATCATTGACAATTCGAACAGCACGCCGCTGTACGGAGTCAAGAGGGCTTAGTTGGTAGCTGGGTGCACCGGCCCAAAGGTGAGAGCAGTACTCCATATGTGGACGAACTTGGGCCTTGTAGAGCAGCAGGCGCTGCTTCGGTGTGAAGTACTGTTTTGCCCTGTTCAGTACACCCAGCTTTCTGGAGGCAAGTTTGGCTTTCTTCTCCAGATGACCCCGATACTGCACTTCGTTCGAAATGTCAACCCCCAAAATCCCAATGCTTTTACTAATGGTGAGAGGCGTGTTTTGGAGTTTCGGCGCCAAGACAAATGGTGTTCTTTTTGCGGAGAATGCACAGACTTGTGTCTTCGAAGGGTTGAATAGGACTAGGTTTAGCCGACCCCAGTCTGAGACCCGCTCCAGAGAGAGCTCGATTTCGGACACAAGTCTAGTTCTATTCTCCTCTAGGTAGGACCGAGAGAAGTTTGCGCGGCCCGAATAATGCGCATCACCCGTACTGTCGTCTGCATAGCAATGCCTTCCACGAAGACGGCACTTTACCTACACTGTAGGACAAGGAGAAGAGACCATTGCGGGAATTCCGTCTGGTCCACTCGACTTCTTGACGTCGAGAGACAAAAGAGCTCGTTTTACAGCTTTTTGTGTGAAACGTATGTCAAGCATGGAGCTCTCACAGCGCGGGATAGTAGGCGGTGTAGCCCCAAGATCGTCAAGAGTCGAGTTAGCTGCAAAGAGGGTACCCAAGAGATCAGCTTTCTCTTTTGCAGTTAGGGCCAGAACGTTATCCGGTTTTCGCAATGGTGGAAACGACGACCGACGGAAGTTACCCTCAACGGCCTTGGCGAGCGACCAGAAAGCGCGACTCCCTGAAGGGAATCTGATTAGGCGCTCTCCGATACTAGCGATATGCTCGCACCTTGCCCTGGCTATTGCTTTCTTTGTTGACCTGGAGACAGCATTGAATCTCTTCCTGAGCTGACATGAGCTTTGATCTTTTGTGGCATGCGCCGAGACCCAGTCTCGGAAGGCGGCTCGCTTTTGACGATTAGCCTCAGCACACCGCCCACCGAACCAAGGTTGACTACGGCCGCCGATGGGGATCACAGAGCTGGGAACGAAAAGTTCCATGCCCTGTTGGATCACATCGGCAACTGATTCGGCGCATGTGTCAGGATCATCGGATGAGAAACAAAGCTGCCTCCATGGGTATGATGCCAGAAATTGTCGGAACTCATCCCAATCTGCTGACTGATAGTGCCAGACACGCCGTGTTCCAGTGGGCCGAGGCAGTTCCGGCTGTAACAATGGTGTGGTGGACTGGACTAGGCAGTGATCCGAAGACCCTAATGGGGCCCTCACCACCACTTGGTGTCTAGCAGGAGGGGTAGTCAGCAGAAGGTCTAACAAAGAGGCGGTATGGTTAGACGTAGAGACGTCTGGTACCCTGGTGAAGGTCGGTACGACCTGTGAGAGACCATAAGCCAAGGCAAAGTCATAGGTAGATCTGCCGGCGAAGTCAGTGACTCGTGACCCCAGCCATTCTGCGTGATGGGCATTAAAGTCACCAAGAATCACTAACTCCGCCCGCGGATATTGTGCGAGCACTTGGTCGGTTGCCTCTCGGATGTGCTCAAATAATCGAGCTGTTTCCGCATCTCCGCTATGGGACCTATAGATGCACGCGTATACACCGGAGTGATCTCTACAGTCCACGCGCACCCACAGAATGGAAAGGTCCTTAACCTCACGGCTGTGTAGACGGCGGCACATGACGTCCTCCCTAATGAACATGCAAACTCCAGCCCGACGGATAAAGGTGTGCTATTGGAGCACAGCCGATAGCCGGGGTACTGCAGATAGGAGGTATCACCGGGGTCGGATATCTGTGTCTCCGTCAGAAAAAACAAGGCAGGCTTAGCCGTCTCAAGATGGTGGTGGACGGCATTGATATTAGAATGAAGTCCCCTAATGTTACACATGTCCACTTTAAATGTGGAAGGGGATGCCGCGGGACAACGTTTTCTTTTATTTCTACAGCCCATGGTTGTTGTATTGAGTGTAAGGAGGGACAGGATTGGAGAGATATTGTCGGTGGTCATCAGGACAAGACGCAAGCCGTTAAGTGTCACTCTCCCCGAGGTAGTGTGGCTTGCTGGCTCGGAGGACGGAAGGGCCACCGGTCCCCCCCGAGCATGGCTATCGGGTTCCACTCCGGTCTCTTACTCCGGCACGATAGACACACATCGGGATTTTACACCGGTTGGCGGGACAGCCTCCCGGACCGGAGGTTAAAAGTGTTGCCCGGGTTCGGGTCCCCAACTGACCGGCGGGCGGCGCGGCTAACCGTTTCACCGGCTCTCCCTGGCAACCGAGCCAACGCTCCACGCCTCAAAGGATAACGACACCGATAGACCGGCAGGACCTGAATAGCACGACAACATCACCCCAAGGGATGGGAAAGGGAGGGAGGGGGGAAACTGGCAACTCCAGGTGGCAGTCGAAACACGACATAGTCATTTCACGACTGATTTACACTGGAGGGTGGTAGCAAGCCAGACAGGCCATGAGGCCTTACCACCGCATGTGGGGGATACCTGTGGGATTAAACTAGGTGGTATCCGGGACCTAGAAACCTCCGAGAAGGAACCGCACGTCAGGGCCTCGTCCGTCAATCAGCAGGGTGTACCGCTTGCAGGTGAGGCTGACTTGGGCTCAAAGGTGGAGTTGAGCCCCTTACCCCCCCTTTTCTGCATCAGTTGCACACATACTCGTACAACGCTACGTACACCTCCCTTTGCCAAACACGTATTTAACTACAGCACAGCGGGTTGCCAGTACCTAATATTTGTTGGATATAATTTTGTGCTACTTGTAGAAATATCAAATGCTGAAATTTCAGATTCCCGGTTATAACTCGAAGCATCTATAGCTGTACAATATATTATATCAACAACAAATTGTTTGAAACTTATTTCGTTTTACAAGCTACACTAATAGGCTCTGCTTCGATGTCCACGGAATCTTATTAAACTAAAGTATAAGTTCAGAGAAGAAAGTTAATCTCGTTAAAGAGATGGACCGGAACTAGGTAGGTACGAAGGAAGTCTATTGAAGTTGCTGCCGCTACGAAAACTTCCAGAAGAAACTTGCATTACAATAGAGACTTTAACGCAATATCAGAAAGTTCAATTTGCGCCGACACTGAAAACCAGCTAGGAGTTCGTTGGATGCCATTTTTATTTAATTATGTATCATCTGTAAGGATTCGACGGAAATACGCTTGGTGGACGATCTTTGTTGCTTGTTGTCTATCCGTCATATTGTTACTGTTGCGCATCGAATTGTTATTGCTGGTCGTCGAAAACAGTTTGTCGACTATTTCTATAAAAGAAATGGGTAGTATTGTTGAGTATCTTATATCTATCAATTTGTTCAGAAACATGTTGTTTTAGATAATGTAGAAAACTGTGAGGATACAATAGTGTAAGCATCCAAGAATACAGGTTGTTGTAAAATATTTGTTTACGAAACGTTATGTGGAATAAAACAAGTGCTATTTGATTATGCGACTTGTTACGAGATAATGTCAAGTTGAATCCTTTTGGTGAAAATACACTATATTGTACAACTTTTAATGTAACTAGTGTATATTTAAAAATTAAAAAAGCCTCGCCTGCCATTAAAAAAGCTGCCATGAATTATACCTTTTTGAAATCCTTATGGTTAGTTATTTAATTTAATGACCTTATTGCATTATTCGAAGCGCTCATAGCCCGGCGGCTTGCGTCGATCCTATGTGATCGACAAAGTTAAGCAACAGCGGGCGCGGTCGGTAGTTGGATGGGTGACCGCTAGTGGCAAAAATTTCTTGAGCGTTTCCGTGCTTCGGAGGGCACGTAAAGCCGTCGGTCCCGGTTGTTATCATTAGATAACAGTCGTTAAGCCATGTCGGAGGCCCTCGGGCGGTTTGAAAACTTCCGACACTTGGGTTGGCCACTAACCCCTCCACCAATCCGCACTGGAGCAGCGTGGTGGAGTATGCGCTAGGCCTCCACAAGAGGAGAGACCTGTGCCCAGTAGTGGGCCATTAATGGGTTGAAGCCATTGCATTATTCATTTATTTTTATTTTTTGATGCTTTAAACAATGGCGTCTCACGGTCTCATAGTCACCATATTTGTTTTTTTTTATTTCACTTACCTAAGAACACTTGGGCTGTCAAGAAGCATCCAACGATATCTTGATTATATACATACATACAAGATACGCACGAAAAACATAACCCTTCCTTGCCAGTGGGCAAAAAACGCGTGCAGGTTTTGAAACCAGGTTCAATACTAAAAATATTAAAATATGCCATCAATTATGTCCCATATTAAATCACTCAATTTATTTTTAATTTTCTATTTTTTATACTAAATAGCAAATACTTCGAGTTTTGGAATCTAAGTGTATATTTCAAATATTTAAAAAAATGTCTGTCTATTTCAAAACATTATATCTAGGTCAGATAATACTTCTGATTCATAAACGCCTGGTATACTCGTTATATTTTATCTGTAGTTTAGTTTTATGGTTATTTTAACCGAGATAAACCTTCATTAAGGTTATGAATAGAAAACTGTGCGGAGTTTAATTTACATTTACTGCAGGTTAAGGTATAAGCCATGAGGTTTTCACTGGGTTTGCATCTTCTAAATTAAATTCCTAAACTACAATTTTATAGCATCGGGTATCAGTACGTGCGAACATTCTTGGCAAGTTGAATCGAGAAATAGGTGGTGAACTTTGCTACATACAGATGAAGTAAAGATTACGTGTCCTTATTATTGGTAACTGCTTTGTTTTTCTAATGTAATCCTTTGTGCAAGGTATAACAGTCTTTTTTTGCGTGCATCGATAATACTTTGGTTAATATGGATGTCCTGGTGCAGAACTGAACAGTGAACGGTATTCGTTCTGGGCTCCATAAGAATAATGTTACTCGCGCTAAATGTAAAATTAATGCAGAATGGAGGTATACTCAATAAGGTTGACATAATCGTAAAAAATGAACTATTTAAGTAAAAAAATCACAACAGAAGCTGGTGGTGATTTGGATAATACCAAAGAGTCTGAGTTTCAATAAATAAGTTTTATAAAATAATTTGTCTTTAATTATTAATTATCAAACTAAGTTTTAAACACACAAATAGGAAAATATTTCTTACAATTTTTCGATTGTGTTATGCACTTAAGTATTTAACAAAAACTTACACGGTACTTCAAATTACTTTACGGGATTAAAAACTGACTATGGAGTAAAAACGTTGTAAATTCCTACAGGATCACAGGATCACTTCCGCTCCCCTTCACACTCATTCCACTCTGACGAGCAAAGACTACGTACCAAACGAAGCTCGTATTAATAAAGCGCTACTTAGCACTTAGAAATTTAACCCTTTTGAGAGTCTTTATAATTAAAAAAAAAACCAGCGACAACTTGGAGAAGCTTATGATAACCGGAAAGAAGGCAAGAGACCCAGGGGTCGGAGTCCGAAAAGATGGACAGATCAGGTCCGAACAACTTAACATCAGACTGAGCGAAGCTATACACTGTGCCTCAGACTGCGGAAAATGGCGGCACTAGTCCACGAAACATCCTAATGAGATCGGGACATCACGATGCTCAGCAATGAGCGTACGACCGAAGGAGGAGGAGTTGTAATCTTATACGAGTAATCTATGAATCTATACTCTATACACAAATAAATAAAATTGGAGTGTCTGTTTGTAATATTAAAATAACCGCTTTTTACTAAGTGCATTTGGATGTATACACGATACATATACCAAAACAACGTTTTTTTACAATTTTTGGCTGTCTGTCTGTTTGTTCCGGCTAATCTCTAAAATGACTGGACCGATTTTGACGGGATTTTCACTGGCAGATAGCTAATGTAACAAGGAGTAACTTAGGCTACTTTTATTTTAGAAAAAAAAATTGTTAGGCGATACGAAGTTCGCCGGGTCAGCTAGTACATTATAATTTTTGAACGTTATTTGCGCGGTGGAATTAAATTAGTTATCTGTTGGAGGATAGTAATTTAGAAACGGTCACTAATGGGTTATTAAATGAACCATTATCACTTTGAATGCAGTAATTTTTTATGTTTTAATTTCTTAAAACAAATTAATATTAATTTTCCTTTTGCGGGGCTACTGGAAGAGATTACATACATACATATAATCACGCCTCTTTCCCGTAGGGGTAGGCATTGGTGATGGGCTCCGATTTCCGCGCTTAGCCTCTGTCGGGCCATTGCGCGTGAAAATGTGTGCCGGCTAGATATCTAGCCAGCCTAGCTCCGTCCAGAAGCGCAGGATCCTCCTGGTGTCTCCACAGGCTTCGCGGAACGACCTCGGGGTGCCGAGGATTTCCGCCCGTTGGGTAGCTACGCCCACGCATTCCAGGATCACGTGAGGGGCCGTTTCATCGGCCGACAGACATGCCCTATATAGAGGGCTGTCGGTCATACCTAGAACATATAAATGTTTGTTAAGTGGACAGTGTCCAGTGATGTTACCTACTATTATTCGCAGGTCCTTCCTGTCAAGTGACAGTAATCGTCTGGTCAGTCGTGCATAGGGGCAGGGCACTGTTTCCCGAGATTGTCTGCACGTACTGATTTGTGCCCATTGATCTGCATGTTGTTTCAATGTTCTTTGACGTAGCCAGGACCTTAGCTGATTGAATGCTAGTGGTAGCATAGGGGCCGGGCCGACCGCAGGTTGGTCGGATCCCCTCCTGGCCAACTGGTCTGCCATGTCGTTTCCTAGGGAGCCACTGTGCCCTTTAATCCATTGCAAGATGACTCGATTTTTTAGTCCGATGTCTTGCAATGTTTGGTGACACTCTACTATGAGCCCAGACTGTATGATATTGCTGTCTAGGGCGTGTAGTACTGCAGCGCTGTCGGAAACGATTCGTATTTTTTGGCCCACCAAGCCTCGTTTAGCGACTGCGTTAGCTGCCTGTATTATGGCGACACATTCACATTGAAATATGGAGCTATGCTCACCCAAGGCTATTGATATGTGTATGTTTATTTCAGGTGAGTACACTCCTGCACCAGTTCCCGTCTTAGTTTTTGATCCGTCTGTATATATGCGTAGTTCATGTATACCTGATAGATCGCTAATCTCTTCAGTGAGCTGGATTTGGTAGCTCTTATCAAAACTGAGTTGTTTGGGGACCTTATCATTGGGGGAGGCCATCAGCGGTTGATTGACTATTGCCTCCTCCAGGATTTTGGTGTGAATCCCGTTTGTTGCACCCCAGAGGTTGAGCGACTTCAGTCTGATGGCTGCTGACGCCGCTTCTTGCTGTATGAACAGGTCGAGGGGCGTCAATCCCAGCAGTACCTCCAGTGCAGCTGTGGGGGTAGTTTTCATGCAACCCGTTGTAGCTACACAAGCTAGCCTTTGGAATTGTTGCAGTTTGGTTTTGGCTGTGGTTAGTTTGGTTCTAGGCCACCAAACCACCGCGCCATAGCTGATAATCGGCCGTATTACTGCAGTATATAGCCACATGACAATTCTGGGGTGAAGTCCCCATGTCTTGCCAAGTAGCCTTTTGCATTGCCAGAATATGGCACAGGCCTTCTGTAATTTGTTATCTAGGTGTTTGTTCCATAGCAACTTGTCGTCTAAAGTGACGCCCAGATATCTGACTTCCCTGGTCAGAGTTAAGGTTGTGCCTAGGAGTTTTGGCAAGCGGTGGATATTTGTGATCCGCTTTTTTGTGAACAGTACAAGTTCTGTTTTTGATGGGTTTACCAACAATTCATGGTCGCTGCACCATCGTTCGACGATTTTTAGGGCCCTTTGCATAAGGTCGCTAAGGACAGTCTCAAATTTTCCTCTTACGAGGATTGCTACATCGTCTGCATAGCCTACAGTGTAGAAGCCCACCTCATTTAATGAGGAGATTAACTCGTCCACTACTAGGTTCCATAATAGTGGCGAGATAACTCCTCCCTGTGGGCAGCCCCTTGACACAATGGCTCGTGTTGTGCCGTTCACTGTAATTTGTACAGCCCTTTGCTTTAACATGGCGTCAATCCAATTGATTGTAATTGGGTCAGCGCCATGTCTGAGCAGGGCTTGGCCTATGCTGTGGAATTGCGTCTTGTCAAAGGCTCCTTCAATGTCAATGAAGGCCGCAAGCGCTGATGATTGAGTTGATAGTGCTCCTTCGATAGGTAGGATAACACTGTGCAGTGCAGATTCCGTTGATTTGCCTGAGCAATAGGCGTGTTGTTGGTGGTGTAGAGGATACCGCTCCAAAACTCCGTCTCTGAGATCTATGTCGCAGAGACGTTCCATGATCTTAATCAGGAATGAAGTGAGGCTTATTGGCCTAAAGTAAAGGCGTAGGGGTAGGCAGAGACCACTTCTTTCCACTTGCTACGATGCTTACATACTTGTTTCGCTTCGTCCACTTCCATTATTCCCTTCATATATGCTCTTCATACATGGAAGAGATTTCGTTTCGAAATAAGTAGTACCCAGTGCGAATGTCTTTTAATTTTTTTTCTGTATAGAATTGTATGGTGTGAATAAATAATTCAATAAATACCAGGTTTGCTATCCCTGCGGCATACACCTTGCCATTATGAAAAAAAAGAAAACATATTTTACACAGCCACAGAAAAGTAAAAAATATCAATAAAAATAAATAAACATTATGGTACTTAATACCATCCATCCATCCATCCATCCATCCATCCATCAGCCCTTTGAGGTCCACTGCTGGACATAGGCCTCCCCTAATCTACGCCACTCAGACCGGTCCTGAGCCTTCTGAATCCAGCGGATACCCGCTGTCTTCTTCAGGTCGTCGGTCCACCTGGTCGGGGGGCGTCCTGTGCTCCTTTTACCGAGGCGTGGTCTCCATTCGAGGACCTTTGTTCCCCAACGGTTATCGGTCCTTCGAACTATGTGGCCAGCCCATTGCCACTTCAGCCTACTAATTCTCTGAGCTATGTCGGTCACCCTCGTTCGTCTACGGATTTCATCATTTCTGATTCGATCGCGTAGAGAAATACCGAGCATAGCTCGTTCCATAGCCCGCTGGGCGACTCTAAGCTTATGCATTAGGCCAATAGTGAAGCACCACGTCTCGGATCCGTATGTCATCACTAGCAACACACACTGCTCGAACACCTTCGACTTCAGGCACTGAGGTAACTTTTTGGACGACAAGATTTGACGTAGTTTGCCAAACGCAGCCCATCCGAGTTGGATTCTACGAGTGACTTCTTTCTCGAAGTTGGACTTACCCATTTGGATCACTTGTCCCAGGTAAATGTACTCGTCTACAACTTCGAGAACAGCGCCATCAACAACAACCGGTACGGGTGTGACATGGACATTTGACATAATTTTCGTCTTGTCCATGTTCATCTTAAGACCCACCCGTTGTGAGGCCCTGTTCAAGTCCCCGAGCATTGTACAAAGTCCCAATGACAATAAATATTGAATAACTTACTGACTATACTTTTCTCGATACATCTATAACTTTTCTTGTAGCGTACAAGTCTTGCAACCACAAGATCGGGCTTTGTAAACTGCTTGCATAAATCAGCAGAGCAAGTTGGTTAACTTATTTGATTGGGTGTAACTTAAGCAGTCTTTGCTTTATAGCTGAGAAGTTAGAATTAACTTGCCAACTTAAGATGAACTCTGCAAATTTTATGGCAGTAGACTTCTTCTTCTAATAGCAGTTGGTTTTTTAAGGTATTTTGTAGAAAACGTATCTGATGTAAAGTGAATAGTAACTGTTTCAGTGACTGCATCCGATATAATATGTACACACAATAATATTAGACATTTCCTAAGGCCGGCCACTCTTCGCTAAGGCTTGGAAACTATTTATTCCCGTGGGAACGTCTGAATAAAAGGTTTGTAAAAATACTCTTTTATTAAAACATCTTGTAAAACATCAATCACTTTTTGAGTTTTATGACCACAGTTTTTCAATGTTTTTAATTTTTTTAATCACTTAGTATCGAATGAGGAATTTTCTACAAAAAAGAGAATAGTATTTGTTACTTTTTTGGTTACGATGTACATCATTACCAAAAATTGATTTGTACAAAAGATAATAATTAAGTGATTAAAGGTTTAAAATAAAAAAAAAATCTAATCTGAGCTCTAATTAATTGTAGCTTGTATCAAAACGGATGGAATCTTTTAAAATTGGAGTTGACAACGAATTCATGGACAACAACAAAGTTTTGCACTACGGGTTGTTATCGCGGTAAATATTTGTTCGTATTTAAGCTAAAACTAGTTCCGAAATTCTATTTACTATAATTTTCAAAACTTTGCCGTTGCAGTAAACACATTTTACGGCACATTATCTAGTTGGACCAAACAAAGTTCAATTAAAAATAATTTGTATATAAATCTTGACAAAAAATACGGTTATTTTTTGTCAAGATTTATATACATAATTAGGGATAACTCAAAAACTACTAATCATATCTCGCTCAAATTTAAGTGGGACCACATGATTAGCACCAGCTTTTGATTAAAAAAAGAATCATCAAAATCGGTTTAGCTATTTGAAAGTTCTGAGGTAAAAAACATAAAAATAATACAGTCCAATTGAATACCTCCTTCTTTTTTGTAGTCGGTTAAAAATGACTTTTTTCGCACTAATGTTTAAGATTAATGGCAAAACTTTTTGTCACAAATATTCGTTATGTATATGGTAAGTGTAGCGCGGCGGATAAATGTGAATCGTTAAATTTTAATCAACATTAAGCCTCTCTGAAGTGGGGTAAGTCGGGGAAAATATGACATACTTATAAGGCAAATACAAATATTACTGCAAATATCATATAACATTTATGTCATATTAAATCCCAACTTAGCCCATAGATAAAAGTGTTGCCCTATTTGATTATAAAGAGTTTATTAATATTTGACACGTTTTCACATTTAATCCCTCGAGGGCCCTACCACCAGTGGGCCGGATTTAGTCGCCTCTTACGACACCCATCCGGCGTGGGATTGGGGTTAGTATTAATTAAGTAAGCCGCCCCAATACGGCTATTTATCCGACAAACTATATTTACGTATTGTAAGTAAATATTAGAAACGGGCCCTCATGGTATTCTGCAATACTGAAGGCATAATTGACCACATTGTTATACAAGAAGGAAGTTGGAGAGACAAATTCAAGGACGAACGCAACGTAACAAAATGAAATGTGTTATAAAATTTACAGTGCATTTCTGTTAATTCTATGGAAAAATTATTATAATTTTGCCAAATCTTCCCTTTAAACTATAGTTGCGCAATCAAAGGCACTTTTAAAGCAGAAGATTGGCTCGGATTCAAGCATAGATACGACTCTACCTCACCAAAATACAATCATACACAACAAAATACGATCCATTAATTAATGATTGTGTAACCTCACATACTTTATGTACACAATAAGAAATCTCGGCTAATGAACGATAATCATTACCTAGAATAACAAATCCAATTTGGTCTATTAAGCAACCTTCCAATCTAATAAGAGAACAGCTGATTGAACGAAATATATTAGACCGGGAGCTATTTCACGGCAGTGCCCTGATTCCAAATAATTCGTTGTTGCCCTTCCAATTACTTAATGATAGCACTAACTGTAATCCGTATTTGTTTCGCTTCACAAAACCTATGCCATACGTTATCACTTGTTATTAGATAATAGCCACTGTACCCTGCAGGTGTACCTATGGAGGCCATACACGATCGTGTATGTGCACTTGATTAAGTGTACTTGTTAAGTTTGCAGTTTGACTTGTGAAAGCAGTTTGACTTGACGCGGCATCCAGTGTGCATGAGACAGCTATATGACCAGATAGCTATACCGTGGCCATACACGATCAAGTTTACTGGATGCCGCGTCAAGTCCGCTGCAAACTTGACAAGTATACTTGATCGTGTACGGCCTCCATTATTTTTTTAGTTCTGTGGATAAGAAACATAATTAAATTCGTCTATTACAGTAGTATCAGATTATTATTATTATTATTATTATTATTATTATTATTACTAGCTGTCCGCAGTTTCACTTGAAGAAATAGTGTTTTCTAATAAAGGATGGGAATAATAATCCGAATAATCTAACGTAAGGCCCGCTCATTGGTTGGCTACATAAAAACGTCAGTCGTTCTTGCAGTGTGAGAAATGTGCGGAATGGGAACCATATGTTAGCCATTGATAAAGTGGTTCGAATGGTAAACTCAATTCTAATTTCACTAGATAATGGAGCAACATTAGTCTCTTCGTCGTCATTACCGAGTTTAGTGATGTTCCCGTCGGGTAAAATGCATTTTTACGTAACTGATCGATGTTATTATCGATGATATTACGGCTATTTATAAACTTAAGTCTCGGGAATCTTTGCGTGAAAAGTTCAAGGAAATAGGCATACTTACAGTAGCTTCCCAGTATATCTTTAGCAATGTAGTTTTTATACGGAAGAATATAAGCGCGTATAAACAAA
Organism: Thymelicus acteon; assembly: GCA_951805285.1. Taxonomy (NCBI): domain Eukaryota; kingdom Metazoa; phylum Arthropoda; class Insecta; order Lepidoptera; family Hesperiidae; genus Thymelicus; species Thymelicus acteon. Next base: position 2,955,700 of record OX638226.1, on the reverse strand, counting down.
ATTATGATATTCATAATCGCCAAACAAGAAGAATGCATCAATTAGTTACGCCTTCGTTCCGCCTAAGTAAAGTGCAGCGATCTTTCATGGGGCTTGGTGTACATTTCTATAATAAAATTCCAAAATCAATACGTGACTTGCCAATAGAATCTTTCAAAAAACGTGTAAAAACACAATTGTTAGGCAAGGGATATTATAGAATAGACGAGTATTTAAATGACAAAGATGCATGGAAATGACCAGTTCTGCAAACAGTTCCGCTCAGATTAGTAAATATTTTTGTAATATTTTCTTTTTTTTTGTAATATTTTTTTAAAAGATGTGCGAGGAGTTTTTTTCGGCTTTTCTTCTCCTCCATGACAAAGCACCCTTCCGAAAAGCTGGTAGATAAAAAATAATGACGTAAGTGTATCAGTGATACCTATATGAATAAAATATTTTGACTTTGACTTTGACTTTGACTTTACAGACATGGAAGATAAGTGAGCAACGGTGTTTAGAATTTTTTTTTGTGTAATTTGGACGCGGTTTTCATTGATTTATTATGGTGAACTAATGTAAACATACAGTATTTATTTTATTTTAATCAGTTCAGAAATAGGGGTCATATCAATGTAACACAAGTTTTCTTAGTGTGGAGTCTGTGCATCATGTAGATATGTAATTTCCGCTGCATTATTTAATTAATTATAAATAATAATACTTGTGGTTCGTTGAACAGAACAGTAGTTACTAGTACTAAATATTAACAGCACGTCTTATTAAGTTGCAATTTTATTGTCTTCACAAATAGCCCACTTCAGAGAACGAGTCTCGCATAATGCAGAAAGCGGAGAGCACTCCACAACGTCTCCCATAAGAATATGTTTAGATAAAACTGAGTGGCTAACTCTTATATCGAGTATTTCTACGTCACATGTTTTATCGGCTACTTTGTAATCATTGAAAATTTAGTCCGTTATTTTAGACGATACTTATTTGGTAGAAAATCAAGGCAATACGTTTTATTGAAATACGAGTAACCGCCCTCGCTTTGCTTCGGTTTTCTTATTTTTTTACACCTTGGGTTATATTATTGGAGTTTTATTAGGGATCCCTATTTTTTTTGAAAATATAATATAGCCTATATTACTCGGGGATAGTGTAGCTTCCCAACAGTGAAAGAATTTTTGAAATCGGTTCAGTGGTTTCGGAGCCTATTCAATGCAAACAAAAAATCAAATCTTCCCTCTTTATATATTAGTATAGATTAGTTTTTCAGAAGAATTTTTCAGTCAACCCTGAAGATAATCAAGCAACCGATTTGTGAAATTATAATTTGGTATTTTATTAAAAAAGTAATTGCTTAATACACAACACAATTTATGCAGCGCGAGAGCAGAAAACAGGAAGGAAAGAGCGAACCACAGTGTATACAAAGATATGACGTTTTTACATTATTGAGTCTACACAAGGCAAAGGGTTTTTTTTACATTCAGCCAACTCCAGTCGCGATATATTGTAACGAGGTGTAATACCTCGTTCAATAATCCTTGGCTGGCAGATGCATTTTTCTTCAATATTTTTAAATTTTGACAGTTGGGTTGGTTTTCAAAAAGAAATGCATCTGTCAGCTGGGTTCCCATAGACGATGGGATTAAGGTATAAATGTTATTTTTTATTTTGGAATACTTTTATCAATTTTACTAACAGTGCCTATTTAATTTATTTTGATACTGTACTCAAAGGCTTTTTTTTTAAAGTAATATAATATTTTGAAGAATAATTGAAGAATTGTGCCTTTACTTGATTTACCTACCCCGCCCTGAGAGAATTACTTATTATTGTGGAGGATCTACACCCTCGCAATATTTTTACATAAACTAAATTGGATATAAACATTTTTCACCCATTAAACAGATAGGTGAAGGCCACTCCCATTCGAATCTTAGACCATAAATAAATATAGATTCAAAATCAAGAACACCAGTACAACAAAGAAATCTTAAGATAATGTTTGAATACATACCCATAAGTAATTCTAATTTAGCCTCACAGCGACTGACGCTAGAGCACTTAAAATAATTGTTCATAAATTGGAGAAACCAAGAAAATACGGCTTTTGGAGAGATAAGAACAAACAAAAGTACTCAAAATATGTACCTGCTATTGTAGCGTGAGAATAATAAGATGAAATACATATATTTAGAATATCGGAGCTTCACTTATTCCCTTTATTGAAGCTATTACTGTGGAAAATTTTATCAATAAGCAAAGGTTTCACGAGTCATTTATAAAATTGCTTACATTGTATTTTTTTTTCTTACATTATTATTTACTATGGATTCGCTACAAACAAAGATATTTTACCATAGATATGTTATGTCCATACATTTCGAGGTTTAGTTTTCGATCCGCGATGACATGTCATAATTGTCAAAGCATAACATAGAATAGTCAGGCAGAAGGGAATAAAAGAAATAGTACCGATTAGGCATAATATTATTATTGTGATTTAACATTTTGAAAATATATTGCAAAAACAAATAACATAAAGTATGTTATTATATAATAATTAAAAATGGCGCGATTACGATATCTCTGGTGCCTTTATTTTAGTGTGGATTACACAAATTTGGCCCGTAAAAGAAACTTTTATAAGAATAAAAAAATCGCGATTTGGGCTTTGTTTAGAACATTCAGTACATTTTACGAGTTATTCGGGATAAACTTTCGAAAAAATTACAAAGTCACATTAGTTGCACTTTTAGGGGGGAGAATTTAACGGTTTTTGATTCACCAACAGGCTTCCGAACGTCAAACAAATGGATACTGTACGCGCTGAAAAGCGTGACCTTAGTGCGCGTTTAGGTCACAGTGTGTTTACAACAGTGTAAGGTTTATTTTAAAATAATTTAAAAATTGAATTGAAAAAATACATGTGTTAGATTTATTTTTATTTTGAATCCTTTCTCCAACCCTCGTGTAATAAGGAAGTGGCATGAAAATAGTTGTAGTTATCCAGGATTTAACCAACATGTTTAGAAGATTTAAAAAATATTAAATTGCAGGAAAAGAATATTGTGTACAATTATTGCTGAAAAAATTAACTCTTATAGCGTAGGCATCCAGTTGGCTTCAATCTGAAATTTTTGAACTATGCTAACCCAATAACTTCTATGTAGCTCATCACTTGGAAATCTAGGAAAATTTAAAATAATGAAAGATAAAAGGATATTTAACGTTTTTATTTTACAAACAATCTAAAACATTCATTCTAAATTCAATCTAAAACAATCATTATATAAAGATTTCATTTGGTTCAATTTACGAAATATCTTCACTACCTAATTTCACTTCTGCCACATTAGCCTATGACGAATAGCATGTGCCATATTAAAATTTTTAATTTAATCAATTTTAAAAGAAATATTCTATATTAGTAACAAAATTTAACATAACGTTTTATGTATTTACCTATGGTATGTAACTCTATCATTATTATTCAATTTGGAGAAATGATTTTTGCAAAATCTCAAAACACAACTCGGCATTTTTATGACAACTATAGACAGCCTCACCCAAAGGCAGCTATCAACTGTCTACAGTGAAATCACTACACTTGACCAGATTCGACTGACTTAATTTCAACGCCCTCTCGGCATATCTACCTCCCTATACATACAAGATCATTGGCTACAAATGATTTTAAATGTATATCATCGCGTACAATAAACAAGTCTACCGTTACCATGTTCCAAGTAACTGGATTGGTATAAAATACAAAATTCGTGAGTAGACGTTTGTATTCAAAATGTATACTATGGATTCCTAGACTCCTAGTAGCTCATAGATACTCGTAACATTACTTTAGGTTATAAATATAGTATTTTTCGATTGACTCCAAATGGAGTTCGAACATTTTTGTATGGAGCCTGGCATACCTACAAGTTCGCCATTTTAGTAATATACTTTCTGAGATAGTTGAGTTTATTAATAGTTACTTTTATTTTTGAACTCAAATATCTTAGGAAGCATAATTATCACTTACGACATTTCATCACAAAATACTTTTTGATTGTAATCACTTATTCTGTCGATTGACACATGTTTCATCACTGGTTGCCGAAACGAAGTTTTTTCAAAATGGAGGTACTTGTAGGTATGCCAACTAAATAGGTTCAATGCTCAAATTATTTTAAAATTTTTAATTTAACTAACTTAATTCTTTTGATTAATTTGAATTATTTATTTGTTTTGATAATTTTATTTACCTAGTGCACAGACCTAAAAAAAAACGGACGTAACCTTGTCTAATCGAGAGTGAAGCTGACAGCTGACAGCTCGCTTACCATGTGTGCGTAATTTTGTAATTTTTGATTCGCCATGGTGTCAATGTTGTAGCCGTATGGTGTCAATGTGTGGGTGTGTGTACTTGTACTAATACAGAGTTGGTATTCCTATGGGTGCTTCACTGAATTTGTTCTTGGGATTACGTCCGTCTTTTTTTTTACGTCCGTGACCTAGTGATCAAAAATGGGTAATCAAGTTATAAAAATTATAATGTGTACCACAGACCTATATACCTAGAGTAGATGGGGCAAGTTCATACATTTCACGTGGGACAACTAGGATTTGAAATCCTAATTAGGCGCCGTGTCATTTAGTCGGCCTTTCATTGCTATTGGCAACAGATGTCAACTGAAATAACGAAAAATGCCTGATTTTAATGTTAAGAACTGTAGAAAATCTACAAATATAGTAAGGAAAGATAAATAAAACATTTTCATTCATCGCTAAGTAATTTCGTTATAAAATTGTGTTCCTATCTATTTAAAATAAATTAATTTAATGTTTCTTGTGCTTTTACCATGTTTTACAATGACGAGCAATTACTGAGTATGCACTACATACTACACAATACATTGCTCATTTTGGTCACAAAATTGTAGGGCTTCTTTGTTGGAACACGCAATGAAAGTACAACAATCGTTACTATCAATCGTTGCTAAGCAACGCTTTACTTCGTAGTACTGTCAATATTGTCGTTTTTCGGTCAAATATAGTTTATAGTGTTTTTCATTTGCCCAATCTTGTCTCGATTCTAATCGATTTTGAGAACCGACGAATAATTATATTCTCATAGATATAATATTTATAACAAAAAATGTATTCCAAAGGTAAGTGTAATTTTTTTATAGTTTCGTCATGTCTGTTCGCCCGTCCGTCCGTCCACTCGCAACATAGTGCTGAGAACCTAAGAGCTAGAAAGGTGTAATTTGGCATGGATGTACATATTTTTTAAAACTACAAAGTCGTAGAATAAAAATTGATCTGTTTGTTTATATTTTTGAAACGTGTTTATAATTTTAATATTAATAATAATTTAATATTCAAATTCAAAATCATTTATTCATATAGGTATCATTGATACACTTATGCACGTCATTTTTTTTAATCAACCAGCTTTTTGCAAAGGTGCTTTGTCATGGAGGAGAAGAAAAACCGTAAAGAAACTCCTCAGCACATCTTTTAAAAATAAAAATACATTGGTATATTTATTACAAAAAATATCACTAGCTTGTACGGAACTGGTTGCAGAGCTGGTCATTTCCATACGTCTTTGTCATTTAAGTACTCATCTACAGTATAGTAATCTTTGCCTAAAAGTTGAGATTCTACATGTTTCTTAAACAATTCCATTGGCAAATCAGGTATTAACTTCGGGATTTTATTATAGAACTATACACCAAGCCCCATAAAAATCGCTGCACTTTAGAAAGACAGTAAAACGGCGTAACTAATTGGTGCATTACCCCAATGATATATGAAAACATTAACAAAATAAAATTATTTATTTGGTTTTATTCAGCACTATCCTATACAATAACAACCAACCAGACTGATTATAATCCGTTATCGATATCGAGAATCGGTAAGAAATCGGTTTCGTATCGATATTGCTAGGATGAGGTATATCAATCACTAAAATATTCTTGTGACAAAACATTGTGTCAAAAAAAGTGACACGCTTGGTTTTCATACAATTCGAGCTACATGCGCAGTCTACTCTAGTATATATGTCTGTGATGTGTACAGTTCCGTCCAATTGGTATGAAACTTGGACTATTTTGCTGAGTAAACTTTCATGTTATTGATACTAGCTTAGAAGCCAAACTTCAGTTCTCAATGCCTACAGTCCATTCTATATTCTCGACCAATATCAGACATACATTTCAAATCAAATTAAACAAATCCGAATCAGATCCAATCAATTTGGAGGAAACTCTGTTCCTATATATTCTCTAGAGATTCATGTCTCATTATTTCTCCACTCTATGAATAGTACTCTAAAGGGGGCCATTGACGATGCGATCGATCGGTGCGATCGATCTGCCGGACATCGCACCGATCGATCGGTTCAAAAGTGCCGCTCATACACGAACGATCGATCGTAACGATCGATCGCAACGATCAAACATTACTTGTTTGAAACGGAAGGATAAAGACGTGCTCAAATAATTCAATACGTGCCCTAAAAAATGGAAAATGAACTTCTTTTCCTTAGCTATGTGGCAGTAACTTTGATTCGGCTACAAAAGAAAAAAGTAAAACTCTTACTTGATTACTAAACTACTAAATTGTCCGTTTACAAGTATTAATTTACTTAAAATTTAGTTAAAATTTATTTAACTACTTAACTACTTAATACATGTAAACCGAACATAACCGAACATTTTTTTTCTTTCTTTCTTTCTTTTTTCTTTAAATATTGAATTATCATCGGTCCTCGATAGGTCTACGAAGTTTGGAAGAAGTCTAACCGTTTAAAGCTAATATAAAGCGTGTAACTAGGTTTTTTCTTTCTTTCTTTTTTTCTTTTTAATATTGAATTGTCATCGCGGCATCGGTCCTCGATAAGTCCACGAAGTTTTTTTTATGGAAATAGCCGGCAATCGAGCTGACGATCTACCTGATGGTAAGTGGCTATCGTTGCCCATGAACATCAGCAACACCAAAGGTAAAAGCGAAAAATAAAAGTAAAAGCGAACCCCATGGAGAAATAATAATAGTAATAATGGTATTAATTAACAATTAAAATCAATACTACCAATATAATCCCTCCAAGGGCCCTACCACCAGCGGGCCGGATTTAGTCGCCTCTTACGACACCCATCCGGCGTGGGTTTGGGGTTAGTATTCTAAAGCCGCCCCAATACGGCAAAAAAAAATTATTTGTTTCGTCCATCGAGTGTTGGTAGGTATGTAGACTACGTAGTACCTACGTAACGCACTAGCCAAGGAATTGAAGACATGCGACGCATGCGGCGGCCGGCATCAGAATGAGACAAATATCGCATCGCTGATCGCAAAGGTCCACTCACAGTCGATTCATCGGTGCGATATTCATGATTGCATGGATTTTTGTTGCGATCACCGATATCGTCTGCGACCAAGCAAATCGTTAACGATCTTGACATACACTGCCGATCGGTCGGTGCGATCGGTCTGCAACGACGGATCGCACCGATCGATCGTTCCGTCAGTGGCCCCTTTAATAATATTCAGGCCTCAGTTCGAAATAATTAATAAAAATATAATAGGAACAGAAAAACGCATGATTTATTTAACCGAGAGACCAATGAAATCTTATGATTGTATTGTATTGTATTGTATTGTATTGTATTGTATTATGAATCAATGATAAAAATGTTTGGAATAATAATTAGTACTGCAACCACTCTACACAATTTCAAATCAAATCAAATCAAATCAAAATCTTTTATTCATATAGGTATCACTGATACACTTATGCACGTCATTTTTTTAATCTACCAGCTTTTCGGAAGGGTGCTTTGTCATGGAGGAGAAGAAAAGCCGAAAGAAACTCCTCGCACATCTTTTAAAATCATGAGAGGTTACATAATATTATGTTATAACCTACGCGGAACTGGATGCGGCATTAGTTTCCAGGCGTCTTTGTCTTTAATATATTCATTTATACTATAGTATCCTTTGCCTACTAGCTGAGATTTCACATATCTCTTAAACATTTGGATAGGTAAATCACGTATTGACCTAGGTAATTTATTGAAAAAAACGTACACCGAGCCCCATATAAGAACGTTGTACCCTACTTAGGCGAAAAGATGACGAAACCAAATTATGTCTGTTTCTAGTTAAATGATTATGCGTATCACTATTCTGCTTGAACATGCCTAAGTTGTTTTTAACGAATATAATATTGCTGTAAATAAATTGAGATGCTACTGTTAATATGCCTACTTCTTTAAATTTCTCACGCAGGGATTCGCATGATTTTAATTTATAAATGGCTCTGATTGCCCTTTTCTGCAAAACAAATACAGCATCAACGTTAGCCGCTGAGCCCCACATCAATATACCATAGGACATGAGACTATGAAAGTATGCAAAATAAACAAGTTTAGCAGTTTCTACATCAGTAAATTAAGAAAAAAGTAATTTAGAAAAATACTTGTATTCTTCAGCCGTTTTATGATTTATATAGAAGCATAGTATAATCGGAAGAGTTTTATATTACTAAAGAATATACATAAATTAAAAATTGAGGGTAGGAATAGTAATATATTTTTACAATGAGTGTATGGCATTATTAGCCTCGCATGTTTTTATAAATTTTATTTAAGCTTTATAATTTTTATTTAATTGTGAAAAATAAGGTTTTTATAGAATTATAATAGCGTGTCCGGGATCGAGCTAGCTATATTTTGTGGACGGATTCTACATCTGATTCCCATTCTTAAAGGACTTCCCAAAGTGTCCTGCCTCCTTGCACCTTCCAGGTAAAACCATTTAATTTTTTAAACTCTTGAAGTCACAAACTTTCAACTGATTGGATTTTTTTCCAGTACATGCACAAAGAAACAAAAGATTGAAGTGGTTGTACTTGGGATGGGAAATGAGGTTAATTTTGCACTAAATAATTTTTAAAAATGTAAGTAAAAATATAGTTATTTACCAATTATAACGTAAATAGACTCAAATAAAGTTCAAACGTAAATAATGAAAACTAACTGTGCACAATGAACAATATATATGCGTTATTACGTGTTCTTGAACGATCGGGGTTTTTCAAAAATGACATCGTGTCCATCTTTTTAGTACTGAACAGCCTGTCTAGTATAATACATACATATAGATCTGTGAAGTTAACTGTCAATTTGAGCAACTGTCAAAATAACACAAGAGTGTGGTAGAGACATTGATTAAAGAAAAAGTAGAGGATATGCCCTAAATTGCATATACATTTTTTCATTATACATATATTATGCAAATATGACCCGAAATACCAAAAATACATCTGTCCTGTTCTTACACGCGACAATGTAAACTTAAAGAAAGAGTACAATACATGTAGCATATTTCAATTTTCTGGCAACATTTTAAAGAAATCTATCTAAGCTCCGCCTTGAAGCCTGTTTTCGGACGCCATTTTATGAAAACAGTTGCTTCTAGGGATGTTCGATCCAGGTGCCTTGTATCGATACTCTATACAGCCGAAACAAATGTCAACAAACCATTAAACTCGTTTTATAGGGTTTTTCACCAACTGACATGAATTTGTACACCAAATGCGTTTTATTTAGACAAACTCCCATTAATGTATTTGTGAATTCTTCAATAAATACAAATTGATCGATAACAATTATAAACTCCAAGTAAATGTAGAAATAAACAAAATTAAATAACACCGTCATCATTCAAACACTTTGCAATGACAATCTTATTTCCAAGAAGAGATTTGAAACGTTTAACATAATGTACTATTTTGCCCTAATGAGTAGTTTGTCTAAATAAACGCATTTGGTGTACAAATTCATGTCAGTTGGTGAAAACCCTAGAAATCTATTTTAATATAGATAATATTTATTATGGATGTATTTCCGAAATAAAATTTTTATTATTATTATTATTATTAATAATAATAATCTTTAGTTTACATTTGTATCGGCTGCAAAACGACTAGAGTATAGATCGATATGGATCGTATCGATCCAGGTATCGATCCTAGTGATTTGATACTGATCGATCCAATATCGAATGATTTTTTTTTAATGGAAATAGGCGGCAAACGAGCTGACGCTCCACCTGATGGTGAGTGGCTATCGTCACCCATGGATATCAGCAACATCAAAGGCATCACTGATGCGTTGCCGGCTAAGAAAGAGAGAAAAAGAAGAAAATAAAATTTTAAATAGGAATGTTTAATCCGGGTGTTTTATGTATCGATAGTCCGGTTCGTCATGAATATCTCAATAAATAGTCCAAATATCGATTCATATAATTAAATATACCTGTAAGGTGGGTATCGCGGCCAATGAATATCAGCGACCAAAGCGTGGTCAGCCAAGAAAGAGAAAAAAAGAAAGAAATATGTTAATAAATGAAACATGATACATATTTTATATTTTATTTATATTTAATACTTATAATTTAATACGATGTTTTGTATCGATTCATAATCGAATAAAAATCTCGAATTCTAAATAAATATATATATCTTTAAGCCAGTTTTAATCGTTTTAGATTAAATTTTATATAAGATTTAATTTTATTCAAAATATTGTATAATTAAATACTGAAAAAGTTACTTAAGGTTTTTTAAAACAATGTGGTATGTTGTAGGAACATCATATAAATAATAATATCTCACTTTATAACAGTATATTTGATTTAGAACTCTTGTGTTTTTTAAACTAATTAATCAAATAAATTCATATCATCATATATTTTTTTCTTAAAATATTATATCGATATATGTAAAATACAACACTAATTTGTGGGCGGAGTGGACGCCATATTTGAGAAACTTTTGGCTTCAGATCACGTGACCTTATTTCCTATCCTCTCTTTTTCTTTAATCAAAGGGTAGAGATCGTCTAATCGAATTTATATAATTCTTGACAAAAAATAACACACTTCAAAATTAGGGATAACTCAAAAACTACTTGTCAGATCGCAATGGAACCACATGACAAGTGACAAGCACCAGCTTTCAATTACAAAAAGAATCATTAAAATCGGTTCATCCAGTCAAAAGTTCTGAGGGAACAAACATAAAAAAATACAGTCGAATTAAATACCTCCTCCTTTTTTGAAGTTGGTTAAAAAGATAATACTCAATGTAGTTACTTGAGCAAATATATGGGTCCAACCTTGAGGGGTTTAGTAGTCTTGACTCCATCATTAGATTCTAGTGACAAAGTGGAGTATTTTAGACTCAAATTAAAGGAGTTTACTAGTAACCGTTAAAGAGATCTACTAATCAGATCCTATTTCCATCATCTGTTAAGCTCCAAGTAATAATAAATTAGTAGTTAGTAATCATAAATTATTGTGTCATCCAAATTATATAATTACAAAATTTCACGTTGATACGACAACTGGACATAGTTTCTGAAAAATGTTCCAAGCTTCACATATAATATGTGTGGCAGAAGTAACATATGAAAACATATATCATAACGGACACTTAAAATTTTAAATGCAACGTGTACTCAACTTCTCACATTGAAACAATAAATGAGCAAATAATACAAAAAATATAAACATACAAGCAAACAATTACAAAAGCAAACGAAGCAGTTATGTTCGGTTTACACGTATTAAGTAGTTAAGTAGTTAACTAAATTTTAACTAAATTTTAAGTAAATTAATACGTGTAAACGGACAATTTAGTAGTTTAGTAATTTAGTAGTTAAGTAATCAAGTAGATAAGTAATTTAGAAATTTTTCTATTTTCTGTTAAGTATGTGGGCGGGGCTTATCACTTAACACGTTTGGACAGGCACTTTTAACTTAAAATTTAGTTAAAATTTAGTAAAATGTTTAAGTAATTAAGTAAAATGCTTAAGTAATTAAGTAAAATGCTTAAGTAGTTAAGTAGAATTGTATGAACTAAAGAGCTTTACTAAATTATTACGTGTGGACGGACACTAAAAATTATTCACTTAAAATTTAGTTAAAATTTAGTTAACTACTTAACTACTTAATACGTGTAAACCGAACATAACTCTTTAAAAATTAACGGTAACATCATGTTTGCATCCAAACACATGTTGGAGTCGAAAACTTCTCGCGTCTGTTAAAATATTAACAGATTTAACCACAAATACACCACCTACGAATTTCTTCTAACAAATTCCATTTTACAACCGAATTTGTTAGACGCGACATGAATACCGAACGAGGTCATATAACAGCGAGGAATCAGATGCAATTTCTAGTTCGTTCTTACTGACGTAGTTTAACGTCTTGACGATTCGACGTCGCCGAGATGACGGCAAATAATGCAGACACCGATAATGGATGGATGGATCCAATATGTGGAATCCCAATTGAAATTTATTTGAAGCTGAATTATGTAATGCATCCTTTGTTGCGGTCATGCGATCTGTTTTACTTAAATGAAGGTAATACGCATGTATAGAAAAATTCCAACAGCATTATTCAGGGTTTTAACACTTTTGGCGGTAAATTTCCACAATTCGTTTTATGTTTATTACAGAATGTTTGGTCTCATGAGAATAATTTTTACTTTTATATCATGGCTATAATCATAAATGTGGGAATACTAAAGCAATTTGACCACCCTGTAGACTAGTTGGTAGCGACCTTTCCTGCGACGCGAGAGATCCCGGGTTTGATTCCCGGCCGGAATAAATATTTATGTGACAGATAAATATTTGTACTCGGGTCATGAGTGTGATTGTGATGTCCCTGCTGCGGAGGTTTGAGTGTGTTAGCGTTTAATTTATGTGTGAAAATTGGTAGGTTGGTATTTATTGGTATTTATGAGTACAAAATAGGTAATTTTTTATTACATTGAATTCTATATCACAATGCTGTGTTAACTATAAATAAGAGCTATATTTTTGACTAGTTATTGCCAACGTCTTCGTACGCTTATCCCTCAGAAACAGATCTGTATCTTTGAATAAAAAGTAGCTTATGTCAAGGACATAAATAAAATAGATCTTAGGAAAGGCCCAAGGGTGAAAGCGTAACAGACAGGCAGAGTTACTTTTGCATTTATAATATTAGTAGGGAATTAGGGATTTCCATACTTTTTCACTTAAGTCCACATGGTTCAGACTCAAACCTTGTCCATTGGGATTTTAGAAAACAGAAAAAACACATCACAGGCATTAAAACAAAGGCAAAAAGACTGTCTCTCCCACAAAGTGTCAGTCTTAAGCAATGTTTTAGACGAGTGACCTAGATTCACTTAAATGGCCGCTCTAATAGCGCTCTGAGGCGAACAAGTGACACTCTCTGGACATTAGCTAGTCATGTGCGATATGTGATACCCACAATAGTGCATAGTTATATCTATACACATACACAAATAAATAAAATTGGAGTGTCTGTTTGTAATATTAAAATAACCGCTTTTTACTAAGTGCATTTGGATGTGTACACGGTACATAATACCAAAACAACATTTTTTACAATTTTTGTCTGTCTGTCTGTTTGTTCCAGCTAATCTCTGAAATGGCTGGACCGATTTCGACGGGACTTTCACTGGCAGATAGCTGATGTAACAAGGAGTAATTTAGGCTACTTTTAGTTCGCGAACCATGCTGAACTTTTACCGATACTTAACATCAAATTAAACCGTGTGACGTAATGGTTTCCATACCGGATCACCGTGCCAAGAGTCCAGAGTTCGATTCCCAGCGAGTGCGGAAATATAAATGATGAGTAACCACCCTCGCTTTGCTTCGGTTTTCTTATTTTTTTACTCCTTGGGTTACATATTGGAGTTTTATTAAGGATCCCTAATTTTTTTGAAAATATAATATAGCCTATGTCACCCGGGTATAGTGTAGCTTCTCAACAGTGAAAGAATTTTTCAAATCGGTTCAGTAGTTTCGGAGCCTATTCAATGCAAACAAACAATCAAATCTTTCCTCTTTATAATATTAGTATAGATTAGTAGGAAGGAAGTAAGATTACATACTAGTTAACAATAACAATTCATTCCATGGTATAATATGTCCTTTGGCACGACCGGCGTGGTAGGCGTAATTACGAAGGGTCCTGGGTTCGAGTCCCAGCGAGGCAGAAGTTTGAACGATGAGTTTTAATTTCTGTTCTTGGTTTGGTTTTGTGTGTTCATATCTTTGGTTTATGGCACCCACTATGCTACTATTTATAATTATAATCAACATCGTAGTTGCAAAAACCTTTACAATAAAAAATAACTAGGAATGAATGACCTACTAAAAATTATAAATACATTACAAGATAAATTCCAGATCTATTACAGATGAAAATACACAAAAACAATAGGATTACACTAAATACAAGACTTTCTGACTTAACTACCTCTAAGCATATAAAGAAACATGAACTTTAAAAATGTTGGTGTAAGGTTTAATTTGGACTGCGAAAATACATTGGTTATGTTGGTGTGAAAATGCTCACTTATGTGTTAGTCCAAGCTTACCCATAATTGTGATGGATCCTTCCTCTTAAAGCTCATTAGGACCTGAACAGTCTACATATTTATACATGTTATGTTGTTTAACATCTATTTAGTCTATACAAATAAATAAAATTGGGGTGTCTGTTTGTAATATTAAAATAACCGGTTTTTACTAAGTGCATTTGGATGTATACACGGTAGGTACATATGACAAAACAATTTTTTTTTACAATTTTTGTCTGTCCGTCTGTTTTTCGGCTATCTCTGAAATGGTTGGACTGATTATGACGGCACTTTCACTGGCAGATAGCTGATGTAACAAGGAGTAACTTAGGCTACTTAGAAAAAAAAATGTTAAATACATCGTGGACGAAGTCGCGGGTTGTTCTTAAAAATGACTATGAAGTATTATTAGCGTTTCTTATCTACGTATTAAACTTGCTGGAGTTGCTGGTGACCATTAATAAGCTGGTAGATATACCTGTTCTTCATTGGCAAACAACAAAAGGGTTAAGTGGGTTATGCTTCGGACAAGTAACCCTCGCTTCTACCCATATACTGGAAACTTACGCAAGACAATATTTTCAGACGGGTTTTTTATTGGCATAATATAGTTTTAAACCTATTGACATAACGTTAACTCATATTACTAGTTTACTATATTACAAAATCGGTCAAGCCGTTCCTAAAGGAGCGGGATTAAACAGTTAAACAAACAGATAAACAGACTAAAAATCAGAAAATAATTGTTATTGGATCTACCTATTAAGTTATTACATTTTCCATAGACATTAATCAGTTACACCATTATTAAATGCAAAGATTTCCGTGAAGACTTAACTGTCGTTTGTCAGCTGTTGCGTATAGCAATAGTTTAACTACTTGCCATAAATCACACCAATAGCGCAAACCAATAATTCCCGAGCAATCGATTTTATATCGAGATTAAATCGATTCATAACGGCATTCAGACAAGCAGCCCATTATTCATTTTCACTTGGCGGAGATGAAAGAATTCTCTCGGCTTAGGATTGCGTCACACGGTGCTTAAAATGCTCATGTAAAATAAACCGTTAGATTTTATCTACATGTAAATCGAAAAGGACAGAAATGTATCCATAGATCAGATAAATGTATGCATGGATAGTGAATGGATATTTTTTCAGATGCTCATATTGACACGCGTGTTAGCTGATGCCGGTCAACCAACAAAAAAGAAATGTGTGCTGGGACATATTATAGTAGTAAGTGAAACTTCAACGGACAAGAGGAATTCAATTAAATTTTGTTTAAAAAAATATTTCAATAAAATATCTCAAGAAAAACTTTCCAAAAAAAAACTTCAAAAACAGATATTTTTAATATTTAAATTGAATGGCAACGTATTTATATTTAATATTTATTTTTAATATTTCCACGCGATACATTGTCTACCCCCTTCACGCGGCCGTAACGCTTTTTCGTGACAAATTCTAATACCCCGTCTATATAGAAGTTTCACTTAAAAAACGTTAGGGCGATAAGCCCTTTAATACCTTTAAGTATTAGTAAATACCGTTTAAGGTTAGTACTATGTCAGTACTTTACTAAAGGCTCCATCTGACCCAGAAAAAGGCGCACTTTTGCATTCCATAAAGCGAAGTCTATTGCTCTCATTAGTCGTTCTTTATATTCTCTTTTAATCGTAATAGAAGCGTGCGAATAATTAGAATCGTGCCTTGATTTCGCTCGACAGTCCCAATTAGAGCTTGAATACAGTATGAATACAACGCTTTATAAATTTGATGTAGACAGATAGGGTTCTAAGGCGGTTTGGGGTTTGCGGGCGATTTGTTTGGGTGCTTTGAACATTTACGAGTGAGATTCGTCTTTTTCTTCGCGTTTTATCAAGGCGCGGTCAGGGTCGGCGAATATTGTCGATATGTATCTCTTTTACGAGTAACATACATACGAATTACGTATTTGTTATTTTCATTTTAACATATTATAGAAAATTGGATTTTATTAGTAATTTTACTTCCTACGTTATAAATGTAAATGTTTTGATTTTTTAAAGAATTTTGGCACATATTTTTAACATACGTTTCATCATGGAAAATAGGGGACTTATCCCAATGTTTTTAGAAATGTATCTTTTAAAGCAAAATAATAGATATTTTTTATTATAGCCCAAGCGATACGAAGGGCAAATTTTTTATCCAATTACTAACCGATGATCGTTGCTTTGACAGCGCAAATATTGAACTTTTACCCTGTTTTACAAAATTTCAAAAATATTCTAATTAATCCTTTATTTATTCAGTTAGATTCTAGACTCAGAGAAGTTAGATTCAGAGAAGAGAAATGAAAAAAAAAAAAATTTGCGACCAATACCAACTATAATGAGCTTAGCTGAGCTGTTAACTAGCTGTGCTCCGCGGTTTCACCCACGTTCGTTTGTGGAAAAACTAACTACTAAAATATATGATTTCGTACAGCCTATAGCCTTTCTCGACAAATGGACTATCAAACACAAAAATATTTTTCCAATTCGAACCAGTGGTTCCTGAGATAAGCGCGTTCAACCAAACAAACAAACTCTTCAGCTTTATTTATTTATTTATTTATTTATTCTTTATTGCACCTTAAAATATAAAAGATACAAAAGGCGGACTTAATGCTAAAAGCATTCTCTGCCAGTCAACCTTAGGGCAGTGGGAGAACAAAGAAGGCGGTAGCAAAAAAGGGAAAAAGAAACTATGTAATTAAATTTAATAACAGCATATGTTATATATGTGGGCACCTCCGTCCACATTCGCATTATGTATATTTATTATATTTTATATCTCACTCACACACACAAACACACACTTATGTAGTCTATTATTTGTATCTCATAAATCACATATACACAACACATACATACATTCATACACACACGGGCACCGACACCACGCCACGGAATCGAACCTGGTGCGCTCTGGTGTCTACGCGCGCCATATCACCAGCCGTGGCCAGCGACTCGCTTAACCGGTCGCCGGCGCCTCGTCTCCCGCGCCCCGCTTCACGGACTGCGCGCGCGCCGGCTCAGTCACCGCCTGGTAGCGCCAGTCGGCCTTCAATGCATCTCGCGCTAACCCGTATCGCTTGATCGTCGCCTACCTCGCGCTAACTTAGTGCTTACGTTGTGCTCTAATTCGCTGCTGTATATGTTATGTTAAGACTGTCGCTTGTACGTTTACTTTTCTATCACTCTCTCTCTCTCCTTCTTTGTTTATATGGATGTTTCTTTCGTGTGTGCCTTCTTTGTGTAGTTTGAACTGTATTCTTCCGTGTCTTGTGCTATCGCGAAATAAACGATTAACTGTACTTGAAGTTAACTTTATTGCTCACGCACCGCCTGCTACACATCACCACACGCTATATATCATTTCCATATATATATAAGAATATATATTATACTATATCAGGAAATATATACCAAAATGTACAATCAAATATGTATCTTAATATAAATAAAAATATATGTATATATATATATATATATAATGTATATATATATATATATATATATATATATATATATATATATATATATATATATATATATATATATATATATATATATAATGTATATATAATGTATATATATATATATATATATATATATATATATATATGTATGTACATATATATATAAGGCTATACTATGGTAAAGTTAGTAATAGATAAGTGAAAATTGTGATGATGATGACCACTTTGACTCCTATTTGTGACCATAAACCAAAGATAGGTAATGATCAAGGACCTGTTTTTTAAACGAGTATTTACTGGAAGATTTCCTAAGATTAGGGGGAAGAGCGTTCCAAAGCTTTATAATATTAGTATATATAATTTTCACAGAACTCCATTACTGCTGGAATGCATCTCATAATTATATAATTAATTTTAAATTTAAGAAACCCCGACACTTGTATTTACACCAAAAATAGCTAAAAATACTCCCGATGAAGTCACCTTTCAAACAAAAAAACTACGTCAAAATTGGTTTGTCCGTTTGGGAGCTATGATGCTACAGATAGACTTAAAGATACACAGATACTCAGACGCACAGATACACATACACGTCACACTTATAACACCCCTCTCTTTTCGTCGAGGGTTAAAAGAAAGCTTCTCTAATCATACCTCATGTCCAAAGTAAATTAATATTTTTTTGTTCATTGCAGTACCGCACTACATTAGAAATGCACATATTTTTGCAGTAATTAAAATGAATACATTTAACAAACGCCCGCCCCAAGTGTTCCAGTTCTAACAAAGGTTAGGATATTAAGTCTAGACTATGGTTGAGCTAGATTTCATTAAGGTCCGTGAACTTTTTACATAAATCTACAGCTATATCCCGCGTTGCGCCTTTTGTTTTAAACTCCTGACTTCAAATGGAATCGAGCGGAATCCGTAATTAGAACTGCTATATAATTAGTAATTAGAACCCTAGTCGGACCAGTTAGATATAAATGGAATATTAGACATAAAGATTTTTAACCGACTTCAAAAAAAGGAGGAGGTTCTCAATTCGACTGTATTTTTTTTATGTTCGTTACCTCAGAACTTTTGACTGGGTGAACCGATTTTAATGATTGTTTTTTTAAACGAAAGCAGGTGCTTGTCACGTAATCCCACATAAACTTGAACGAGATCTGACAAGTAGTTTTAGAGTAACTTTGAAGTTGGTTATTTTTTGTTAGTAAAATTTAGATTATTGTATTATAAAGTTCACTTGTTAGTTTAATCCTTCTAATGTAAAAGTTTGTATGAATGTTTGTTACTACTTCACGCAAGAACTGCTGAATAGATTTACATGGAATTTAGCACACAGAGAGAACATTGTCTGGAATAAGATATGGGGTGTTTATTATCCCGGGAAATCCGTGGGCAGAGCGGCAGTATTGTTATACTTTTCTACTACCTGACCCGGCGAACTTCGTATCGCCTAACAAACATTTTTTTTAAATAAAAGTAGCCTAAGTTACTCCTTGTTACATCAGCTATCTGCCAGTGAAGGTCAAGTCAAAATCGGTTCAGCCATTTCAGAGATTAGCCGGAACAAACAGACAGACAGAGAGACAGAAAAAATTGTAAAAAATGTGGTTTTGGTATACCTATGTACCGTGAATACATCCAAATGTACTTAGTAAAAAGCGGTTATTTTAATATTACAAACAGACATTCCAATTTTATTTTTTGTATCTAAGGGCTTGTTTCACAACCTTCAAGTAAGTTCGAAGTAAGCTATTCGTTGGTTAAGTTGACATTTCGTGTATGTAAAATGACACTTTAACGTCACTTTAACCGGCGAATAGCTTATTCAGGACTCTACTTGAAGATTGTTTTTTTTTTTTTTTTTTTTTTTTTTTTTTACACTAATAAGTTAATGCTTGACCACAATCCCACCTGATGGTAAGTGGAGATGTGGTCCAAGATGGTGAGCACATTAACTTAGTAAAAGCCTATTCACTCTTTTCTTGAAAACATCCACGTCATAGACTGGCGGGAACGCCGACGCAGGCAAGTTATTCCAGTCCTTCGCGGTGCGTATAACGAATGACGAGGCAAACCGCGTCGTTCGTACCGGCGGGATGTTCACGACAAAAGGATGGATACCCGCCGTGCGTCGTGTCGTTCGATGGAGAAACGGAGATGGGGGAATTATCTCAAACAATTCCTGCGCACACTCTCCGAAATGTGCCCTGTAGAAAACCGAGAGACTGGCTACTCTGCGCCTGTGCTCGAGGCTTTGAAGATTGGTCTCAACCAAAACTGGGTCACCAATGAGCCTCTTCGCACGTCTCTCCATCGAGTCCAAAGCAGAAAGGTGACATTTGGCTGCGCCTGCCCAAATGTGCGAACAGTACTCCACACACGGCCGAACCTGAGCTTTGTACAAGGTTAAGAGTTGCCTAGGTGTGAAGTACCGTTGTACCTTTGCAAGGACACCAAGTTTCCTTGCAGCAGCCTTAGCCTTGGTCTCGATGAACCGCCCAAAGTTGAGTTTCGAGGATATCTCTACTCCTAATAACTGAAGGCAGTCGGTATAATCCAAGGACACATCCCGAAAAGTAGGAGCCAAGGTGAACGGGCTCTTCTTGGCGGTAAATAGACACGTCTGCGTTTTAGTGGCGTTGAATCTCACAAGATTGGCTTCGCCCCATTCGGACACAGCCCGAAGTGTGAGATTCACACGAGCCACCATGGCCTCTCTTTCAGACTGAATTTCGTCCCGACTGGCCCTGGAACTTGGTACGTATCTCTCTACCACTGTGCTATCGTCTGCGTACCCATAGATACCGGGCATAAGCAGATCATTTATATGTAGCAGAAATAGAGTGGCGGAGAGAACGGACCCCTGAGGAACTCCAGCATTTGTAGTCATCGTCTCCGATGAACAACCATCGACTACAACGCGGAAAGACCGGTCGCTCAGGAAGTCTTTTACCCAGTCAATAAGGCCAGGGGATATGCCGTAAGTTGGAAGCTTGCTTAGAAGGCTAGCGTGCCAGACCTTATCAAAGGCCTTCGAGACGTCAAGGGAGACAGCAAGTGCCTCCCCATTTTTCTCGAGGGCCTCGCCCCATATATGTGTGGCATACGCTAGAAGATCTCCTGTTGATCGGTTTCGGCGGAACCCGTACTGCCGATCGCTAAGGAGATCATTCTGTTCAAGGTATGCCATGAGGCGCCTATTCAATATACGTTCCATAATCTTGCAGATTATGGAGGTAATTGAGATAGGCCGATAGTTGGCGGGGTCAGCACGGCTACCTTTCTTGGGCACGGGCTGCACGTTGGCAAGCTTCCAGGATTTAGGCACTGATCCAGTCTCAATTGAGAGGCGGAACAGACGTGTCAATACAGGAGACAACTCGGGTGCACATTTCTTGATCACTATCGCTGGAATACCATCCGGTCCGCTGGCTTTATTCACGTCCAGACACCGCAAGGTTTTAAGGACTTCTTTGTTTGTAATACGGATCTCCGGCATAGAGATACCGCAATGAGTCAACTGAGGTGGTACGTTATTGCTGACATCCAGACGCGAATTCTCAGCAAAAAGAAATGCGAATAAGTTCGCTTTCTCCTTAGCCGTATGAGCCAGGGAACCATCCGGTTTTAGCAGCGGAGGCAGCGTAGGCCGACAGAAATTATTCTCGACCGCTTTGGCGAGAGACCAAAAAACTCTACTACCGGACGGTTGGGTACAGAGTTTTTCGCCGATGTTAGTAATGCGGACGGAATTTGCCTTCTGTAATGCCTTTTTGTATGACTTGGCGGCTTGATTAAAAGCTTTCTTCTTAGCGCTGACGTCCGGAGCTTTGCGGCTTCGAGCATCCACCCAGGCTAAGTACGCTGAATGTTTGTGTTGCTCAGCTTGCTCACATTCAGCGGTAAACCATGGGCGAGCTTTGCCAACGATGGGTACATCAGAAAAAGGGATAAAATACTCCATCGCTTGACGTACCACATCGGTTATAGCATCCGCGCAGCTCGACGAATTGTCAGAAGAGAAGCAAAGCTGCCGCCAAGGATAAGACGCGAAGAAGTGTCGCATCTCATCCCAATCTGCTGACTTGTATCGCCACATTCGTCGGTTACCACGGGGCTCGCAGTCCGGAGGGGAATATGTCGATACAGATTTCACCAGACAGTGATCAGAAGTTCCCAACGGGGAGGAAACCTGAATATCATACCTGTCTGGATCAGTTGTCAGCAGAAGGTCTAGGCAGTTGGCCGTGTGGCTATCGATATCGGGCACCCGTGTCGCTTGCCTTACCAGCTGAGAGAGTCCAAGCGTCAAGGCAAAATTCCACGCTTCTCTCCCAGCATGGTCGGTTTTCTGGTATGGGAACAGCCAGTCTTGATGACAGGCGTTAAAGTCCCCCAGAAAAACCAGCTGCGCTATGGGGTGCCGATGTAAAGCCATATCAGCTGCCTCGCTGAGATGTTGGAACAGACGAGTTGTCTCCTGGTCACCACTGTGCGATCGGTAGACACAGGAATATAGGATCTTGTCCGCACCTGTGTCTACCAAAACCCAAATTGTGGAGAGAGTGGGGTCTTCAAGATGGCGGAGACGCTGGCAGCAGATGTCGTTGCGGGCATACACACAGACTCCGGCGCGAGGGTGAAAATTATGCTCTAATGTGTATCCTGGGTAGTCGAGGTATGCCGCGCTCAATGGACATCTAATCTGCGTCTCCGTCAAAAAGAGCAGGTGCGGCTTAGCAGTCTCAAGGTGGTGGTGGACTGCAGTGAGATTGGAGTGCAGCCCACGGATATTTGTGAACTGCACTTGGAGTGAGGGGACGTGCAACCGCTGTAAAAAACTTTTTCCCTTGCTCTTTTTTTTCATTTTACATTTTGGAGTGAATAGGATGGGAGATGGCAGTTGAACAAGGCGTCACGTTGCTGACCAAGCGACGGTATCAGGATCGCTGCGTCATTGGGGGCTTAGTCTGGAGACCGCGGGGACGCCCGAACCCCCCCGGAGATCGCCATCAGGTCCCCTCATCCGGTCGCCAACCGGCATGATGGAGCCACTCCGGGATTTTTCGCAGTTGGCGGGGCAGCCTTTCGTGGGTGGCTTTCCCACTACTTGGGCCCCCTACTGACTACGGTCGGCCAGCGGTGCACCGTGCTTCGGATCCCGCTGCCCTCCGCGACTAAGCTCCCGACACAGCAAAAACCAATCCGTCACAGCCGGTCCGCTAACGCAACGCAACTGTTCAGACCCATCTCCCATTCGGCTTCACCAGACATCATGCCGGAACACGACGAATCGTTTGGCGGCATGGCTTTGTCCAGTGGGTGGTAACTGAAAGCCGGCAGCCGATGTTATGGCCTACCACCAGAGTTGCTGCTCGTTTAGCACTACCCAGGGGACACGTGTAGGGTAATCATGTCTTCAAGTAACTTCCTACGGACGCGAGCAGCTCGTCCCCCTAATTGTGAAACAAGCCCTAAGATTTGTAATCTCTAATCATATATTTTGAGATTTTATTGGTTAGGTAACTTTGGTAGAGTTGACCAAATAAATAAAAATATAAATTCAAAGAAGCAGTCTTTGAAAGAACCTTTATTATTATCCTCCAACTCTCGCATCGCATCAGAACTGAAATTTGATTAATATAAGATCAATCTGGAAATATCCCTTTCGAAATATTAATTGATAAAGTTGTTACTGAAAAAAAGGTCTTGGTTGAACTCAAATCCAATTATGTTATAATTATATCTGTCAACGTTGCTTATATCAACTGGACTATTTGAGAAGGATCCGATATTACGAAAAAAAATATTCTTCGAGAGAGCTGAAGAATAATAGCTATTTTGGAGAAAATATTACTTCCTGCAACGTCACAGATGGCATTAATTATTGTTAATAAAATAAAGACAATAATTAAATGGCACATAATAACTTCTACTCATATAATGTAAGCATCAGGACGATTTTGCGTACTTTCTGTGACAAAATATCCTTTGATGGTGTCGTTGATTTTGTAGCAGTACGTACCTACACTATCGTCAACTACTTTACATCGCAAAAGAAAATGTTTCCCATGAAAATTCTAAAAGTGAAACTTTTCATACAAAATAAATATTAAATTAATTCAACATCGTCGAGTAGACTGCGTCGCAGGGTGACGTCACACGGACATCGAGGACCGAGTGCGCCGCAATTTTCTCCTGATTGGTCGAATTTTTTACATGTATTATTTTATACTATTTTCTCATTGGCTGTCCTGTATCTCAACTTTTGTATAAATATGCATACATTTTGTAAATAAAATCATTCTACTTGCAACCTTCTGAAGTATCAGTACTCTCTCCAACCTCATCAGCTCAATCACGCTAAATTGGTGACCCCAACGTGATATGAACACGCAACCTTCTGATGGATCAGTACTTTCTCCAACCTCATCAGCTCAACCACGCTAAAATTTAAAAGCCAGCCAGTTGCACAAAGATTCTTTAATATTTAAAGACTATTTGAAATACTAATCTACCTACCATTAGACCTTAGTTTAATGGTATATTAGCATAATGTCGTCAATAAATGTCGTCAGAAATTATTTGATCTGTTCTCTTTCCTTCTCTCTTGTTTAGTTCTTAGTAATCTAGTAACGAAGTATTCTTAGTAATCTAGAAAGAGCGGGGCATCCTGATACAGGTATATTTACTTAAAAGGTTGCCCCCACTGTGTAAAAGAAGGATTCGAACATTTGTTACATTTATAACCTGTAACTCTTTGGTGAATAAAGTTATTATTATTATTATAACTGTGTATAACCAAAATGCAAAGTAATCTGAGAAATAAAACTATTTTTCTTTTTTTTTTCTTTAAGATAGTAAATGATGGCGTAGTCTATATTTGGCTACATATAGACTGAGTTTTCGTAATACATCAGTCTTGCCCAACAGAAATAACAAAGATTATAATTATAGATAACAGCTTCATCCATCACTTTAACGATAATAAGCGCTCAAATTCTTTTGTAGTTCTTCATATAAAGCTCATGAAGCTCCGTTGTTGAAAATATTTCTATACGATACATTTTTTGAAGTTATACTTCTTTAGGCGCGTTATGAAAAATGATGAGAGTGAAATTTTAAGATTTGTAACACAAAAGTAAAGTAAAGTAAAGAGAAATAATTGTTAACGTCAATAAAAGTTTACTAATGTCAAAGTTTCATATCAGTCATAATGCGACGTTGCCAGCTTGCGTAAAGAGATTACACATTAGGCAATTTACGTTCAAGTATTTAGTTTGTATGAAAATGAAAAATAAAAAAATAAAAAAATTCAGTAATGAATCCATAACGAAAGATGACCAATTTAATGGTCTGAATAACAGGCCGAAGTTCCTGCACAACCTCAGGAACACCCTGTACATATTTGAAACTGAAAATCTTTCATATTAATGAATTTTAAGCTGTGTAATGGATGAAGTTACCCGCAAAAAGATGCGCGCAGGGAATCCTAGTGTGGGGCTATGGGTGTGAAGCGTTATTAATTTACATTTATGAACAAGACTTTAAACAAGTAGTGATGTAATTACGGTTATCTAAATAATGTAATCTAATTTATTTTGTTGGCACAATTGTAAACTAGTTTCTTGCGGTATCTCACAATCCCGGGCGGGATTCTGGTATTCCGGAATTCCAAATACTTGTTGAAATAACTCGAAGCGTGGACGTTAGCGACGATATCACACCGGGTACTGAGTTGTCTTGGTAAGACAGTAGTTGTAATTGAGTTAAAACCTAGAGGTAAAACAATACAACGTTCAACAAAGTTCATTTGAATATGCACACATATTCAAATGTGGAATATCCAACGTATCATCATATTCATACCTTCGTTCTAATAGTGGAATTGACAATGGTATGGTATGGCTTCAACCCATTAATAACCCACTATTGCGCACGGGTCTCTCCTCTTGAGGAGGCCTAGAGCATACTCCACCACGCTGCTCCAGTGCGGATTGGTGGAGGGGTTAGTGGCCAACCCAACCAATTGAGAATATTAGGTACCTACATGTTAGATAACAAGACAACCATTCTTGTCTGGCAATAATTTTTATAAGTTTTTTATGTAACTAGAGAGTAAGTGGCCACTGACAGAAAAAAATGTAAGCATTATAGATATAGCACATGCGAAGCCAGGGCCGATTGTAGTTTTTTGAAGTTATACTGCTTATGCGACTTGCCAAAAGATTACGTTAAACGTTTGCGCTACCATGGAGGGGGTACGAAAGCACTGGATTACTTATACAAATCTCACAGGGTCTCAATAGCGTGATTCAGATTCACGAACAACGCCATCTAGTTTGTACTTGTGTAAACATAGGTAGTACACAAATAATATTTTATTATATTAGTGACTTGAATATTGAAGAAGTATAACTTCTCACGCGCGTACAAAAGTACACGCACCGTTTTTTTATATACTTAGCAAGGCGTAAGATTCAAACTTTTTTTTTGTTATTAAATCAGTTCACCGCGCGCCGCTTTTCTGTAGGTAGCGACTGATTATAATCCCACAATTTCCATAGTTTGATGTGTCAATATAAATTCAAATTCCTTTATCTTGCAAATAGGACGACATAGAATAATATTATAGTGAAGTATATTACGTAAAATTATGTAGCTATTTTGGATGTATAGGCTATCATGGAGTTGGGTTCTGTACCATTCTGTGTTATTCCGATGGTTTCTGGTGGATCATGATGCTACCGCTGTCTCTCCGTTATGAAAAACGACCAAATGCAAATGCAAATGTCGGCCATTCGGATTGTCTATCCGCTCATTCGGATTATGTATCTGTCATAAGGTTTGCGTATCAGTCATTCAGATTGTCTCTTCATCGGTTGGATTGTCTATTGATCATTCTGATTTTCTACCCCTCATTTAGATTCTCCGTTGGTTATTCGCATTGTCTATCGGTCATTAGGATTGTATATCTGCCATTTGGATTGTCTGTAGGTCATTTGGATTGTGCATCGCCTATTTGGACTGTCTATCCGTCGGTCAGATTATCAATTTATTGTTAGTGCCATTCGGATTGTATATCGGCAATTTGGATTATCTATCGGTCGGTTAGATTGTCTATTGATCATTCGGATTGTTTATCGGTAATTCGGATTGTTTATCAGCCATTTGGATTGTTCATCGGTCACTCGGATTGTCTATCACTCATTCGAATTAACAGCCATTTGGATTGTCTATCGGTCGGTTGGATTATCAATTGATCATTCGGATTATAAATTAATTAATCACAATCACAACTATACTGTAGTAGTGGTACAGCATCAATACTTTAGGCATCCACAATCAAGATAATTAATCCGCATAATTTATTGAACTTAGGTACATGTAACAAGGAAATTTTAGTTGTTTTATCGTTACATATTATATATGTTAGTAGTTGTGTTTAAGTCTTTTAGTTAAAGCGCGTGATGATTTATTGCGCTGTGTCAAATTACGAATACAGATAATATGAGAATAACAAAAGATGTTTTGTTCTTTTGTATCTACGATTCACTTCATTATTTCACGTTTGTTATATGGAGCATTTCCAGGTTATTTGTAACACAACCCAATCTTCAGTCTAGGTAACCTTAACCTCTAATAGAGAAGGAGTTTATGTTATAGAGTTCTAACAAAAAGAAATCTCAAACTAGCTATCTTCTACCACAGACTGCGTATTGGCAACGTAAATAAAAGTTTATTTTACTCAAAAAACAGCGGTGTGTACTGATTTTAAACCCGAAATGCGAACGGAAAACCATCCTTCAAAACACTACTTGTAAAATTCATCCTGCTTTCAAATCCCTCTTTCCGTCATTTGATTTTCGATCAAAATTACCTCTGTTATCGTATCCAAAGTTATTTATTGTGAACATTAAGAAAATATTAGGAACTATGTAGCTGACACAGCGAACTTCATATCACCTAACAAATATTTTTTTTTCTAAAATAAAAGTAGCCTAAGTTACTCCTTGTTATAACAGCTATCTGCCAGTGAAAGTTCCGTCAAAATCAGTCCAGCGATTTCAGAGAATAGCCGGAACAAACAGACAGACAGAAAAAAATTGTGAAAAATGTTGTTTTGGTATATGTACCGTGTATTCCAAATGCACTTAGTAAAAAGCGGTTAGTTTAATATTACAAACAGACACTTCAGTTTTATTTATTTGTATAGAGTATAGATATAGATGTATAGATGACTCAACAATTAATACAAGTAACGACCATTAACCGATCGCTAGCTAACTACAAGAAAGCTTGGTTTCATAAGAACCTCTTAACGACTTTGTATAATAAAAGGACACAATTTAGGTACAGACTTTAGATACAAAGAAACTCAGAATCTTAAAGTCAACATAATAAAGATTAAACGACTTTTATGTTTACCCTATATTCCGTACATCCGATTTAAGGACGAAATACTTCTAAAATTTTACTCTTGGCCATGAATAAGAAAATGTAAGATTTGGGATTAATTTTAAAGTGTAAACAAAAATATATAAAGCTATTACAAGAAAATAATTTATATCTCCCTCAGCCTTGCAATCAAAATAATAATTATGATATAATGATTTCAGGTTTCATTTTTGTGCACCGCGCTTACTTCTCGTAAAAAGTCAAAGATAGTAAATCTTAGTTCGCAGTTAACTACTTAGCTAGATTTTATTACCTTCAAAGTAATCTTGTATAATACTCCGAAGTTCTAACTAGATCTTGCGTTATGACCCATATCAGGTGGAGAGTAAGTTTGGAACTATGATAAAATAAAGCTTCGAAACTATTCTTCAGTAATAACGATCTATGGAGAAAAAAAGATTTGGCACGGCACGGTTGGAACTTAGCCCCATTGTCTTCGAAGTAAATTGCTTTCAGTTGCGGTGCGATATCGTTGAGACTATTGTGAAAATGAAATTTACAAGTTTTTTTTTAATGCTATTGCTTTTTGAAAACAGAAAAATTTTTGCGCTATTTATTCGCAAAGTTTGTAGGTTAGTAAGATGGCATATGGGAGGGGGGAGGAGGGAAGAGGGAAGAGGGAAGAGGGAAGAGGGAAGAGGGAAGAGGGAAGAGGGAAGAGGGAAGAGGGAAGAGGGAAGAGGGAAGAGGGAAGAGGGAAGAGGGAAGAGGGAAGAGGGAAGAGGGAAGAGGGAAGAGGGAAGAGGGAAGAGGGAAGAGGGAAGAGGGAAGAGGGAAGAGGGAAGAGGGAAGAGGGAAGAGGGAAGAGGGAAGAGGGAAGAGGGAAGAGGGAAGAGGGAAGAGGGAAGAGGGAAGAGGGAAGAGGGAAGAGGGAAGAGGGAAGAGGGAAGAGGGAAGAGGGAAGAGGGAAGAGGGAAGAGGGAAGAGGGAAGAGGGAAGAGGGAAGAGGGAAGAGGGAAACGGGAAGAGGGAAACGGGAAGAGGGAGGAGATACGCACACACAAACTATAACGGATAGCCAGCTGTACCGATGTCTAATTTGTTTAACAAATTAAAACTATAAAAGCTTAGTTAAAAGTATCACTAAATAGGCGATACGAAGTTTGCCGGGTCAGCTAGTATATGTACATATAATAAGAAAAACAATCGTGTGCACACGTAATCAAACCTCCGTGTTTGGGAGACTAACATTCTAAACAATATTCTATCACTGCAAAAAATTATCTAAAAGATGAGTAGTATACTCGTACTATACATAGTAATGATTAAAATCCATTTAGCAAGGTCTTACAACTATTATTTTCGCAGTAAATTGCTTTCAGTAAGTATACGGCAGAGCTATTGTTGAAGCTCGAATCAATTAGAACACTATTTTTGACGCCATTACTTTTTATCATAGAAAAGTTTTATTGCTGTTATTCATGAATAGCTACATTATTCATTAAAAAAGGTTTCGTAATAAATATACTGAAAATATAAAAATTGCTTAAAAATACCTTCTTTCGCTTAGTTTAGTTACAAGTTTAATTGGCATATTCACTATGATTAAATTCACTATCACTATTTGAATTGGCTATTTCACAAATCTAGCACTACAAAATGAGAGGAATAGCGACTATATACAACTTAGTTATACCGATAAACTAGTTGTTACCTACGGTTTCACCCACTTGTTCGAAGGGAAGTACCTAACAATGAGTTGTTTAACATGCACGACACATACCTGGTGCAAGAATAAGTAACAGTTCCAAAATTTAAAAGATACTAAGAGGAACCAACTGTAAAAGTTTTGTACCTCCTCAACCTTCCAACTATAAATATAAAGTTGTATCAATATTTATAAATCATATTATATTAATATTTCAAACTATATATAAATTTATAACATCTTTTACGAAATTATAGAGGACCAACACTTTGTTACTTCTAGTATGGAGTGATTCAAATACGCATCATAATGGATCTTCCCATAGGAATGAGTTGTTTTACCGCGGTAAAAAGTAGTCTACGTTACTCTTCAGCCTCCTAACAATCTCCACACAAAAAATCATACCATAACATCGCTCCGTTACGACGTGACAGAGGGACAAACAAACAAACAAACACACACTTTTGCATTTATAATATTATATATATAGTAATAGTAATATAGTAATTATATAGTAATATAGTATATAGTATGGAAGTATGGCTTAGTATGGATAGAAGTACGTGACAGGCGGAGAGATGTACCCGGGAGTTATTCAAGCCGGCCCTTTGTCTGAAATTGAAAAAGGATGTGATTTTTGGTAAAATACCTCAGTGAAAACATTTATTTCTGGTTGACATGTATTCACTTTCTTGTATAACTTTAGGGGAAATACGAAATCTAAATACGAAATTCGTTTAAAACGTTCCTTTGCGTAAGACGTTGACGAAGGGAAAGTGAGGTTTTTAGTCTCCTGGGGTTATTTAGCAGTATTGCGCAGAGCGTTACCCTGGTACAGCGGTATCCTATAGTGAGATACTGCAGATGATTGCCGAAGAGTTTGTATGAAACATATTACTTGAAAAGCCAGGGATTACTTTGAGGAATTTTACGATAAAAAAATAACGGCACTATTAGTATTATATGTATATTGCTACTTTGTATTATTTATATGTCGGCGCAGTCTCAAATAAGTTCGTATAATCTATGAAATTAAGAAATCGAAGAACTGTCATTACGGTAGACAGATTGGTACAATGATCTTATATATCATTGGATTGGTAGGATCGCGAAACCAAAGTAAAAACTAAATAACGTTGAATTGATGAAACCGGATGTTATCAGGCAATAAACGAATGTTATCCTTGTGCCTGTCGAATTGTGTGTTTTATTTAGTATCCTGGCAGTCCTGACGTGTAACTACGTCCACAAAGAGAGATCTATGTTCATAGTACTGAAGTGCTCTTTGATACATGGTTTACAGAGATGATCTGAACATACCAAAGCATACACTCCAACCCAGCCCTGTCCCGATATATATAATACATTGCTTGGTTGAGTGTGGCCATAAATGACAGACGCGATTACTGGACCCTCCATTAAAACTCTAACAATAAAAACATCGTGAAGATGATTAACTTGGTCCATTGACCACGATTCTTTTTCCATGTTGAATACATGGTTATATTCTATTTCCAAACGTAAATAAGAGTCGAAGCTGATGGATGACACAATGGTGAAGGTCTTTTGTTTCTTTTGTTTTTTGGAAGACAATAAGATAGTTTTGAGACAAAAGGTCAAATAACTTGAACTTACGTTTGGTACTGGTGGTAAGGTGGTAAGTTCTTAAAAGGATTATATTATCAATATTACTAGCTGTCCGGACAGACTTCGTTCTGTTAAAAGTTCTTTTTATTTTGAGATGTAAGCTATCCTATCTTTCAAGTTGGATCAAATTGCACACGATGTGAAAATTTGGTTAAAATCGGTTAAGTAGTTTAGGAGTTCATCGCGGACAAACAACGTGACACGTAATTTATAGATATTAAGATTATTAAGTAATTAATATTATCTTTTGCTGCCGGGAAGCCTGCCTGATTGTCTACCCCTCTTTCTTGTGTCAGCCAACAAACGACTCGGCGTGTTCCGGCTGGGGGTTTCGGAGTCAGATCTTTCTTTCTTTCTCTCTCGTCTTTAAGGTCGGCAACGCATCGGTGGTATCTTTGGTGTTAGTGATGTCGATGGGTGACGGTAGCCACTTACAATTATCGTCAGCCCGTCTATCGGCTATTTACTTACATAAAAAAATTAATTATACTTAGCGTAGGAATCACTTGCGATTAATAAACGCCAGAGAGTCTAACCTTCAGGTGAACTACACCAAGAATTTAGTAAAAATAGGGTTAAGAAAGTAAAAAGTTATAAAACTTCCCCAATAACTACGAAGATATTCTTTTCATGGAATACTTATGATAAAAATATCCCATCTGGGATCTGTTGTCATTTGTCAACGTCAAGGAGATGACAGGTTCAAATCCTCGATCTCGAGTAGGATCAAATGCGTTTGGGTTCATTAGTTGGGACATGGTTTATGTTGTTTGTTAGTTGAACCCTGTCTCATTCCCAAGGGTTTTTAAAAACATTTTATCTCTTAAACAACGAGATAAAATGTCTCATGACAAGTTTTATATGGTTGTTGAGTAATAATATTATGGTTTAATATCAGTTTTACTTAATAGTGAAAATAAAGGAATTTTTCCTTTCAGTAAAATTTGCCATCATGAATATTCAGGAAACCACATTTTCTTTTCCACCCTATCATAAATCTATATAAGATTAATGATAACCTTGAACATATTTTTTAAGACAGCCCATTCGCGCTACTTTTCTTTACATATGATATTTGATATGAAACAATTTTTATCCGGTAAGCAGATGGGTGCAGAAACACCTTTACTTCGGATCCTGTACTAATACTTGGTGTTTTAAATGTGAAAATTTTCAGTGATGAAATGATGTAAGTGATCTTTCTAAGATATTTGAGTTCAAAAGTGTAGAAAAATAAAGCAAAAAACTTCCGTTTTGGCAGATACTGATATGTCATAAGTGACATACTTTCTGAGATAGTTGAGTATCACGGAACACAGACAGTGTTCCGTGTTGAGTATATTAATAATTATTTTATTTTTATTCTTGAACTCAAATATTTCTGAAAGTATATATATAAGTATAACTTACTGTGTCATGACATGACACATGTTTCATCACTGTCCGCCGAAACGAGGTTTGTTCAAAATGGCGAGCTTGTAGGTATGCCAGGCTCCATACAAAAATGTTCGAATCCCTTGATTCGAATTGATGTTTTTTGTAGGACACAGATATACCAAGATCTAGAATAAGACAAGGTAGGCTAGAGTGGAGTGCTAGTAGAGATATAAATATATACTGATATAGGAATATTAAGAAAATATCGTACAAATCGTAAATATAGTAGCGCACTTAGCCTTCGGACGTCTATTAGCATAATATAAGAAGGGGTAAGTGTAAAAAGGGTTCAACTGATGAAATTACTGAAATAGAGTTATGGGTATCGTTGTATCGTCTTTCGATTCTTAATGTTATGGCATAAGTTTTATATGAAAAATTCAATATAATATAATGTTATTTAAATCCTTATTTCGTGAAAAACGCACGGATGTGGCGCATTTTTATTGGTTTTAATTGCAAAACTGTCAATATTTGCTTATTATAGAGTAATAATTAAAAAAAATACACTATTTATGAGAATTCGAAGGTATCTTATATAATTTGAAATCATAAAAAAACGGATTTAAAGTTGAATACTAAGAATATAACGAAAATGAAGTCTTGACTTTCAAACGCATTTATCTCGAATTATTGTTTTTGTTACTTAAACCCTTTTTACACTCACCCCTTCAATTACTCTCCGCTGTGTCTACGGAACTGATAATTTTAAGCGGTGTTATAAATCATATTTATTATAAGTCAAGCAGTGTTAACAAGCCAGTGTTTTTGTTACTATAAAACCGTCATATTCCGATGGAATTTAAAAATTGCCTCATTTATGGTTCTGCATTTTAACAAAAAATATCTATAGTAAACTCCAGCTAATTTTACTCACTGACCTAGTTCTATATTTTAATGTGAGCATTTTCATTTTCTTCAGTTATTAAACATTTGCAGCATGATTTTTATATTAGTGGGAGTCGGGAGGTTATGATTTCCTTACTATTCCGTAGTTAAAAATATACATTACGTTCATGATGACGATGAAGGAAATTATTTAAAATTTCTTTAAAAAAATACATAATATAATATTTTTTAGGTGTAAAAAGCAATATCCTTCATTAAGCTCAGGAGTAACTTCTCTAATTATGATGCATTTGCAAATAATGCTCCGTGTATGTGGTTTTAGCCAAATCTTAAAAGCTTAGGCTAAGTACGCCATTCCCGCATTTATAACACTGCTTTAGACTGGTGTATTTGGTGTTAAAATACTTAATTTATTCTGCTATTTTTTCTTACTCTAAATGATCCCACGACTAATGGTCGTGCCGCAATCGTGACAGTTAAATGGCTCACAGTAATTAGTACTATACCGCCCACCGCTTGCACCCGTACGTGATTAGAGTCTTTGATTTCCATTTCTCTTGTAGGTACATACTTTATATTTTCTTTTTCCTACGTATTGTGTACTTGGTTTCTTATTACGCTATGATAGAAATTAATTATGATAGAAAACTGTTCCTGAGTGACATATGTACATATATTATACCGTAGAATTACAAAGCTTTTTCGTGGTAGTTTCTAAAGTAAATCGGAGAAGAAATGGTCGAACGAAAACGTTTCGTTTTTTTTTTTCGTTTTTCGTTTTCGTTTTCGAACGCTGCTGCTGTACGATTGCGTTCTAGAGAAAAGCTGTAGAGTTTGATAAAGCCTACAGATATTAACTAGATGGCGCTGTACGGTTTTCTGAATCACGTTAACGGAAGGACAGCGGCGGTTGTATAAGGCCGACAGATTTCCTTAATTATTCCAATTAATCTATTATCTATTCTATTATCTATTCTATAATCTATAATCTATTAACTTAACAATATTTTTGGAGTTACAAAAGGAAGTCAAAACCCTTTTGTTCGTTTTGTTGGTTTTTATGGGTTTGGATTTTGGAATTCTCTAATTAAAAAACATGAATTGCCCCCACAGTTTTGGATTTCTAAACGAATATTATAAAGAGGTAATGGATAAACTCAAAAACTACTGGATTTCAAAAAATATTTTACATTATTTCTCAGTGATTAAAGCTATACTTAATTATAATTAGATACAATATAATATACAATATAATACAATACAATATAATATAATAAACGCATCCATAGATATTAGTATTACCATTTTACAGAAACAAGCAGACATTCACTAATCAATTATTTTAAGTATTAGCAGTTTTTATCAACGTTTTAGATATAGATCGCGCAGAAGTCAATTAATTAATCAATAACCATCTAATACCACATATCCAATATTCATTCACACAACACATGCAGAGACATTAATTTAGTGGGGGCAATGGACATCTCTTTTCCTGTGGGTTACGGGACGGGATGTTCATGTATGCCGGGTATTATAACTCGAGACGGAGAAATCTCCTAATCTAGTAAAACAATATAATATCTATACTAATATATAAAGAGGAAAGATTTGATTTTTTGTTTGCATTGAATAAGCTTCGAAACTACTGAACCGATTTCAAAAATTCTTTCACTGGTGGGAAGCTACATTATCCCCGAGTAACATAGGCTATATTATATTTTCAAAAAATTAGGGATCCTTAATAAAACTCCAATAATATAACCCAAGGTGTAACAAAAAAATAACAAAAAACCGAAGCAAAGCGAAGGTGGTTACTCGTAATAAATAAATGTTAAGAAAGAAAGCCCCATAATCTCACAAACTTATGAACACAGCAAATTGAAGTGACCTAGGGTCAATAGTAACAAGCGAAATTAACAAAAGCGATTCTTTTTGGAAAAAATTTAACATCTATGAGAGTCTCCAATTTCTAGCACCAACTTGTTATACTTTCAACGCCACTTCTTTGCAATTAAAAGTTACTTTATACTCGTAACGAGACAGAAATACTTTATTGGAGACCGAGTAAAATTTTTAGATGTTTAATTAAAGAGTACTGAATGAATTATTTATTAACAAATAATTATTGTTTGCATTGTAATTGTATACCGCCCACTCCTTCTGTACCACCCCTCTAGTTCTTTATATTTTCTTTGTCTTACGTATTGTGTACTTCGTGTTTTATAACAAATGCGTGCAATAATTTTGTATCGACGTTTTGGAATTGATAACAAACAAAAATAATTTAAAAATCTTTTAAGACCCATCTTTTAAAATTTTGAGTTCGTGCTGCTGGCCGCTGAAGAGTTCCCTCGTCTGGAGCCAATCCTGAGCATAGTATCAGGTCACCATTATCACAGAAATGTCATCGGAACCAAAGCAATAAATAGATGAAATTTCCATTCCGTAGGTTGAGAGGAAGTAGTTCTAAGTCAGCTTGTAAGATTTAATTTATTCTCTTTCTATACTCACCTTACAAAATCAATTAAACGGCCTAATTCAAAAATGCTTACAATTAGTTTACCTATTTTAGCTATTGCTATGTTTTAATGTTTTATCGTTATCGTTTTTTATAAGAGTGAAAAAATAAAATACTTTTTATGACTTCTATAACTTTGCTTGTTTTTATGAATAAAATCTATAATTAAAGACCAGTGCCGATAGCTTTAAAAACATTAAAAAGTGAAAAAAAAAATAGTAGGATGAAACGCAAACAAAAGGAAGAGAATATAACAAAAGTTAAAGGAAAAATAATTTACGGGTAATCTGAAGGGGGAGGGGGGGTTTAAGGGTAAAAACGGTTTATCTCGTTAAAAAAAAATATTAGCCCGTTGCAGTCGGAGAAAAACACTCGAACGAAAAAGTTACTTACGAATGTTGCTTTAACGATGAGAGACATGCGTTCTAGAGAAAATGTAGAGCTCGATAATGCATACAGAAATTAACTAGATGGCGTTTTACGGTTTCTGAATAATATAATGTGTAGGGACACTAGGTATCACATTACTCAAGCGCTGGTGCACTTGCACTTAAACATGAGTCGAGTCAGCATTTCGCGTATGCACTGGCTTGAGAGGCGATATTGTGAACCTACAGTCTGCTCCCATCCTTGGTCATGTAACTATCGTAATTACAGTAATAAAGTGTCGGTCGAACTTTATCTTTGATTTCGTATCCCAAATAGTTATCTGAATCCTGATTGATACAGACAGTACATTTACAAATGTATAAGGCTGACAGAGTTCCTTTTCAATTATACTTGAGATCATGCTTGACCAATATTTTTGGAGTTACAAAAGGAATTCAAAACCCTTTTGTCTGTTCTGTTGGTTTTTATAAGTACAAAAATAAACACGACATTGATGTTTGGATTTTGGAATTCCCTAATTAGGAATTAGAAACATGAATTGTAATATCTATAACTACAAATAATTAAATTTAAAATACTCTCGACAGTTTTGGTTTCCTAAACGATTGTTATAAAGAGGTTATGGATAAACTTAAAAACTGCTGGACCGATTTCAAAAATTATTTCACCCATCCAGAGCTACATTATTTCTGAGTGATTAAAGCTTAGCGTAATTAATACATTTTTTATTTTATAGAAATACTAGCTGACTCGGCAAACGTTATTCTGCTAAAAATTTAGGGGTGGGACCACCCTTAACATTTAGGGTGAGGAAAAATAGATGTTGTCCTATTCTCCACCCTAGCCGATATGCACGCTAAGATTCACGAAAATCGATCGAGCCGTTTCGAAGGAGTTCAACTTCTAACACCGTGACACGAGAATTTTATATTGTAGACAAAACATGTTGCAACGTCTGCCGGGTCAGCTAGTAAATAATATATTTAAATAAATAATATTTATTTATTATAATAAATAAATGTTAAGAAAGAAAGCCCCATAATCTAACTTACGAACACAGTAATTCGAAGTGACGTAGGACTAGTAACAAGCGAAATTAACAAAGGGGATTCTTTTTGGAAAAAATTAAACATCTATGAGAGTCTCCAACTTCTAGCACCAACTTGTTATACTTTCAATGACACTTCTTTGCAAATAAAGTTAATTTCTACTCGTAACGAGGTAGAAATACTTTACTGGAGACCGAGTAAAATAATTGAATGCTCAATCAAAGAGTACTGAATGAATTCTTTACTAACAAATCATAATTTTTTGCACTGTAATTATGATTAAAAATAATAATTGCAATTTTTCTTCTAATGATATTGAAACCTTGGAAATGTTAATAGTTATTAATTTTTATTTTAAGTGGGCAGATAATATTGATAACTATGTTAGGTTAATTTAAATTATCCGACAGATCTTGTTAAAAGCTATCTTGGTAGGTACTTGTAGCGACTAAACACCCAGTCCAAGGTCAATCAAAGACAAGTCAAAGTCAAATTATTTCGACACTAGAAAGCAAACACTTTATATATTATAAACACTTTATATATTGTAAACTTTATATTTTATATATTATACATATAAAAGGCAAAAGTGATTGACTGATATCAACTATCAACGAACAGGCCAAACCCTTAGGGCTAGAAATTTACAATTTCGCACACGTATTCCTCTTATGACGTAGGCATCCACTAAGGAAGGATTTTTCAAAATTCAACCCCCAAGTTAGTGAAAAGTTCAAGGGGGTGAAAAGCCAAAGGGGGTGATAAGTCAGAGGGGGCGATAAACATAATTTCCGCGTTCGAAGCTGCGGGCAATAGCTAGTAGAACTATACTCTATTTGAAGCCAGTCACACATGATTCGCTGCTTTGAGCATTCAGTTGGAACACCTCATTTGCAAGTATCACTGATGCCAACATCTTCAAAACTAAAATTCAGTTTTAAGCTTGTTTTTCAGTAGAATTATCTAGTGCTTGCAAATATTTGCCGACAGTATATAAAATACAAATAATAATTTATATTCAATATTTCGCGTCCGTGATTATTTTAGTTTAAAATCATAAACCATAATAAGGAGTTAACATGTGAATTGAACGTATCCTGCTAGAAGGACCAGGGGTTGAAATCTGAAAAACACTAGTATTTTTCTAAGTCATAAGCCTTAGAAGTTTCAAATATTATGTACACAACAGAATGTTCTGCTTTTGTTAAAAATAAGAACGCGAAAAAACCTGTCTGAAAAGTCAATAATATTCAAGTGTGTAAGACACCATATGTGACCAGTGTGGTGGGACCTATGGTTTTCAAGAATGTCATTTTGAAAGGAGGCCCTTAGCATTGGACAGGTAGGGGTCGTGATGGTATCTATATTTCAAAGGACAACACAAAATTATCGCGGCAGCTGCCATGTTCCATGAACACATAAATGTCGAGTTTAGTGGGAAGTGCCGCCAATGAAATTAGTGAAAGGTCGTGAAAAGGGTGACCAAAATTTAAAACAGTTTTTAGATTTTTTTTTGTTGCTTTTTACAAATTCTAATTTATAATTGTTTATTCGTAGGTACCTCTACTTATTGTTACATATATTGGATATTTGTTATATCTATTCGTTCTACCACCGTTTTCAAAAGGCCCTTTACATGACGAAATATAATCTTCAGTAAATTAAAAATACATAATTATTTAGAATTAAAACAAGTTTAAAAAATATCTGTTATTAGGTAGAATGTTGATATGTAAAACTACAAGTGTATATGTATTCAATTAATGTTTATTTGTAGCTTAGCCGATTCAATAATAAGTACAATTTGACAAAGAGGAAATATTATGCTATATTTTTTCCGAAACATTTTGTTACTTTCATTTATTTTCGCTCAAAGATTATATTTACTGAGAGTTATGGTTTGGTAATAATTAACTGTTAATTTGGTGCTTATTATTATTTTAAACCGTGTCAGTAAATAAAAAAAAAATCAATGCAATTAAAAGCCATGACATCTTTTCATGTTACGTTAAGTCCTTAATATCCTGACTTGGAACATATTCATGGCTATTAAGAAATATTTTCGGACAAAGCGTTTTCCGCCGGAACATAATATATTATGGTCACCTTAACGTGGGTCAGCAATAAATCCACGATTTCATTTGCAGGACACATTGTTCGTTGAATGTCCGCTATACTGTCGAGAAAATGGTTAACTTAGCTATATCGAGTAATATTTTTCTCGGATATTGAATGTTAAGGAGGTCTTTAAAAGCAAACAGCAGTAATAAAAGTTGTGTTTACGGTTTGAAGGAATGTGGATATAAATATATTCGTAATTTAATATGCGACGATATTGCTCTATAGATTTAGCTTATATTTACTTTAGTAGTAAGTACATATTATGTGGAGTATCAAATATAATATTTTATGTGTATCAGTGTAGTGTATAATATTACGAACATGACTGTGGTCAAGTTAAAAGTGAACCTGTACTCTAAACGAGGGTCCCTGCGTCCGATTTCCGTTCCGATGAACAGGTTAGCTGGTAAGGGAAAATTTGATTTAATAATTGAATGAAACAACAAATCTAACTTAAACCTCGTAAAGCAACAGTTCAATCTGGTTAGTAGGTACGTATGGTACTACCATCAACAATATTTAATTTAGAAATCACGGAACCTGAAAAAAAACGGACGTAACCTCGTCTAATCGAGAGTGAAGCATAGCAATGACCGCCCGCTTGCCATGTGTGCGTAATTTTTGATTCGCGATTGAAGCAGGGAAGTGTCAATGTGTGGGTGTGTGTACTTGTACGAATAGAGACGTATGTACGCGGTATTACTATGGGTGCTTCACTGAATTTGTTGTTGGGATTACGTCCGTCTTTTTTTAGGTCCGTCCGAAATGTAGAAAATAACGGTTTTCCTGTTTAATTTTCTATAATAAGTAAATAAGTAATTACCTTACTAGTTCATCTCCCTAAAGCATAAAAACGTGTTAAATTATTTCCACTTCCTAGTAGGATTCATGCCCAGACTATGTACGTACATACTTTAAGATCTTATTGTTATGAACATTGATATTGTATAATATGATATGAAGCATGGTGCAATAAAATAGTACTTATGAAATCAAGTACAGATTAAATCTAATTATTCCCTTCAAAAGCGTGTATGTCACGTTTTCGTCGAGGTTTCGTTGAAGTACCCTTCAGTCGAAACAACTGTGTGCGTGAAGTGATCTCACATATTGTTTGACGTCTCGTGGGGAATAAACTGAGAGTAGTTGCGGGGAGTTTGGCAGTGAACGTTATGTAAGTACCAGACTGATGTGTCTTGTATACATCTATCTATATTCTATTCTGAGATACACTTTTTGCTACACCTCTGTTACCTATTTTATACCTTTTTGAGAATGAGGATAACATAATTGGAGTCTGTTGTGTTTAAAGTTTATACGGAGAAAAACTGAAAAAGCTAAATTTTGTGTGTCATAAATACGTTTTTTAATAAAATTATACTTTAATCGTATAAACCGAAGTAATCCTTGGATAACTCTACCTAAATTATGTATTAATTTAATGAAACCCTATTAATGGATTACAAAACACGCATTTATCATATTATTATTAGCGGGATAAAAAATATTTTTGATAAAATAAAACTACAAAATACGGCAAGCCGCCATCTTAGCTAAAACGCCAGTCAGTCTCAATAAGCGCGAATTACGTCACGCTTCTTAAAACAAATGAATATCACCATACTAATAATGACGTATCGTCTTTTGTTTTCCTGAGGACTGACGTCACAATCACGCCCTGACATTTGAAGCGTTTTGGTGCAAATTTGAAACTTATAATTTGAAATGTATTTATTTTATACTAAACCTTATTTTTTTTGCGGAAATATGATATACGTTGTAATTATAATATATTTACCAACAATATAGAACAGTATTTCAAAATCTGTCATCATGCCTATTATGATGCTTGCAATTCCACCTGTTGGCGAAGGAGTCTAGAATGGTAAGCGCATCTAGTATTTTTTTCATTCTTCATTAATGTTTTTATTACTTTCTACAATATAAATTGTCCTTCATAAGGGTCACCTATTAAATTAAATCATTGTAAAAGTGATCATATTGATAAAAAATAGCTAGCGAAGAGATTTTTTTATTTTTTATTTTTAAATAGTCGTAGATCAATAAAATATCTATAAAGCCACTGAACCGAATAAGTATAATCTGTAGCAGCTAGCAATCCTCATGCTCATCTGAGCGCAGTGCTGTTCAGTGCGGCGATACAGAGTCCTGACATTTTAACTTGCAAGAGGAAAAACACGTATAAGCTGTAATTAATTAAAGAAATGCTAAAGTTTAAGATCTGATATATTCTTTTAAATGTACTATATAATTTATTCTTTTAAATGTACTATATCTTTTAATGTACTATATGACTTTAAATTAGGGATAACTCAAAAACTACTTGTTAGATCTCGCTCAAAATTAAGTGGGACAGTATGACAAGCACCAGCTTTAAATTAAAACATCAAAATCGGTTCATCCAGTCGAAAGTTCTGAAGTAATAAACATAAAAAAGCGGCCAAGTGCGAGTCGGACTAGCCCAAGAAGGGTTCCGTAGCAGCAAGTAACATAATATAAAAGTTCTTATAGTTCGTTGTAACTTTGATCAATGTTTTTTGCGGTTTACGATTTATAACGTATTAAAAAAAAACTACTTACTAGATCTCATTCAAACCAATTTTCGTTGGAAGTTTGCTTGGTAATGTAAATCATATATTTTTTTTAGTTTTATCATTCCCTTATTTTAGAAGTTACAAGGGGGGGGGACACATTTTACCACTTTGGAAGTGTCTTTCGCGCTAACTATTCAGTTTTAGAAAAAATGATATTAGAAACCTCAATATCATTTTTGAAGACCTATCCATAGATACCCCACCCCACACGTATGCGTTTGATGAAAAAAATATTTTTGAGTTTCAGTTCTAAGTATGGGGAACCCCCAAAATTTATTGTTTTATATTTATTTTTGTGTGAAAATCTTAATGCGGTTCTCAGAATACATCTACTCACCAAGTTTCAACAGTATAGCTCTTATAGTTTCGGAAAAAAGTGGCTGTGACATACGGACGGACAGACAGACAGACAGACAGACAGACATGACGAATCCATAAGGGTTCCGTTTTTTGCCATTCGGCTACGGAACCCTAAAATTACAGTCTATTGAATACCTCTTCCTTTTTTGAAGTCGGTTAAAAGTCCTAGGTAGCATTGCTACAATTAATACAGTAATTGTCTAGAAAATAGTGAGTAGCGTAGTGGAATATGCTCTTGTCCTCCTCAAGAGGAGAGACCTGTGCTCAGTGGTAGACAATGTTTCAAAGTTGTGTTCCGCACGGGGGATCGGGTCCTGAACCTTACTAATTTTTCAAAGTTAGGTTATATGCGTATAATAAGTTCCTTTTAGCGTTTCCATGCTCCGCATCAGAGCATCATGGTAGAGTATGCTATAGCTCTCATCAAGAGGATTTCTCCCATGCTCAATACTGGACTTTAAATAGGTTGAAGCCAAAAAGTTATTTTAAGGAAAACATGTGAAGTTTGCCAATCTTTACTTGACTGGCGTTAGATTATAACGTGTATTCTTTATGACGGAAGATCGGAGCCATGCAGTGAGGCAGTTATGGACTGTGATGATGAAATGATAGCTGAAATAGACTTCGGTCTTCCATACCGGATAACCGGACAGGACATTTATTACAGTCCGTCATTGATACATTGTGGGATTGGATTGGAATGATTTAAAGTCGCAGTTATGTTACGGTTGAACCAATTTGGCGCTAGTATCTCTATCGCTGTGTTCAAAAACTCGAAGCTTTGATGTCGATAGCAAAAAGTATTCTTCAGTGAAACTAAGTCCACATCACAATTTTTCACATAGAGTCCGGATATAGTCTGATGGTTTGTTTCAGTCATAAGCGGATTTCCTTTAACGTAACGTAGGGGCTCATTCCCACTTGGATGAATTGATTCCTTTTGAGGAATCCGTATTCAAAATGAAAACCTTTATGACTTCGTCAAGTCTGCTGCTGCTGATGCTATTTTTTGGTATGGATATAAGTACATTTATTAAAGATACAAAATCGTAGAACAGAATATAGAAAAATAAATCAAATCAAATCA
The DNA here is from genome assembly GCA_951805285.1 of Thymelicus acteon. Lineage (NCBI taxonomy): Eukaryota > Metazoa > Arthropoda > Insecta > Lepidoptera > Hesperiidae > Thymelicus > Thymelicus acteon. The sequence continues at coordinate 2,911,541 of OX638226.1, read as the reverse complement.
AATCAAATGTTTTTATTCAAAATTGGTTTGGTTTACAAACACTTTTTGAAAGTCATGCAAGTTATGCCAATGCTTCAGACAAAGCCCTACTGTGAGAGGGCCCGGGAGAAGAAGCAGCAAGAAACTTCCGGGTTTGTTTTTTTCCTGCTCACAGTTACAGATAGCACTTATATCTACTACAATCTATATTCATAAAACTCATGTCCAAGCAGTCTTGTCTTTAAAATAATCATCTAATTTGTAATATCCTTTCCTCATAAGAATGCTTTTAATATGAGTTTTGAATTTAAGGTAAGGCATTTCTGTAAATTTCGATGGAATTTTATTATAAATCTTTACACATGTACCCATGAACGAGCCACCAGTTTTACATAGTCTAAAATTTGGTACAATCAGTTTAGCCTTGTTCCTCGTATTAATATTGTGGATGTCACTCTTCTTAAGAAAACTGTCGTAATATTTCTTAACATACAAAACATTATCCAATATATATTGTGACACCACAGTTAAAATATTAATTTCCTTAAAGAGATCCTTTAGCGAGTCCCTAGGCCTGAGGTTGTAAATGGCACGGACTGCTCTTTTCTGTAAAATAAATATAGACTCAATATCTGCAGCTGAGCCCCACAACAACAGACCATAGGACATAACACTATGAAAGTAGCTAAAATAAACTAACCGTGCTGTTTCTACGTCAGTTAAGAGCCTTACTTTCTTAACCGCGTAAGCAGCTGAACTCAGTCTTCCAGACAAGGCTTCAATATGAGGACTCCATTGTAACCGTGAATCTATAGTAAGGCCAAGGAATTTTGTTGAATTTACAAGGTCAAGTACTTCCTTATTTATAACTATTTGAGTTGGTACCTGTTTCACATTTGGTAATGTGAATTTCATACATTTCGTTTTACTAGCATTTAACATTAGGTTGTTACATGTAAACCATTGCAACACTTGGGAAACAGTATTATTTACATCGTCATTAATATTCCGGGTACCTCGTCTACAGATAAAACGTAGACATGAATTTCTTTTTCTCTTTTACCCTATAGTGTGGGGTATCTTTCAAAATGTATTTCAAAAATATTATAGGTCTGCAAACACCTTTTTTTAAATCAGGGGTCGTATTTTCACAAAAAAAGATCTTATGACCTTGGAACGCCTAACAGATCTTCATAAATATTAGTTAAAATTATCTTAATCACGTCAGTTTCGCGAATTCAATGGTTTTTTCCTAAATAAAAAAGGCCAACGCGCCTGAAGAAGTTATCACTTCAAATTCTTCAAAAATACTATATTCCGATGAAGGCTTTACGGTCGTATGACCAAAGACCAAGTGTCTTATAATATTATTAATATTAGTGACTCTTATACTACCTTCAACGTACTTTCATTAGCGTGATTCAGAAATAAGAACAGCGCCTTGTGTATGACGATAAAACAGGGGCGTAGCTACCGCCGTATCAGCCGTATTAATTATACGGGGCCCCCAGCGTATAGGGGCCCCCACTAACACTCCAAAAAAAAAAAAACTCGCCAGCATCCTACGACCGCTACAGTTTGCACTCATTTTATATTTGACTGCGTTGAGGGGGCCCCACAATAAATATTGATATGGGGCCTCCTTAGGGCTAGCTATGCCACTGCGATGAAAATATATAGAGGTGTCGAGTTGTCGGTAACGGTGTCAAGTTCAATGATTTTTCCCATCTCAAAAATTCCCAATGCGCCTAAAGAAGTTTTCACTTCAAAAACCGTATTATGATCGGTACATTTGTTTTTGAGCTACAATCACACAAACAGACACTTCAATTATTAGTTAACTAGCTGACCAGGCGAACTTCGTATCACCTAACAAACTATTTTTTTTCTAAAATAAAAGTAGCCTAAGTTACTCCTTGTTACGTTAGCTATCTGCCAGTGAAAATCCCGTCAAATTCGGTCCAGTCATTTCAGATTAGCCGGAACAAACAGACAGACAAACAGACAAAAATTGTAAAAAATGTTGTTTTGGTATATGTATCGTGTATATATTACCGGCAAAACCCGATTTCAGGTTAAACTAATTTGGCCTAGGCCAAACTAGTTTGGCGCGTCACGATTAGGCAAAACTAGTTTCTCGTCAATAAGTTTGGCTTATGTTTAACTTACCACCAAATAAATCATTGTTAACCCAAAAGTAGTAAATGATCACCAAAATAAAAACAGCATTTTAATGTAAAATTATAACCAAAGATGGTAATTCATTTTTTGATTCACAAACAGGCTTCCGAAAGTCTCCGGCGCTGCGGGAAGTGCAGCCCTCCGCCCTTGCGTAACAAACTGCAGGCACTCCGTGCTCGCCTACGCAGCTTCGGCTTTTTGGTCGCCTGCGGCGTACAGCCTCAGCCGCTTCGGCTCACATGGTGCCTGCAGTTGGTTACAGCGGGCGGGGGCTGCTCTCCCTCCGCGCCTCCGGGGTTTACATTCACTCTAGGGGTAGGGCAGACTAGTACCACGTGGGGTCGGGGTTGACTAAGTCGGTTTTGTAACCATTTCGACCTACATCTGGAAATTAAAAGAATCCAAAAGAAACAATATATACGCGAGCAGTTAATTTGGTGATCATTTACTACATTTGGTGTTCGAATACAATTTGAAGTGCAGTCGTGACTAAAATAGCTGTAATTTAAGAGGTTTAAAGCACAAAGATTTGTCGAATAAATATAAATCCTTAACAATTCGGTTCTAATCAGTTTTAGACTGACGAGAAACTAGTTTTGCCTAATCGTGTCGCGCCAAACTAGTCTGGCCTAGGCCAAACTAGTTTAACCTGAAATCGGGTTTGGCCGGTAACATATACATCCAAATGCACTTAGTAAAAAGCGGTTATTTTAATGTTACAAACAGACACTCCAATTGTATTTATTTGTATAGATATAGATGTATAGATAACACCCGTTATTAGTTAATAACACCCGTCTTTTTCCGTCGTGCTTAAAAATATTCGCTAACTTAATTAACTTATTAAACCACTAGCTTCTACCCGCGACTTCGTCTGCGTGGACTTCAGAATTAGACCTTTAGAAGAATGAAGAGTATGATCAATAAAAGAAATGATAAAAAAAATATATGTAGGAACGGAACGTTATGAGTGAGTGACGGATGACAGGACAGATGACAGGACGTTTGACAGGAGAGCGAGAGACGAGTGAAGTGTGAAGTGTGACGAGGTTATGAACGGTGCGAAATTGCGAATGCGAGGAAGAAGTTTTTTAATTAGAAAATTAAGACGATAGCAATTAGGAAGACGAAAATAAACAGTGAGACCAATTTTCAAGAAATTTTTATTCAAGAATCCCACAAGTATTTTGGGGACTCGTCCGGGATTCGCGAGATTTCGGGAAGTTGGACCACTGACGACGACGGCAACGGCGTGGTGTGCGGTGTGCGCACGGGCACAAAGTTGCACAAGATACAATTCAATTGATTGTGTTACGACGAAATTATACGACGAATTACAAGATGCCGGGAGATAATAAAACCAAGACGGAAGACACGGCGGCACCGAGCGGTTCGACGTCGGGGACGCCGAGTTTTGATATAATGGCGCTACATGGCATAACGAAGTTCAGCGGAGACGATAAAACATATTCATCCACGAAGTATTGTGAGGACATTGAAGATAATGCCGAAATCTTCAATCTCACGGCGCAGCAAACCCTAATCCTCGCACGAAGGACTTTGACGGGGACGGCGGCTTTATGGCTTAAATCCGAAAAAGTATTCAAAACATACAATGAACTAAAAGCGGCACTACAAAAGGAATTCCCGGACCAAATTAACGCGAAAGAAATGCACGAATTGATGGTGGCCCGCAAGAAAAGAAAAGATGAAACGTGTTACCAGTACATGCTCACGATGAAGGAATTAGGTAAAAGGGCAAAATTTCCGGATTACGTGTCGATACAGTACATAATTGACGGCATAGTGGACAGCGAAGTCAACAAAGCAATTTTATATGGCGTGACGACCTACTCGGCATTCAAAGAAAAGCTACTAATCTATGAAAAAATGCATATTAAGATGTCCAAAACGAAGCATCAAGAAGAGAAGCGGAGTGATAGCACGGGCATCAGGCGCTGTTACAACTGTGGAGAACTTGGACATTTGTCGAGTGCATGTAAGAAGGGCATTAAGTGCTTCAGGTGCAATCGGAGCGGTCATATTGGTCGGAATTGTACAGCAAGCGCAGTGGCGACACCTGCGGCGACGCCGAGTACTAGTACCGGACCGGTTCGCAAGGCTATGTTCGGAGCGATCGCGACCAATGACAGAGCGTTAAAAAGTCAAGCACCCGACGACAAGGATTCTCATTGGTCCATAGAAAATACGACGCAAGCGGCGATTGGATCTATGACAGAAACGTCAACGACAAGGAAAGATGCCATGCGAGTAAATGTCACTGACGTAAACCAGACAGAAACGTCAACGCCAAGGAAAGATGTCAATGTCATGCGAGTGAATGTCACTAAAGTAAACAAAGATTGTGTGCCGGTGAAAAATATCTGTATTGGAGCCATTACAACGAAAGCATTAATAGATTCGGGAAGCGACGTGAATTTAATGAGCAAGGATTTAAAAGAGCAGCTGTCAGACGTCATAGTGCGCGACGATAATATAGTGTTAACGGGACTCGGTCAGTCCCAAGTGCGGTCGAGTGGTGTAGTGTCGATGTCTATTACGTTGGACGGACAGTGTTTCGATAGTGTATCATTTCATTTAGTGGATAAGGTTGTTATGCCCTACGATATAATTATAGGACAAGATTTTTTGAAAAATGTAACGATGATAATGAACGAAGGTTCGGTTGTGTTGATGCGTGATAGCGACGAATGGATGGCTAATGTGAATTGTTTTGTATGTAGTGAGGATGTGTGTGTTTTAGATCAGGTGAGGTGTCCAGAGGTGAAGAAAGAAGTTTTAAGATGTATTCGTGCCTACAAGCCTGTTCAGGTCAAAGAAGCACCCATCCAGCTCAAGATCGTCCTGAAGGATGACGTACCTGTCACTCAACGACCTCGACGTTTGTCACTAGCGGAACAAAAAGTTGTAGAAGACCAAGTGCAAGAATGGTTGGATAACAAGATAATTCGCGTAAGTTACTCAGAGTATTCTAGTCCTTTGGTGCTAGTTAAAAAGAAAGATGGATCAACCCGTGTCTGTGTAGACTATAGGTTGCTTAATCGCAAGATGGTCAAGGATGAATTTCCTTTACCAGTGATGGAGGACTTGATTGATAAGTTGGTCAATGCTAAGGTGTACAGTGTGTTAGATCTTAAGAATGGATTCTTCCATCTCAAGGTCAGCGAGGAGTCTATACCATATACATCATTTGTAACCCATCATGGGCAATTTGAGTTTTTACGAGCACCTTTTGGCATTTCAGTCTGTCCAAAGTATTTTATGAGATTCATAAGCATCATTTTCAGGGATCTCATCGCCCAAGGCATTATAGTTGTGTTTATTGACGATATATTAATTCCAGCTGAAGACGAGGTCCAGGCCTTAGATCGGCTAAAGCAGGTGTTAGCAATAGCTTCAGATTATGGTCTCCAGATAAATTGGAAAAAGGCTAATCTTATTTGTCGGGAAATAGAATATTTGGGTCATAGAATTTCAAATGGGGAAGTGAGACCAAGTTTTGATAAAACCGATGCAGTGGTAAGGTTTCCAGAACCAAAGAATGTTAAGCAGTTACACAGTTTTGTTGGCCTAACCTCATATTTTCGTAAGTACATACAGGATTATGCTTTGATAGCAAAACCTTTGACAGACTTACTTAAAGAAAATGTTATATTTTCATTTGACGATGTTCAGCGGCAAGCATTTGAAACTTTGAAGCAGAAGTTAGCCACTCCTCCGGTGTTAAAGCTATTTAATCCTCGACTTGAAACGGAGCTTCACACAGATGCATCGGCAGAGGCGTTGTCAGCAGTTCTCATGCAGCAACATGAGACAGGGCTGCACCCAGTGCACTATATGAGTCGCAAGACTAGTGAAGTGCAAAGCAGATATTCTAGCTATGAATTAGAGGCGTTAGCTATTATTGAGGCACTTAGAAAATTTAGACATTATCTTTTTGGCATAAAGTTTAAAATTATAACTGATTGTAAAGCTTTTGAGCTGACTCTTAGAAAAAGGGATATAACACCCAAGATAGCGAGATGGGTTATGTTTCTAAATGAATTTGATTTTCAGATTGAGCACCGAGCTGCTTCAAAGATGGCCCATGTAGACGCGCTTAGCAGATATCCCTACGTGGCAGTAGTATGCAATCTACAAGATAATATACGAGTTGCTCAAGATCAGGACAGCGGGTTACATGCCATTAAGGAGATTTTGAAGGAGAAATCATATGAAGATTATTGGTTGGAGAATAATATATTATACAAAGGAGATGAAAAGAAATTAGTTATTCCGAAGACATTAGAGAATGAGATAATAAAAAGAGTTCATGGAAATGGACATTTTTCGAAGAAAAAGATGAAAGAGTTGGTGAGCAGGGACTATTATATTAAAAATTTAGATAGAAAAATAGAAGACTTTATAATTGGTTGTATTCCTTGCCTCCTAGCAACAAGAAAAACAGGGAAACAGGAAGGATACTTGAACCCCATTGACAAGGGTGGAGTCCCGTTGGATACCATTCACTTAGATCATATAGGACCACTTACTGAAACGAGAAAACAGTATAATTATATACTTACTATTGTAGATGCATTCACAAAGTTTGTGTGGTTATTTCCAACTAAGACTACTTCAAGCAGCGAAACCCTGAATAAGTTACAGATACACCAACAGGCTTTTGGGAATCCCCGCCGAATAATTACTGATAGAGGCACTGCATTTACTAGTCATGAGTTTGAAAATTATTGCAAAGAGGAAGACATCCAACATGTCACAATCACTACTGGTGTTCCCAGAGGAAACGGGCAAGTCGAAAGAATTCATCGCATTATGATACCTACATTGACTAAATTGTGTTTGGAGAACCCATCTATGTGGTACAGGCATGTGAGTAAATTGCAAAGGTGTCTGAACAGTACATACCAGAGAAGTATTAATACTACTCCCTTTGAGTTGTTGGTTGGTATCAAAATGAGGTGCAAAGAAGACGTTCGTTTATTTGAATTACTAGAACAGGAAATTATACAGCAATATAATGAAAATAGAGAGGAGAAAAGGAAAGAAGCTAAGGAGCAAATATTTAAAATTCAAGAAGAAAATAGGAAAACTTTTAATAAGACTAGAAAGGAGAGTCCTAAGTATAATATTGGAGATTTAGTAGCAATTAAAAGAACCCAGTTTGGCGTAGGTCTTAAGTTGAAGGCTAAATACCTAGGACCATATAGAGTCACCAAAGTGAAAAGAAATGACCGTTATGACCTAGAGAAAGTAGACAGTTCTGCGGAAGGTCCTATGAGAACTGGTAGTTCAGCTGATCAGATGAAGAGATGGCCAAGGCAGGAAAGCGACTCCTCAGACTGATCAGGTATGTATGGTTGATGCATTAAAGATGAAGTATGAAAGAGAGGTATGAGTGTTCGATATGTTATGTTTTGATATAATGTGTCACGTCTTATTGTTTTGAGAATGTTTTTGTGTTATGAAAAGGTCGTTCATTATCATCTGAACTTGTCCTGTAGGATAATGCAATTTGTTATTTGATAAGTTGTATTTATCTAACAATGTTATATTGTAAAATAGTGTAAGAGATCTGATATTCAATATTGTATGATATTGTTTGTTATGACTAAACTTTCCTACAATAATTTACATTTGTGTAGAGAACCCCTAGACATTCACTAGCTTAATTAAATATTTTGTTGTAACCTAACGATATTGGAGTAAAAAATTGGAGTATTAGTATCTGTATTTTTGAAGTTTGCTAAAGAAATTAAATATAACTTGTGCAAGAGATTAAAAGTAAATAAAAATTTATTTTGGTATACTATAAGGATGTTGTGTTACAATTATTTAGCATTACATATTATGTAAGGTGTAATTGTTGTGTTTATCTAAAGATGTGTCATATCTGGTACAAGTAAATATATAAAGTGTAATATTGTTTTCTTAAAGATGTGTTCTATGTTGCATAGATAAGTATATGATGTAAGTGTAATTGTTGTATATTAATCTAAAGATGTGTTGTATGTGTGTAAGGATGCATGACGTGTAAGTGTGGGAATGCCCGAGGACAGGCATGGATGCAGGATTGGCCGAATGTAGGAACGGAACGTTATGAGTGAGTGACGGATGACAGGACAGATGACAGGACGTTTGACAGGAGAGCGAGAGACGAGTGAAGTGTGAAGTGTGACGAGGTTATGAACGGTGCGAAATTGCGAATGCGAGGAAGAAGTTTTTTAATTAGAAAATTAAGACGATAGCAATTAGGAAGACGAAAATAAACAGTGAGACCAATTTTCAAGAAATTTTTATTCAAGAATCCCACATATATGCTAGCCATTTTTAATTATACCACTTATCTTAAGGGAACGGTCTATCCCCGATATAAAATTTAAACTTAACTCACCAGTTTTAAACTTTACCACCATGGAACACGATCTATGCAACTGGGTCGAAATATCGGAATTCAAAATAAATATCATAAGTACTCGTATTATAGTAAAATCTATCGATATTAAATATCTGGGAGCTAAACTGAAACTAAATTCGTTTAGCAGTTTAAGCGTTAGTGAATAAGAAACATTCACATAATTTCATTTTAAAAATGGTTTAAAAACAACAACAAATATCTTTGAAATCAATTTCGTTATTTCCGTTCGTTCAGGTGTTACATAATTATTTGGTCTTCAAGATACACCACCAGGCCCTAAGTTTGGTCAATAATATGCTAGTTTTCCAATGTCAAAGTACAACCAACTATGTAATATTTTAAAAAAGTGTTTCCGTTATTGCCACCCAATCAGGAATTACATATTATTTTATCTCTAAGATCACTATCTGGCCCTAAGTCAATGATGAACTGGTTTTGCAATGTGAATGTTACCAACAACAACAGTCACCCATGTAATAACTGCTGTTATTATGTATATTTAGCACGCGCCTCATGGTATATCTAGAATACAATGATGTTCTTAGCGACAGGCAGTACGGGTTCCGCCGAAACCGGTCGACGGGAGATCTTCTAGCGTATGCCACTCACATCTGGGACGAGGCCCTCGAGAAAAATAGGGAAGAGCTAGCAGTTTTTCTTGACATCTCGAAGGCCTTCGATTGGGTCTGGCATACGAACTTTGTGAGATTCAACGTCACAAAAACTCAAGCGTGTCAATTCACCGGCAAAAGAAGCCCTTTCATCTTGGCTCTTACTCTTATAATACGGGTGTCTTCAAGTGAAGAGAGAATAGGCATTTAGTAAGTTAGTGCGCTTTACCACCCATACTTCATTCCCGCTTACCATCAGGTGGCTTTTTAGTCAAGCATTAGCTTATTTCACATAAAAGTTCCATTTTTTTACATAAAATAAGTGCTTGACAACAATTCCACCTGACGGTAAGTGGCGTCGGAGTCCAAGATGGTGAATGCACTAACTTAATAAATTCCTATTCACTCTTTTCTTGAAGACACCTACATTGTAGTTGGACGGGAACACCCACGCAGGCAAGCTATTCCAGTCCTTCGCGGCACGCAGTATGAAAGAAGACGTGTATCGCACCGTTCGCAGCGGTGGAATATTGACGACATATGGATGGATGCTTGCCGTACGACGGGTTGTTCGATGGAGGAACGGGGATGGGGGAATTAGTTCGTGCAATTCCTGAGTACAATCTCCAAAATGCATCCTGTAGAATGCCGAGAGGCTGGCTACTCTGCGCCTGTGTGCGAGGCTTTGCACGTTGGTTACCACCAAGTCTGGGTCGTTAATGAGCCTCATTGCACGCCTCTCCATCGAATCTAAGCCTGAAAGGTGACATTTTGCGGCACCGGCCCAAATGTGACAGCAGTACTCCACACATGGGCGAACCTGAGCTTTATATACATTGTTAAAATCTGCCTCGGTGAGAAGTACTGGCGCACCCTTGCAAGGACCCCAAGTTTTCTTGCAGCCACTTTAGCTTTGGATTCGATGAACCTTTCATAGTTGCGGTTCGAGGAAACTTCGACTTCCAATAACTGTAGGCGGTCGGTGCATTCCAGGGATACATTCCGGAAAGTGGGAGCCAAGGTGAACAGGCTCCGTTTTGCGGTGAACAGACACGTCTGCGTTTTAGTGGCATGGCATAATTATTTTGTGTACCTATCCAAGATACACCATCAGGCTCAAGTTGCTTAATGATGTATATAGGCTTTGCAATTTCAACGTTACTAACAAAAATATTTTTAAATCTTGTTCAGATATTCCCATCCGTTCGAGATTTACATATTTAGCCTCCAAGATAAGTACACCAGCAGGCCTTAAGTTGGTCATTAATGTACTGGTTTTGCAATGTCAACGTTACTAAAAACAAATATTTTTTATTCCTGTTAAGTAATTTGCACCCGTTCAGGAGTTACCTATTTGTTCTCCAAGACACATGGTCATGAGACCCTTAGTTGGTCAATGAAGAACTGATTTCACGATGTCAACGATAACGAAAACAAAATATCTTTAAACACCGTTCTACCTATTTATTTCTACCTTTGAGGAGTTCTTTTATCTCCAGATATTTAGTACTCTTTATCTCCAGATACCATCATCAGCTCCTCACTGAATTTCAAATTTACTTGACAAAATACCCAATGTTATACAAAAAAGCATAATCCAAATTGCTTCTTAAACAAAGAATTAACTCGTATTAACTAAAATCATGGATATATTACTCTGTCTGGATCATAGACTTTGTAGAGGTACCTGAAGATCAATGACGTCATATCGGAATGACCATTCGACCAATCACAGGCCGGATTGAGGTTGTCCTTCATAATTGTACGGTGTACACACTTAGAAAAATTATGTCCTATTTTGATACGGTTCTTCAAAATGTTTTCTATATGTAATTCTTCTGGTGGCAAAAATTGTAATATTGAAATAATATACATTTTATAAGAATTTCTTCAAAATTACTGCATTGCATTAAGAGTTGCTTAATTGAGTTGCTTAATTGCATTAAGAGTAAATTGAAAATTAAGGTACACAATTATGTTACATCTATATTATAATTTCATCTTAGATGTTTTTAAACCATTATAAAAAATCACAATCGAAAGATAATTTTATTATATCCTGGGACTATAGATAACATGGACACAATACAAAAATGGTCATTATTTTATGCCATCATCGATCTTCAGGTACAACTACGAAGTTATGTATCCAGTTAGAGTAATATATCCATGACTAAAATCAGTGATTCAAAAGTTACTGGCCTAAACGCATGCACAGCTATAGAAAAATAAAGCAATTTTGACATTAGGCTAAAACCGCACTAGAATTTTAAAGACGTACGCACTCATCCGACATTTTAATAATGACTTGCTTAATCGGTTCAGGAAAATTAATATTTTTTACTATAAAGTAAATATAAAAAATAGAAAGACATTTACGAATGTTAAAAACCAAATTTGATGATCTTTTGCAATCAATTAAACCTGATAGGATATCTTATAATACTTCGATAGCACTTCTTATTGAAAGGTAGGACAAAACCTGATAAGCTACATTGAAGTATTATTACTGGCGTATAAAACCGATACAGCGAATACTATGTTTGGCCAAATAAATTGGCTGCAGTGGGCTTCAATTTTTAATGGATTCGTTCGATTTAAAAACAGAATCTACCGACGCGACACAAATTTTGTTCGCTCTGTCTGTTCTGGTACTTTACTACATTATACTTCAATGATAAGCTACCAGTTATTTTCTTTATCGTAAAATTATTATTTTTTGTAACTCATTGATTGCTCATTGGGTGCATGAAGCGCTTTATAAACGCTAGTATGTAAGCAGCCTTAGTTTTCCACAAAAAATGTTTTGTTGATTTATTTGATTTTACACAAGATCGATGGCTACTAAACCTCGCATTGTATGATAAAAATTATCACAATGTGCATCTCCGCACAGTTGGTATATTGTTAGTTATTAAAAACAATTAACCATATTACAACAAATCACTTAATCAGCTGATTGAAGTTCGGCCATTTTTATTTCGTTCATCTGTCATGTCAGTGTGACAAAAAACGGCAAACTGTTTTTCTATGACTAAATTGTACCTCTTATCCCTCAGGAACAGGTATATTTTCCGGGATAAAAAGTAGCCTATCTGGTAAGTTAGGTTGAAAGCTATCCGTGTACCAAATTTTATCCATATCCGTTTAGCCGTTTTTGCGTGATTGAGTCACAAACATCCAAACATCCAAACATCCAAACATCCAAACATCCAAACATCCAAACATCCAAACATCCAAACATCCAAACATCCAAACATCCAAACTTTCACATTTATAATATTAGTAGGATAATACTTTTACCGATACTTTTGATTGGAATAATATTGTGACTGAGTCATATTATACGAGTTCCACACTTCATCACCTACACCGATGCTTCCAAAGGTCAGTGCAAGGTCCGTCCAGCTGACTGGTTGCCTTCGACGACCTCGTACCCTATTAATGTCAGCTTATAGGTTCTTATTGACCGATTTCGCTGCGAAGATATAAAACAAGGCAACGTTTACTGCTATTTCATGATGACAACATAAACTCTTTAGCACTACACTACACACATGGAATTGCTTTTTTAACCGACTTAAAAACTCGATTCGACTGTATTTTTTATGTTTGTTACCTTACAAATTTCGACTGGTTGAACCGATTTTGATGATTCTTTTTTTAATCGAAAGCTGGTTCTTGTCATGTAGTCCCACTTAAATCTGATTTAACGAGTAGTTTTTGAGTTATACCTAATTTTGAAGTCGGTTGTTTTGTCAAGAATTTTTGTTAATATTGATAGTCACACATCTCTTTAATTTAATTTTGTTAAGGCAGCTTTGAAGGAGGTCTGGAGCATTTATTTCTTTATTTACTTATTTACTATAATTAAAACGGTAACAACCAATTACATTAATTATAGACACCACAATTATACATCTCGCTCACAAAACTTCAGGCATACAGACAATATTACTGACCATTCATCCGCAAACAAATCGCACTCAGGGTGCATATGTTACCGGATATCTGTATAATTCAGCATTCTATACAATACCTAGGCAATGTATAGAATATCTAAAACGTTCAGGTAACGTTTTGAATATTATTTATTTCATACTTAGCCCAGGCATTCTATACAATACTCCATGCGTAGTTGGTAATGTGTGTAAAAGACGGTTCTCTGCCTTTTCGCCGAAAATTGTTTGGCCGATTATCACTTGCCAACTAACGTTTCGTAGAATTTTATTTCGCCGAATAATCATTTGCCAACTTATCACATTTTTTTTAAATTTCCCAACCTAACAGTTGCCAACTGTACGTTTGGTCTGCCTTGTATAATGACACTTTTCAAAAGGCCAACTTTCAAGTTCTTTGCGAATGTTTCAGTTAGAGTAATATTCATTTGGTTGTATATTGTTTATAAACCTAGGTTTGTAAATTTGCGGTTCTTGTTATCTTTATTTATTTATTTATTTATTTAATTATTATAGGATTACCAACATAAGATACAGTTTCATCATTTGCAATACAAGTTGTTACTTATCATATTAAATCTTACTGTTCCTACAATTACAGGTAACCACAGCATGCTTTGCAAATAGTCATCTTCCGGTGACATATGCACTTTTAGGGAGAATTTAGGGGTCTTTGATACATAAAAAGGCTTCCAAACATCTCCGGCGCTGCGGGAAGTGCAGCCCCTCCGCCCTTGCGTAACAAACTGCAGGCACTCCATGCTCGCCTGCGCAGCTTCGGCTTTTTGGTCGCCTGCGGCGACCAGCCTCAGCCGCTTCGGCTCACATGGTGCCTGCAGTTTGTTACAGCGGGCGGGGGCTGCTCTCCCTCCGCGCCTCCGGGGTTTACATTCACTCTAGGGGTAGGGCAGACTAGTACCACGTGGGGTCGGGGTTGACTAAGTCGGTTCTGTCACCAATTTTGAAAAATCCGAAGCTGCGTAGGCGAGCAGTGTAGTGTAGGAGCCATTAGACTGCATCTCTCCTTACCATCAAGTGTGATTTCGGTCAAGCATTAATTTAAAATGTATAAAAAAATATCTATTCATGCAGGTTATAATTTGTTTTGAGTGTGTTTTTAAGTAAATTCTTAATTCCAACCTCCATCCAAGTTGACTACACATACCCAAATCTAACTTTATTCATTGCCGGTGGACCTGCAGGTATTCTGTACAGTAGTTGGGAAACGTATACATTACCTAGGCAAACTATGTAATGGTGATAATATTCATATAATTTAATACATTGCCAAAACGACCCAGGTATTATACACATTTCCAAGGAATTGTGTTGAATACCAGCATTATACAGATATCCGGTAACACATACACCATGTTGCCCCAATGCGGATTGGTGGAGTAGTTAGTGGCCAACGCAGGCGTCGAAACCACGTCGCACTAAAGCCATGTTTCATTGACTGCTCAGCCATGACTGCTTTACGTAGCTTCCCAAGTACGGAAGGGCTCAAGAAAATTTTCCCACTAGCGGTCACCCGTTCAACTACGGCCGGTGCCACTCTTACTTAACTCATTGATCACTTTGCATCGTTATAAGCAGGCATTGTCAGGCAATGAGTGCTTCACAAAGACCTAATATGAATAAAAATCTAAGTAATACCACAGAAGAAATTATATTACTTATGTAATACAAGGACGCAAATTACTATGTTAATCTGAGGTGAAAAACTACATGCCTACCACGGACCTGAAGAAAAGACGGACGTAACCTCGTCTAATCGAGAGTGAAGCATAGCAATGACAGCTCGCTTACCATGTGTGCGTAATTTTGTAATTTTTGATTCGCGATGGTTTCAATGTCATAGCAGTATGGTGTCAATGTGTGGGTGTGTGTACTTGTATGAATAGAGAGTTGGTATTACTATGGGTGCTTCACTGAATTTGTTGTTGGGATTACGTCCGTCTTTTTTTTACGTCCATGCCTACGTAATGTTTTTTAATTTTATTACTCTACAAAATGTGTTTTCTACACACATTCATATCAAAAATTCTTTGTGAATCGCGCTACCAGTTAAGTTGTAAAATGAAATTGAAACAATTAAGATGAAAATGAAATTCCTAGGATGAAAATTTTATGCAGTTCTTACTTAATTCACTGGAAGCTGTTTGCAACTTCTCCAAAGAGTATTCATGCATTAAATTAGCTTCCTCAAATTAGCGTCCATGCGTGTTAATGTTAGGAATAAACTACGTATATAGGAACTGACAATAAAGCAGTATTTTATTCATGGAGTTAAGAGATCCATGATTTTATTAGATTCGGATCCATTATTGTCTTTGCAGATGCGACAGATGCGCATAGTTTCTCATAACATTTTCAGACAAGCACGAATTGACAAGAAAACTCGGAAAACAATGATACTTCACGAAAGCACAAAATACCTATCTATACATCTATAATCTATAAAAATAAATAAAATTGGAGTGTCTGTTTGTAATATTAAAATAACAGCTTTTTACTAACTGCATTTGGATGTATACACGGTACATAATTATGTACACCAAAACAACATTTTTTACAATTTTTGTCTGTCTCTCTGTCTGTCTGTCTGTTTGTTCCGGCTAATCTCTGAAATGGCTGGACCGATTTTGACGGGACAGGCAGATAGCTGATGTAACAAGGAGTAACTTAGGCTACTTTTATTTTAGAAAAAAAAAAATTGTTTGTTAGGCGTTACGAAGTTCGCCAAGTCAGCTAGTTGGTATATAAGTACCTATTTGGTGCAGAAGAGTCACTCTGCAAATTCATTTAAATAAATAGCAACTCTTGCTCCGACACAATAAAGTGTAATTCAGGTCGCACAGCGTTAATCGTCAATAGGCGTTGACATCTAGACGTTGCCTCTCTTTCTAATCGTAACTATTATCCTTTCTGTCAACGTCAAGGTTGTCTTCTTTTTTGTAATGACATGGTGATAGATAACGAATATATGACAAGGTTGGCGCGGAGGTGCACGCGTGGCAGCCCTTCTGAAATTGGTCCGACACGTCGAACGCGGCACGTACTTGTAACATCATATCAAAAGTGCAGAGTGCGTCAGGCCTGACGAAAGTACGGATCCGTTGTAGGAACTGTCACGACAAAACATCTTCTCTCAATGTGAAAAATAAATTAATGGTGGGCACACGTATCCGTATTGTGATCCATCAATACGACAAATTATGATGGATCATGCATGTCATTTATAGAAAACCGTGTTTTGTTAATTTGGTGGTTTTAAGAATGTTTCTAGGTAGATTAAAAGCCCGCTCCGATACTGGGGTACTGTCAAGATTATACTAGGTGGTATAGAATCCAGCCTTCTCCAACAGAAAGGAACTGGCGCCAAATCTTCGTCCTTTGCAAACTACATAAGTTGGATATTTAGCTTGAACTGAACTAGAAGTCAACTTTCTTCCTTCCTTTTTCTTCTCTATTATTTTGTCTGCAACGCATAAGTGATGCCTTTGGTCTCGCTGATGTCCATGAGCGGACGATAGCCACTTACCATCTTATGGATTGATATTTCCACTTCCTATTGCCATAGAAAAAGGTGTAAACTTCGTTTATTTCCACTTGTCCTGTTGAGTAGTCCTGTTGACAGGACTAGTGGGAAAAAAATTCCCACTAGTCCTTTCAACAGGACTACTCAACAGGACAAGTGGGAATAAACGAATCATTTGTTGTGACAGTCGTCATTTTATTTTGACGATTGTCATTTGTTTTGACGGTTATCATTTGTTTTTAAATATTCAATAAATAGTAAAAGTGCCTCTGAGTTATATTAACAGGACTAGTGGGAAAAAAAATTCCCACTAGTTCTGTTAACAGGACTAGTGGGAATTTTTTTCCCACTAGTCCTGTCAACAGGACTACTCAACAGGAAAAGTGGGAATAAACGGTAAACTTTTATATTCCCAGTTCGGATTACTAGAATAAAACTCTAAAAGAACAGCGGAGCTACATAAGTAAAATCTGAATTATTTCACTAAAATATTCTCTTCCAGTGAAGTTCGCATCGTAGGGCCATTAATTAACGTAATTACAGAGCCAATAGACAATTAGGATTCGCCGTTCGCTCGTATTTACAAACCCTTAGTTTTTTGCTTTTCATGTTACTTGCTTATATAAACAACCCTTAGTTTTTGATGTTTCCTCTAACTTTGCTTAGGTATACCTGATTTATGTTCAACCAAAATTGAATAAAGGTGTTTCGTTTGTAACATAAACAGAGAAGTTAATTGGGGGGTTTGTGGTATTTGTTTGATGTTTGAAGTATTTTTGTTATGGCTTTTTGGAACGAAGTTCCTTTTCGCGCGTTGCGAAAGGGCTAGGCGGAAAAAATTGGGACGAAAAGTTGTAACGACACTTTTTGCCGTCGTTTATTAATTAAAGCGAGTTACTAGGCGACCAGAAATCTTCGAGGGTGCGACAGTACAATCATAGTATGTGGCTGTCTTATTTACTCTTCGGTATTTAGCATAGGCACAACAGGGACGTCCATATCACGATCATGCACATTAAGCTATTATTCCATCAGGAGAAAGAGCGACAGTGATAGAACAAATCCATCGGGATTTGTTCTATCACTGTCGCTCTTCCGCATATTGATTGGCATGACGGGAGAAATGGCAATAATAGCTTAATGTGCATGATCGTGATATGGACGTCCCTGTTGTGCCTATGCTAAATACCGAAGAGTGAATAAGCCAGCCACATACTATGATTGTACTGTCGCACCCTCGAAGACTTCTGGTCGCTTAGTATTAATCGAAAGGAACTTCGTTCCATCCGGGTGTCCCTTGACACCTCTCATTTTTTTTATATCAAAATGGGAGGGTTAATGACCGTATTAGTGTACTGGCCAAGTATTAGACTAACTTCTCTCTCACACACACACAGACACACACATATGTACACACCAAATGTGTACATACATACACAGTAGTTTCTTTCGTTTGTTTTTCTCCCTTCTTGCCACCAATGCATCGGTGGTGTATTTGGTGTTGCTGATGATAATGATTACTTATTTATCGGGCGTCTAAATAGGCTAAAAATACACGCACATACCTTCTTACCATACATAAACATAAGTTCACAGATTTGCGTCCTTTTTGCTTCATGACAGAAGAAAATGAGTATTTATGAGTACTTTATCGCTACCCAACCTATGAATATTATATCTTTACTCGTTTTCGAATGTAACCCCTCTCACCATGGAGTATTGAGGTAGAAGGAGAGCCATCTCATCTCATATGAAGGGAAAGTTAAAAAAGTGTCCAGCTGTTTACTGAAAATAGAGGTTTCAATAATGACCATTTCTGAATGGCGCTAATGTGTGACAAATAGATATATGAACATGGCTGTTGCAGACGGAGTGAAGTTTGCTGAGTTATGCCACCCGTAATGAATGGCGCTAGTGTCCGCCAAATAGATATTTGAACATAGCTGTTGTAGACCGCATCGCAGCGCCATCCGTAATTGGACGCGTTTTTACGGACACTTCATATACAGAGACATTGAAGTATTATTACTATCCTATAGAACAGACACCATGAACATCGGGTTCGGGGGTGTGCAATTGTGCATTGCAGCCGGCCGGCTTCATTCCATTCCGTCACTCGGCTGCGCTCATGGCGGCCACATGTCAAAATTGTGACAAAATAACATTTCAAAAAGCCGTAGTACGTTATATGAAGCTGTAAAAATCAGCCAAGTACGAAAAAAAAAAATAGTTGTGTTACTTTATCATTGGCAAGGAAACAAAACATTAACTTAAATCAACCAAAAAAAATTTATTTTTAATCCTACTAATATTATAAATGTGAAAGTTTGGATGTTTGGATGTTTGGATGTTTGGATGTTTGGATGTTTGGATGTTTGGATGTTTGGATGTTTGGATGTTTGGATGTTTGGATGTTTGGATGTTTGGATGTTTGGATGTTTGGATGTTTGTGACTCAATCACGCAAAAACGGCTGAACGGATGTGGATAAAATTTGGCACACGGATAGCTTTCATCCTAACTTACCGGATAGGCTACTTTTTATCCCGGAAAATATACCTGTTCCTGAGGGATAACAGGTACAATTTAGTCATAGAAAAACAGTTTGCCGTTTTTCGTCACACTGACATGACAGATGAACGAAATAAAAATGGCCGAACTTCAATCAGCTGATTAAGTGATTAAGTTGTAATATGGTTAATTGTTTTTAATAACTAACATTACACCAATTGTGCGGTGATGCACATTGTGATAATTTTTATCATACAATGCGAGATTTAGTAGCCATCGATCTTATATAAAATCAAATAAATCAACAAAACAATTTTTGTGGAAAGCTAAGGCTGCTTACATACTAGCGTTTATAAAGCGCTTCATGCACCCAATGAGCAATCAATGAGTTACAAAAAATAATAATTTTACGATAAAGAAAATTACTGGTAGCTTATCATTGAAGTATAATGTAGTAAAGTACCAGATCAGACAGCGCGAACAAAATTTGTGTCGCGTCGGTAGATTCAGTTTTTAAATCGAACGAATCCATTGAAAATTGAAGCCCACTGCAGCCAATTTTTTGGGCCAAACATAGTATTCGCTGTATCGGTTCTATACGCCAGTAATAATACTTCAATGTAGCTTATCAAGTGTTTTCCTACCTTTCAATAAGAAGTGCTATCGAAGTATTATAAGATATCGTATCAGGTTTAATTGATTGCAAAAGATCATCAAATTTGGTTTTTAACATTCGTAAATGTCTTTCTATTTTTTATATTTACTTTATAGTAAAAAACATTAATTTTCCTGAATCGATTGAGCAAGTAATTATTAAAATGTCGGTAGAGTGCGTACGTCTTTAAAATCCTAGTGCGGTTTTAGCCTAATGTCAAAATTACTTTATTTTTCTATAGCTGTGCATGCGTTTAGGCCAGTAATTTTTTGAGTCACTGATTTTAGTCATGGATATATTACTCTAACTGGATACATAACTTCGTTGTTGTACCTGAAGATTGATGATGGCATAAAATAATGACCATTTTTGTATTGTGTCCATGTTATCTATAGTCCCAGGATTTAATTATCTTTCGATTGTGATTTTTTATAATGGTTTAAAAACATCTAAGATGAAATTATAATATAGATGTACCATAATTGTGTACCTTAATTTTCAATTTACTCTTAATACATTTATTTAAATTAGGTAATTTTGAAGAAATTCTTATAAAATGTATATTATTTCAATATTATAATTTTTGCCACCAGAAGAATTACATATAGAAAACATTTTGAAGAACCGTATCAAAATAGGACATAATTTTTGTAAGTGTGTACACCCTACAATTATGAAGGACAACCTCAATCCGGCCTGTGATTGGTCGAATCGTCATTCCGATATGACGTCATTGTTTTTCAGGTACCTCTATAAAGTTTATGATCCAGACAGAGTAATATATCCATGATTTTAGTTAATACAAGTAAATTCTTTGTTTAAGAAGAAATTTGGATTATGCTTTTTTGTATAACATTGGGTATTTTGTCAAGTAAATCCTATTGAAATTCAGTGAAGAGCTGATGATCGTATTTGGAGATAAAGATTACTAAATATCTGGAGATGAAGGAACTCCTCAATGGTAGAAAAAATAGGTAGAACGGTGTTTAAAGATATTTTGTTTTCGTTATCGTTGACATTGTAAAATCAGCTCTTCATTGACCAACTAAGGGTCTTAAGACGTGTCTTGGAGAACAAATAGGTAACTCCTGAACGGGTGAAAATTACTTAACAGGAATAAAAAATATTTGTTTTTAGTAACGTTGACATTGCAAAACCAGTACATTAATGACCAACTTAAGGCCTGCTGGTGCACTTATCTTGGAGGCTAAATATGTGAATCTCGAACGGATGGGAATATCTGAACAATATTTTAAAATATTTTTTTTAGTAACGTTGAAATTGCAAAACCTATATACATCATTGAGCAACTTGAGCCTGATAACTGATGAGAGCTACGACTAACCATCGTAAAGTCGCTTTGCGACTAACCATCGTAGAGTCAACTTACCCTGATGATGCTCCGTTTCGGGGCGAAACACGTGTTGGTGCTGGTATGTATGTTGGTATATGTTTTTAATTATTGTAGTGCATGTTTCCGTTGTGGGAGGGAGGGAGGTGCCACGCATGACTTAAAGTATATACCATCATACATGTTATCCGCGGATTGTTGCAAAGTAGACTAATACTAACTTAATAATAATGGATTTCCGCAAAGTAACGCTTGATACTATTACCTATATGAATGTTTCTTATTCACTGACGCTTAAACTGCTAAACGAATTTAGTTTCAGTTTGGCTCCCAGATATTTAATATCCCGCATTAAAGGATAGGGGATAGATTTTACTATAATACGAGTACTTATGGTATTTATTTTGTATTCCGATCTTTCGACCGAGTTGCATGGATCGTGTTCCATGTTGGTAAAGTTTAAAACTGGGTGAGTTAAGTTTAAAATTTTATATCGGGGATAGACCGTTCCCTCAAGATAAGTGGTATAATTAAAAATGGCTAGCATAGATGTTTTTATCATTTCTTTTATTGATCATACTCTTCATTCCTCTAAAGATCCAATTCTGAAGTCCACGCAGACGAAGTCGCGGGTAAAAGCTAGTATATATATATTTACGTAAACGATTACGTACTTGCCAAGCCACAAGCGTGTTAATGTACTAAATAGACTTGCTTACGCTTGCCGACGCGATGCTTGTGACCAATTTTATTTAAGGTGTTGGATTTATGACACGAATCAATGGTAATTACGTTTGAAAATCGTTCAAACGCTTTTACACGTTAAATAAAGTTGGAGTAAGAGCTTGTAAAGATTTGGAGTCGGTGACTGCTTGTCTTGGTTCGGCAAGTGTCATATACAAAGTTACTCTATGGCAAGCGTGCAAACGAGCCTTCTAGTTTGAAAAGAGAACGGAGGGCAAGCCGGCGGTGGAACACACATTTTGTTTGAGATGTCTCTTCTATGTCATTATACTTCAATGTACAGAGATGGCCTTTTTTCTCTCTATCATCCATACCTCTCACTAAGGTTATACGTGTTGTTTCTATTATCTGTGCAAATCAGTTGTACCTATTTGTTTATTTATGTCAATACACAGAGGTAAGCTAAGGCCGGATTGTGTCAAATGTAAGTAATCGGCCGAGTTATGCGGATGCGCTTGATATTTGTATGGGTGACAGCTGGTGGCTACTGAACTTGTACTTCCGTGCTCTGGAGGGTACGAAGGACAGTGTTCTACAACTTCAAAAGCTGTTACGTAATTTTAAGCTACTTACTTTTGCTTTCATCGACAGGTTATTAACTAACTATAATCCTTTCATTGGAAATCTAAATTACGAAAGTTGTTAATTATACATTATAGCGCCGTAAATTGAGAGTCTTTTGAAAAGTCTTTTATGTCACTTTTACGTCACTTTTTCTATAATATATGGTAACTTAAGCTTTTATATGTGGCTAATTTGACGTTCCACGTGTTTAGACATTTTGAAGGGTTTATATTTTGTGGCTGGAAGCTTTCGCTATCGCTACAAGCGTCGTGCCAATGTCAGTGACAATTCGTAAACAAATTACATCCTCCATGATAAATTCATACAATATCACTGCAATTTGCAGCGTAATTTCGTGTCTTTCGCCCCAACTCAGAGTCACTAGTGGTTACTTAAATCGTTCCTTTGTAAAGAATCACCTTACAAATTCTGTGCTAAGGAGCGATTTAAGTAACTGTTAGTGACTCTGAGTTTGGGCGTTAAGGCCGAACACATGTTTGTCATTAACGGTTGACGCTGACGCTTCTAGAAAAGAGCAAATTCGTTTTGAGCGTTGCGGTTCATGGCCCTTGGGTAAGAGAGCTGAAAAGACCGGGAAATGATTCTTATGAATTCAATGTGGAAGAATCAGAAATAATGCAGATCCACTTTTAATTCGGCCGTTGGTGCTTCTGATGCTCATGACGAAAACAACTTGACATTAAATGGCTTATCTGCTAGTTCATTGTGTATTTACGCCACACATAATAACTTATGGTTGCATTAATCCATCCATCAATTCCCATCGCATTTGTATAACATCTGACAGAGAAATGGAGTAACCGGCTCGTCCAATTATGAGGATTACAAACGCGTTCCTCACAGTGGATTGCAATATTAAAACAATAAAAAAATAACAAATTGAGAACGTCCTCCTTTTTTTAAAATTGGTAAAAAATATTAATGAACGAAAAACAATAGGATTTAGGGATAAGTAATGTTCATTCCTCGTAAGCACAATAACTGTCACTTTTGTCCCGTGACATTCAACTGTTGATGAGCACGTCACGTTTTGCCGGTCACGGTGGTCACGCATGTCACCGTGGTAATGCAATAAAAATATTTATGTGTACTTGGCCTAATTACCAAGCTTGTTAATCAATTACGCCTTGGAGTCTGTTCGTTACTTGGGCAGGCGTGTAGTTGAGATTTAGGTAATCAGGTTCTTGCAATCTATTCTGTTACTACGATTTATTAGTCTGTTTCTATTTCAATTGCTAGTCATGTTATTTGCTATTAAATTTAAATGAATGAATGATTGAATGAAAGAGTACTTGAATGAATGAATGACTGAATGTATGAATACAGTTAATCAATTCATTCATCCAGTCATTCAACCATTCAGTCATAAATTCAACCATTCAATATTTATTCATCCATTCATTCATTTATCTATTCCATCATTCATTAATATATTCAGTCCTTAATTTATTAATTCATCCATTCATTCATTCAGTCAGACATTCGTTGGTTCAGTCATTACATCAAAACTGTAAGCACGCTCTTTCTATACCTTTTTAATTCATTCGCACCACTCTGTTGAGTAGATTAATTTTAAAAAATATTATTTATTTCGACAGTTGAACTAATGAGAAAAAATATTCCCACTAGTCCGACGATCGAACTAGTGAGAAAAAAATCTCCCTAGTTTGACGATCGGACTAACGTATAGAACTAGTGGGAACAAAACATTGATTCAGGTGTAGATAATATAAAAAAAACCGATCTTAATGATAATAATATTTTGGTCTCCGATTAATTGTCGCCTTTAATATGGTACATTTTATATGTGAGTTACGTAAGTTTCAGTGTAATCTAATCAATTAAAATTATATCGTCTACTGTATAAATAACCCTATCATTCCTATACTTCAATCCCCGTTAGTTTTTACTCTTCACGTACAATTGTACGAGACTGTTATTTATTTATTAGTGCTTCTAATTAACTTAGAAGGCTGTTTCTAGGTGTGTTTGAGTACAAAATGTTTGCCTTCTCTCCTATTGACTACGGCAACAATTTTTGTGTGTATTTGCTTGTAACATATTTACTAAATAGATTTAATAAAAAGCTTTATTTTCGTACTTAAGAAATTACAAAGATATTTTTATTTACAAATTTATTCCACCTAGACTTTACTTAAAAAAATGATCTTAACTTTTTTATTTAAGCTTATATGTTTCTATTTCCTAAATTATGTTTATTCTATAACTATAATTTAATAGTTGACAATAATTTAACTTTCATCTTCCTCGGTTATATAACCCAAATTCCTAAATAAACAATCGCTCTCAAATACTCTCCCATTGACGAAATACTTCGGCAACCATAAGCAAAAAGGCTTTAAACGTAAATTATCGATCGAACACTTCCTAATGGTTTCACATGATATGTGAAGGCTCACATCGTTTATGGCTAAAGTAATTTGCGTAAAAGAATATGTCGTAAAGACGCCAGTAAAACACAGCTGAAGGTTTTATAATTTCATTATCTTGTTTATATTCCCTTTATCCTTCATATACGGATTTTAACAAACTGTCAGTATATTAAAGCTAGTGAATAAATAAATAAAAGCATACACACTCATACCCCCGCAGTAGGTTTATACCTGTGTCGCGGGTGGCATGGACGACACATAAAAATCACAATAACATCCATGACCCGTGTACAAATATTTATCTGTCACATAAATATCTGCTCCGGCCGGGAATCGAACCCGGGACCCGCGCTTTGCAGGCAGGGTCACTACCAACTAGGCTACTGGGTCGTCGAATATATGAATAAATAAACGCTACACACTTATACCTAGCTTCCCATGTGTCGCTGGTATCATGGATGTAACACATTACTAATACTCATGACCCAGGGATTCGAACCCGGGAACCTCGCTTTGCAGGCAGGGTCACTACCAACTAGGCTACTGGGTCGTCTTATGTTGTCAACGATATGTTACTCAATATGCTTAGATATCGAAAGCTTTGTCTGTTGAGATGGACTTAAACTATTTTTGGTGAAAATATAAATAAGCAGTTGTCTTCAAGATCGTTCCGTTCTGCACTGGAGCAGTGTGGTGGAGTATGCTTAGGGGGAGAGACCTGTGCTCAGTAACGATATTATAAGCAAGAATATGAAAGCATTTGGGCCACTATTGCAATTATTTTGAGTTCATACTTCATGCCGACCTTCTTAACTATCAGCTCTTAATGCTGATAGCTTTATATCTTACTATTTTATTCTAAAACAAAACTTCTACATACATGAGATATATTTTTATATAATGCAGAACATATTGTGGCAAATATTTCGAGTACAGGAGACAGGTTTTCTGAAACGAAGCAAGCAGTTTACTTTTTGTAACAATCAATATTAAACAAAATTGGTTACGGATGATTGGATAAATATGATAATAAGTAGTCAGCAGTGTCAGCACTTGAGCTTCAATATTTTAGTTTAATATTTCACAATGGCTGAACAATTGTATTCGTTTCGCTTCAATTAAAAATTCTGTTGTATAAACGATTGTATTAAAAATCCTTACCTTTTGTTGTTTGGAACGGGTCCGATAGGACTTTAACAGTTTTATTATATTCATTGTTAAACTTTTGCATGAATTGAATAATTGAAACATTCAAAAGGAAAACTTTTGCAAATAAGAATGCTATTGTGTCCAAATTAACATTCACACATTAAGGAATTGTTATTCTTATATTATTCTCAGAATATAATAAATTAATAAATATAATAAACTAGCTGTTGCCCGCAGCTTCACATGCGGAAATTATGTTTATCATTATTTGTAACCCTTTATAGAAGAAAATTTAAAAACACGTTAATATAAACAACATTAACATTAATATGTTTTTCTTTTTTATGAAAAATTTTGAAAACTTTTAATTTTTTCGGGACAAAAAGTTTTCTAAAACATGACCCAAAGTATAAGGCAGAACTTTACTAATTTCCGTCGAAATCAGTTCAGTTGTTTTCATATGATGCCCAGACAGACAAAAAGATAGATAGACAGACAACAATTTCATCCGTTCAGGAGTTACATACACTCCCTCTCCCGCTCCCTGTCCCTCTCTCCTGTTCCGGTCCCCCTCCCGCTTCCTGTCCCTCTCCCTCTCCCGCACCCGGTCCCTCTCCCGCACTCGGTCCCTCTCCCGCTTTCTGTCCCACTCCCTCTCCCTCTCCCGCTTCCTGTCCCCCTCTCTCCTCTTCCGCTCCAATACAAAAAAACTCTTTCAAAAAAACCTGTTACAATTAATTTTTGTTTTCAATTGTAAGCTATGGGGATGAAATTCGAAAAAACCGTGACACAGTTATTTTTTGTGTTTTTCTATAAGCTTACATAACATAAATTTTCATCCTTTTAACTTCAAAACTTCAAAACGAAGTTTCGTTGCTAACTTGCTCTCCTTTAATTAACCTTTTAGGGGATGATTTGCCAAAAAAAAATATTACTTCCAATTTTAATTGCTAATCTGGAGCTAATATATATGTTCATGTTTTTAACCTCAAAAATGACAAAGATGCCTACTAAGTTTCATCCCCTAAATTAAGGGATGGTTTTCCAAAAAAAAATAACTTTTATTCATAACTGTAAACTCATATAAAAAATTTCACACTTATTACTTAAACTGACGAAGTTGATTAGTATGTAAATGACTTCACAACCCCTATTTTTAGGGGATGAATTTCGAGAAAACCGTGATATAGTTATTTTTTATGTCTAACTATAAGCTTATATACAAATTTTCACCCTTCTTACTTCAAAACTGACGAAGTTCCCATACTAACTTACACAACCTTATTCAACCCTTTAGGGGTTGATTTTCCAAAAAAACACATAACTTTTAAATTTTGTTTCTAATCTTGAACTAATATATAAATTTTCATGTTTTTAACTTCAAAAATGACGAAATTGCGTACTAAGTTTAATCCAAGAAATTAACCCTTTAAGGGATGATTTTCCAAAAAAATGTGTTAAAGTTAACTTTTGTTTATTACTATAAACTTACATAAAAAAATTCAAATTTATAAATCTAAAACTGACAAAGTTGGTTTGTATGAAAGTGACTTCTAACCCGTATTTTTACCCCTTAGGGGATGAATTTCCAAAAATCCGTTCTTAATGGACGTCTCCTTAGCAGAATCTATCTCCCTGCCAAATTTCATCTTAATCGGTTCGGTAGTTTCTGAGATTTTTTGTTTAATCAGCGGTGTGTCGCTTTTCAATTTTATATATATGTTACCGGATATCTGTATAATTCAGCATTCTATACAATACCTAGGCAATGTATAGAATATCTAAAACGTTCAGGTAACGTTTTGAATATTATTTATTTCATACTTAGCCCAGGCATTCTATACAATACTACATGCGTAGTTGGTAATGTGTGTAAAAGACGGTTCTCTGCCTTTTCGCCGAAAATTGTTTGGCCGATTATCACTTGCCAACTAACGTTTCGCAGAATTTTATTTCGCCGAATAATCATTTGCCAACTTATCACATTTTTTTTTAATTTCCCAACCTAACAGTTGCCAACTGTACATTTGGTCTGCCTTTTATAATGACACTTTTCAAAAGGCCAACTTTCAAGTAGCGAATGTTTCAGTTAGAGTAATATTCATTTGGTTGTATATTGTTTATAAACCTAGGTTTGTAAATTTGCGGTTCTTGTTATCTTTATTTATTTATTTATTTATTTATTATAGGATTACCAACATAAGATACAGTTTCATCATTTGCAATACAAGTTGTTACTTATCATATTAAATCTTACTGTTCCTACAATTACAGGTAACAGCATGCTTTGCAAATAGTCATCTTCCGGTGACATATGCACTTTTAGGGAGAATTTAGGGGTTTTTGATACATAAAAAGGCTTCCAAACATCTCCGGCGCTGCGGGAAGTGCAGCCCCTCTGCCCTTGCGTAACAAACTGCAGGCACTCCATGCTCGCCTGCGCAGCTTCGGCTTTTTGGTCGCCTGCGGCGACCAGCCTCAGCCGCTTCGGCTCACATGGTGCCTGCAGTTTGTTACAGCGGGCGGGGGCTGCTCTCCCTCCGCGCCTCCGGGGTTTACATTCACTCTAGGGGTAGGGCAGACTAGTGACCACGTGGGGTCGGGGTTGACTAAGTCGGTTCTGTCACCAATTTTGAAAAATCCGAAGCTGCGTAGGCGAGCAGTGTAGTGTAGGAGCCATTAGACTGCATCTCTCCTTACCATCAAGTGTGATTTCGGTCAAGCATTCATTTAAAATGTATAAAAAAATATCTATTCATGCAGGTTATAATTTGTTTTGAGTGTGTTTTTAAGTAAATTCTTAATTCCAACCTCCATCCAAGTTGACTATACATACCCAAATCTAACTTTATTCATTGCCGGTGGACCTGCAGGTATTCTGTACAGTAGTTGGGAAACGTATACATTACCTAGGCAAACTATGTAATGGTGATAATATTCATATAATTTAATACATTGCCAAAACGACCCAGGTATTATGTACATTTCCTAGGAATTGTGTTTAATACCAGCATTATACAGATATCCGGTAACATATATAGATAAATAGGGCACATTTCGGAGAGTGTGCATAGGAATTGTTTAAGATAATTCCCCCATTCCCGTTTCTCCAACGCACGGCGGGTATCAGTCTTTTTGTAGTAAACATCCCGCCGGTACGGGCGACGCGGTTTGTCTCGTCATTCATTATGCGCACCGCGAAGGACTGGAATAGCTTGACTGCGTCCGCGTTCGTACCCGCCTATAACGCCGATGTATTCAAGAAAAGAGTGAATAGGGTTTTACTAAGTAAGTGCGTTCACCATCATGGACCACATCCCCACTAACCATCAGGTGGGATTGTGGTCAAGCGTTATTATTTGTGAGTTAAAAAATGTCTAGTGTGTTACTTTATCCTTAAGCATTAAAATGTGAAATTTTGTATGGATGTTTGTTACACTTCCACACAGCAATTAAGGGACTAATATATAGGACTCACTGAAATTCAGCACCGTAGTCAATACGGCATCATGCTGAGTGGGCTCCTTTTTTAGCCCACTGGACACGTGCGAGCATAATGTAGCAATAACTTTGTATTTGTAATATAGCTGTATGTTTTTTTTTATTTGGTGCACTTTGTAACTTTTTTTTTATTTGTGTACTTTGCAATTTTTTTTATTGTGTTCTTGTCAGATCTCTACGCCATTGTCAGATCTCAATAAAATTTATATGAGACCACATGACAGCCACCAGCTTTCGATTAAAATAAGAATCATCAAAATCGGTTTGCCCAGTCCAAAGTTCTGAGGAAACAAAAATTAAAAAAAAAAAAAACAGTCGAATTGAGAACCTCCTCCTTTTTTTGAAGTCGGTTAATAAACGAGGCTTCATGTTCACATGTTATATGGAAATTGATAGTATTGAGTCAACAGACTGTGAAACTCCTCCTTTATTGCATCTCACTCTCGAGTGCATTGCAGAACATAACACTAAATAGAATAGTATTGCTAATTTGCTATACACGGGAAACGTCAAATCAAAATCAAATATTTCTTTATTGTGAACTATATTTTTTTATGGAAATAGCCGGCAAACGAGCTGACGATCCCCCTGATGGTAAGTGGCTCTCGTCGCCCATGGACATCAGCAACACCAAAGACATCACTGATGCGTTGCCAGCTAAGAAAGAGAGAAGAAAAAGAAAGAAAAAGATTGTCCTGGGAGATCAATTATTATGTGTAAAATTTTACGTCGCTTCAGTAGAAGAAGTTGAAAAACCTTTCACAAGATTTGTGACAAAGCCATACAAGCTGAATAAAAGCGTTTGAAAAATAGCAAGTTACTTTTCCTCTTATACATACAATTAAAAGTCTTCGGACTACTTACAAGTGCTTCTAAAAGACTTTTATAACATAGATAAAAATGCATTTATAAATCTATCGTCGATGAATTCTAATTTCCATAGTTTTTAAAGCACTTATACGGTTCAAGCGGTAATATATTTTCGATGAGAGAAAAGAAAAAGCGTCGAACGCTTAACCTAGAAAATTAACAAAATAAAAAAAAACAAAGTAATGTATGATGTAGCTGAGATGCTTCAATGGAAGAGTATTATGCAGTCGAAAACATTTCGTCCATGTGTTCTATTAATATCTATGACGACCCTGAAGTCTAGTTGTTAGCCCTGCCTGCGGAGCGAGGGGTCCCGGGTTTGATTCCCGGCCGCTAAAGCGCACTTAGTAGAAGTACTCGACATCTACATAGATACACGATGTGGTGGTATGCAACGCATTACATTCAAAACACAAACTTTCTCTAAAATAAAATGAATTCGTAAACATTAAAACTTTTCGACATTCCTTTCTCACGCTTAGAAACAATAGAGATATCCTTAAAGTACGTCGCCTAAGCTAATAACACTTTAGCGTTGGAACCATAAAACATTTTGGCTATTGAAACATTTGAAGCGGATGCAATAAATTGTACTCGTTTTACAGATAAACTGCGTGTTCTATAGACGGGTGTCATGTGACGTGAAATTTTCGTCAACTTTCAAATTAATGGCTGTTTGAGACAAAGAGAACAGATACACTTGAACGCTCAGGGCATAATTTAGTTGGACCCCTGCTACGGTTAATGGGCATGTAGTAAAAAAAATTATAGAGCGTACGAGGGAACGAAATGGGTTCCGGGAATGAATCGCTAAGAGCGTGCAATTCTGGCACAATCCAAACCGTTAGCCAATGGCTATCGAGGATCGAGATACTGTGCTTTTTTCTTGGTTACAGTGGGGAGATGGCGTCGTGACGCGGGATATAACCCGGGAACATGCGGGAAGCGAGGCATTCAAAAATCAGCGCGATCAGAGGCAGTGGACTACTACTACCTCCAGTATTAATATCAGTGTATATCTAAGATTAATTGTAATTTTAGTGTTTTCCTGAAATTGTATTAAGTTAGTAGTGAATAAGTGTTAGACTAATTTAAAGTCAGTGCAAGTAAGGGGCTTCTTCGCTTCGGACTTTGGTAAAGTACCTAGAAATTTATATTATTACATAAACTAAGATAAGCCCCACAATTGTACCTTAACAATTAATTGACCCCGCGTAACGAGAGATAGATTCGAGGATGTATCCAGAAGATTGGTTAACATCCGTGAGAGTGCGACAGCCGTGGTCCATTTTGGACAGAGTGATACTGGGACTATTCCTATCAATGATCTTGTACCTGGTTTTAATTATGCTATACGAGTTTTATCTGAAGCACCGTAACCGAAGGCGTAACCGTTTAACAGACGGAGACCTACGACTTAGTTAATATGCACGACACTTGTGGGATTTATCAATGTACATTGTTTGGCTATTCCTCTAACTTTCATTATGGAATGTATTTGTTAACCTAGTGTGTTGTCTCTCTATTTGTGAGTAGGGGTTTATAGAAGTAGATAAAACGTAAATAGTACTGTAAATAGTTATACTTATCATGTAATTAGATTATAACTGCCACAAGGGTTTTTGGTACGGGCTTGCACATTTTCCCTTGGAATTAGTATGGCTAGCAATGGGAGCCCGGTTTCTAATAGAATTTGCCTGTAACTATTAGAAATCTAAATTTATCTTTTGCTTGAATATAAAAATTTTGGTCAAGATAATAAAATGAATTTGACCTGAAAATATACCATCTTTCATTATCCGTCCTAATCTCACTTTCAGAAGTTACAAACTTAGGAGGCTACATTATGACCTTAGACACATTTATCAGAAGTTCAGATTGTAATTGAAATATTTACTTGTAATTCACATAACGCATGGAAATGCTACACTCAATATTAGATTCATATACATATAACGAATTGTACATTCCCTAACTGATTTGTTTACACTAGAAAGTAATCAACATTGACACATTCTTACAATTACACTAGATTACATTTGTTAGGATTCGAGATCAAACTGAATAATCATATATAAATTACCTAAAGGATCAAACCCTTAACTACGACGAAGAGGGATGCAGTCGACTTCGGGCAGCGGCTCGCCATTACAGGGAGGAAACATCATGATTATTTGGGAAGTAATTAACAAGTGTCCTGTTAAATTTATATATTCTTAGGAACATAGGGAGTTGAGAGACATTCCGATCCAGAGGCATTTAACCAGTTAATATTACTTTGTTGTCACGAAGGTGACCCATCTAAAGCACAGCCCTGCAGGGACTACTGGCGGCAGAAACGGGCACTCCCATCACACAACCCCCCCCATTGCAAGACCCTCCGCCCTCGATTTGGCCAAATCGAACCATAACAAATTATATAATATATGAATAAATCCATGGTACCCGGAGCAGGCTTATATAGCCACAAAAGACCCAGCTTTCGAGCTAACGGGCAACTTAATTACGCTTCTCAGCGTCCAAGGAGGGTCTATGCTGCTCCATTACCCGTCTAAAGGGGCCCGTTATCGGGTGTAGGAATCTCTTGAGTTGTCGACTGATTCTGGTCAGTTTAGGCGGTTGATTTAGTCCCGCACAAGCTTAACCTCACCACCGTTCTGTTCCGATCAATAGAGTTATGGAAATTACATCTATACTAGATACTCGAAATATGTAACTTAATATTTTACCATGATATAAAGCCCTTATAAGACGAATAAAAATTAGTGAATCGGAGAACGGTGAAGGTTTCGTTTCGTTCTCGTGGAGGCTGTGCTCGATCGACAGAACGATCGATCGCTAAATGAACAAATAAAGGCTTGTGCCGAAGCATCTGGATGTCTCTTCCCCCATTGGGTGACACAATTAGAGTTAACTAAGATCAAACAAAGACCAAATTCTCTTGTCCACGTCTGAATCAAACTTATAAATGATTAAGTTCACGCAATTAAGCTCAACTAGACGATCACTACACACACGAACCACCACAACGACTTACATTACAAAATTCAAACGGTGAAATCGAAGTACACATCTTTAGTAATAATTTATTTCCCTAGATAAAATAAAAATTCATTTTTCTTTTACACAATACAATAGAATACGTAATCCCATAATAATAAAAATTAAATAATAATACGAGAAAGCGCTTGACAATATTTTATACAACGCAATCGAACGCCAAAAGGATAATTGGATTAATCGAATTAATTACATTCAATTTAAACAAATGAATTCTCATCACTTCATCACACCGAAACAATTTAATTACAAGAAGTAAACGTAACGATTACAGTACTCAAGTTGCGTGCGTTTGTGTGTAATTAGAAGCTTTCCGAATTAATTTGTTTTTGTTTACCTAACAAGATGCCTTTTTGCAGAGCGGGATCTTTCTTCATGATTGAAGGATTGGAAATTATGTTGTAAGTTAATTAATGACAATAAACGCCTATACAGTTCTTGTAATATATCCGAGTTGCATTTGGCATAGTCATACTTAAATAAGGTATCCCAAAAACCAAACACCGGAGAAACATTTAACCAAATAAATATAATGACTGGCCCACAGTTACACTAGATCAAACTTGGGTCAGTGGCCTTCGGGAAAATAACCCTTACCCACGCAACAAATAATAATAAGTGTCTGAACTTGTGATAGCACCCGAAGCGGGAACCGATGGTTTAATGTGACGTGTTACTAATAACGGCCAACTTTCAACGTTTTACCGCAATTAAATCGAAAGTACAGGATTAATGTTGTATGACCTTAGATTTTTTGAACCGAACAAATTAAATGTGGACCCAGTCCGCGGTGCACATTGGTTGGAAGTGAGATCAACGGGTTTCTCGTAGTCCTAATATTTTGTCCTTCTAATCAAATATATGTCTCCCCGTTGTACAATAAAATATTTTTTTAATGGAAATAACCGGCAAACGACCTGACGATCCACCTGATGGGAAGTGGCTATCGTCACCCATGAACATCAGCAAAACCAAAGGCATCATTCACTGATGCGTTGCCGGCCAAGAAAGAGAAAAGAAAAAGAAAGAAAGAACTGGCTCTTAAGCCCCAACCGAAACACGACGAGTCGTTTGGCAGCTGACTCATACTCAAGGGTGGTTAGATATCCACGCAAACCCAAATATGTCTAAAAATGCAAAACGACGAACATTATTCTAACGATTTATTAAATTTAAAGTAAATAATATGAAATTGATTTCTGGGGACCCAGATACAAGTCAACAGTTATCCCGTTTGGTCAATATTTCACAGCCTAGTTTATTTCATCATCTTTTCTCTCTTCATCAGCAAAAAATCGTTGATAGATTTGGTGTTACTGATGTCCGAAGGAACTGTGAACAATTTCCATCAGAATCACAGGAGGGTCATCTGCTTGTCTTGTGGATTATTCACATAAAATAATAGTTTGATAAAAAATGTACATCGTATTTTTACAATCCAAAGAGGTACTTTTTAACCTAAACGGAATTTAAATTATTTTAAACTAAACGGAACAAATTAATAGATCATCAATTTAATTTCTCTTTTGATCAAGGCAGACATATTTTATCACTGAATTTATTAAATGAATGCTAAGTCATCTGGGGAATTAGTCTGCGATTGGTATAGCCGTTCTGTTAAAGGACTCACTACAATTTTATTGTGTAGTACAATAGTGTACAACGTATATCGATGCGTTCTATATTGTGCCTCAGGAGAAACAAACATAGTAATTATGACTGTAGTCTTATTGAAAGTAACCCATCCTCGTTTCATTACGAAAAACATTATCCTAAAAATCATTGCAAGTATTTATTAAAAGTTATTTAAAATAAACATTGGGAAGATGAATATTTATTTTAATTTCATAAGAGCTATGTGTTATATTTTATTTTAGATTTTTATTCTATTTATTTTATTTAGCATTAATTTTCTAGTTATTTGAATTATAAGCAATAACGGCAATCGGAACGTTTTTTTAATTACATTTTAACTGAATTTTTGTTAACTTTAAACATATCCATTTGAGTTAAAATATATATATTTCGTTGATGCTGATACAAAAAGTAAATATACACAGCTGTATCTTTATTTGTTCAGCTGTTTTTACGTGAAGCCATAAAAGACATTCCAGCGGTAACTCCAAAGTTATATTATTATGTTATGGAATTATTTTATTACAGTGTCATATTCATTTCCCAAACGAAATGAGGCTGTTGCGGTTTTTCATTTTATATTATGAGTATTAAATTTTTCCAGTACCAAAGAAATTTGTGAATGAATATTTTTTATGCATTATTCATTCACAAACTATATGTAATTAAGTAATTTGTAATTATATATGTAAGTATATATGTAATTTTTGAATTTCATGTTTTTTCTATAATAGTTCAACTCAATATAATTTTGCTATTCGTGAGAGAAACATATTTTGATTCAGGGCATCTATATCAAATAAAATCGTGTATTTGTTTAACATAATAATTAATTGTAAACAGAAGTAGTTCATGTTTGGTTGTTTAATTGATTTCCGTTCATATTTACGTAACAAAACCATTGTTATTCAATTAGTTTGATACATATTAATATAATATGAATATAATAAAATATTAATTCAACCTCCTGTTATAGTAATAACTTACGTATAATAAACAGTACCAACGTATACAGAAACTTCCGTCAAAATACCAGGAAAAAAACCCAAAAAACATTACAAAAGAAGTCCCAAAAGGTAATAAAAATAGTGTATTGTAGCGATCACCTACACCTTTAATCTAAAATAATAAAGTTAATAATAATTTTGCTGAATTTTATGTTCGTCACCTGAAAAACCAATCGGGCTTAATGATAATCTGCATTTTATCAAGAAAAAAATAACCGACTTCAAAATAACTCAAAAACCACTCGTCAGATCTAGCTCAAATTTAAGTGGGTCTATATTATAAGCACCAGCTTTAGATTAAAAATAAATCATCAAAATCGGTTCACCCAGTGGAAAGTTCTGAGGTAACAAACATAAAAAATACAGTCGAATTGAATACTTCCTCCTTTTTTTAAGTCGGTTAAAAAAAACCTTTCAGGCTTTCTTTTTTCAATGTACATTTTATAGGCAGTATAATTATAATGCATATTGTGGTACCTTATTTAAGCTAATAAATAATAATATAATAAATAAAAATTAAAGATATTTCTTTTTGGGTATTCTGTTTGTTGTTACTAGTTAATTATCGTGACAAATATACAAATATATAAAATATTATGTAATATGTACTAAATAATACAACATGAATAATAATAATTTGAACTGTAATACCGTTGAAAATACGAACCTGGCTGCTATGCGTTCAGTGCCGTTGCGTGGCTCTTGTCACCACCATTGTCATAATGTCATGTCATTTTCGATACTACCCTGCTTCTGCGATATACCACATCGTAGGTCCCTTAACACCACACTTTACACTTCAAAAGTTTCAACTGAGATCAATTCAATTAATTGAATTAGGAATTAGTTCGATCAATTGAATTACTTTCGTTAATCGAATGCTCGAATTTAATTTGAACGTCTTTTATGTTTTCGTTTTTTTAATTCAAATACGTATTTATATTCCCCCGGGGCTCGAAGGCAGGAGCGCGCGTTCGAACCGGCGAGTTAGCTTAGACTGAGGGATGGGTCGTGGCGCGCGCAAAACTGTTGATTTCCCCTTCGCAGATTCCGTCGAGTTTGTGCAAAAATTGGGTATAGGACATTGAAGTATAATGTAACGTAATAAAACAGACCTCGCGAACATTTGTGTCGTGCCCGGATGTACCCTCTCCGTTCTTTTTTCAAAATCGGCTGAATCCATTGAAAACAGTTGGCATTTGGCTACAGTTTATTGCGCGAACATCGGGTTCGCGATGTGTAACGAGGTGTAATACCTTGTTCAATATTACTTGGCTGGCAGATGCATTTTTCTTCTAAATTTTTCAATCTTGATACTTGGGTTTGTTTACAAAAATGCATCTGTCAGCTGGGCTTTCAGGAGTACTTTGATATCTTGCAATGGTATTGTGATGATATTATGATATTTTCGTCGTTTTTCTTTTAATATATTGTACTTATTAACATATTAGTACTGGTGCTGTGTGTGTACTGGTGTGATAATATTATAATATTTAATTGGATTAATGATAATATTTAATTGGACTATTATTTACTTACGAGCCCTGTAAGGCTATTCTGTTTTGTAACTCGACAGCGGAATCCGCGATGAGTGTCAAAATCCTATATTTAGTCTTTTGAAGTTTGACACTCATCGCGGATTCCGCTGTCGAGTTACAAAACAGAATAGTCTTACAGTAAGACTATTATTTCTGCCCTGCGAAACATTATGTACTACTTGTGGAGGATCTACACCCTTGCAGATGTCGGTTCTAGCTCTAGTAAT
This sequence comes from Thymelicus acteon, assembly GCA_951805285.1. Lineage (NCBI taxonomy): Eukaryota > Metazoa > Arthropoda > Insecta > Lepidoptera > Hesperiidae > Thymelicus > Thymelicus acteon. Next base: position 2,873,606 of record OX638226.1, on the reverse strand, counting down.
AATAAATACATAGTTCAGTGGTACAGGATTGTTTTGCATTTGCTCGTTTTTAGTTCACACTAGCGATTAGCTTTGGATTTCGTATTTTGTCGTGATGCTGACGGAAAATTGATGTACATTTATAGTAGTTTCAAGGAGTTTTATTGCCTCTAATGACTCGCTCAAGCTTAAATGTTAACGACTCAACTTGTGTGTACTTATAAAGTTAAAGTGATTCAGATAAGAGACTTCGACAACTAGTGTGAGAGTAGTTCAATAGTAAGTAGTGTGAATATAAATAAAAAAAATATATAAAAAAATAGAATATAAAATTGTGTGAATATAAAATGTTCCAAACGATAAATTGATTTTGAATTGAAAGAAAAATAAAATTTAACGAAATCCAAATCAAAAAACTGTTCTGCAAACTGTATCGTGTGGCATGTCAAATGAAAGTGCTTGTCGTAGGGATCTCAAATATTATATTTTCATGATAGTTCTGTAATGGATAGTTTTAAAGTTATTCAAGAAAGAACGAAAATTAAAACTGACCGTTTCCCGCCTTATCTGCGAAACTAATGAGGCTAGAATTTTGAAAAAAATAGTACATTACATAACAGGAAAATTTATAAGAAATCAATGGTATTAAAATAAAGCGACAGAAAAAATAAAATAAAAATTACGGTAAATAGATAATCAACGTACGGAACCCTCTCCACGAGAGTCTAACTCGCACTTGTCCAGTATATTTTAAAACAAAAAGTTTGAATTTCTGTTCTCGGTCTATGTGTGTTCTTGTCTTTGTGTATTGTCCATGACACCCACGACACAGGGAATCCTAGTGTAGGGCTATGTGTGACTGTGTGTGTATTCAATAATACATAAGACGCAAGAAAAATCTCACTAATTTGCTACGTAAATATTTCTTAAAAGCCACTTACACTGCGTAGCACTCGAGCACTTCAAAGTGTGCTACGAGTCGTAGCAAGCATTGCTACGTGTGCTACGAAGCTCGTAGCGTTTGTAGCTAGTTAAAAACTTTAACATAAGAAACGTGGACTTATAATATTTTTTACGGGCTGTTGCCCGCGGTTTCGCCCGCGGTAGAGATTGATTTTTACAACCCGCGGGAACCCTGAACTGTTCCAGGATAAAAAGTAGCCTATGTTTTATTCCAGGGTATTAGCTATCTCCATTCTAAATTTCAGCCAAATCGGTTAAGCAGTTTTCGCATGAAAGCGTAACAAAAAAACTTACATTCACATTTATAATATCAGAAAGTATGATTATTTTTTATCAATATGAAATAGGATTTACCTTGCCTGATAAATAAGGAGCAATTCCTATGACAAATAAATTTTTGTGATGATTGCGTCGTAAAGACGATTTCAAATTGTCTTTATCTAATTGCTATCAGAATTATTGATGTCCGTATTCAGAAACAACACATTGAAGTCTCACTCTCACAGTGCTTGTATTCACAAGCCGTTAAAATTTTTGAAATTTTGTTATTTATTGCTATTTGGTCAAAATCGATAAATAGATGCCGAATTATTTTACCTAACTCATAGAATAAGTTTAAGTCTAAGTACGACTTATAGATCTCGCCTGTAGTCTAGCATTGAGACCATTTAGGTCTCTTCATTACTCAGTTATTTACATAAAAAATGCAAAGTCAATTAACTTATTTTATATTAGAAAAGAGTAGTTATTGCAGTTGTGTGCTTAGACTTCACAAAGTTCATTAACTCCATTTTTAATACTCCATTTTAAATTAATTCGTTTAATGCGTGCGCCGCAGTAAGCATTCTTCGTCGTCACAGATAAAGAAATTAAGCTCCAATTTCTAAGACGTAGCTCTCAGCTTTACCGCTAAGCTTTTTGTTTCATTGCGTTAACCATACTCTTGGTTATGTAGCTATTAAGAGTTTAATATAAAATTGCATATCAGGTGCAATGATATTATAAGGTAAAAATGAAGTAGATATGTCACTAGCGCGCCGACGATGAAGAGCGTAAGAACAGGCAATTGACCGTTCTTCTCGAAGTCGCTCTGTCAGTACAAGACGATACGCACGCTTTTGTTGTTGTCAGAAGTGTCTGACATTTGACATACAGCGTTAAAATGAATTCGTGTATTACGAGTATACCAATGTGATTGGTGTAGTGAAACAAAAGATAAACGTGTGTGTTGTATCTATATTTTTTAACGTCATTGCTCACATGTCCGTATGTTGAGCTACGATGTTTTAAATGTATCGAGTTAGGTTTGTGTACATTAAACTAAATAAGAAAAACAACAGGTTCTATTCATTCCATTTTAAATGACTGCATTTCCTTCTTAGTTATAGAATAATATACATAAAAAATTCGACTGCACAAAAAAATATTATATACATGGGATGATACACATAAAAACATGATATGAGACACAGGGACTCCATATTTAAGCCTAAACTACCCTCTTCTCCTTGAGGTCCTGATGAATAAAATTATGCAAGATATTCTAGACTGCTAAATTTATGTCACCTATTTGGCTTTGCCGTAGGCAGTTAAAAATTATCGTAATTTCGTATAGTTTAGTTTTGCATTTTTATATTTGTATATTATGTTTTTAATGTATTTTGTATTTTGTAATTAGTATTTGTATTAAAAGTGTTTTGGACAGATTTCCGTTTCTCTTTAATAAAAATTTATAAAATCTTTCATTTTAAGCGTTAACGAAGTCAGTAAAAAAGTAAGTTCTTATTATTAAATAAATAAATAAATATTCCTTAGCTGTTGTTCTTTGTTATTGTTACGTTTATATTTTAAGCTCGCTTAGTCTTAATGCTAAACTAAGTTTTAATAATGAAGTGCACTTAATAAATCTAAGTAACTAAAGTAACAGCATGAACGTAAAAAAAAGAACGGACGTAACCTTGTCTAATCGAGAGTGAAGTATAGCAATGACAGCTCGCTTACCATGTGTGCGTAATTTTGTAATTTTTGATTCGCGATGGTGTCAATGTCATAGCAGTATGGTGTCAATGTGTGGGTGTGTGTACTTGTACGAATAGAGAGTTAGAGAGTTGGTATCACTATGGGTGTGTGAATTTGTTCTTGGGATTACGTCCACCTTTTTTACGTCCGTAACAGTAAGTTTATAAAAAAACTCAGTTTGGCTTTTGAAAAAGTAAGTACCGTACTATGACAAGGCACTTTAGCCTGGTATTTGTCATTGTTTTAGATACATGTCTGTGTTTTTAACCGACTATGGTATATATGATTTAGCTGTATTGGGGTGACTTAGAATACTAACCCCAAACCCACGCTCTCGGATGGGTCTCGTAAGAGGCGACAAAATCCGATCCACTGTTCATTAAATAATAATATTTGTTAGTATTTTATTTTATTGAATTTACAATATGTTATTTATCTTATTTACAATCCCGTCACTTCAATCCAGTCTCATCCAGTAGGCTTGTGACAAACAAAACGTAATTCAGTTGTAAGCCAGCGCTCCTCACGATTCTGTTATCCATCACCGCTACTCTCTAGCGATACTCGTAATAACATTATCAATTTGTAAACGGAAACTTTGTATATTTTTATTGCTATTGTTTGTTTTTTTTAACTTAATATTAAATAAATAAATAAATAAACGCTTTCACACTCATACCCCCGCAGTAGGTTTTCACCTGTGTCGCGGGTGGCATGGACTACACATATAACACGTCACAATAACACCCATGACCCGAGTACAAATATTTATCTGTGACATAAATATCTGCCCCGGCCGGGAATCGAACCCGGAACCCCTCGCTTCGCAGGCAGGGTTGCTACCAACTAGGCTACAGGGTCGTCATATTGATGTTAGTGGATTATTGTCTTGTAGTCTTCTACAAGACTGCTTTTTCCTGTGTTTTAGTGGTCGGCTCGGGGCGCGAGAAGTGTCAAAAGATCGGGGTCGGGTGCACTACTCAGAATTGAAATAGAATTTAAGGTAGAACGTAATTTGAAAAAATAATTTTGACAATAGACGTTTCTTGCAAATCTTATAATTATACTCGTACATACGTAATTTAAGACTATTTTCAATGTGCCTTTTTTTTCTTTTTTCTGTTTTCATTACATTGCATGTGATGTTTACCTGTAAGTGGTGGTACATTTATTCTTTTGTTTATTTTATAGATTAGACTTAAAATTTAGTAAAATGTAACTACCGTTAGTAAACTTAATAAAATAAAAAAAGACTTTAATGTTATAAATTCTTACGAAAAAAATATAAAAACCTTGATGATATTAGGTAGTAAAAGTATATGCTTTCATATGTTCAGATCATCTCTGTAAGCTATGTATCAAAGAGCACTCCAGTACTATGAACTATGGAGACGCAGTTGTTAAGCCACGTAGAAGAACTATGGTCTCGAATGAACTTTCAATGGTTTATTTGGCCAAAGTCACCGCCACACCTCATTGATCAACAATGCGAAGTTTTAGTATTACTATAATAAAAGTTAATTACTGTTAAAAAATCCGTAAGTTTGTTAAAAAAATAAAAACCGTAATTTTATCATTACATCATTCATCCTTTTTTGTATTTCAACAATATGATACCTGCCTTACCTTACCACGTGAATTAATATTATATTAAAATCAATACCCATTCACATATGTCCCGTGATATAAAACCAAATAAACTCTAAACAAATCCTTTCAATTAAATTCGCTGGATTGATATATGAGCGTGAAAAAGTTTTTCAACGTAATTGAATCTCGATGGAACCCGATTATGCATGTACATTATTCAACGCGCAATACTTTCAACTGCCGTAATATAGAGACGAATGTGTTATTTTACTATATTCCACCTTTTACTGACTCATGACTCCTTTCTCAATAAAATACTAATATTCTTTATTTATATGCAAGAAATAGTAACATACAGTTAACTTAATTATCGTCTACTTCAACAAGTCAATATTTTTAAAACTAAATACTGTTTTTGACATAACGTGCCCTCTGAAACACAGAAGCGCTCGAAAAATTTTATACGACCACCAAAAGTAATGCATCCAACTAATCGCACCCAATGTTTCTTATTTACTGGCGACCGACACAAGCCATGATTTAATAATAAACTAAATTAAAATGTGTGCAATTCACACGTAGTAGAAGTGAAACGTTCAAAATTTTTGTTTTCAAGATAATGAGATGAACCCTCCCCCTCCCCTCCCCTCCCTCCCTACTTCGAATAAAACTAATTTCATTTCTAATTGCATCTCATCTCATCTCATCTCATCTCATCTCAACTTAACTCAACTCAACTCCCCCTCCCCCTCCCTCTCCCCTCCCTCTCCCCTCCCCTACCCCTATACAGTGCTACCTATCTCACTTTAGAATTTATGTGTCTGTCTCTTTTTACTGGACAGTTTCGTTTCATCGAATTACAAATCAACCCCTTTACTAAAGAAGTTTTCACTTCAAAAATCTATACTCGAAAAATTTCTAGTAGCATAAAAGCTACAACAATTCGAATCTACAGTCGAAACACTAAAAATTAAAACCTCCATTCAATAGTTACAATACTCACAATACGTATCCGGCCATTCTATGCACTAAAAAGTCGAAAATCTAACTCCATTTTATTATTTACCAGAATAGCACCTGTTATCTAGGTAGATCTGTTAATTACGGACAATTACCGACGAGTGCACAATAGAACCAAATGTTCAAATGTTGGACACGCTGCGGGAATTGGTTGTGGTCTAAGTTAAATGATATAAAGTGACATCATTTTGACTGTATTATGCAGAAATAGCCTAGCGGTTAGAACGTTGGTCTCCCGATCGAAGGAGCCCGAGTTCAAATCCTGGCACGCACCTCTAATTTTCAAATGTTATGTGCGTATTAGAAGTTAATTATCACTTGCTTCGGTGAAGGAAAACATCGTGAGGAAACCTGCACACCGGAGAGTTCTCCATAAAGTTCTCAAAGGTGTGTGAAGTCTACCAATCCGCACTCGGCCAGCGTGGTAGACTATGGCCTAACACCCCTCACATTGTGAGAGGAGACCCCGAGCCCAGCAGTGGGACAATTATGGGTTGTTGCTTTGCTTTGCTTTGCTTTATGCAGAAATAGTTCGGTATTTTAATATTGCTTAACAATGCCATCTATTGAAGTAGCTCCGTGTCGTTAAAGCAGTTAGTTGTTTCCAAAAATAATAGTATTACAGCCAATAGATGTCAGAAAGGGTCAATGATATTGTAGCAGTTTTTCATTACCTGAAAACACGAATAAAACGACATTTTCTAAAAATAAAACCTAGCTAGATCGATTTATCGCCCCCGAAACCCCCTGCATACTAAATTTCATGAAAATCGTAGGCGCTATTTTCGAGATTCCGAGAATATATATAATATGTATACCAGAATTGCTCGTTAAAATATATTAGATGTAAAGTCGGAAAATGTATTGAGCCTTTTGGTTGACAGATACAGCACTTTAGAATATCGTACAAATTAAATAACACTTAAATAGACAATTAAATTACAATAAAAAATTAATAAACCAAGTGATAAATTTATAAGATGTTATAGGGAAAATTATTTTAATTGTGTGACTACAATGTTTTAGACTTAAGGTGACACGCACTTGGCCGGTTTATTTAAAATTAAAATTGTTTAAATCGACCACAGTGCTCTAAAAGTGATTTCATAAATATTCACTAGATATTATGCAACTTTGGTTCTATAAAAACTAAAAGCCCATTTTGTGCTCAAAATTCGACCGCAAATTCACTCTGATAATCGTGTGTATATCATATTAACTTTTTTTAATCCAATACTCTGTATAATAAAAAAAATGTTAGGCTATTTTGGCTTCCATAGCCTGATTAATTGACCACAATTCCATCAGATGGTAGGTGGAGATGAAGCCTAAGGGTGAGATCTCTAAAGCGAACTTAGACTTGGACTTTGTTCTATACTACATGACTGAAATCGTTAATACGAAAAAATAACAGTATAAATTAAAAAATAACCCGCCGGCTATCAAAAAATCTATGATAAACCTTTTTCAAATTCTTATGGCAAGCTTTTTACTTTGATACTCATA